>VDFB02047230.1:240635127-240835669 GCA_007258455.2 Sequoia sempervirens | reverse complement strand
AATTTTTAAAAGGTGTTCGATCGAACCCATTTAAAATACATTTTTTTATTCTACATTGTGTGGGTTCAGTCAAACCCCTACTCGACCGAACATTATTTTTTTGTTCAACCGAACCCACATTTTTTCACCCTCCCCCCCGAGGCACCAAAATTGTTGAGAATTTTTCACTTCAAAGCCTTATTTATGAATGAAAATGGAGGATATCTCAGAAACCCAACTAGTATCAGATTCCCCTCTAAACAAGCTATCCAACGAATATAATTTTAATATTTTTTTATTATATTATCTATCTATTTTTAAGCTTTATTAAATATAGGTTTTTCATCGAAAACAAAACTCTTTGTTCTACACAAGTGGAAAAATAGAAGATTATCAAAAAAAAATTTAAAAATATGAGTGCACCAGATATTGGAGTCCTTGATCCAAAAAAAAAAAAAAATTTCAATACATACAGTAAAAGTTATGCGTTATACGGTTGTGTTATGTATAAGTGTAATTGAGTTGCGGCTTTAGAAACTCGATTAAAAGAAAAATATTCAATAAAAACTATCTAACCAAATTGGAAGCACACGAATGTCGAAGTTACAAATCTAAATTTGAAAGAATTGAAATTTATCTTTCAAGGAAAAAAAGTTATACGTTATAAGGAAAAAAAGTTATACGTTATACGGTGTGCGTCACTTTTTTAAAATGTTGTTTTTTGAAAAAAACCAATTTTCGTGGGAGATGGAAAAAGAACTGCAATCTAATTCTAAAAAAAATTAAAAATATATTTTTAGAATCTAGAGACAAAATGTGACAAGATTCTAGTTTGCATCATCTTCAAATTCCTCACGATTTAATGGCTATAGGTGCTCGAATGTGAAGATTTAGTTAAAAAAAATCAGTGTCCAATTTGGCCAAAAATTGTAAACCACTATTGTAGGATCACCCATATATATAAAGCAACTCCTTCATACCTGCCATTGTTCCAAACCACCACTCATCGCCTTGCTTAAAATGTTGCCTCCATAAGGACAATAAATTTTTTTAAAATGATGGTTTTCAGTAATTGACCATTAAGGTCACTACTTTCATCAAGATATAATGAGATTTTTGTCTTCAAACTTCAGGCATTATGCAAGATAACATTGTGAATTGTTTGTTGTGTACAATTCTATTTTCTTGCACATTTATTGCTTTGCTAACTTCCTTTAAGACTGGATATTGCACCATCAGCTACAATCTCAAACAACTCACTCACTGTCACTTGAAGATTCTTTTCATGGGCATCCTTGTATAAAATCAAACTATGCCCTATAGACTGCCTACTTACTTACTAATATAGGGGACTCATTTTTTCATGGTATTATGAGTTCTATTTAGAAGGGGTTAATATGTGGCATTTTTATGTGTAGGAAGAATAGATTGTGATGCATCGTTTGGGTATTGACGATTCAGGGAAAATTGGATTGCTATCAATGTCATAACAAGGTTGGATTGTACCTTGAACTATTCTAAAACACTTCCAGGTGTTTTCACTCAGAAGCAAAACCTGGGTGTAGGAATTTCCAAATATCCAATAGAGGAAGTTCCTTTATTCTAAAGATAAAATCATAAATCTGCTTATCCAATTTCTGATCCAACTTGACATCTTTAATATTTGATAGAGAAAGTTTGTACATTCTAAAGATAAAATGATAAATCTCCTTGTCTAATTTGTACAATTTCTCATTTCAATTGTTTCTTTAATAGTTTTAGGCCCACGTCCATGTACATATCTTATTCTTTTGCTAGTTGAATTCTCAGGCTCTGCATTTTCTCCAATCTCTATCTAAAATAATCAACAAGATGCATTAATTTATGATTGTTCCTTGAGCTGATGTGAAACAGTTCCAAGTGTTTTCACTTTGAAGCAAAACTTGTGTGTAGGAATTTCCAAATATCCGCTAAGTATCGTGGAAACAAAATGGCTGAAAACCTGTAGAGGATATCAATCTCACAACATGTGTTTCTTGTTAGATTATGAGTGGTCACAGGTCAGTCTGCAGCCGACTAATCTTTCTTTCATTGGTTCTTCACCCATTAAAAGATAGATTAGTTGACTACAAATTGGTGTATGACCACTCATCTAGTAGGTTTCTTCAGTACAAAATTCAAGACAAGTATCATGGAAACAAAATGGCTGAAAACCTCTAGAGGATATCAATCTCACAACATGTGTTTCTTGTTAGATTATGAGTGGTCACAAGCCCGTCTGCAGTCAACTAATCTTTTTTTCATCGGTTCTTCACCCAATGAAAGAAAGATCAATTGACTACAAACTGGCCAGTGACCACTCATAATCTAATAAGAAACACATGTTGTGAGATTCATATCCTCTAGAGGTTTTCAACCATTTTGTTTCCATGATACTTGTCTTGAATTTTGTAGGAAGATAACTACTAGATGTGTGTAGTAAATATTGAATCCAACTTACAAGGAGGATGGCTTCCTTATGCCCAATTATGAAAGGAAATCCGAGCACATGACCATTTGGTGGTTTAAGATGTGGAATATTTTTTGCATTCAGTTCACTGGTAAGAAGAAATGTAAGCTCTTTTAGACTCCCCCCACCAGTTCAAGAGTGCATGGGGGAAGGCTTAGGTAATCAACTGAAAATATGATAGCCTCCTGCATATCCCATTGATTATTACCCATTGACTTTTCTCATTTCCCTATGGCTGTCGGCACAAGTTTTATTTGGACATTACTGAAACATAGATTTTAGGAACCCAACAATACTTGCTATCTTCCTAGGATTTTCCACTTAGAAAGAGAGAGATTCAGGCTTCTAAAATGCTTATGCTCATTCAAATAGGGATGTATGTAGTATGATGTTATGTAAATGAACTAAACTAAATGCAATTGACTAATCTAAATGACTAAAAATGAATGGAAGACTAAGATTTATGCTTTGTTTGAAAACATAGTGTGATATGCAAACTACTATGAAATATGCAAATTAGAAGGTACAGGGTCAAATATGAGTGCACCAAGATGTTGAGTGAGCTTTCTAGAATGTTTGGAATGGGGTGATCCCACAATAATGGGTTACAATTTTTGGCCAAACTTGACATTAAAATCAGGATTTTTCACCAGACATTCACTTTCTTACACCTATAGTAGTTAAACCATTAAGGTTTTGAAGATGAATCAAACTAGTTATTTGTTAGATATTTTGTGTAGATTCTAATTATATTTTTAAAAAAAATTAAAAAATAAATTGTGAATCATTTTATGTAATTTTTAATAACTTATTTTTTCTACTAATCAGCATTTTAATAACTTATTTTAATAACTTATTTATAGATAGGATACAATTCTGATTTTTAAAATGCAATTTTTTCACACCAATATCTAGGGGATGGATATTTTTTCATAATTTTTTGGTACATATTTTTTTTTTAATTAATTTTCCAAGTCAGCGTAATTATAATTTGGACAGAGGTGTACTTCAACACAACTTTTTTTGTATTCATTTGAATTAACTTATTCTTTTTTTGTTGAAGAAGGACATCAATACCTAGGGCACATGTATTTTTAGAATTTTTTTCTCTATTTTTCTATTTTTTCGTATGTGTGAAATAAAGAACTTGATGTTCATTGAAAATCCTACATTCACAAGAAATAAGAAATAAATATAATAATCAAATTAAACATATTTAAAATTATACTTTTTAGGAAGCTTATAATAAGGGCTACAAGCTTACAAAGCATAAATTTTAAATGAATTCATTTGATCACTCAAAAGGTAAATCAAAAGTGGTTTTTTATCAACATTTTGATAGGTGTAGAGGAGACTCGATTATAGGTATGGTTTAAATCTAACAAGGTTCTATCCAAGGGGTTTGATCCAAGGGGATTTAATCAATCCCTCTTTAATTAAAATAATTTAAATGGAACCTTTAAAGTCATAAATCATTGTATTTTCTAAAAATATGTGATTTCAGGCAAAAATCAGGATGTCCCAAAAAGTGTAACCCATTATTGTGGCAGCACCCAATGCTGATGAAATTTTTTGATTTTTCACAGTGGGACTCATTCGCCAAGGGTGGAAAATCAATCCTCTGACTGTTGAAAAAGTGTCAGGACCTGATTTCTGAAAAAATGTTGATTTCTAGATTTCAAGTGGGACTCATTCACCAAGGGTGGAAAATCAATCCTCTCCAAGATTTCTAAAAATTCAAAGGTCAACATTGCTACTCCAGATCTGGTAATGACTAAATGTATGATTGTCGGGGTCAATTCTACAAAAAACAAACTAAAAGTGCTTAGAATGCTTGAATAGATGATGAATTGATTTGAAGAGCCTAGTTGACTTGAATTCAACTTTTCAACACCTTTAAACCTGTTAAATCTGCAAAATAAAGATACAAATACCCATGCACAAAGGGGAAAATGTTGGGATGTTAGTGAATAGGGGTTTGCCTTGGTCAAACCCTACTTTAGTAATTAAACCCAATAGAAATGAATGACATGCAAAGGGAATGATAAATGAGTAACATGAAAGTATTACAAACTTACCAAACCCTTGAATATGAAAATATGAAGTGATGTTAATGGCTGCTCCAAAGTGCTTGAAAGTGCTTGAGTTGATGATGTAAGATGCTTGAGTGCTTGAAAATAGCTTGAATTATGAATACTTGAATGGATGGGTGAATGGATGTTAAAATGAGGTGAAAATCACATATTTATATAAATCTTGTGCCTTAGTATCCATTTATACCTCATCACAGGCCAACATCAAGTGAATTTGAGTAAAATCTTGAAGGAAATTTTGAAATGTTTGAATTTGGGGCCAAGGGGGACTCATTCGCCACCCTTGGCGAATGAGTCCCACTTGGGAACCAAAACCAAGTGTCTAGGAAAATATCATATTTAATGTTGTTTATCGAGATAGGACCCAAAAATACACTTAAAATAAGCATATAAGGGGATAAGGAGATCAAATAAAGCATGAGAAAGATGTAAATAGTGAAGATATGCCTAGAAAAGCGTGAAATCCTATTACAAGACTTTACAACACTTCAAAATAGGACTTGTTGATGAGTGAAAAGGTGGATTTTAGGTGAATTGTATTAAATAGAGTCTAGAAGAATGTAGAAATGTCTTACAACACTTCACAACACCCTCACAAGAAGTTCTTTGAATTTTAGCACCAAAATAAGCATGTTCAAGCCAAGATACATCACAAAATCAGAGCAACATTGCTCCAACACTATGAAACAAGACCTAAAACACCATGAAAATGGAAAGGGTCCATTTTTCGACTGTACATTTAGCCCCCACTTTAGTGAGAGAAACTTGCTTCCTCACACTAAAGTAGCTATGAACGTCAAACAAAAGAGGGTTCCAATGCACTTATGTTAGCAAGATGAAATAAAAAAAACAAGGAGGATGATGAAGCCCCTGGGATGAAGATCCCATGGCAAACTGAACATAAGGACAAAGGATCATATAAGTGTTTAGAGGAAATTGAGTGAAGCTTCAATCATCATTCCAACTAGTTGTGAAAGGAGATATAGGCTGATTGTTTGAAAAAGAATGTGTACTCACTCTAGGTCCATGGAACTAGTTGTCTATAGGGTGAGAAACCCCAAAAAGTAAGATACATACGCTAGTTGGCATGTACCCACAAAACATGGAAGAAGATGGCTATGGGTAAAAGTCATGCCACTAGGTGGGCTTCCTGCTCAACCATGCTAAAGCTTTACCCCTTCGATAACTTTATTAAGGTGTCACAAAGCCAAAGAAAATACAAGTGTTGGTTTAAGTAAAATAGGATGGCACCACAAGCTTGTTAGAGTTATAAAGGAAGATATCTAACAATTAAATGAAGAATTAATTAATAAACAGACAAACTAAAACACACAGAATAAATTATAACACAGAGAATTTAATGTGGTTCACCCAATCTAGGCTACATCCACCAAACCACAGCCATCCAATGATTTTATCAGCAAAAACCTATTACAATCTTGTGAATAATCATGTTTTTCATCATAATGTAACTCCCACCCGAACCCCTTTTTAACAAGCTTAGAAGCTTCAAGATTAGGGTTCTACAAAATTGAGTTTTTCCTTTTTTCGTTGATTTTTCCTTTTCCAGTGATGACATGAAAAAAGTAGGAGGATACATGTTGGGGTGTACAGTATAGCATGATCAGTCGCCACATACCAACTAGGCATGCAAGTTGTGTTATGCAAGGTGACCAAACAAATAAGATAGCTCCATAGGCATGCAAGTTGTGTTATGCAAGGTGGCTGAATGAGAATGTTGTGTGTAATATGTTCAAACAAGTCTTCTTTAGTTTATTCAAGGTTAGTCACTTAGAAAAAATGTGTCTAATGTCTCCAAAAGAGGACCAATCAAAGAATAGTATATTCATAGCTTAGGGGATGCAGCGCGTCGCATCAAATCACTAAGAGGAATGCAATATGCTAAGAAAGATCACACTTATGAATGACATCACACCCAATGTCATCCACAAAGTGACAAATGCATCACGTAAATGACAAGGCTTCACTAAGAATGCAAATGAAATAATGGTAATGTATGCCCCCCACTTTAAAGGAATTGCTACACATCATAATGGAGCAATGCCTTGAAAGTAGAGAAGAAAAGGAAATGCAAAAAGAAAACAAGACATGAGAGCCAACTTGGAAAGCTCTATCCCAAGTCATACGTTTCAAAGGTAGGCTACATCATGTCAAGGAATATTAAAGGAAAACAAAAAAAGGAAGGGTGTTTCCCTCTAGAAAAGAAAGTACACCAAACACATAAGGGATCTATGGATTTGGAGTGAGTATGCTCATTTCTACAATGTTTTTATGAAAGAGCTCAGCACTATCATCATTTGCCAAAGTACATAGAACTAGAAGAATGACACAAAGAGAGTGACAAAGAAGGAAAAACAAAGTCCATTTTGAGTCAACATGGAAGAGACATTGCGGTCTCAATGCTTTGTATCATCTACAAAAGGAAAACATAAGCAAAAAAGACAAAAATGAAAAGAGAAAAAGCTTTTGGGTCAACATGAAGGATACATTTCGGTCTCAATGCCATTCATAATCCCCAAATGGAAAACACAAAACAAAAATGAAAAAGACAGGCACCATTTGGGTCAACATGGAAGAGACATAGGGCATCTTAATGCTTTGCATCATCCCCAAAAGGAAACCACAAAATAAAAATGAAAAAGACAAGGACTATTTGGGTCAACATGGAAGAGACATAGGGAATCTCAATGGTTTGTGTCATCCCTAGAAGGAAAACATAAAAAAATAACAACAAATAGAAGAATAAAGATACGCATAGAAGAAGTGTTCAAAGAGAGGAAATATCAAACACATGATGCGAGGGAGCATGATATGCACATGAAAAGATAAAGAAAAAGGAGAAGATAAAAGGCTAGCGATGTCTTGCCTCCCATAAAATGTAAAAGTAAGAATGAGCTGAGATGAGTGATGCAAAAGGACTATGCAATAGTGAGAATGGGAAATGTTGTTCACGTGGAAGGATAATAGGACATGAAAAGGCTGTTCACATGGAAGGATAATATTTAGATTAGGAGGAGAATTTAAGATGACCTTGCCAACATCCTGAAGTCTCTGAGGTTGAAGAGAATATCTTATAGGATGAGAAGTATCTTGATATCCTAATCCTATTGTATGTGTATCATTTGGTTGTTATTCAAAGAGTTGATGGATGTCATGTTCATGTTTCATGGCACAACCTTGTTTACTTAATATAGTGAATCCTTTACATATGTTTCTTCAAGGTTGATAGGATTGTTCATGACTTTGTGCTCATAGAATGGTGGTTGACAGGAACTAGATTCATTTGCAAGAGGAACCATAGGTCATGTGTTGACTTTAGGATGTAAATATGCAAATTGATCATGAGGTGTAATAGGAGGAAGGTCTTGTGATCTCATAGAGGGATAAAAGGTTGAATTGGCTTCGAGGTTTTTAAGGAAATCACTGTAGAACTTGTTCATGCTAATATCATCTTCTCCTATGATGTCTACATCATGGGGAGGACAATAATGAGGAGCTAAAGGGGCATGAGATTGTACAATGTCATTAAGGTCACAGCAAAAGGTACAATTGGACATGTCTACCAATGATTTCAGGGAATGCCAACACTTATTGAAAGAAAATGCAATAATGCTAATAAAAAAAAATGCAATAAATGAAGGAAAATAGAGAATCTATTGCTGAAAATAGAATGCAAAAGCCAAAAATAGAAATGTTGAAGAATGCTAGAAACAATGCAAAATAAATGTCTAAAATATACAAAGGGACTGATTCGCCCTGGGTGGCGAATGAGTCCCAGGATGCAAATGTTTTGTGTTTTTCAGAATTTTAAGAATGATTTAAATGCTTTTTAGAATGCAAAGAAAGGAACAGAATGCAAAATTTTAGTTTTTCAATGAAATTGAATGCAAGAATGAAAACTAAATGAGTTTTTTACTAATACAAATGAAAGATCCTAGAATGCAATATCAAATCAATATCCTAGTTGAGTTGCAATGAAAATGAAAACTAGGATGTAATATATGGATGCAATCAAAACTTTAAAAATGTTCAAAAGGAAATTTCACCAAAATGAAACATAGATTTTAGGAACCCAACAATGCTTGCTCTCTTCCTGGGATTTTCCACCTAGAAAGAGAGAGATTTGGGCTTCTAAAATGCTTATGCTCATTCAAATAAGGATTTATGTAGTATGATGTTATGTAAATGAACTAAAATAAATGCAATTAACTAATCTAAATGACTGAAAACAAATGCAGGACCAAGATTTATGCTTTGTTTGAAAACACAGTGTGATATGCAAACTACTATGAAATATGAAGAAATTAAAAGAAATATGCAAAAACAAAGGTACAAGGTAAAATATGAGTGCACTTGGATGTTGAGTGAGATTTCTAGAATATTGAAAAAGTGTTGGGCCCTGATTTCTAACAAAATGCATATTTCTAGATTTCAAGTGGGATGCACTCACCAAGGGCGGTGAATCATTCCTCAACAATTTTTCTAAAATGTCAAAGGTCAACACTGCTACTCCAAGTCTGGTAATGATTGAATGAATGGTTGTAAAGGTCAATTCTGGAGAAAATAGGCTGAAAGTGCTTAGAATGTTTGAATAGATGATGAATTGATTTGAAGAGACTAGTTGACTTGAATTCCACTTTTCAACACCTTTAAACCTATTAAATCTATAAAAAAATCTGCAAATACACATGCACAAAGGGGAAAAATGTTGGGATGTTAGTGAATAGGGGTTTTCCTTGGTCAAAACCCACTTTATTAATTAAACCCAATAGAAATGAATGACATGCAACTGGAATGATAAATGAATAACATGAAAGTATTACAAACTTACCAAACCCTTGAATATGCAAATCTGAAGTGATGTCAATGGCTGCTCCAAAGTGCTTGAAAGTGCTTGAATTGATGATGTAAGATGCTTGAGTGCTTGAAAATTGCTTGAATTATGAATACTTGAATGGATGTTAAAATGAGGTGAAAATCACATATTTATATAAATCTTGTGCCTTAGTATCCGTTCATACCTCATCACAGGCTGAAATCAAGTGAATTTGAGTAAAATCCTAAAAGAAATTTTGAAATACTTGGAATTTGGGATCAAGGGGGACACATTTTCCACCCTTGGCGAATGAGTCCCACCTAGGACCCAAAACGAAGTGTCAAGGAAAATATCATATTTAATGTTGTTTGTCAAGATAGGACCCAAAAATACACTTAATATAAGCATATGAGGGCATAAAGAAATAAAATAAAGCATGAGAAAGGTCTAAATAGTAAAAATATGTCTAGAAAAGCGTGAAATCCTGTTACAAGGCTTTACAACACTTAAACTAGGACTTGTTGATGAGTGGAAAGGTGGTTTGTAGATGAATTGTATTAAATAGAGTCTAGAAGAATGTAGAAATGTCTTACAACACTTCACAACACCATCACAAGATGTTGTTCTTTGAATTTTAGCACCAAAATAAGCATGTTCAAGCCAAGATACATCATAAAATCAGAGCAACATAGCTCTAACACTATGAAACAAGACCTAAAAGACCATGAAAATGGGAAGGGTCAATTTTTTTATAGTACAATTACTAACTATGGATCTAGATTCACTAAGTATTGGAAATTTAGAGCATATTATGTCCAAGAAGTTCCTTTCTATTGTGAATGTGATAGAGACAATTTATAGTTATAGATATACTAAGTATTGGAAATTTGGAGCTTAACACTTCCACATTTCTTTAATCGATTTGGACCATAAGACTAAGACTACTCAAATGACATTGAAACTAGGTAAAAATTTATTAAGGGTATAATAGTAGTATACATGTATGTGTATTTCCTTTAGCTAAAAATTGCATTTATACTTAAGTGATTGATGTATACTTGTGTATGTGATCAAATTTTCTCATATTTAATGATATTATTGTGCATTTAAGGTCTATTTAATAAAGGGTGCATGAAACAAGTTTTAAATGCTTAAAAATCCTTAAATTTCTAGGGTTTTTTCATTTTGTTGAGTCTGTGTCGAGTCTGGGTGCCAAGTCCCCAAGTCCCTGAGTCGAGTCACCCTAGTCAATTCTAAGGTGATTCTAAGTCTCGTTACTATGGTTGTGATAGAAAAAAAAGGTTCTTACACATTGGTTGAATATATCCTCATCAAAATGACCAGAAAAAATTTTCAAACTTGTAACTCTGATAGTCAAGAAAAATAGTCATAAAAATGAGAAGTAAACTTTCGCAGACATGTAGTTGAACTTAATTCATTTGAATTTATGCCTCTTGGAAGACATTAGGATCTCCCCTCCTAAAGTTTGGACCATATCCATTACCTCCACATAAAAATGGACATCATTGGTCTTCTTGGTTTCCACACCATGATATGGTTATGCAAATGAAAATGAAGCAAAGTAATCATCTCCTTCTCCATTGGCTAGAAGAATGCATGCTTAATGTTTTGATACATGATATTAGCTCTCTCTTTTGCTCTCATGGTTGAGTACTGAAATCCATTATGGTGGGCCTCTAGAGTTCTAGTCATCTTTCATCATCATCCACCAAATGTTGGCCTGTTCCACATGCCTACCAACCTAATTGGCTTTGTTTTTGAAAGCTAAAGTTTCTCCTGAGTCACCACTGTAGCTCTCTCTACCTTTTCAAAATCTTTCATTGCTACATATCGTCTTTGGTATTTAATCATTTTTACCACATGGTTGATGTGCTTTGAATCCTTACATCTAAAGGAAATTTCCTTAACATAAATACTGCTAGGGAATTTCAATGTTGTCATTAGAGTTGGCATTAAAGCTAGTACCTGCAACATTGAAAATTATCCTTATATAATAATTCCCTCCATCTTGTTGGCTTGTAACTCTTTGAAACTCTATATTGATTTTATTTTTCCTATCCCTCTCTTGTTGTTCTTCCTCAATTTCATTAGGATCATAAATTGACCTTCTTGGCCCCCCATAGTTTGGACCACATCCATTACCTCCTCATAAAACTCAGCATCCTTGGTCTTCTTGGTTCCCACACCATGATATGGTTATGCAAATGAAAATCAAGCAAATTCATCATCTCCTTCTCCGTTGGATGGAAGAATGCATGCTTAATGTTTTGATACATGAGATCAACTCTCTCTTTTGCTCTCATGGTTGAATAGTATTGAAATCCATTATGGTGGGCCTCTAGAGTTCTAGTCATCTTTCTTCCTCTTCCACTGAATGTTGGCCTGATCCATAAGTCTGCTAGCCTAATTGGTTTTATTTTTGAAGGTTGAAGTTTCTCTTAACTCACCAGTATTAGTTGTAACTTTTTTGAAATTTTATTATGGTATGTGCACTTTGATATGAAGTAATATGATTATGGTTTCATCTCATATGTTGTAATATTAGATATATAACGGAAAAATAAATTATTGCATGAAATAAATAATATATTTTCATTTTCATTTTTTTTTTGTAGAACATCGGTCTTCCAGAAGATCAATATAATCCTCAACATGATATAGATCCACAAAATATTGTTTATGTCGGTACATATCACATGGCAGAGGATGATGATGACATAGATATGGAAGACACCGAGGTTGATGACAATGATGATGACGACGACCACGACCACCACCACGATGATGATGATGATGATGATGATGATGATGATGATCACAATGGTGATGATGATGATGATGAGACAGTTGGTGATAGTAACTAGTGACATTCATGATCATATAGAATACATCATGGATCATTGTTGATATATCATTATGATGAATCTTTTCATGGTTACTATCATATGTATCATTTTCACGGCCTACAATACTATATTGTTGAGTTGTATCATATTGACATGTATCATTTTCACTATATCATTTGGACATGTATCATCTTGACTTGTATCAATTTGAGTTACATAATTTATCAATTTTATTTATATCATTTGTACATGTATCATTTTCACTTATGTTGACTGTTGGACATGTATCATTTTGACATGTTTTTGATGTATTGGCATATTTTACTTTCACTTGTTTTAGTTATATATGATGATGATCTTATCAATATTGACTTGTCAATTTATATATATTAAAAATGGTCGATGATTTTTGGATGGATATTTATTAAGTATGATGATTTTAATTTACTGCTTAGGATGGATGTTGTCAAATTAAATTAAATTATAGATATTTGACTCACTTGTTTTAATTCTAGATAATGATCATGTTACAATAATTATATTTTTATTTAACCATATGAGTTAAATAATTAAATTACTTACTCTATAATCATATGAGTTATTTAAGAGGCATGATATATTTAACTAGTTAAATTGAAATAAAACATTAAATTAATAAATGGAAGCCAAAACTAGAAGCAAACTAGAAGTAATCTTGGAAGCAATCTTGGAAGAAAAATTGGAAGCAAAACCGGAAGCAAACCTAGAAGCAAAACCGGAAGCAAAACTAGAAGCAAAACTAGAAGCAAAACTCGAAGAAAAACTAGAAGCAAACTTGAAAGCAAAATCAGAAGTAAAACTGGAAGTAAAATTGGAAGCAAAACTAGAAGCAAAACTAGAAGCAAAATTGGAAGCAAAACTAAAAGGAAAAGTGGAAGCAAAATTTGAAGCAAACTTGGAGGCAAAACTGGAAGCAAAACTAGATGTCAAATTGGAAGCAAAAATAGAAGCAAAAATGGATTAGAAATGGAAGTAAAACTAGAAGCCAAATTGGGTGCCAATTTTAGCGCAATTTTCGATGTTACTTCTTGGTGCTATTTTAGGTGCTTTCGTAGGTGCTATGATTTTCTAATGCTAAATCAGACACTAAATCTAGTGCTAAACATAGTGAAAAAATTGGCACAACATCCGACACTAAGTTGACCATGCCTATTTGTGCCGAGTTTAGCGCCAACCAAATTGTTCAATTCATGGCTCAAAATACACTAAAATTTGGTGCAATAATCGGTGCTAATTTCATGTTGTGCTATTGTGTACCTCATACGATGACATCTTGAGGACTTGCTTTAGAGTGATGTGCTCCACCCAGAGCATTGTTCAAAGGTTTTTATGCCATTCCTTTTGGTACTCGGACCTGATTCTTTTGAGGAGTTAGACCAAATTCTTGTTTGTCAATTTGGCTAATCCATTCCCCTGTGGGTAGTAGTTTGATGATGTTTTAAGGAATATACCATGTGTTAGTGTGAATTGACTTACCTTAGAGCCCAAGAAATTTTTAGCATTGTTGAAGATTGTGGTTTTAGGTGGGTCGAATCTCATCACCAGTTCCTCTAGGAAATCCGCTATCTCTTCCTCTGTCACATTTTTTAGTGGCATGGCTTAAGTTCACCTAGTGAAGTAGTTAGTGACTATCAAGATATATTTATGTCCTTTGCTGGAGGTTGGGTTAATCATTCTGATGAAGTCCAAACCCCATTGTGTGAATGGTTCATCAACCATTATGGGATTGAGAGGCATTGCGGAATTCTTTTTTCTTCCTGCAAAGAACTGGAATTCCTTGGAGGTTTTCACTAAGGAGTAGGAATCATTGAATAGTGTTGGCCAAAATTACCCTATGCACATGATTTTGATGGCAGTTGTCTTTGCAGAGAAGTGTCCACTAGTGAAACTACTCTAGTAAGTGTCGAGGATCCTTTTTACTTGCTCTGTGGTAACACACCACAATAGAGTGTCATTAAAATTTCTCTTGAACAGGATCCCTTCAATGAGCACATATCCACTATTTTGCAGTCAGTAGAATCTCCTATTTTGAGAAGGCTCAACGGATACTTTCTATGTGCATAAATCTTACTCTATCTGCCAGCCAACAACCTTTGGACTCTAACTCGTTTCTTAGGAATAATTCCACTTGCTCTTCTTCGGTGGCCATTTCTTCATCATGCACAAGATATTCTCATAGTCCTCTTCCCTAAACGGTCTTTGTAGGCTTAACCTCAATGTCATATTCGAGGACCTTAGTGATCCAATTGGCTCTTTTCTCAGTGATTTCCCCTTTGATGATGTATTCATGCACGCTAGAATCTACAACATAGACAATCACCTTATTGCAAAATATTAAGTGTCAGAACTTCTTAAGTCCCTTAACTATTGCAAATGATTTCCTCTCTATAGAGTTGTAGTTTGTTTCATATTTCTTTAGGGTCTGGGAGTGAAATGCTATGGAATGTTCTCCCTTCCCCTTATCATCTTTCTGAGTTAAGACAATAGCAATGCTGGACTTGCTACTAAATACATACATTATGAATTCTTTTGATAAGTCTAGATTAACCAGAATAGGAGCAAAGGAAATAGCATCCTTGACTCTCTTAAAGGATTCTCTGGCTTCTTTTGTCCATTTAAATATTTGATCTTTTTTTAGCATCACGGTGATTGGCCTAGTTATTCTTGCAAAATAATAAATAAATTTGCTAAAAAAATTTACCTTTCCCAAGAAGGACTAGATTCCTTTCTTGTTGACTGAAAGGGGAAGCTCTTTGATTGCTTTCACCCACTTAGGATCAATTGAAATTCCTTCTTTAGACACTACGTGCCCCAATAGCTTGCTTTGTGGTACTCTAAAGAAACATTTTTTGGGTTCAAGGATATCTTGAACTCCTAACATTTCTTGAACACCATCTGAAGGTGAGAAAAATGATCATCCTTGGACTTGGAGAAAACCATCAAATCATATAAATGATTTAGGATAATCTTGTTAATTAGTTTGCTAAAATTGATATCTATTGCTTGCTAGAAAGTGGCTCATGCATTTGAGAGGCCAAACGACATCTTATTGTATGCAAAAATTCCTCACTTGTGGTAAATGTTGTCTTATGTTGATCCTCTTCTTTCACCCATATCTGATTCTAATTGAAGAAGCCATCTAACAGGGAAAACATCTCTGATCTTCCACCTTTGCAGGATTGACTCCATCGAAGGTAGCGGGTAATGATCCTTCAAGGATGCTCTGTTTAGGTCTTGAATTTCCACACATAGATGAATATCTCCAATCTTATTTTGAACCAAGACCAAATTGAATTCCCACGTGTTGTGTTTGATTGAGAAAAGAATGTGTGACTAGATTAGCTTTGTTAATTCTTGCACCATTAGCGCTTCAATCTTGGGATTCATTGGCCTCTATTTTTGGCAGACTAGTTTTGCACCTTCTACAACCTCTATTGTATGTTGAATGATATCATTATCATATCCCCTAAGGTCATCATATGACCAAGATAACTCCTTTCTTTATCATAATATGGGACATCCTTCCCGACTTTGAGCTTTCTTCCATCACTAACCTGAAGGTCCGCATAGTCACCTTTGTGTGCTACAAACTTTTGTTTGTCATTTCTTGCATCATCACAATCAAAAAATTCTCAAGAGTGACCAATCCCTTTGGATGCTTGTTGGATTTTAGCTGAATAATTTGTCCTTCATAAGCTTTGGCAATCTTTGGTTGTAGCTGGTCAAAAAATTCTCCCAACTGTTGGATGAAAAAGGTAATGTTTCATCACTGTCAAACACTTGCCAGCTTTGGTCATTATCTGGAATGGTTGGTCAGACTATCACTCGTACATAGTGTTTGTTGTGAATGAGGTCGGAGGTAGGATCAAACTAGGATCCAATTGATGACATGCAATCTACATCTGTATTTTGTTCTTGGGGCACCATCTATATGTTGAAGGCTTTAAAACCATCAATTAGGTCCTAAAATCGGTGTCTATAGGATAGCATGCAAACATTTTTGGCTGTAGAAATTCCTCAAACTTGATTGACTACTAATTCCAAATCTTTAAAAACCATTAATTTCTTAATGCCCATCTATTCTACAAGACTGATACCTTGCACTAGTCCTTTGTATTCAACTTCATTGTTTGAGCAAGCAAAAAGATCTCAGTGTCTTCATTTTGTGGGTACTTTAAACATATCCCAAATCCTGTGCCATTTTTGCATCTTTCTCTGTCAAAGTGGAGCATCCATAACTTTGAGGCTTGACCGCTCTCTAGTTCTTTGATGACCTTCGAGAGCACTATATCTTCATCATAGATGACATAGGTTCCCAACTTAGTGGTGTGCTAGTTGTCAAAAGAATTAGTATCCATATGTTCGCTCAATAGAACATATTTTTGATTGGTCAAATCTCTGGTCACCTTTTCATCTTCTAGTAGCTCATCATAATACATTTCTTGGTTAGTGATAGAAGTATGAGTGGCTTCAAAGTTGATGATGGCTACATTGGCCACATGCTCTGAATGCAGAGATTCAGATTCTATCTTCATTTTCTCACCATGCTTGGTTCTGAGGATCATATGTGATCAATCCAGGGATAGGTATCTTCCCACCTTTGAAGTAAATTCTTGAGATAAGAAGAGGCCAAACATGGTGGGACATCTATGATCACAATATCTTGTGACACCATGATGCGAGGGTAGGAAAATAGAGTCAAGGGAAAATCCTTAATGAGATCAATAGTTTTGACTCTATTTCCATCAAGCTCCATCACTCCCTTTTTTAAAGATTTATAACTGATACCTAAAGCTTCAACTATCCATTTTGGCATAATTGTGGTGCTAGCACCAAAGTCAATCATGGCATTATGTAATAACTTCTCTCCCACAATAAGTGTTAGGAAGAAGGGTTTTGGTTTATGGTTATCTCTTACCTCAGCAGAAGCTTCTACTATGCTATTTGTGAGAGATTTTCTCAGAGATGATTGATCAACAACCTTTCCTTTAAGAAATTGATCCATTGGTTCAATGATTGAATCCTCCCAGAGCACCTTCTGTAGTAATGTCTTATGTTCTAGGATGATAATATGTCCCAAAGAGGCACATTAGTGAAATATTTCTTTAATTGTTCCACCACGTTGAAGGGTGGTATATTCAAAAAAAAATTCTCCTTTGCTCCTGTTATGACAACTTCCCGTCATGGCTGACATTGTGGCACCGCAACAGAGGTACTAGACATTTGGTCAGGATTATTTTTAAATTTTAGACTGATTATTTGTGGGACAACTGGTTCGCCTATGAATCTCCTCTTCGAGCAGGTGTTGTAATTGGACTGCACTTCTAGTGTTTTAGATGCAGATGCATCATTGGAAAACATCGCTTCTTCTTCTACTATCCATGAGCAGAGTGCATGATTTGGAGCAATGTATGCTTCTTGCTCTAGTGACATCCCTTGCATTTTTGTGGTGAGCACTACATTGTCCATTTTTGAAGAGGCATACACATAGTTTCCAAGATCTGACATTGCACGTTAGCTGTGCTACTTTGCCACCTTTTGTTGTAGGTTGTCACACAAAATTTTTTGGGGCATTTGTGAATCGCCACATAGAAAGCACCAAGATTCGGTGGCATCCACTAAATTGTTCTACCTGATGGTCAACTCTTTGCTTAAGCTTAGGTTGGCACTTTGCAGTAGAGAGGGTACCGAAAATATCTAATTTTTTGTTTATGCCTACAAATTTGTGTGGGTGCCTCCTTGGAACTAGTTTTGTTGGTAAGAGGACTTTTCACCTTGATAATTCTGGTAGGTCAGCTTCAAAGGTACAACCTAGTTGCGTTTGATAATAGTTATCTCATTGGTCATATGTCACAATGTTTCCTTGACGTCACTCATATCGTTCTTGGAAGAACCAGATGTAGAAGTGACATTTTGTGGGGCACTCGGATATGTGTACATGGATTAAGGAGGATCCAATGCATTTCTAGAAGGTATCTCTTGAGTAGGAACTGATATTTCTGGAAATAGAGGAATGATGGGTCGAGGTGGAAACTTTCCAATGTCTATCAAATTTTTCTCCTCCTTGACAACAACACTATATACACCTGGTAGTGTGGTTCCATCGAGAGACTAGATCATCATCAAGATGTTAGGGTTGATATATTTCAAATAAAACATAAATTCCAAATTAGGTGGCGGGCAGATATCAACTTGAATCCTCTGCTAGCTTGTATGGAACCGGGCATTGAAGTTAGTTATGACTTCATGTTTGGCCCATTTTATGACTATCAATTGGTAATATAGCAAGGATTGGTCTCCTTCGTTTGAGAACCTCTGGTACAAAGGATCTCTGAGCTCATCCCAGGTACTGATAGTGCTTTCTTGTAGTGTATGGTACCAATCCAGTACCTTGCCTTGAAAAGAGGCGTCAAGCAACCTTAGAACTATATTTTGGTTTGTAACGTCGTGTACTACACATACATCTGCAATATCTTATAGATGTTCATAGTGTGTTCTTGAGCCATCTCTAGTGAATTTAGGTATAGCTTTTAAGGAGGAAACTAGGATAGCAGCCCAAACAATAGGTGCTACTAGCACAACAAGAGGACTTTCAACATCCCATACCACATAATTTCTATTAGCAGCAGGCAACATGGCTAGCGAAAGGGGCGGAGGAATCAAAATGTTCACTAATTGGGTTGCAAGTTGTACTATCCCTAATGGTCGTACTAGCAAACTAGGATTATTTGTTGTTTGGGACCTAGTAATAGGTTGATGGCTCATATGCCCTTCTAAAAATTAGATTCCTTTAAGATCAGTCCCACCAGGTGTGTCAAGAAAAAGAAAAACTATTGATTCCAAAAATTGGCAAGGTAATAACCCTTTGTGGGAAACTCAGCTTATGGGGGACTTATTACACTAAACTAAGTGACCTTTGGATTTTTAAAGAAGCTAACTTCTTCTATAATTGGTTGTTTGGAATGGGAAAATGAAGTAAATATAAAGATAAAAGACCTAACCAATGTGATGTGCTAGAATTTAGATAAAAAGCATGATAAACCTATCTTTTGGATATGATCTAAGGGCCCACTCAACAATTTACCATGTCCTAGAATATCAAAAGTTAAAGATTGCAACATAAACAGCTTATTCAATGAAAAAATAATTTTCACACCTATTTACTAAAAAGAAGAGTTAGAAGACATAATTTAAACTAGCAAACTTGCATTCAAATTAGAGAAGTATAGAAAATAAACCATTCAAACAATAATGACACAGTATAAATTTTATCAATAGCATAAGAAAATAGAGAGGCCGAATAATGGCACAGTTTGTGAGTTCTTGCAATAATCTAAACAATAAAAAGGCCTGGTGTCTCTTTAAAATCTTGCAATTCTTAAACTAGTGGAACTCAGAACGTGTAACATGTAATCTTTGAACCTTTCTTCAAAAGCAAAAAGCAGTATATATAGTGAGCATTCCCACCGCCTAGTGAGAAAAAACTGAAAAGATTCAAAATCTGGAGTAATTATGTTGCATCCATGATTTCCCTTGGCCATTGTAATAGAAAAGGTTCAGGCCATAGCATTTGGTCACCTCCCAACTAGGTGCATCCCCTATGAATGATAGTAGTGGTCCCGTGCAAACAAGTGTCGCCACCCAATATAAGTGGTTAGAACACATGGCAACATCTTGCATCCCATAGTTTGCTTCATCCTATGTTGAAGAAGCATTTGCAAGGAGAAAAATGACAGCATAGCATAGGCCACATTCGTTCCCTCCTCCCTTCGCCAGAAGCTTGTGCTGGGGTTACAAATAGTAGCAATGTTCACTATAGACACCGCTTGTGGGGTTCACCAAATCTTTATGTGAATGGGAGCTACGTGGCACGTGAGCAGGGACCGATGAGGAAGTGAAGGGAAGTAATTAAAATAACCTGCAGTGAAGACACATGCGAGCAAAGCAGAGGCTGACAGACGATCAAAGGAGAGAATTCCCTCCAAGAGCGTTGAGAAGACAAGTGGCAGAGGCTATGGTGATTATAAAAAAGGGTTGATGATATTCATTGAAGGCATGGGC
This sequence comes from Sequoia sempervirens, assembly GCA_007258455.2. Classification (NCBI taxonomy): domain Eukaryota; kingdom Viridiplantae; phylum Streptophyta; class Pinopsida; order Cupressales; family Cupressaceae; genus Sequoia; species Sequoia sempervirens. The sequence continues at coordinate 240,815,305 of VDFB02047230.1, read as the reverse complement.
TTACACTTATCAAAAAATAAAACCTGAAGGGAGCATGGTGAATTTTGTATTTACAATATTAAAACGATATAAATTGATATATCAAATTAAATTATATCAATTAATAAGATTTAGAATATTAATTTATATCAACTTTAATATATATCAATTTATATTCATTCCAATATGAAGAGAAATAAATTGGTTGCTCATGTGAACATAGACCAATAATAGCATAAAGCAACTAAAAAATGTGAGTTATTCATTTGTTTCAATTCTAAGCTATAGATAAAAGTAGAGAGTTGTGTTATACCAACCAACAAAATAATTTTGAGTGAAATTGTTTCACCTCAAATGATTTTGAGCTAATCGATTTTGCTCAAAATTTTGTGTCACCTACATAGTAAACACACTAAACAAATATATTTTAATTTCAAAGTGCATGATAGGTTGAATCTAAATGCAATATTTCAAGTGAAAGCCTTTCTCTAAAATTGTGTATATGGCAGCTTTGAGGCACAGGGAATTTTAAGGAGAGCACTAGTATTTAATTCTCTTTTTTTGTGTCAAAAAATGCTTCCAATGATGTCTTTAAAATATTTAATTAGAATGTTAGAATTTTTTAATTTGTATGTATTATTTGGTGTAACTAATTCAAACATCATTTATTTGTATAAGATGTATTGTGTTCCTAGTTCACAAATCAATTTTGATAGTTGTTTACATTAAGAAGTGTGAAGATGTTTGTCATCAACAAAACAAGAAAAATAAAATAGGAAAATGTATTTGTATTGGAGTTAGATATTAAACTCCAATTAATATACTTTTTTTTTTAAGAAAAAGGGGGTAAAAATTTATTGAATCAAATAAGCATTACAAAGTAACAAGCAAAAGCCCATAAAAGTAGCCAACCAACCCCACAACAACAGTCCTCGAAGGAACCCAACCAAGGAACCAATTACAAATGAAGGTCTTCCATGATAATCTTTTTGAGGGACACAAAATTTTGATGATAAAAGTCCCCAGTCATCAACATTCCAACTCCAATTAATATGTTGCTATTATTGGCACTTCATATTTTATTAATGAATATAAGATTGTAAAGTATGTAAAATTCTTCTTACATTTTAAAATGAATATTTAATATTGTGTAAGAGTCTAGACTAATTAAGAGGTTTTCAGTGAAACCTTTAGCTTTTGTGTTGTGCCACACTTCTCTCAAATTTTACAACTATCAAATTTAATTAACCTTTTTTAAAAAACCTTAAACTAAATTATATAAAAATTTGATAATTTTTTTTCTTTTAATTGAAAAAAAGGTATTTTTATTTCAAAAGAATAAAATAAGATAATATATATGTATATGTATGTATGTATGAAATCATGTTTTCAAGCCCTAAATCTTAAACATAAAACCTAAATCTTAAATTGATTAATATAAACATCAAGTAAAAAACTATGAAATTGAGACCATCAATACAAAATCCTAAAGCATGTCAACACTAAAATTTATATACACAAAAGTTAAACTCCACTAATTACAGAGTGAAAGGGAAGTATAGACATTTACTTCACATGAAGTGAAGGAGGAGTTGGGAGAACCCTGCAAAGAATGTAGTATGAAGACAACATGTAGAGATAAGGGAGAAGGAATAGGGATTGTGATGGGGATAAGAAGAAAGAAAAGAAGGTAGAGGAGGAAGCCAACATAGTAGAACACAAGAGAATCGTTGAGTTACTAGCTAATCCTTTTTGTAAGCTCTGGTATGTAACTTTTATTGTAATCATATAATAGTTCGAAGCACAATTTGTGACATTCTGAATATTCCTAACTAGTAAATGAGTTCATTTACTTAGTAAGAATGGTTTTGAAGAGTTTATATTTCTATTTTGTGATAAAAAGAATTAGGGTTTTTAAGATTTTTTTCTTTCCCTAGCAAAAATCTATGTTAGCTTAATAGTAATTGGGTTTGAGTAACCTTACAATCTCAATGTGTTTGGATATATAAGATCGTTGGGATGATTTATGTTGTTATTCTTAAACATAATCCAATTTAAAGCTCAAATATTTATTTGTATCAATAAAATAAAGCAAATATTTCTATGATGTAAAATTATTACTAATTATTTAACCATTAAACATAATGATGTTTGAGTATAATTAAATGAACATAATTTTGAGGTCCTGACAAGAGTGGGTTAACACTAGGGAGGAGTTGATGCATGTAGAAAATAAAATCTTGAAGGCTGTGAAGGGTGGGGTCACCACATACTGAAGTCGAGGGCGAAGGCGTCACTGAATCAAACAAGGCATGATTTTCACAAGTCATGGTGTAATTAGGTAAGTGTAGAGACTTGACTAGACAAATGAGGAGCTTGACCAAGAAATATTCACCACAAAGGAAACAAGAACTCCACCTGGTTCTCCCTTAGTCAAAGGAGTCATGACTTTCGCAAGTCATTGAGAATTGACTAAGATATAAAACGTGTCATGTCAATTCGTAGCAAAATTGGTCAAACAAGCCATGACTTTTTGCAAGTGATGGGTATCATTCTTCAAAATTCGTGCAGGGCACAAAAGAAAATGTTCGCATTTCAATATAAATCAAACTTAAAACATTTCATTTTAATAATGCTATTAAAGGGATTATTAGAGCTATTAAAGGGGATGAACCATGGAAGGTCCTCATTCAACATCGGATTAATAATGCTTCAGTTAAAGGAAAATGGCAACAAGTGGGCTAGCTAGATAAAGTTCTTCTTGCTTTTTTTTTAACATCAAGGCTTCTTTCCATCTTCAATCCATCTGGAAGGCTTGGCAATATGTTTTTCACTTCTTAAAGTGAGGAGGAGGTGAATCCATTCAAATTGGTTTCAAATTTCCCACCTCCTCTATTTGGTGGAGCAAACATATCCTCTATCATGGCCAACCCCTTGCATTAAGCTTCCCTAAGCATTCCCATTCTTTGTTCAAAAAAGGGGTTTGTAATGTTGAAAATTTGTGGAATTTTCAATCAATGTGTTGGTCTTCATGGAATGTGGTTAAAAACCTGTTTGGTTTGAATAACAAATATGAAGCTTTCATGATCTTTGTGCAATCTTTGGTGTCAGAAGAGTTGTCTATGAAGTTGTGTACTCCAATCCATTGCAACTTTTTTAAGGATTGGACATGGATATCTTCATATCCCTTTTTGTCCTTCCCTTTAAAAAAAATTTACTTGAAGTTGCTTCCTGATTTTCCCTTGAAGTCATGCTTAAATGCTAAATGGAAGTGCAGGTTCAATGAGAGGTTTTGGTTAAAATTATCTACTCAAATTTGGAAATCTAAAGTTAATTATGATGCTCAGTTACTTTCCTGGAAGATTCTACATTTTAAACTGCCTATTGAAGACAGGCTAAAGTGTATTATGATCCAGCCACCTAACTATCCTTTTTGTCACAATCATGAAAACATGAAGCATATTTTTTGGAACTGTTGGTTGGTTAAAAAGCTATGGAACTCTGTTTTCAGTGATTTTTTTGCTATCTTCACTCATAAACTAAGCTGGAAAGCAGCTCTTCTTGGAGTTGGTTTGTCTGATAATCCAATTTTTGATGGTGTGAGACATATAATTTTGTTACATATATGGAGAAATAGATGCAAAGCTATGTTTACTATCAATCAAGATCATCAGGAAGTTATGTTTTTAAGGCTTTACTCTAATATACTGTTTTGTCTTGCTGCCTTGTTTCCTCTTCTTCAAAAGGACATTTTGAAGAATCCTATGTTGAGTTTCCAGATTCGGCAAATCAAGCTACAAGTAGAACAGTTAGTGAGCAAGAAAAAAATTTGTATTAGCCAAGGCTTAAGTGCCATTTTACAAGATGTATAATGCTGTCATGTTCTTGTATGTCTTCTAGTTTTGTTGCAGCTATTTCCATTATTTTTCTGAGCTATTCTTATAGCTCATTGTCTTGTATTGTTGAATCTCTGTGTCTCTTACTGCTGTTGTATCCTTAGTTCTTGAGTGCTACTCATATTGCTCTTTGTCTGTGATGGTTTTTCTCTCTTCTCTTGCCGTTTTTTAACTACTCTTTCATTTGTAATTGCATTCCCTCAATATATATAAAAAAAGCATTCTGTTTTATTTACGCTTTCCAAAATTTCTAAGAAAACTAATGTGCATAAATTTTCCATTTAGAATCTTTCATTTATTATAATTGAAAGGAAATAAAAATAATTTAAATTAAAGTGATATAAGAATTGTTATTTTCCTTTTGTGTTTTGGATTTATTTTAATAAAATATTTAATTATCCAATAGGCTATTCTACGTGGGGGAACCCCAACCACATTTCCCCCAGTCTACGCTGGTGGGAACCCCATGAATATTGGCTATCAGCTAATAGTGGCTAGACTATCGGCTAATTAATTATTCATATGGCTTCTTCAAACAAATTCACCATTCCCTCACCGATCAAGTACTTGCCAAACAAACAATGTGCAGGAGGGGCGTGAAATCCGATTTCTGACTATTACAATTTTTTACTATTTTCAAAAGGACATTTTATTTAGTAGATCTGCACAGAAATGGATTCAATAAAAAGGCTTTGGAAACTTTCAAACAAATGTAATATGTAGATGTAAAGCTAAATTCCAAATCCTTTACCATCATCTTCCCTGATTGTACCAAAGTGGGAGCTTAGGAACAACATTTAAATGCCTAGTAGACATATGTGCAAATGTGGAATTATACAGATGTGAATGCATTAACTCTTGACTGAATGCATCAAAGAAATGTGGGAGCATGAATGGGGCTGTGGGTGTTTGAAGCTAAGTACCTCACAAAAATTTGATCTCATGTTGCATCATGATTGTAGGGAGTGCACCGCAGTATGCGAGGTTGAGAGAAAACAGAGGGAGTTTTTGAGATTTCCAAGCAAATAAACATCACTACAAAATGTGGGAACATCAGCAATACTTTTGCATGTACATGTATGAGACATGACCACGCAGATTCTTTGGCACAATCCATCAACAAAATGTGTTCTCATGAATGCAATTCTTGCAGGTTATGAAAATGTATCTCTTGAATAGTCTTCAAGAACTTTTGAGCCAATACAACTGGTAGTTTCCTTTAAATAAAATAATATAATAAATTTAACAAAAAATAAAATTTGTTCTATGTTATAAAATCCAAACAATAAACAAATGGAAAAATGAAAAACTAAAGTTGTATAGGAAGTGTTGTTTTTGAAATGAATTGAGAGAGAGAGGGGGAAAGAAGGAAGAGGGAAGGATAGAGAGAGAGAGAGGGTGGATGGAAGGGAGGGATGGAGGAAAGGAAAGTGGAGTGGAGGGGGGGGAAGGAACCGCCTTTATGACATAGTACCATTATTTACATTAAAACAAGTGGACCTGATGATGACGCGATGATCACATTGCCGATGATGCTTCAAGAACCAGAGAGAGTGAGAGAGAGGGGGGGAGGGAGGTAGAGGTAGAGAGGGATAGGGTAGATATAGAGAATTAGAGGGGGGAGGAGAAAAAGGTAGAAAGGAATAAGTGAGAGAGGGAAGGAGAGAGTGAGAGAGAAATAGGTGGGATGGAGGGAGGGATAGGTAGAAAGGGATATGTGATATAGAGAAAAATAGAGGGAAGGAGAGAGAAAGAGGGAGAGAGAAGGGGGAGGGAGGGAGCGAGAGGTAGAGAGGGATAGGTGAGATAGATCACTACTTTCTTCACGTTGTTCATTGCTTTTCACGGCCATAAAAAATGTGGGCTCGGCCTATCAGCATAAGTATTGCACCTTATTGGGGTGTAAGTGCTAGTGAATCTATATATCTACAAGTGTCATATGTTTATATTAAGGTTGATTTACATTATGATTTTAATTTATTTTTATTAATTTTTATTTATGAGCGGTTGAGATAAGATAGTTAGGGTCTTGGTTATATTGGTTAGAGGTAGGTAGGCTGGGGGAGGGTGGGGAAGGTGAATAAGGAAGTGAGATATAGGATAAACCAAAGTCCTCAAAAACAAGTACAAAAATATGGGTCATGTCTTATTGGTTAGAGTTCTAACCTCGAACATAATCCACTTTTATTAACTTTTATTTAAATATATTTCTATAGATTGATCATTAAATATTAATCATTTATTGCAATTGCATTCATACACATTTCTATACATTTACTCTTTTTCTTGTGATTTATTCTTTTCCTTCCAAGTTTCAATTTTAAAGGGTTTAAGATTGAACCTCAAATTTTAAATTTTAAATTTAAATTTCAAGACTCATCGTTTTCTAGTTTTCATTATGAGTTAACTTAGTACATTTTTATATGAATTATTGCTATGTTTTATTATTTTAAAATATTAATTTATACAATTAATATATATGAAGAAAATAGGGTGACATCAATAGAGCATACTTTGACTTTCTAAGGGGAAAGAATCAAATATACAAATAGGCCCCTTGAATGTCGATGAATGTTGTCTTCAATCTTTCTCATCATTATTAATCTGGCTCACCTTAAGACTTGACCTAGGAGAACACCAAAACCTGTTGAGTCAATAAATCTCCTTAAAGGTGTTTATAAGAACTCTAACAATATAAAGGAAACATATATTTGTTTCAAAACGAATATCTATTTCTTGTTGCATAAAATCAAAAAAGAAAAACCTGGGAGCTTATTTCTACAATTTGTGCCCTATTTGTGTATGATTTTTCTACTAATTCAGATATCTATTTGGGAGTGGTTTCTTTAGTTCAAATCAATCAAATTTCAAAGGTATTTATAGTTTTTAATGTTTTTTTTCAATTTCATATTAGTTTTGCATTGTATTTTTGTGAATTTTAGTCAAAAATAGGTTTTTTATTACATTAAGGTGATTTCTAATTTTTAAAACTTTCATTAATAAACAAGCTTAAGAATGGCTAATCGCAACCTTGCTCAAGATGAAAACCCTAACCCTGCTCAAGATGGAAGCCTTGCAAATCCTCCTTTGTCGCCACCGATGTCTCCAAACCAAAATTTTCCCACAATACATGAATCTATTCATAGAAATTTAGATCAATTGAGAAATGTATGTTGAATTCATGAGACAGTCCCTAAGCTATCAAATATGTAAAACACTTCAAAAATAATCATTTCAAATGTTGAAACTTTGGCAAACCAACACAATAGGTCTACATAGTGGAAATTTTTTGAAAGGAAATTTTATGTAAATGGGTTATCATATGATGAAGTGAGGGTACTTGATATTGACAAAGTGTAATTAGCCCAGTATGCTAGTACCCATTAGCGAATGGGTCCTTTGTAACTTAGGACACCCTTTTTTGAACATAAAATAATTGATGGTCGCTTGCATAACCACCACATCTCCTTTTGGGTTCCAATTCTAATGAACCCAAGATTCAAGAAATGGAAGAGAGACTTGATCCCCATATACTTACAAATTACAGCATGGCTACTTGGATAGGTAACATCTTCCTCAACAGAGTTTGACTGGACCACAAGGATTGAATGAGACACACTATTAACTAAACTATTAGAGAAAAGCACCCAAGAAAATCAACTACAAAATAAAGCTTCGCAAGATAGAGAGGAGCACTATGCTACTTCACTAGAGAGAAAATGAAATATGAGATAAATAAATTTACATATGGTATAGGCTTTTAAATCCATGAGAAAAGTGTCAGGTGGGGAAACTACCCACACAAAAAAACCACTTGGAAGAAACTAATACGTAATTAATCCTATATAAACTTAAGAAGGTGAATTTAATATTCATGCTAACACCCCACCTTAAGTGCAACTTAGGGAAAATTATAATGAAAAATGTAATATGAAAAATGAAGATGCAATATGGGTCCCAACTGCACAACCATGTTAGGTACCCATTTACAACTAAAAAAGGAAATCTCTCACAATCAAAGAAAAGAAGAAAAACCTTGTGGGAAAAAACCCCCTCTCCAAAAGAGAGAAAAAAACAAAAAACAAAAAATGATGCATGGATGGAGGCCTCAATCATAACCCCCAAGGACTAGATACATCATGTATGTACAATCAATATCCCCCTATAAGAGGGAAAGAGAGAGAATATATAGCCCCCCCCCCACGATGTGTAATCACCTACAGAAATGGTAAGTGACTAATGAAAAAATATAATTAAATGTTGACAAACAACTTGTCTCCCTTTCAAAAGAAACAAAACCAAATACAAATGCAGGTATACTTCCCATTCTGAATAGTAATCAATAAGTGAAATCCAAACATTTGTAGGATGAAAATACCTCTAAAATCTACTCATGTGTCGCCATGACCTTGGAAGATGATTCCACGAACTAATCAAGAACATTTTGAATCACAACAGAAGGTGAAAAACAAGGTACCACTAGAAACTAATCCTAAATACTCTCTAGAGACTGAGATGGAGTGACAATAGTTGTACTACAACTATCATCAAATAGGATGGATATACCCTCAAATATGAAATATTTTTTCCAAGTTAGAAATGTGAGATTCCGTGAACAATGAACCAATGGCCGACAAATAAGAATCCCAATCAAAAAGACAATGAAATGTTGGTTGTGATGAATCACTAGACATGATCAATGAATCACCAACACAAGATGAATGGTCATGTTGAACAAGAATGATAGGAGCCTCAATCAATGACTTTGAACAATGAATCACTGAAGGTGAAGGTACATCAACTATCTCTGATGGAGAAGAAGGAGCATCTAAAGAACCCTCATCATCCTCATCTAGAAAGATTCAAAGTATTCCAAAACTTCAAACTCCTACATAGTAGCATGATCATAGGGTATCCTATTTGAAAAATGAAGACCTGCACAATACAATCTAAAATAGGATCATCTAGGAATAGTTGAGTATGAAGATCGCCATGTATTTTCTAGATTTTAGTCCAAAGAATATATGGACACTCAAAATGATCAATAGAATCCAAAGTGGCATCATCAGTATGCATTGCAATAACTCCTAGGACATGATTCCTTTTGCAATTCCATGCAAATTTCTCACTATCGGTACCAAGAAGGGGAACAACATTATCCAAATCTGGCAAAAAATCAAAACCATATGAGATGTTTTATGATACCATCTATCCATTGTTCATAGTTTCCCCTTTTCGACATAGTCACAATAGGATGAATTGAAAACCCCATAATCAACTATGACAAATCTCCAAACAAAAAAACCAAAGATAGTAACCTTCAACAACAATTAGAAACTCCCAAATTCTACAAATGAAGTGAAACCAATATCGAACTTCAATGAATTAAAATAACCACCAAACAACAAAATATGAGAGAAATTCCTCAACCATTCCAAAGGTGACAAAAATACCTTTCCATTGATGTGTGTTTTATGAAGATTGACCTTTGTTTGCAAGAGATATGTACAAATAAAAAATGCCTATATAGGCACTTTGGAAGCACCAGCAAGCACCTGAGGGCTCAATTATGGTTGCCCATGTGACCATGTCTTTGAGAAGAGGCAAAAATAATAGTGCACCTTATCGCAAAGCTTCCAAAAAAATCTCCAAGAGCACACAAGTAGACCACACTACCCATGAACCTTGCAACAACTTTGCCACACAATGTAAGTGCTGAAAATTTTAAGGAACAAAGAATGTCTCCACAAAATGAATGTGGGATAAATGTCCATAAGAAATTCCCAAATCATAGCGTACAAGCCCACCTCTAAACCCTACAAAAAAATATTTGATGGTAAACTTTATTAAATATAAAGTTAAATTAAGAAAATATATCCTCCAAATGATAATGCCTTCTCTAGAAACTCACACACAAATAGCAGATCATGTCTTTGACAAAGAAAAAATGCCACAACACCTACAAAAAAATGAGCCCAACAAAATTTTCCTCATCCAGAAACTCCTTCAAGGAAAATCGGCCTCTTCAATCAGGAAATTCCAATGCCTTGCAACATAGAGAAAATTGTGCCTTCCACAATGATCAAAACAACTGCAACCAAGGGGATAATGTGCCTGGCTTAGTGAATTTCCATTGCTTCAAAACAATCAAGTCTCCAAGGAAATTGAGGCGTGGGTGAAATCAAAATAATGTGTCACACTTTTTCCCCACGATGGACATTTACATCAATATTTTTAATTGAATCTTCATTTTTTGAGACCTATAGCAGCTAAACCATAAATAATTTGAAGATGGTGTGAGCTAGTGATCTGTGGTTGTTTGTGTGTAGATTCTAATTTTTTTTTTTTCAAATTTTCCAAAATAAATCATGAATCTTTCAACATATCCTTTAATAACTAGTTTAAGATAGAAAACAACATGTTTTAGAAAGTAATGTTGGTGTCGTACAACATAACTTTTATTCTATAAATGATTAAATTCTAATTTTTGGAATATAGATTCTCAACATCAATATCTAGGGAAAGGATATTTTTTCATAATTTTTTGTTGCATATTTTTAAAAAAAATTAATTTTTTAAGTCACTATAACTATAATTTAGACATACATGTGTGTCGTTCAACCTAACTTTTTGTGTATACATCAAAATCCATTTTTTCTTTTTTGGGTGAAATAAGGAAATCACTATCTAGGGAATGAGTATTTTTTGAAATTTTGTTACAATGGTTTACTATTTTTCCACCTATACACAACAAAGAGCTTGATGTTCAGAGAAAAACCTATGTTTAGTAAAAATTGAAAAAAAATTTAATAAAGCTAGGGTAAAAACTTTATTAATCATCAAGAGTAGTACAAAGCAAGAAAAACAACATAAAGGGAATAAGAACCAACAAACAAGAACTCAAGAAAAGTTTATGCAAAATCTCACATCCTTAGTGATCCACTCCTCCAAATTCTGGGCAAGGTCCCCTGGTAAACTATTCCAATCATCAATCATCCAATTCTCATTCTTCTTCGAGGCCCATTTGGCCAGCCTATCAGCCACCTTATTCCACTCCCAGGGGATATGAGAGAAGGTTACAGACTCAAATAATTCTCCCAAATTGGTGATCTGCTTAGCCACCACAATAATCTACCAACTAACATCCTCAAACTGCCTCTATTTATCAGGTCCACCACCACCTATGAATCTGACTCAGATAATTTGTTTCCAACCAAGGGCATATGCCCTCTTCAAGGCCAAAAGAATTTCCAAGGCCTCCATAAAGTTATTATAATGTTTCCCTTGATATTTTGAAAAGAATAACACAACCACCCTAGAGCTATCTCTGCCAACACCACCAACACTTGTGTGGCTTGAATTACCCCTTGCTAATCCATCCATGTTGATTTTCAAAACACCAGTAGGAGGAAGCACCCAATGTCCCCCCTAAAGACCTTTCCTCTAGAACACCTGCCACGCCCAATATAGGTCCTTCTAGTACCTCCAATAGTAATCCCCAAATTACGAATAAGCCCAATATCTCTCGAATCCACCGATATCAACAGGTCACATTTAGCAAACAATGTTTCCTATAAGGTCCCAAGAATATGAGCCCAAACTTCCCCTACTTGCAACTTCTTATCCAGAAAGATCCTTCGGTTGCGTTCCAGCCAAATGTGCCAAATAATATACTAGGACCAATAGGCCATGCTATGTGCAAAAAATAATTCTTCATCAGGCTGGACCAAAAGATCCTCCAACACTCCTCAAGAGAAGAGGGGTTCTTGCATGAAAAATTCCAGGCCCTCCACCAAAAGTGCCAAATAGTCCTAGTAAAGGGATACTGAAAGAAAAGATGTGAGATGGTCTCAACACCTTTTAAACAAAGAAAAAAAGTTGAAGGACCTTGAAAGCCTCATTTACAGAGGTTATCCCAAGTCAGGCACCTGCCATACATCACAAGCCAAGAAAAGAAATTATATTTTGGCCAAGAAAATTTATTCCAAATATTTTTCCACCAAGGAACCTCATCATTGCCATAGGCATCTCTATCCAGAACACCATCCCCTGAAGCAACAAAGTACTTCCCTTTAGGACTTGAACCCCAAGGTAGCACATCCCTCCCCATAAGAGAGCAACAGACTCGAGCAACTAGAATGGAGAATAACTCCCTCTTGTCCTCCAAAGAGCCCCCCTATGGCCACTCTTGCATATCCTTCCACTGATAGACAATAGTCTGCACCAAAGCCTATGGGGCTTTAAAATCCATCACTCTACTCCATCCAACCTAAATAAAAATCCTACTCAGGCCCTCCAAGTGAGGATACAAGTGGAAAATAGGTGGGAAGCCATCCCAAGAATCTTTCCAAAAGAGAGCATCAGAACCTCTGTTGCAGATCCAAAAGAGGCCTTGTTTGACTAGCTTAGCTCCTTGCTTGAGAGTATCCTAGATCATAGAACCCTTCCCCACAAGGCTAAAACATGGAACCTCAACCCCGTCGACCCCTCAAAGATACTTGAAGGAAAGGATCTTGGCCCAAGACTGATGTTGATGAGTACACAATCTCCAGTACAACTTAGTGGCCAAAGCCTTCCCATTCCAATCTGCCCTACACAATCCTAGACCACCCTTCTTCATTGGTCAACAAACAACCTCCCACTTAATTAGACTCCACTTTCTTGAAATTAAGTTACTCGACCACAAAAATTGCCTATAGAGCCCCTCAAAATCTTTGATGAAACTTGACAGAGCAATCAACAAAAAGCACCTATAAATAGGTAAGGCTTGTACCACTGACTTCAACAGAGTAACTCTCCTTGCCTTAGACATCCATCTGTAGGTCCAATGAAAAACCAATCCACAAAATTTGTTGATCAAATCCTACCAAAAATTCCAAGGGAGCGGGCACACGTCCAACGGGATACCAAGATAGATGAAAGGAAGATTTACCACCTAAAACCTTAAAATCCTAGCTATACATTGCTAAATCAGAATGGCAGTATTAAAGAAGTATATGCAAGACTTACTTTCATTTATTCTTTGACCAAAGGCATCCAAGTAGCAATCCAACGTTTGGCGAAAAGCAATAGCCTCATCCACCTCAGCAACACCCATTAAAGTCGAATCATCCACAAACTAAAGATGAGTAAAAATTAAAAATTAAATACATGATAAAATGAAAATATATCAAACCTATACTTGTTGGAAAGCTAGTTTCAAGGGCTACAATCTTGAAAATAATAATGTTTAAATGGTGTTATTTAATCTCTCAAAAATGTAAAAACAAGTTGTTTTTTTCTAGCATTTTGATAGCTATAAAGGAGACTCCATTGTGGGTATGATTTAATACTATAGGTGTTCTATCCAAGGGGGTTTGATCTAAGGGGTTATTATCTATCCCTCTTTAATTAAAACCCTTTAGATGGAGCCTCTCAAAACTTAAATTATTAGTTTTTCTAAAAATAGTGATTTTAGGAAAAAATCAACACATCCCAAAAGTGAGACACAGTATTGTGGCAGTACCCACCTACAAATGAAGTTCATTGCTAGCAAGACAAGAAGATGGGCCATTTCAAGCAAAACTGGCCCCTCCAAAATCTCCAATTATGGCCTCATACACTGGACACCCTCTCCAACAAAAAGAACACGCCAGTAGTGAAGAAATCAGTAAAAAAAAAATACTTCCTTTCAGTTTTGAATTCAGGCTTTGAGAGAGAGAAAATCACCCTTTCAACAAAAATGCTAATGAGACAAATCACATTGTTGCTACCCTTAAATAGCAAGATTGATATGTCTCTCTTACCGCTTGGGGGTTTTAACTCATCCACGAAGAGATTTCGCCAACCAACAAAACTGCCTCTTTCAAATTAAAATTGCATCCAAAATGAACGTAGCATCCAAATGAAGGCAAAAACACGCTTGTCAAAGAAATGCCAATTGTAGCAAATGCAAAGACCTTTTAATAGGGAAAATGAGGCATCTTTGAAATTTGAAAAAAATTCAAATGCCAGACAAAATGATCTCAAATAATCTGAGGAAAACTCTCAAGAAGTTGTAGATGGGTTGCTTTAATACCATGTTAGAGCAAAGCACCCAAGAAAATCAACTGCAAAATAAACCTTCACGAGATAGAGAGGAGTACTATGCTACTTCACTAGAGAGAAAATGAAATATGAGATAAATAAATTTACATATGGTACAACTTTTAAAGCCATGAGAAAAGTGTCGAGTGGGAAAAATACCCACATGGAAAAAACCACCTAGGAGAAACTAATGCATAATTTATCCTAAGTAAACTTAAGAAGGTGAATAATATTCATGCTAACATAAACAACCATTCACTTTTGGGGTAGTAGATCCACTAACTTGTGACAACCCCACGAGACATTGTTTAAAAAATTTAAACCCTTAGCATGATTAGAGGAGGGCATATCAAACTCTATTAATACTTTTGTAAAAGACATTGTATCCACATTGCCAATAGTTGCATCCATCACCAAACACAACCACTGCATAGAAGAGGACAAAAACATTTAAAAAATATCAAACCCCACTGTTGCACAACCCCTTACCACACAAATTCAATTCCCCAAACTAGCATATCCCACAACAAAAACACCCACACACAACTATCATTGTACCACCATGCATCAAATCGAGGGCATGCAGGGCATCCACAACCAAAACAAGCATCATGTAGAGGGAGCGACACCTAAGGAAGTCACTCCTCGACCTTTGTTGTGCAACAACATGCCATCCTCTCTACAAGTCAGTAACTTTGAGATATAATTAAAAAATAAATAAAATATTTATTTTATTTATTTTTAGAAGAATTAATGATAGAAAAACAATTAGGTAAATTAAATTAAAAAAATTTAATTCTAGAGGAAATGTTAGCTATTTAATTATAGTGGATAAGAAAAATGAATGCATCAATCAATTAAATAATTAGAAATTATATAATTAATGTGATTGGAATAAAATAAGAAAGTAATTAAATAATTAAAAAATATTTAATTAATATGGATGGAAGAAAGAAAAAACAAATATCTAAATAATGCGGTCGAGAAAGAAATGATGAATTAATTAAATAATTAAAAATGATTTAAGTATTAATGTTAATGGGAGAAAATGATGAATAATTAAAAATAATTATTTAATACAAATCAAAAAATATATATAATTAATGTTGATGGGAGAAAATGATGAATTAATTAAATAATTATAAATTATTTAATTAATGTTGATGATGGAAAATGGCGAACTAATTAAATAATTAATAAATATGGATGGTAGAATAGCTTAATTGAATAATATTAATTATTTGATTAATATTGATGGAGAAGTTGAAGAAAAATGATGATGAGTTAGACAAAATGAGTAAGTCATTGTTAGTTGTCTATAACATATATAATGTATACTTGACATTATTGAATGTGACAATTAATAGCTTAGTACTCAAAATTAATATAAAAGTGTTTGAAAAGGTTAAACTCCACTAAGTGAAGAGTAAAAGCGAAGTATAGACATTCACTTCACATGAAGTGAAGTAAGGGGGAGTTGGGAGAACCCTACAAAGAATGCAATATGGGGATGATATGCAGAGAATAAGGGAGAAGGAATAGGGACTCTAATGGGGATAAGAAGAAAGAAAAGAAGGTAGAGGAGGAGGTCGATATAGCAAAGCACAAGAGAACCGTTGAGTTGTTAGCTAATTATTTTCACAAGCTATAGTATGTAACTTTCATTGTTACAGTATAATAGTTGGAAAAATGGTTTGTGATGTTCTAAATATTTCTAGCTAGTAAATGAGTTCATTTTATTATTAAGAATTGTTTCGAAGACTATATTTTTATTTTGTGATAGAAAGAATTATGGTTTTAAGAAATACTCTCTCCTTAGCAAAAATCTATGTTAAGTTTGTAGTAATCAGATTTGAATAACCCTACAACCTCAACGTATTTGGATATGTATAAGATTATTATGGTGACATATGTTGTTACTGTTAAACATAATCTAATTTAGAGCTCAAATACTAATTTTTATCAATTTACCATTTTAATATGAATAGGGTGTAAAAGTATTATTGACTATTTATGTCCGAATAATGTAAATGTGTATAACATATGAGCATGGTTTTGAGGTCATGAGAAGAGGGGATTTACACTAGGGAGGAGTTGACACATGTTGTACAAAACAAAAAGCTTGAAGTAGGCGAGGGGTGGGGCCGTCACATATTGAAATTGAGGCGAAGGCATCGATGCCTTCGTTGAATTAAACAAGGCGCGACTTTCGCTAGTCATGGTGTAATTGACTGTGGAGACTTGACCACAGATTGGTCTCGCTTTGTTAGGAAAAGGAATCGTGACTTTGGCAAGTGATTGAGTGTCGAACAAGTCAATTCATAGCGAAATTGGTCGAACAAGTCAAGACCCTCGGAAGTGATGCGTGTGGTTCTTCGAACGGTCATGCACGACACGGAAGAAATATTTACATTTCAATAGAAATCAAACGTAAGTACTTCCAGTTACGTTTTCATTACGCTTTTCAAAATTTCTAAGAAAAACTAATTCGCATGTGTTCCATTTAGGATCTTTGATTTATTATAATTGAAAGGAAATAAAAACAATTTAAATTAAAGTGATAAAATAATTGATATTTTAATGTTATTTTAATAAATATTTAATGAAATTATATATTTACAAGCGTCACATTTTTATATTAAGTTTGATTTATATCATAATTTTAATTTATTTTTATTTATGGAGGGTCAAAATACAATAGTTAGGGTCTTGGCTATATTGGCTAGAAGTAGGTAGGTCAAGGGAAGGTGGGGAGGTGAATAAGGAACTGAGGTATAGGGTAAACCATTGTTCCCTAGAAGTTTTGACAAAAGCAAGCAGAAAAATATGGGTTGGGTCTTATTTGGTTAGAGTTCTAATCTCAAATATTTTAAATTTTAGAAAAAGTAAGAATTATAACTCATAAACTTGCACTATCATCATAATTAGAAATTCATAATATATTTCATGTATGTTTGGTTAAGAAATATGTTTATAGTGCTAATTGAAAGGAAGCAATTTGTGTGGAAAAACTTCTAACACAAATCTAAAGAGGAGAGCTTGTGCAAACTTTTCAACTTTAACACCTTAAATAGTTACTCAGAAGGAGATGCAAATATCAAGAAAAAAAATAAACATCATCACAAGTGCATATAAAAACATAAAACAAGATTTATGCAAGGGAAACCCTTTCAAGAGAAAAACCACAAAATCCAAAATCCTCAAGGAAATTTTTTTTCAAATCCATTTTCTCAACTTCTAAATCATATACTATAGCAAGTGATAACAAAAATGTAATAGATGTTAACTTAGCAACATGAGAGAATATCTCACCATAATCAATTTGCTCCACCTATGAGTAACCCTTCACTGTCAACCTTGCTTTATGCTTCTCAACATTGCCATCAAGACCAAATTTCTTTTTGAACACCCATTTTCAACCAATGGGTGAACATGTCCATCAAAAAGAGTTTCCATAAAAAATTCAAGTAGATTCCTTGGATCATCAATGTTTGCAGTCAAAGGGAAAATGCAAGTAGAATCCAACAATGAACAACCAAACCTTTCAAGCGATATCCAAACCTATCAGGTCATTGCCCAATCTTCTTGGACCTCCTCAAAGGTAGAGTTTGAGGATCTTCTTCTTCTAAACTTTCAAATTTGTTAGAGCTCACCTCATCATCTGGTCTATTCTAAGCTTTTGGTTGAACTTTCTTATGATGAAAAATAAATGAAACAACATCTTTATTTTTTGTCGAGCTTCAAGTTGCATAATAGTGGAAGGACCTATCTCTCTGAAGATAACACTTCTACTATAGAGAAATTTCTTAGCCACTAGATCCTAAAACTTGTACCCTATAACATCAACACCATAGTTGATGAAGATACACTTAACTTCATTAATCTCCAACTTAGACATTTTCTCCCTCAGCACATGATCATATTCCTTGCAAGCAAGCACATGAAAATGTCTCAATGAGGGCTTCTTTCTTGACCACACCTCCATACGTGTCTTCTCAACAAGCATTTATGTACAATATATATTAAATAGATAGCAAATAGTAGCCACAACTGGAACCCAAAACTTTTGTTCAAGGCTAGCTCCACTCAACATACTCCTATCCCTCTTCATGATTGTCCTATTCATCCTCTCTGTAACTCCATTTTACTTAGGGGTATATGAATTTTTCATATTCCTCTCAATCCCATTCTTTATAAAACCTATAAAAATATGCAAAATAGTACTCAATACCTTTGTTAGACCTCAACAAATTAGTCCTTTTACTTATCTAATTCTCACAAAAATCCTTAAAATATTTAAACCAAATAAAGACTTCATATTTAAGCATAATTAAATACACCCATGTCCTTCTATTGTAATCATCTATATAAGATACAAAATATATAGATCTTGACAACAAAGGAACATTCACATGACCAAGCACATCAAAGTTCAAAATAAATCTAACACCCCATAAGACTTATGAGAACTAGAATAAAATTGAACACAATTCTAATTTTAATATACACAATGTTCAAAATATAAAACCAAGATTAGAATCATCAAGCCCCTCAATGAGGCATTTATTTTTTAGGGTTTTAAGACCCTTTTTCACCAATATGATGAATTTTTTGGTGCCAAAGAATTTTCTTCCTAGTAGGAAGTTTCATCTCCATAGAATGAGCACACTTAGATATCCAAAAGCACAACCATTAGAAGTACATGCAATACTTTTCTTCGATGTTGGTTCTAATGGTGAGGATGAAGACTTTGTTTCCCTTTTCTTTGACTTTTTAGAAGAACTATTATATTATACCGTGCATTAATCCAACTAAAATAGAGTGTATATCTAAACACCCTTAGCAAGCACCATAGCTCATCTCATCATCTTACATCTTACATTCGAGAAAATAACCTACAGACCCACATCATTCAATTTACTTGCAAAAATTAGGTTCCATGCTAAACTTGGGACATCTAGGACACCATCAATCCCCTTCACTCTACCATCTTGGAATCAAATATTGAATCTTCCATGGCCAATTATCTTTAGGTGAGATTTATCATCGAGGTACACCTTTTCACCATCATATTCTTCATAATTCAAGAAACAATCTAGATGTGAGGTCATGTGGAAGGAAGCACTAGATTCAATCAACCACATATCGTGTGATGCATGTGTTGTCAAGGAAACACCAAAATAATATGCATCATCCCAAGAGGATTTATTAGAGTATAAATTGGTGTAGATATTTTTCTTTTTCTTCTCCTCCATGCACTCTTTGCAAAAGTCACTAGATTTTCCATAATTCTAAAATTTGAACTTGGCATTATTAGGAGACTTAGATTTCCCATGGGATTTGGAATTTGACTTTCCCTTTTTGTGTTCTTCTCACATTTTTCTTTTATTCTAACTCAAACAACAAAAGCTTCCTTAGTCTTTTTAGAATATTCTCTTTGTATCTCTTCAGAAAGCAATGATCATGAAAATACTTCATCCATATTGAAGGTGGTAGTGGTACTCCCAATAACCATAATAAAGTGGTCCTATGATTATGGAAATGAACACAACAAATTCATGCAGTGATCCTCCTCCTCCATCTTCACACCAACAAAGCTCAGCTAGGAAACAAGTATTTTGAATGCATTTAGGTGATCTATGATAGATCCTCCTTCTATCTTCAAATAATACATTTAATTTCATAGGAACAATTTATTTACTGAGGATTTCGCTTGATAAATTCTTGCAAGTGTTTTCCATAAAGATTTAATAGTTTTCTCTTTATGGATATTCAAAAGGTTGCAATCAACCAAAGAGATCTTTATTGAACCTTTAGCCTTCTAATCCATCAAATTCCAATATTATTACATTTCATGTTTGATGACATCTTTTTAGATACAAATAACCTTAAGTCTCAATCTACTAGCATGTCTTCCATCTTTAGCTTCCATAGCTCAAATTTACCTCCATTAAAATTTTCAATCTCAATTCTTTCAAATGTGCTAGCCATCACCTTCTTATAGCAAGATCACACAAAAAATTATCTACAACAAACTCCCACTCGAAAATATTAATACAAAAAACCCTCTACCCACAACTAGAATCAAAGTTGATCTAAGCACTATGATACCAATTGAAAGGAATCAAGGTATGCATAAACATTTCCTACACCAATCTAAAAAGGAGAGAATGTACAAAATTTTCAAATTTAACAACTTAAATAATTAATCTAAAAATGATGCATATATCAAGAAACAAACTAAACATCATCATAAGTACATGAAAAAACACAACACAAGATTTATGTCGGGAAAACATTTTCGGGAGAGAAACCCACTCTCAAAAAGCTTACTCACTTTATTACAATAAACAATCTAGTTACATGCACTTGTTGAGAAAGTTTCTTACAAGAGAATATAAGTGTCAATTTTGGAATAATTTTGGTAGCATGACAATAATTGTGAATAAATTATAATACTATAAATACATAGGAGTTTACAATACATAAATTAGATGCCTCCAAAATCATATGCTCGAGAATGCCACATGTCATCATCATCTTCACTACATTCATGGAAGAAATCAAGGTTGAGACACCTTATTCCTAACAATGACCATGCTATTAAATTGGAAAATATTTATAGTGAACCTAATTGTGATTTTAAAATTGATTCTTGAAAAGTATTATTAAACGAAAAATCTAGAAATTTAGAAAATAGAAATTATATACAAAGCCAAAGTAAAATGGACTCATTGGAATATTGATAATGCGACTTGGGAAAATATTGATCATATTAAACATCAATATACACACATATTTGACTAATAATTTTTTAAATTATGTTGCAAAAATGTCTCCTTCTACTAAGAGCAACAACAAATCACAAGAAAAGAATGTTATGAAATTATTTTCCCAAATAAAAATTAAGAGCGATTTACATCTATGTGAAAGATAAGAGGAATAAAATTATATGAAAATTTTGAATGATATTAAATGTGATGGGTCAATTCTCCTAAACTTATTAAAAATAATAAATATATTTATTTGATTCTTTAAAATTCACTAGATTCTCATATTCAAAGTCATGAATGGACGCTAGATATAAAACGTGACCTATCAATTTATAGTGAGATTGGTTCAACAAGTCATTACCCTCGAAAGTGATGGGTATCGATATTTGAAAGGTCATGCATGGCATGGGAGAGAATGGATGCTTGCATTTCAATGTAGAGAAGTCGTGCATGGCACAGAAGAAAATATTTACATTTCAATAGAAATCAAACTTAAGTACGTACTTGTAGTTACGTTTTATTTACGCTTTTCAAAATTTCTAAGAAAACTAATTCACATAAGTGTTCCATTTAGAATCTTTCGATTATTATAATTAAAAGGAAATAAAAAAAAAAGTAAAATTAAAGTAATAAAATAATAATTTTTTATTGTTATTTTTCTTTGTGTTTTGGGTTTATTTTAATAAAATATTTAATGAAATCATATATTTACAAATGTCACATTTTTATTATAATTAAAAGGAAATAAAAAAAAAGTAAAATTAAAGTAATAAAATAATAATTTTTTATTGTTATTTTTCTTTGTGTTTTGGGTTTATTTTAATAAAATATTTAATGAAATCATATATTTACAAATGTCACATTTTTAT
Organism: Sequoia sempervirens; assembly: GCA_007258455.2. NCBI lineage: Eukaryota > Viridiplantae > Streptophyta > Pinopsida > Cupressales > Cupressaceae > Sequoia > Sequoia sempervirens. Next base: position 240,793,723 of record VDFB02047230.1, on the reverse strand, counting down.
ATTAAGTTTTATTTTGTAGACAACTAAATTTGATCAATCCTATATGGTCAAATTCACCTTTGCATTCTTCTATTTTGCATCCCCAAGCCATATTAATTAAATAATTTATTATTTGATTAATATTTCACCTTATCCTAATGTCCCCTAAGGTATTTAATCAATCAATTAAATACTTTACGTTATTTATCTCTAAATTAAATAAATAGACCAATTTATTTAATTAAGTCATTAGCCCAAATGAATTAAAACAAAATTTTAATTCATTTTCTTCTCTCTCCTCATGTCACATCCTCCATAATCCTCTTTAATCTAGATTAACTTAATTAATCTATGATTAGTATGTGCACACCCCTAATCATCATTAGGGTCACATCCTCCATAACCTTCCACTTGCCTCTAATCCTTCATTAGCCTACCCAATCCCACATTTGCACAACCTTAATCAACTAATTAAGCTAATCTAACTTTCATGCCATTTATGGCATGTGTCCTTAGTCAACTTACATTAAATGCTTTATCTATTTGGAGACATAATCCCCTTCCCTATGTGAATTTTTAATTCACATTTATTCCCCCAATGCATTTTAAGGAATTTTAAATTCCTTCTTTCATCCCCATGATGATTTATGAGGAATTTTTAATTCCTCATATGTCCTCTCAACGTACATGTGGACAAGAATATCCTTTATGAGAAGTTCTTGTCCATTCCCAAGTTACATCAAAGTACCTTCATGTCATATCCACAACATCTTCTCCTTTCCACATCATTTGCCACATGTCAGTTTGTGAGGGCTTGTGAGTTCTCGACTCATCCTAGCTCTTGATCTCTTCCACCATGGATCAATCCTGGACCTCCATTGCTTTAGAGGCACTTCCCCTAAAAATGGTGAGAATGTCTCCATTTTGATCATCCACTTTAGCAATCACTCTAGTAATCACATTCAAGCCATCTCTTAGCCATTCAATCCATCACCATTGTTGCAACATTTTGAGCCTCCATATTGCATATACTAACATACCCACATCCTCCATTGCATTCCTCATCACTTCACCATCATTTAGAGCTAGGATTTGGGCCATTTTTACCAACAAAGGAGAACACAATCGAGCATCCACGAGGGCCAACCAAACCATCAATTTGAACAAAGTAAAAAGTTCCATTTCCTTGTGCTTTGTTTGAATTTTGAACTAGGCCTAATCTTGAGTCTTTTTTTGGTGTTCTTCCTTGTTGCATTTCATTTTTTTTGCATCTTAGATTAGGAAAAAAACTTTCACACATTTCTGGCACACCTGGTGGGACCCACATCATGGATCTATCTTACATTTGCTTGTTGTTTGAATTTTGTAGGTTTGGATCTCACACATAAGGGAAAATATGCCCTCAATGGGTGAATTTGCTAGAAATAGATATGGACCTACTGTAGAGACAAGAAAACTTGCTATTTCCCTTTTGTAGAAAGGGAAACTTGATCTCAGAGGCAGATACACTAGGAACACAAAAACAGGCGGACCTGCTCAAGATAGAGGTGAGCTTGTGTGAGTTATAGAGGTGAAATTGAATACACCCATCCATCCAAAAGGAAAACACATTCCCACCTCCTTCTAAGATAGGTGATCCACCTTAGGTATTCCAAAAAATTCAATTTTTTTATTTAAGCTTCAATTTGATTTCAATTTTGGGTACTAATCAACTAACTCGTTTGTCTATGAGTATGGGATTTTACAAACATTTGTGTAGAAAAACATTTTTCCAAGATCAGAGTTCAAAACTACTAATTCATTTTCTGTAAGATGATCATTTGAAGACCCTTAGCTTAGCTTTGTCTGTGTTTCTTTTTTTCGCACTAATTTAGGAATTCATAGATTAATTAAAGGGTCAATTATTTTGTTTGCCATTTTTGGGAGCAAGTTGTTGACCTATCCACTCCCCTTGCACCTTTCAATGATCTTGGGTGACAAAAAATTACAATTCTTTCCAATCTAGTCTAGTCCACCTAGGAAGTGCTAATGTGTGTAAGCTCTCCCCTTGTGCTACATGCAAGCCTAGGGACTAGTCGAAATGTCTAGTATTTCCTTCCTTTAGTGAGACCTTCTTAGGATTTCATCACTTGAGGGATAATTCCAACCACGTGTTATCAATGGGGTATACAAAGGGGGGAGAACTAAATTTGTACCCCAATTTAGTGTCATCATGTTTATCGAAGCATCGAAGCTAGGATGATACCTAGATAAGATGTGCAGGGTTGGTCTTTGTTTCCAATACCTCATTGGGGCTCTCGATCCATACTGGTGATAGGCTGGTGGTCATGGATGTGCCTAACGCACCCTCTTGCTGTATCGAGGATGCATGAGATAACCTTGTTTAGCCTAGATAGAGAACTATGTTTTAGCCGCAACTTGGTGTAGTGTAGGGGATGCACACCATACCCCGAGGTTAGTGACCATGTACTCCCTTGGATTGAGATAGAAATCCTCATGGTGGACTATGATAGTCTCTAAAAGAGAGCATGAAGGTGAGCCCATGGCATTTTTTGATGACCATGTGCCACTAAATCACTAGCTATCCACCTTCATGAGAAAGGGGGATCTTGAGAACCACCCTGGTATCATGGAGTATTAATCTTTGGGTGTCCCCTTAAGGTGGTGGGCCTGTACATCAAGTTTGTAAGTTACCCTTATCACTAATTTTAGACTTCTACTATCTGGAGTGTTTTCTTGTGCTATACTAGTGCTTGTCATCAGTCTGAGTCACTCTAGCCTTTTGCTTGTTGTTTGTCATGTTTTGTCCTTTGACATAGTCTACCCCTACCCTCAATTGAAATTTTTCTTCTCATAGAGGTGAACTTGCATTATGGATAGGCGATCCTACCCTGGAAGGGGAAATTCCACATCATGAGTCCAGTCTAGGTCATCCTTTAGGTGAACCCATCCTTGTTAGGGGCGATTTTGCTTGTGGGTCCTTAGTTAGGGGACCTTGCATTTTCCTGTTCCCTAAATAGGCAATTATGCCTAGTCCATAGGTGATTATTTGTCCAATCCATGTCATTTGAGTCCACCTATTCCCTTAGAATAAGTAATCTTGTTGCCTGCTTAGGTGAACCCGTGTCTAATCCATGTCATCCCTATTTGCCTATTCCCTAAATAGGTGATCTTGCTTTGCATAGGGGTGATATCATGTCTTGTCTGATTCTCCCTCATCCATAAATCCCTTAGAATAAGTGATATTTTTTTTTGCAATGGCGATCTTGTGTCTCATACATACCATTCATGTTCATACAATCCAAGAAATAGGCGAACATATTGACCTGATAGGCAATCCCATCATAGGTGTTTCTGTCCCCTCTCTATACATCTAAGGAAATAGGAATTTTTTTTGAATTGATGGGTATTCTCATTAGAATCCATACATCTAAAGAAAGTGGCGATCTTGAACCTTAGATAGGCGATATTGTTTCCCATGCTCACTTGTTTCTTTTGAGCATCCAAAGATTTAGGCAATCTTGCATCCTAGAGAGGCGGTCATACCATACACAAAATAAAATCCATTGTCCTTTAGTGAGGCGGTCCTATTACTTGGAGATGTGAATTTTTCATACATAAAGGTGTATGCACTTCCCATACAAAACTACCAAGAGTTAATCCTTTGGACCACTAATTTAAGCCTGCTATTTTCTAAGTTTGTTCCTATGATTGAATTTTTTTTTATCATCATCCATCTACCCATAATCATCATTTTAGTCCATTTTCATTTTCTAGAAGTCATTGAATCCTCAATCAAATCATATAGGTGCATCTTAGGACATGCCTAGAGTGCATATCAATCATTAGCTCATCAATCCAAATCCTTTAGAATTCATTTTAGGGGATTTTTATCCTATTGGGTTAGGAAACTAACCCTAATCATCATCATCCATGCTTGCTTAGGATTTTCATCTGTCCTGAGTTTGTAATCCTTCATTGCCCTATAAATTTCCTCTCATTGTGAGGTAGATTCTGTGTCGTGATCATCTTTTTATAATCCAATCAAATCATTATCCCTTGAACTTGGTTTAGATTTGATCCCATCCATCCAATCCTATTGATCTAATCCAATCAATCATCTCATCACATCAATCATCTCATCCAATCAATCATCTAATCCTATTGATCATTTGATCCTATCAATTTTCCAATCCAATCCAATCTACCCTAAATAATTATCCTAATCATCCCATCAATCATCCAATCAATTGATAGATATCATATTAGAAATCCTTTTAGTCATCATTTAGGACATCATTTAGGTGCATCTTAGGGAATAGTGTAATCTTAGTCACCTAAACTTTTTGCATTTTCATGCCCCTTATCCAATTGCAAGCAAAGAAACTCATGGAACAACAACAGCCCCGAGGTGCTCAATCTCAACCTCCCCAGGATCAACCCACCAATGGTGCCTCATCACAATCCAAAATTGAGGTTTATACTCAATCTCCTTTGGAGGAAAGCATGGATAACCAACCTAAGCTCAGAGTTAATGAATACCTTAGCAATCCTACTAATGTCTAAATGAAAAATCATCTTCTTGATGAGTGTGGGGAAAAAATCCTCACCACATTACTCTAGAAAAGTATCAAGCCACCATTGGGATTTGATTTAATAAAATATGTCAATATTACACCCCTTGCTCCACAAGATTTGAATCCCATTTCATCAATTCCATAAGTCCCCCAGGTCATGACACAAGACACATGGTACCAACCTAGATTTGGTAATGATGTGTTTTATCATCCTCCACCCACCTATGTCCTGATTTTAGTAATGGGAGCTCCACCCAGTCCTAACAATCCCCAAGGCCCTTATCCTAACAATCCACTTGGTCTTGGTATGCTGCAAGGTCCTCCCAATCCACAGGGCATGAACATTTCGCAAGGTCCAACCCTTGTACCGTCCACACCACCTCTCCCGCAAAATCAACTGGATCAGTTATCAAGGAATATTTAGGGCAATACTTTCAATGCACCACCTTCACCTCCTGGTCCCAAAAACACATCAAACTTACTACCACCCTTTTTTACATCCTAGCATTTGCTTCAAGGCAATTTACCACCACAACAACCATGATCTCAACCTCCTCATAAACAACCACCTTAAGGAAATATCTCATACTTGCATCAGCCTTAGGGTAACCCACAACAACCACCACAACAACCCCCATCACAACCTCAACAACATACCAAAATCCCATAGCAACATCAACAACCATCCCTGCATCAACAGCAGGGTAATCCATCACAAGTTCCTAATCAATCACATGTCCCTCAACAACCCCAAATCCCATCTTATTAGCAACCACCTCAGCAATCTCACATCCCATCTCAATCTCCTCAAAAACAACTACCACTTTACTAACAACCCCCTCAACATTCACAAATCCCTATGTAATCACAAGAATCCTTCTAAAAAACCCAAGCAACCCTGTTTCCCAATACTTATATCATCCCCAAAGCACCTACTATCTGTGAGCCACTACATCCAACCCCAATCCCAATTATTTTACTATAATCCACAACAATCCCAACAACAACTACCTCCCATGAATCCACAAAAATTGCAACAAAAAACCTACTACCACCAATCCAATCCATACAAACCTCCATATGCTTCCCAACAATACACTGCTTACAACTACCAATCTAATCCACAATAACTCACATATGCTTCTCAACAACAATCTATCTATAATTACCAATCCAACCCATATTACTCCTAGTAGCCTCCATCACATTAGTAGGGTGCCTTTTCATTGCATTATCAAGCCCTGCCATCATATCAATAGGGTACATCTCCCTCATATTACCAAGAACCACCATCATACCAATAGGCTTACATCAATCTACAATCCACATATACCAATCAATACTAACAAATCCCTTCATATCCATCGCCACCATCATATGATTAGTCCATTCCACCTCCATCATATTAGCATTATCTTTCTTATGATCAGTCCAATCTTGTGGGTCCTTCCTCATTAGCCCTCATCAATAAAGAGTGGGAAGAGATAAAAGTTTTCCCCAAGGACATCCAAGCTAGCAAGTCTAAGAATTCCTTTGAATTTGAGGATATTTTCCCTTATTCATTTGATCCCTCCATCTCACTCATCCCTTTTCCTCACCAATTTGAGATGCCTAAATTTGATAAGGGAAGGGGTGATCCAAGAAACCACTTGTAGGAAGGAAGTCATGCATAATGATAACTACCTCCAATGAGTGTTCCCTAGAAGCCTAATAGGGTAAGCTTTATACTAGTTCATGGGTCTTCAAAAGGAATCTGTTTCCTCCTTTGTGGATTTTTCTAAAAAATTCCTTGCACACTTCTTCTTCAATTTGGAGAAATAAATTGATACTTTGGACCTTTTGAAAGAAAAGGAATGTGAGGGAGAAACCTTTCCAAGCTACCTGTAGAGGTGGCAAGCCTTGGCTAGTTGGTTGAAGCCCCATCTCAATGACAACTTAGTAACCATCTTTATTGCAACTTCCCATCCTGACCTGACCCATAATCTATGCCTTCATTGTGTCACCACCTTTGTACAAGTTATTAAGAAGGGCACTACCATTGAGAGGGCCCTCATCGCTAAGGGACAAATAAAAATCTTTAACCTAGATAAGGATAAATCATTTGGAGATAAATCCCACTACTGGAATAAGAATAAGATTTTTTTTAATGATGGTGCCATTGACACCAAGCATGTCCAAGTAGCTGACACATTACTATGATCACAATATGTCCCTAGTCCTGAATCAGTTTCCAACATCATATCAGTGCCACATGGTGCACCATGTCCTCCTTCATAGTCCAATCAGTACAACCAAGGAAACAAAAAGCATACATTGACTCCTTTGGGAGAATCCTTGGATACCATTTTCAAGAGGCTCCTACAAGAAAATTATCCAGTCACTTATCCTGTGACTAAGCCTTTTGACGAGTCAAAACCAAAACTCACTTGGTATAGGGGAAACAAGTATTGTGAATTTCACAAAATTAAAGGTCATTCCACTAAAAAGTGTCAAGGACTTAAAACATATATCCAAGATCTTATAGATCGAGGTGATATAGTAGTGGATGTGAATTAGGTGACATTATCCAATGCCCAACTACAAATATATCAAAACGCTTTTCCCAAGCACTTGATCAAGGTCCCAACACATCCAACACTAATCCCGAGCCTAGCAATAGCAATAGCCAAAATAATAGCATGACCAATATTAGCTATAATAATGTACCCTATAACTATGACGGCATTGTTATGTGTATAAGTCAAGTAGAGCCACGTGTCTCCATGATTCATGTCAAAGGCAAAGACCTGCAATGTACTATTACTATGCGCTACACTCGCATATCCATTCATGGTCCTTCCACATCATCCCAACCAGCTCTTGTGAGCTCCAAATACAATATTCTTGACCACCTTGGAAAGACTCGCACCTAAATATCCATTTTGGATTTTTTAAATTCTTCCCCCATACATCAAGGGATCCTTATAAAAGCTCTTTAGGATACACATGTTCCTAATGATATAGATCCTTAGTAATCAAGATTTCTGGATAAAATTGTGTGCAATTTTTCATCCACATATCAGCTAGGTTTTGGTCAAAATGATATGTCGTCAGTCGACTCATCCCATAACCGTGCCCTCCACATCGAAGTCCTTGTTTCTATCTATAAAGTGAAAAGGGTCTTGTAGATAATGGCTATACTCTCAACCTATTTACATTAAAGTTCATAAAACAGGTAGGGTATACCCATGCTAACTTGAATAATTAGACCATCACCATTAAAGCTTATGAAAATGTAGAAAGGTACTTCAAATGAAGGAATTATTTTTCTTCCTATTTAGGTTGGCCTCATTGTGCAATACACCACATGCCACATCCTTGATCTAGACCTCCCATACAATCTTCTCCTTAGCTTCCCATGGATCCACACCATGTAGGTCGTTCCATCCACTTATCACCAATGCCTAAAATAAATTCATACAATGGGGTCGAGGTAACCATCCATGCAAATCCTCAACCCTTTTAATACTATCATTCTCTCGAAGCCTCTTTCCCCCACTCTTGATATTTCCCAAGAGTTGAAGTGGGGGCACCTCAAGCATCATCCTCCAATCCATCATCTAACACATCATCCACTCCATCCACCACATCTAAATCCACCATTACCAAGGTCCAGATCATTGATAAAGGTTGTGGAGAATATGAGATACATATAGCTCTCAATGTGGCAACCATGCCTCCTTCCCCTCACACCTACAACCAACCTTCCCAATCTACACCAAAGGAAGAAATGAAGACAAAAACCCTTTGTTCTAAAAATATGGGTTATACTACTTTTCAATCCATCGGAGCACAACAAGATCTGACCAATGAGGACATCAATAATTGGGTTTGTAGAGAGGAACTTGAGCCATCACCTCCCCTCATTGAGTAATTCTAAGAGGTTTATCCCCGTGCATCAAAGTTAGCATAAAATTACAATTATCAAGGGGAAGGTCTTGATGTAGAGGAACATGGTAGATTGTATCCCATTGAGACATTTGTGCAACCTAAAAGGTTGGCTTAGGCTATGGCACAAAGCAAAAGGGTCCCACATCATCCACTAGTATCTCTAATAATGTCAATGTGGATAATGATTTCCTTGAGGACATACCTGAGGAAGAATCCATCATACTCACTTATGATGGCATTGATCTACCTTCCCTATTTGACTCCACATCAATATTTACCATCATCCTTTCCCTCCATCTCACAAACCTTATTGATTGGGACATACGAGGTAGCGCTCCTATTGATACCTTCCCTTTAGTGGAAACTTACATGCATCTCATGGGATTTGGGGAAGATGAACACCCTAACCACAAAACGAAGAAGAAAAAAAATAAAAAAGAGTCATCTAGTGAAAACCTCTCTAAGGAACTTCTTGACTCATTAAAAGTAAAAATAAAGGGTGTATCTGATAGGGAAAACCTCAATGAGGTGCTAGAGGATGCAGATGTTCATATTCCCCTTGTTGGAACTCACTTATTTGAATGGTATTCAATTCTAATCAAAGAGAAACAAGAATTCAATTTGGGAACAAAAGAAGACCCCAAAATCACTTATGTAGCCAGATCATTGCCTGAGGAAAAGCATTCCAACATTGTCAACCTACTAAAGGAAGGAATCATCAAATTACCATGGACCTATTCAAAAATGCTAGGATTAGATCCTACGTTGGTTGTACACCATTTGGATGTCCATCTGGATGCCAAACCTATTAAACAGAAGCTAAGAAAAATGTATCCCCAAGTGGCCTTTCTCATCAATAAAGAACTAGAGAAACTATTATAGGCTGGGTTCATAAGACCTATTGACTACTCCGACTAGATATCCAACATAGTGCCTATGAGAAAACCAAATGGGAATATCAGAATCTGTACAAACTTTCAAGATATTAATAAAGCTTTCCCAAAGGATGATTTTCTTCTTCCTAACATCGACATGTTAGATCTTATAGCAAGGCATGCCATGCTATCCCTTATGGATGGCTCTTCTGGCTACAATCAAATTAGAATCACACTTGAAGATCAATATAATACTACCTTCACTAAACCTTGGGGAACCTTCTACTACAATGTCATACCCTTTGGTCTCAAAAATATAGGGGCAACTTACCAATGTGTGATGACTGTTATCTTTCATGACCTCATCCATATTATAATGGAAGATTATGTCGATGACTTATTGGGGAAGTCCAATACATGAGAAGAGCATCCCATGATCTTGAAGAAAATCTTTGAACAGTTAGAGTAATACAAGCTATGCCTCAACCCAAAAAAGTGTGTGTTCGGTGTTACATCTAGAAAATTATTGGGCTTCATAATATCTAGAAGGGATTTTGAAGTGGATCCAATTAAGGTCAAGGAAATAATGGAAATTCCCCTACCACGCAATCTAAAGTAAGTAATTAAGGAGCCTCCAAGGAAAGCTATAGTCCATCAGGAACTTCATAGCCCAGCTTGCTAACAAGTGTTAATATTTCACACATCTTTTGCATAAGGACATCACTTTCAAACAAGATCCAAAGTTTCAGTAAGTCTTCAATAAGATTAAGGAGTAATTGGATCATCCACCCATTCTGATGCCTCCCATTCTAGGAAAACTGTGACTCCTGTTATATATCTCAGCTACATTAGGTGAACTAAGGGCATTACTAACACAACATGATGAACTCTCTAAAGAACATGCAATCTATTACATCATTCAAACACTTGTCAGTAATGAACTAAACTATTCACCTATGGAAAAGCTTGCCTGGCAGCTGTTTTTAGTTCACAAAAGTTGTGAAATTACATGTTCAGTCATCCCATCAAGCTAATCTCAAAAGTTGACACACTCAAATATTTGTTATCTAGAACATCATTGATTGGCCCTATGGCTAAGTGGGTCATGTTACTGAGATATTTTGATATAGAGTACATAGACCATAAAGAAATTAAGGGACAAGTGATAGCAAATCAGTTGGCTACTGCTCCTTTGGTGGATGTGTATCCATTAGTAGTTGAGCTTCCTGATGAAGGGGTCCTTAGAGTTGAAAAAATAGATACATGGACACTCTACTTTGATGGGTCATAAACACATAATGGAGTTGGTGCAAGTGTTCTATTCATCACTCCTCAAGGTGATTATATCCCAAAGTCATTCAGGTTGGAATTCTTGCACACCAACAATATTGATGAGTATGAAGCTTAAATGATGGGCCTAAAATTAGAGTCCAATAGAATATCACTCACCTTCATCGTTGGTGATTCTCAAATCATTATCAAATAGGTCAAGAATGAGTTTCACACAAAAGATGATAAGCTCTTACCATACAAATGCATGGGGGATGACTTTAAGAGGTATTTCACATACATCCAATTTGAGAAAATTCCCAGACTCCAAAACAAGGTAGCAAAGTGCAATGGCTACAATTGGCTCTCTTATTGACAAGCCCAAAGATCGAATGGAGTGTGAATTTCTTGTTGAGCAACTACTAATCTCGACATATGATGTTCCTGATAATGAGATGGTGTGCGATATTGTAGGTCCCAATAAACCCTAGTACCATGAAATTTATGCCTACCTTCATGATAACATCTTCCCACATGACCTTACCCACAACCAACGTAAATAATTTATCCAACATACTTCCCACTATACCATTGTAGGAGATACACTTTATCAAAGGGGGTATGACTGCACTCTTCTTCAATGTCTCAATGAATAAGAATCCTACATTGCATTAAACGAGGTGCATAGTGGTGTCTATGGGTCTCATTTTAATGGAATGGCCTTGCCAAAGAAGATTCTAAGAGCAGGGTATTATTGGCCCACTACGGAACATGATGCCCTTGAATTCATGAAGAAGTGTATACCATGCCAACAACATGCAGATTTGATCCATGCTCCTACATAAGAGTTGTAGCCTATCATTGCACCATGGCCTTTTTCACAATGGTGTTTTGACTTAATAGACAAGATTTACCCTCCATCTTCTGATGGCCATACATTCATCATCATTTCCATTGAATAATTTACCAAGTGGGTGGAAGCAATTCCACTCTCCCAAATCTTGGTGTTCAGATTTCCAAATTCATCCTTTACCATATTCTCTACAAATATGATATCCCTTCCACCATCATCACTAATAATGGTAAGCCATTCAAAAACCAATATATGAAGCTCCTTTGCGAAACTTATCATATCCAACATTGTTATTTTACCCCCTATTATCCAGAAAGTAGTGGCCAAGCTAAAGCAACCAACAAAAATCTCATCAAAATCATTTAAAAGGTGGTTAACAACACTAGTTGAGATTGGCACCTCCATCTCAATCCCACACTTTGGGCATACCATACATCCATTCGCACACCCACTACCGCTACTCCATACTCTCTCATTTATGACGTCGATGCTATCTTGCTGATTGAGGTAGGGATCCCATCACTTCAAATCTCTCTAAAGATCTCATTAGTCATGAAGATGCTCGAGTCACATAATTAAACCAACTAGAACTTATGGATGAGAAGCACATCGACATTGTCTTAGGACCAGCTGCAATAAGAAGGTCCATCCTCGCCAATTCAACATTGGCGATCTAGTACTAAAAGAGAACTAGTTCACCTAGTAGGATAGAGAAAAGAAAGGAAAGTTTAAAGCAAATTGACTGGGTCCATATGTTGTAACGAAAAAATATGGTTCTGGGGCATATTGACTTTCAACACCTAAGGGGGAACCCTTGGAGGAACCTATCAACATTATGCATCTAAAGAGGTTTTACACCTAAGACAGTTGGGTTATTCTACCTCCAAAAAAAATGTAAAAAATCTTGAAAATACTAAAAAAAAAAAAAAAAGTCAAAAATTAAAAAATATTAAAGAGAAATAATCCTTCCTATGGTGAAAACCACTCTTGGTGACACCTTGGATAAGTACATTTGGTGAAAACCTAGCAACATGTTCCATTCATAGATGGATTAATCATTATCTACCTCGCTTTAGGTATCTTGCTTTATGCTTCCATCTATCCTATTCACATATCCTATCTGCATATCCTATCCTCATATCCTATTGTATCCATCCTTCCATCAACATCCCATCATCCGTCACTTGGTGTATTTTGGTTGAGCATTGGACAATTCAATTCCACTATCCTCAAACCTTAGCTTTCATCCTAAATCTAAGCTTTCCATCACCCGTATATTATTGTCGTCTGCCAGTATCATGTCCTCATCTAGGATCTTTCATTGTGTTGGTCATCATTGGGTCCCATGTCATATTTCATCCATTTTTTGAACTACATTTCCCCTACGCTTTCACGTAGGCAAGGCTAATCATTTGATCATCCCTTGGGGCATTTTTTCATCTTGTCATGTCAATCTTTGTCATCCATCAAGGCCTCCATTGTCCCTTTCCTCTTTTATCCATGGTTGATTATTGGTCTTTTATTGAACTATGAGGTCTTTGCACTTTCATGTAGGAAATGCCATGAATTGATGAGCCCCCAAGACCCTAGGTTTTTCCTTAGGGTGTGTCTTGGTGTCATGTCATGTCATCGAGTATGTCCCTATCTGATTGGTTTCTAAAATTAGAATCCATTAATATCATTAGATTCAATCGATTTTGAGTATCCTGAGTTATGTCGATCACCTAATCTATCCTCCATCTTTTTTCTTAATAGTATGCATCCTTCCTAAATTAGACCACATTAATCCCATCCACCCTTTTGATCCTATGGCAAAGGATGTTTGAAATTTGTTGTGATATTTTGATGTTTTTGGGAATTTTGTACATATCATTTGAGTTTCCTATTATACCTTGTCAAGGTTGCCATGATCCATCATATCATGGTGCACTCTAACAAGTAAACATAGGGGCATATCTTGATATTTTGCATGATCTTGTCTTCTCAGTTTTCCAACTTAGCACCCACCAAGATCCCCATGGTCTTGTGTTACACCGGGGCATCCATTGTGCATACGGTTATTCCAACATCAGGCCTAACCAAAGCCTTTATGGTTTTGGTGTGTTGGGATAACCTTTAAGTTTGCTATGTTTGTCTTTTGCATTGGACACTAATTGGCCTTGGTTCTTCATACACTGGCACACCATGTCCTATGCTATAGAAAAAAATAGTGCTCCTAATATGGTAAAATGGAATTAGGTTTGCATTTCATTTATCATACCATTGCATTGCATTTATCCCCATCCAATTCTTTTTGTAACCTATGGTTAGTGATTTTGGTTGTGAAAATGTTCTTCATCCACCTATTCTTCCTCCTATGGTTTTAACAGGTGCACTATCACACCCATCATCATTCATCTCCTTATGAATTACATTGTCACACCTATCATTGTTCACTTAGGTTCATTATCTATTGCATTACCATTTTCATTATCATCTTAAGTTGTTTAGATTAATATAGATCTTTTAGTCTAAGCATCTTAAGTTCATTTCATTTTCATCTCATTCCATTGCATTATCATTTTTGTTATCATCTTAAGTTGTTTAGATTAATATAGATTTCTTAGTGTAAGCATCTAAAGTTCATTTCATATCATTTGATCTCATTGCATTATCAATTTTATTATCATCTTAAGTTGTTTAGATTAATATAGATTTGTTAGTCTAAGCATCTAAATTCCATTTCATTATTGCATTTTCATTATCATTTTATTTCATATCATTTTAGGATTGTTTAGAGATATTATTCTAAACATATTAGTTCATTTCACCACATACATTGAATTGTATTACATTTATCACATCCTTCCATAACATGATCACATATGCATACATCACATATTTTCATCCATTGCATAAAATTGAATTTTCATATCACTTCATACATACATAATTAACCATTATAAATCATACATCATAAATCATACTAGCATCGCCACCTGCATTGCACACCATTAGTATCACATTCATAACATATATCATAATATCATAAATCTTCCATCACATCCTACATTCAAAATTTTTACACATAATACATATCATTGATATCATCCACATAGACATATGTATAAATAATCATAATCGCATGCATACATCACAATCATAACCATCATACACATGAGCATAATAACCATCCATGAAATCACATAATAATCACATAGTGTCGACAATGTCCATTGCATATCATATATATATATATCAAAAAATATATAGAGTCTATCACATGCCCATCATAGTCCATAATAAAGATCATAAAAGTACATGAAAATGCATAATAATACTCCATCATAATGCTCGTGGAAGTCTATCACATAACAATACAAGTGCAAAGCCCTAATCAAATATAAAGAGTACATATAACACATCATGGCATCCTAAATCAATAAAGAATAAAGAATAAATGAATCAATCACTGGAATCTATGCAAAAAAATATGTAGTCTATGTCTGCATGAACTACCCATCCCCTCTACACTTATCAAAACTATGATCCTATATGTCCATCATCCCCTACCCACTACTCCTTGTATCTGATCACTATGGGGAATCTACACATAGTCGTCGACCATGAGGAATCTCTTTTTACTCGTTGTACCCTCTTGTATGCGTCTAAGCTGATCGGGAGGGTTTTGGTGCATGTGCTACTGCTTTGACGTATGGTGGCACCCTATGTGCAAGATATGGTATGCCTTGATGGTAAGAAAACATGCATAATATGCTACCTTGGTCCTAGCATTAGCCTCACCTACTATGTATGCTCTACCATATCCCACTTTATTGTTGTACCTATCCCTTTGATGGGTGATCTGCCATCTCTCTACCTTACAAGCCTCCTACACCATTTGTATCTTCTCATACTAGGCCTCTAGCTAGGATATCCTCCTCACCATCTCATCCTACTCACTGTGTAGTGTATGCACCTTTTCCTCAACTTCCTTAGCCCTCTCTCGCAATCCCCATGTGTCTACCATGGCCACCTAAGCACACTCTACTCTCTCTCAAACCTCCTCCCTCTCCCTTTAGACATCCTACAACTGCCTTTGTACATCATCACTCTCCCTTTGAATCTCCTCTATCCCCCCTCATAGCTCCCCAACAAACCTCTATAGATAATCTCTCTTAGCCTACTCCTCTTGTAACCTTTATTTTGCCTCATTTGCTAGCTTCCCAAAGGCTCTGTTCCCATCTCCCTGTGTTTCCTGTAATTGTTGCACATCTGCCTACAACTTACCCACCTCTATCTATAATCTATCCCTATCTACCTCTAACTCCCTCAACCTATGCTCCACTATCCCCAGTTGGGCTAGGGCTCTTGTCAATAGCACAACTAGGTCCTCTAGTGGTGGTGGAATGTATGGTACCATAGCTAGTGGGTGCACTACTAGGGCATCCACATCCATAGCTTGATCCTCCCCCTGTCTCCTACATCTCCATGTCTCCATCCCTCCCCTACCTACCACCCCTCCTCCTCCTCCATTGTGGCCTCACCAACTCTCACTCATCATCTGAGACAAACCCCAATGCTCCCATGATCAAATCTATGGTCATGATCCTCCCTAGCCTGTGCTAAGCCCCCTATGTAGAATACTATACTATCATACCTACGTCAGCCAGTCCTCACCTCCACAGAAACTGAGTCATCAAAATTTCATCCCACATCTATCATGTGTACTCAACCATAATATACTCCCCCCATATCGTCATTGAATCTCAGCTAATTAGTCAAAACCTTTGGGGTCCTAAAAGAATTTCCTATTGTACCCCATATTGTCAGGTAACCTTATCAAGCTTGTCCAACTTTATGATATACGGGTCTCAGCCAATCAAGTAGCACTATGAAAATAGGTATTGCCTCCATCTCCTATCATCATCCAAGTCCATCCCTAGAAATGCCACACCTTGTATGGTCTCTAGGTGATATCCTCCCCCCTCAATCCATCTAGCCTCCGCTGCCACTCCTCCAAGCTCCTTATCTTCTGGTAGTGCAATCTCCATCCGTACTCTATCCACCACCAATATGCCATGAGCAGCATCTCATCTCTAACACCAACAATCAAAATGTTTGGACTCGTAACACTAATGTGCTCCCAAGTCCACACCTAGAGTAGAGTCACATGTGCAATGTTGAGGGCTTGCCTGTAACATACCATGTCCATATCATGGTACAACTATGCCAGTACACATGTCCCCTATGCAAACTCTCCCTCATGTCTCTCCACTATATGTCTAACAACCTCAATCATCTTGAGGTTGAAAAAGAATCTACTCCTATCAGGTAGGAGGATACCACTAAAGAGGCTATAGAGGTGTAGGGGTAGCACTGCCATATTAATCCCTAAACATGTTTCAATGTCTAACTCCTTCCCTCGGATGGGAAGGTCTATAGGTCCAAACACTACCCACACACTCTTATCAACTAATCACCTGGGTGTTGCACTAACCAAATGTCCCTGGATTGGAAACTACAAAGTCCTACATACATCCTCCAGAGTCACAGTCATCTCTCGTATTGGGAGATGGAAGGTTGAAGTCTCAGAGTGCCATCTCTCCATCAATGTTGTAAGCAACCCTTTGTGCACTCGGATGTTGGGATATCCCAACATATGAAGAAGTCCATCTTGTGCTAATGCTACATGATCCTCTAGAGGCATCTCCCTCAAAGTCACCTCCAACATGGTAGAGTGCCTCTATTGTGTCCTTAGTGTCTTGAAACTCTACATCCATACCAACCATTATGTTACATTTTCTAACATTTCATTGCCATTTTCTATCATTTTCATCCCTGCACTAGTTTTGTGAGTTTTCTTCTATGTGAGGTGGGATTTCCCATTCCCTTCCCAATACATTTTCCTATCTAGCTATCTTATTCACCCCTATATCTCCCTTTGCGAGTCCACCTATTCTTCAAGCATGCTCACCCCTTTCTTGTTCAAGTGGGGATCCACACATCTTTCCCTTAGAGGCAAATTTGCATTTGCCATTTTTCCCTTTCAGTGATTTCACAATCGCCCCTATGTCTTTTTCTTCTCGAGTGGTGAATTCATATTCTCCCTTTTCCATGAGGGGTGGATTATCATCCACCTATTTCCCTTTTGGGTGAACTCACATTTTCCCTTTCCCAGTTTTGGCGATTTCGTAATTGCATATCCCGGTTCTCTTCCACCCCTGCACTATGAAGGTTCGCCCTTTTCAAAGAGAGGTAATTTTGTAATTTCCCCTCTCCCCACGTGCCTACCCCTATGGTGCATGATTCTGACCCTTTCCTTTCCAATCCACTAAATGGGTGAATTTTCATTGCTAGAAGGGAAAATCTGCCCTTCTGTGGTGAGTTTGTACACCTAGTCTACCCATCTTGAAATTAAATATGTGTGTAAAAACTCAAATCAAAATCAGGAAGTGGGGATCCAAAGCCTACCTTATAGGGTACCATGTGCTCGTAATAGTATGTTCACATCTCCTCTCCTTGATGGATTAGCTCATCATTTGCCATCACCTCATCATCACTCACCCTATCAACCATCCTCATCACTCTCCCTCTCTCTTTCATCTAATCACAAGCTGCAAAGTGTGCAAATGAGAATTAGGTGAATAGTAATTTTTCAAATTTACTATTTATAATTTTTATTTTTTCCCCTAATCAGTATTCTAATTTTTGGGTAATATTTACCCTTTAATAAACCCTTTATTAATTCATTTTTCCCTTTTCTCCTATGGGCTGCCATTTAGACCCCATTTGTCCATTTTCCTCCATTCAAAATCCATTCTTCATCATTTTTTGTGCTCTATTGCACGGTACTCTCTGTTTCTCCATATTGAGAAGTCACCTGGGGCCCCTTTTCTTCCCCATCTTCCCTCTTGATGGGGCATGCCTTACCATATTCGTACATTCTTCCTTCTTATCCATTCTTTTGTGATACTGGGGCATTGTCTAACATTCTTTTCTTCTATCAGGTAGTCTGTGTTTTATTTTTCTTCGAAGCACTGTCATCCTAATAGTATTTCAAAGAGGGGAAAAATGTAGACACCTGAATTTGACCACTCCCATATGGTAAAATTCACCCTTGCATTATTCTATTTCACATCCCCAAGCCATATTAATTAAATAATGTATTATTTGATTAATATTTCACCTTATCCTAATGTCCCCTAAGGTATTTAATCAATCAATTAATTTTTTTACCTTATTCATCTCTAAATTGAATAAATAGACCAATTTATTTAATTTGGTCAGTAGCCCAAATGAATTCAATCAATTTTTAATTCATTTTATTCTCTCTCCTCATGTCACATCCTCCATAATCCTCTTTAATCCAAATTAACTTAATTAATATGTGATTAGGATGTGCACACCTCTAATTGTCATTACACTCACATCCTCCATAACCTCCCACTTGCCTCTAATCCTTCATTAGCCTACGTAATCCCACATTTGCACAATGTTAATCACTTAATTAAGCTAATCTAACCTTCATGCCATTTATGGAATGTGTCCTTAGTGAACTTACATTAAATGTTTTCTCTATTTGGAGAAGGCATCTTCTTCTCTATGTAAGTTTTTATTCCACATTTATTCCCCCAATGCATTTTAAGGAATTTTAAATTGCTTCTCCCATCCCGATGAGGATTTGTGAATAATTTTTAATTCCTCACATTTCGTCTCAACGAACATGGGTACAATGACCTCCTTTATGAGGAGATCTTTTCCATTCACAGGGTACATCAATGTGCCTTCATGTAATATCCACATCATCCTCTCATTTCCACATCATTTGCCACATGTCAATTTGTTAGAGCTTGTGAGTTCTCAACTCACCCTAGCCCTTGATCTCTTCCACCATGGATCAATCCTAGCCATCCATTGCTTTAGAGGTACTTCGCCTAAAAATGGTGGAAATTTCCCCATTTTGATCATCCACTTTAGCAATCACTCTAGAAATCACATTCAAGCCATCACTTAGCCATTCATGCAATCACCATTGTTGCAACACATTGAGCCTCCATATTGTATCTACTCACATACCCATATCCTCCATTGCATTCCTCATCACTTCACCATCATTTAGAGCTAACATTTGGTCCATTTTTTCCAACAAAGGATCACACAATCGAGCATCCACAAGGGCCAACTAAACCATCAATTTGAACAAGGTAAAAAGTTCCATTTCCTTGTGCTTTGTTTGAATTCAACTAGGCCCAATATTGAGTGTTTGTTTTGTATTTTTAGTTGTTGCATTTCTTTTTTTGCATATTAGAGTAGGTAAAAACACTTTAATGTAGATTTATATTATGATTTTAATTTATTTTTAGTACTTTTATTTATGGGGTCAAAACAGGATAGTTAGGGGATTGGCTATATTGGCTAGAGGTAGGTAGGCCAATGGAAGGTGGGGAGGTGAATAAGGAAGTGAAGTATAGGGTAAAACAGTGTCAAAAGTAGAAAAACATTGGTTTGGCATTATTGGTTAGATTTTTAACCTCAAACATTTTAAAATTATAAAAATATAAGAACTATAACTCATAAGCTTGCACTATCACCATAATTACCAATTCATGTAATACATTTCATGTAGTTTTAGTTAAGAAATATGTTTATAGTGCTAACTGAAAGGAAACAAGATATGTGGAAAAACTTCCAACACAAATCTAAAGAGGAGAGCTTGTGCAAACTTTTCAACTTTAACACCTTAAATAGTTATTGTGAAGGAGATGCACATATCAAGAAAAAGAGTAAATATCATCACAAGTGCATGTAAAAACATAAAATAGGATTTATGCAAGGAAAACCCTTTTGGGAGACAAACCCCACAATCCAAATATCGTACTAAATGTATTCTAGTAAACAATCTAGTTACATACACTTGGAAATCAAGTTCCTTACAAGAGAATACAAGTGTTAATTTTGGAATAATTTTGGCATCATAACAGTTGATGTGAATGAATCATGATAAAAATCCAAACTATAATACTTCAATACACTAAAGTTTAAAATATATAAGTTAGATGATTCGAAAATGGTATACCCAATAATTTTACATCTTATCACCCTCTTTACTGCATGCATGCAAGATTGTAGATGAGCATGCAAGGAAACTATCTTATCCTCCACACACAAATTGGAACTTGTCAATTTTCAACAACATAGCATGCAAGGTGTTCACTTAACATGCAAGGTCCATGGTGCAGGAGCACCTAGGAAACACTAGGCATTTAGGTAGTCTAGATTGATTTTTTTTATGATGTGTTATTGTGAAGGTCATGCTCACCATTTGGTTATAATTTGAGGTTTATGTATAAGTATTGATCTATTGTGACCAATAGAATAAGAAGTGAAGAGGATGGATGAGTTTAGGAACTCAACTTGTTTAGGTTGCTAACAATTGGCAAAAAATTGGAAAACAGAGTGGATTTTGTAACTCTTGCCATTATGTAACTAATAAGTCCAACCAAGGGAGGATAACTATTTAAGGAACCTATTTAAGGTGTGCCTCAACCTGAAAAACAAGTTTGGAAGCATTAGCATTGTGAGGAAACTTTGTGAATTGGCAGTAAAACAATGTTTTATGAGTCATTTTCTGTTTTTGTTTCAAGGAAGAGCTTTAATGGATTGAATTAATTACTGTTTTGTATGGAGGATGTATTATTTTTAGTCTTCTAATCTTGTGTGTCATTATTTAGTTTCTCTATTCATTTTTAATCACTATTTGTAAATATTCTTGATTTAACCTCATTGTTGGTCTGAACCAAACAGTCTGGAAAGAATGGAGTGCTAGGCCACTTTCCCACCATACAAATTGTACAAACTTTTGGGAACAGTGTCTAGACTCCATATGTGTACATATGGTAGGTTTTAGAGTTGGTGTGAGCACAGAAGCTGTCAGCAAAGTCTTGCACTAGGCGAGCTAGGAAGAGTCCTACTAGGGAAGACAAGAAGTGCAAGGCACTTAACTTGCAAGGGTGTTTGTTTCTTGTTGTATATCCTTTTTGAGAAGGTAGGGGAAGGTCTTACCAAGGTCTGGTAAGTAGGAGGAGGTTCCACTAATTCTTTTGGTGAGTGAAAAGGCTTGATAGATTGAAGGAAACTAGAAAATGGCTTAAAACCCTAGTTTATGCCCATTTTCAAGATTTGGCTTTGTACGGCTGATAAAGGAGCAAAAAACCCCAAAAATATTTGAGAGGTGTGCAATTGAACCAAGGATCTTAGAGAAAGAATGAGGTGTTCTTGGAAAAATTTTGAGCTAAGACAAGTTTACTCAGAGATGGAGGCCTAATTGGGGCTCTTGGCTAGTAGCCTCTTTAACCCTAGATGAGGGTTTGGTGAAAGCGATGAAAGGGTGGAGTGTTGTGAACCTTCCAAAAACCCCAGGAGGATGGTTAGAAACTACTGAAGGCATCTCTATACCCTTGCAAGGTCTAATTAATAGTTGAGGTGTTGTTATTCTTTAGGGTAGATTAAAGGCTAAGGAAGAGTTAGAGCTTTGGCACCAAGTGTGACTTGGTTGGCAAGGTGAACTAGGGGAGTCTACACAAGCAGTAGGTCCTATAGGTTAAGTTGGTGGAGTGTGACACCATAGGGTCTTCCTAAACAAGATCCAAAGCATGGAATAGTGTGTGCTTCCATTCAACCCTCAACCCCATCAAATTGGTATCAGAGCGAGCAAAATATTTGGGATTGAGCATTGTATGTCTAAGATTGAGTCTAGTGATTCTACCATCATGGTGACAAATGAAAAATTGGCCAAGATGGTGGAAGAGCAGGAGGAAGACAATAGGCTATTGAGGGAAAGAATAGCCCAACTTGAGCAAGCAGTGAGGAGCGTGCAATTTGAAGGAAGGGTACCAAAGGAAGAAGAGGTTGCAGAGGAAGACAAGACCCCTAAACCTGACCCTATTTTGAAAGAATAGCCTTTCTTGAAGGCATTGAAGGCTTTGAGTGGAAAATCACTTGAAGGCATAGCACTGTTTAGTGGAAAAATGGAAGCTGATTTAGTTATTGATTGGATAGAGGGAATGGAAAACCATTTTGAATGTGATGGAGTCACTGAAGCACAGAAGGTAAAGGTGGCCAAATCAAGACTGAGGGTCTGCCTTGACATGGTGGAAGTTCATTCAAATAGAGAGGGAAAAGGAAGGCAAGCAGCCTATATCTACTTGGAAGGGAATGGTTGCCAAGGTAAGAGAAGAATGCATGCCAAATGACTATGAGATTTAGTTGCACAAGAGAAGACAGAGCTTGAGGCAAAGGGACCAAGATGTGAACACTAATACTTAACAGTTTCAAAAAATTTGTATGAGGTTTAATGTGACAGAGGATGAAAGTCTTAAGGTGGCTAGATACCTTAACAGATTGAAGTGGAACATCCAAGAGGAGATGACTCTTTAAGTCCTAAAACAGTACACCAATGTTACCAATTAGCTATTAAGATTGAGGAAAGAAGCAAGAGGAAACAAGACTAGGCTTCTAAGGGCAGAGGAAAAGTCAGAGATCAAAGAAGACATAGAGGTGGATACCAAGGTAGAGGAACTGAACAAAGAAACCAAGGAGAGTCTAAAATCATAGATCATGAAGGTGAAACATCTTCTAGAGGAGGATATAACAGAGGTAGAGGTCCTCAAGGAGGTTCAAATAGAGGAAGAGGAGCAGACAGAAGTAGTTCATACTTTGCCACTATGAAATGTTATAACTATGGTCAAGTAGGTCATCCTACTTATAGGTGCCCGGAGAAAGCATCTTCATCAAATACTGAGAAGAGAGTGGCATATCCTCAAGAGGACACTATGAGTACTAAAACACCAGAAGTTAGTCACATTGGATTAGAAGTGGGGGAGAATTTGATGTTTAGTAGAGTTTTGATCAGACAACCGGTCAAGGAAGAGCCAATATAGAGAAGAGTCTTATTTAGAGTGAGATGCAAAATACTTGGAAAGGTGTGTAAGGTTATAGTGGACTCAAGATCTACTAACAACATAATCTCAGAGGAGGCAGTGATGAAATTGAAATTGGAAAAGGTACCCCACACTAATCCCTACAAGGTGACATGGTTGAACAAAGGACAGAGTGTTCTTGTCAATGAGCAGACATCGGTGGAGTTCTCCATTGGAGCATACAAAGACAAGTTGGTTTGTGATGTTTTACCCATGGATGCATGCCATCTTCTATTGGGCAGACCATGGCAATATGACAGAAGTGTCAAGTATGATGGAAAAGAGAACACCATTTCTTTCAAGAAGGATGGGAAGACTTTTAAGTTGCAGTCACTGTCAGAAGAGGATGAAGGACAGTCAAAGACACCTAGTGTCTTGTTGAGTAGTCGTAAAGAGTTCATTAACAACCTACATCAAGGAGGTGAAGGATATGTGGTTATGTTGCAAGTTCCCAAAGAAGAGAACAACGCTAAGAAAATAGTCATACCCGGAGTAGTCCAAAAGTAGCTTGAGAAGTATAAGGACATAGTGAGTACTGGAACACCAGCAACCTTACCTCCACAAAGAGCCATTAGTCATCAAATTGACTTCATACCAGGAGCTTCTTTACCAAACAAAGTAGCTTATAAGCTTACACCTAATCAAAACCTAGAAGTAGCTAGGCAAGCACAGGATTTGTTCGATCAAGGATTGATTAGGAAGAGCATCAGCCCATGTGCAGTACTAGTGGTCTTAGCAACCAAGAAAGGAGGAAACTGGAGATTATGCACTGATTCAAGAGCAATAAATAGAGTCACAATCAGGTATAGGTTCCCTATTCCTAGAATTGAGGACTTGATGGATTGTCTTGGAGGAGCTTAGTACTTCACCAAGTTGGATCTCAAGAGCAGATACCATCAGATTAGAATCAAGGATGGAGATGAATGGAAGACAACTTTTAAGACAAATGATGGGTTGTATGAGTGGAGAGTGATTCCATTTGGCCTCTCTAATGCCCCTATCACATTCATGAGACTCATGAATGAAGTGCTTAAAGAATTTATAGGGAAATTTGTGCTAGTATACCTTGGTGATATACTCATTTTTAGTAAGACAGCAAAAGAACACCTAAAACATGTGGAATTGGTTCTTAGAAAATTGGAAGAGAAGTTAGCCATCAATTTAGAGAAATGTGAGTTCTTCAAATAGGAGCTTTTGTATTTGGGGTTTGTAGTATCCCAAGGATCATTGAAGATGGATCCAAGTAAGGTGGAAGCTATTCTAAATTGGCCTACACAAACCACAAGAACATAGGTAAGAAGTTTTCATGGATTGGCTCAATTTTATAGGAAATTCATAAGGAACTTTAGTGGCATATGTGCACTAGTCCTAGATACAATAAAAGGTGGTTTAAATACTAAGTTTAAGTGGACTCAAGAAGCTAAGAAATGTTTTGAGAAACTGAAACAAGAAGTGGCAAATCAACCTATTCTCTTACTACCTAGTTTTGACAAGTTGTTTACTGTGGAATGTGATGCTAGTGGAGTTGCAATAGGAGGATTACTTAGCCAAGAAGGTAGGCCTATAGAATTTTTTATTGAAAATCTCAATGAAGCTAAGACAAAGTACTCTACCTACGACCTAGAACTGTATGCTTTAGTGCAGTCACTTAGGAAGTGGAGGCATTATCTCCCACCCAAAGAGTTTGTAGTCTTTAATGACAATCAAGCACTTAGCTACATCAACACTCAAGAGAAATTGAGCAATAGACATTTGAAATGGATGGAGTATCTTTAAAATTTTACCTTCACCAGCAAGCACAAGAAGGGACAGTTGAACAAGGTGGCAGATGCACTAAGCAGGAGATTGTTGATAGTGCAAGAGATACAGTTAAAGAGAATTGGAATAGAGAGCTTCAAGGATCTCTATGGAGAATATGAAGACTTCTCAGAGGCCTACAAGGTATGTTCTGACTCTGAGAATCATTTTCATAGTCAATATTCAAAGTATACATTGCAAATTGGATTGTTATTCAAGGGAAATCAGTTGTGTGTTCCAAAAGGTTCTATGAGAGAGAATATTATCCAAGAGAAACACAATGGTAGTCTTAGTGGTCATTTTGGTATCAACGAGACAATGGAACTAGTGCAAAGGTTTTACTAATGGCCCAAGTTGCCAAGGGATGTTAGGAGGTATGTGGAGCACTGTGTAGTTTGTATGAAAGCCAAATGGGGAGCTAGCAATGTAGGTTTGTATCAACCTCTACCCATTCCCAACAGACCATGTGAGTGTGTTATCATGGATTTTTTTGTAGGGCTCCCCAAGACTAAGACAAGGTTTGACAGTGTCTATATGGTAATAGATAGATTTAGAAAAATGAGTCACTTTATCCCTTGCAAGACCACACATGATGCTAGCTACATTGCTCACCTTTTCTTCAAGGAAGTTGTAAGTATCCACGGATTTCCTTTGAGCATTGTATCGGACAGGGATGTGAAGTTCATGAGTCATTTTTGGAAGACTCTATGGAGCAGATTAGGTACCAATTTATCCTTTGGATCAGCTTACCATCCTTAGACTGATGGACAAACTAAGGTGGTTAATAGGGTGATAGGTAACCTTCTCAAATTCCTAACTAAGGAGTATGGACAAATATGGGACCTGGTCATATCATAGGCTGAGTATGCATACAATGACAGTGTGAACCGGAACACAGGGAAGAGTCCTTTTGAAATAGTGTATGGGATGCACCCAAGAGGTGTGTGTGAGCTCAGAGATCTTGGAGCTATGGAGCATAGGAGTGGACATGCAGAGGACTTCACTCAGACCATGAAAGAGATTCAGGAGTAGGTAAAGAAGACAGTCACCAAGGCTACACAAAAGTTGAAGGATAGGGTAGATTTGTCAAGAAAAGATTTGCAATTTGTAGTAGGAGATTATGTCATGGTTCACCTAAAAAAATCCAAGTTGTAGAAGGTAACATCAACCAAATTTCAGATGAAAAGAGTAGGACCATGCAAGGTGTTAGCCAAGTATGGGAGAAATGCATACAAGGTGGAGTTACCTTCAGATTTAGGGATTTCACCAGTGTTAAATGTAGCTGATTTGATCAGATATAAGGGATTAATCAATGATTTAGATTAGAACAAGAGGGAAATCTTCAAGGATGTAAGCAACATAGCCCTACCTACTCCACACAAGCTACAAGCAAAGAGGGTCTTGGAGTCAAGAGTGAGGAAATCTACAAGGCATAAGGTGTATATGGAGCATCTTATCAAATGAAAGAACAAACATGAATCTGAGGCTACTTGGGTAGATGAAGTTGAGTTCAAGAAGTAGGTCATTGATGAATCACTAATCTCTCCTCACATTCCTTAGAGTTTGTGCAAGGAGGGGGAGAATGGTACAAGAGCACCTAGGAAACACTAGGCATTTAGGTAGTCTAGATTGAATTTTGTTTTGATGTGTTATTGTGAAGGTCATATTGACCATTTAGTTAGAATTTGAGGTTTATGTATAAGTCTTGATCTGTTGTGATCAGTAGAATAAGAAGTGAAGAGGATGGATGAGTTTAGGAACTCAACTTGTTTAGGTCGCTAACAATTGGCAAAAAAGTTGGAAAACACAGTGGATTTTGTAACTCTTGCCATTATGTAACTAATAAGTCTGACCAAGGGAGGATAACTATTTGAGGAACCTATTTAAGGTGTGCCTCGACCTAAAAACGAGGTTGGAAACATTAGCATTGTGAGAAAACTTTGTGAATTGGCAGTAAAAAAGTGTTTTATGAGTCATTTTCTATTTTTGTTTCAAGGAAGAGCTTTAATGGATTGAATTAATTAGTGTTTTGTACAGAGGATGTAGTGTTGTTAGTCTTCTAATCTTTTGTGTCATTATTTAGTTCCTCTATTCATTTTGAATCACTGTAACTTGTAAATATTCTTGATTTAACCCTGTTGCTAGTCTGAACTAGACAGTCTAGAAAGAATGGAGTGCTAGGCCACTTTCCCACCTTAAAAATTATACGAAATTTTGGGAATAGTGTCTAGACTCCATGTGTGTACATATGGTAGGTTTTAGAGTTGGTGTGATCATGGAAGCTGTCGTCAAAGTCTTGCCCTCGGCGAGCCAGGAAGAGTCTGGTTAGGGAAGACAAAGAGTGCAAGGCACTTAACTTGCAGGGGTGTTTGTTTCTTACTATATATCCTTTTTGAGAAGGTAGGGGAAGGTCTTACCAAGGTCTAGTAAGTAGGAGGAGGTTCCACTAATTCTTTTGGGGAGTGAAAAGGCTTGACAGATTGAGGGAAACCAAAAAATGGCTTAAAACCCTAGTTTATTCCCATTTTCAAGATTTGGCTTTGTACGGCTGATAAAGGCCCAAAACCCCAAAAATATTTGAGAGGTGTGCAATTTAACCAAGGACCTTAGAGAAAGAATGAGGTTTTCTTGGAAAATTTTTGAGCTAAGACAAGTTTACTCAGAGATGGAGACCTAATTGGGGCTCTTGGCTAGTAGCCTCTTTAACCCTAGATGAGGGTTTGGTGAAAGCGATCAAAGGGTGGAGTGTTGTGAACCTTCCAAAAACCCCAGGAGGATGGTTAGAAATTATTGAAGGCATCTCTATTCCCCTACAAGGTCTAATTGAGAGTTGATGTGTTGTTAGTCTTTAGGGCAGATTAAAGGCTAAGGAAGAGTTAGAGCTTTGGCCCCAAGTGTGACTTGGTTGGCAAGATATGACTTGATGGTTGGGTTGGCAAGGTGAACCAAGGGAGTCTACACAAGTAGTAGGTCCTATAGGTTAAGGTGGTGGAGCGTGACACCATAGGGTCTTCCTAAACAAGATCCAAAGCATGGAACAGTGAATGTTTCCATCCAATCCTCCCTATCAGTCCATGAATGCATACAAACTCAAAGTTTGTGTTAAATGCGCCTACATGCATAACCCCATATGACTTGGAAATTTGTAGAATTGAATTGTCCTTTGTCATAGTTTTTTTTATTTTTAACTGATAATATAGCATAAGTTAACTACCAATAATTCTTTCAATCAATTCATACAAATTGGGATGCTAATCTCCTAAAAATATAAATGATTCCACCCATGTCACTTCACATTTAAAATGAAAACTAAAAGTTCCACTCCCACAAATGACATCATTAGATGCAGATAATTAATTATATAACAAAATAATCAACATAATTTCAACACTAATAATTAATAATCAATGCTAGGAAATCAAAGATTGAGATTTACATTATTCCTAACATTCTCCCACTTGGAAAACACCTTTGGAGATCCAATGTAAACAAATAGGATTTCATAGATACTAGGGGCCATGAGGCCCATCGAATACAAAAAACATATGAACTCATATGTACTCATATGCTTTGTCAATGCATCTACAATACTTTCCAAATTTTCAACTTTCTCCAACTTCACCTTCCCATTCTCTACCATATCATGAACAAAATGATACTTGACATCAATGTATTTTATAGTTACATGGAATTTCATATTCTTCACCAGACATATGGAACTCTAATTGTCACAACATATGGTAACCAACCCTAAATCAAGCCCAACCTCTAAAAATATATTTTCTTAAGCCAAATGGATTCTTTAAAAGCATAAGTAGTTGAAATGTACTCTACTTTTGTAGTGAACAAAGGGACTATAGCTTGTTGCTTAATCATCCAACTAATAACACCACCAAATATTGTGAAAACATTCCCATTGGTGGAGTTTCTATTGTCAATATCACTTACCCAAGTTGAGTCCACATATATACAAACTTAATCTAAAGGCCCTAAAGGATAAACATGAAAAATTATGGAATACACAAAATTACCCCACAAATATGTGAACACTCACTTAACTGCATCCCAATGTACCTATCCAAGATTAGCGATAAATTAACAAAGGACACCTACTACTTGGCCAATGCTTGGTCTTGTGAAAGCCATGACATACATCAAACTTCCAACTGCACTCACATAAGGTACTCTAGTCATGTCCTCCATCTCAATAGGATTTTTTGCATAATCCTCCACAAATAGATTTATTTCTTGCAACAAAGGAACAACTAATTTTCTACAAGCTTCCATGTTGAATCTCTCAAACATTGAGTTGACATGCTTACTCTAGTGGAACCAAAGTTTCTTACTAGCTCTATCATTTTTAATCTCAATCCCTAGGATATACGTAGTTGCACCTAGAACTTTCATTTCAAACTATATTGAAAACTAATACTTCAAATCTAAAAAAAAAACTTTTATCATTCTCAAAAATAGCATATATCCTCTATGTATAATACAATTATAAGAATGTGAACATTATCAATTTTATAGTAAACACAATGATTAGATTTTGACATCAAAAATCCCAAACTCAACACAAAGGCATCCAAATTTTGGTACCACATCTTAAGAGACTAATTTATACCATATTAAAACTTCTTGAACTTGCAAACCAAATGTTCTTTACCTTTTACCACATAATTCTTAGGATGTTACACATAGATTTCTTCATCCAAGTTACCATGAAGGAAATTTATCTTCACATCCATTTTCTCAACATGTAAATCATATGCTAGAGAATAAGTGATAAAAATATCTAATGGATGTTAACTTAGAAACATGAAAGAATATTTCACCACAATAAATTTCCTCCACCTATGAGAAATCCTTCAGGATCAAACTTTCTTTATGCTTCTCAACACTACCATCAAGACCAAATTTCTTCTTGAAAACAAATTTTAAACCAATGGGTTCATGTCTATCGTACAAAGGTACTAGATCCCATGTTTTAATTTTATTTAAAGAAATAATCTCTTCTTCCATGGATTTTATCTAGGAATTTGCATCACTCATACCCAGATCCTCCCTTACAATCATCAAGGCTCATTAATGTCAACAATCATAGAAAAAATCAATTAGAATCCAATAATGAATAACCAAACCTTTTAGGTGATATCGAAACCTATCATGTTATCACCTAATCCTCACGTAATTCCTCAAAGACTAAGGTTGAGGATATTGTTCTTCTAAAAATTCAAAGATGCTAGAGCTCACCTCATTATCTGGCCCATTCTAGGATTTTGGTTCAACTTCCCTAGGGTCAAAAGGAATTTGAACTATGCATCTTTATTTTTTGTCTCTTCAAGTTGTATAATAGTGGAAGGACTCATATCTGTTAAAAAAACATGTCTACTATAGAGAAATTTTTCTGTCATTGGATCCCAAAGCTTGTACGCTTTAACACCAATACCATAGCTAATGATGATAAACTTAACTTTATTGACCTCCAACTTAGATGTCTTCCCCCTCAACACATGATCATATGCCGCATACCCAAGCACATGAAAATATCTCAACTAGGACTTCCTTCCAAACAACAACCATGTAAGTGTCTTCTCAACAAGCATTGATGTAAGAGATGTGTTAACTAGATAGTAGGTAGTGGAAACAACTATAGCCCAAAACTTCTATTCAACGCTAACTCCACTAAACATACTCCTAGCACTCTTCATCAATTTCATATTCATCCTCTTCATAACTCCATTTTTATAAGGGGTATATGGAGTTTTCATATTCCTCTCAATCCCATTTTCTTTAAAGAACCTATTGAAATATGTAACTTGAAGTACTCATCTTTGTCAAACCTCAAGCACTTAATCCTTTTACTAGTATAATTCTCATAAAAATACTTAAACTCTTTCAAATGATTAAAGAATTTATCTTTAATCCTAATTAAATATACCCATTCCCTTTTACTATAGTCATCTATTAAATATATAAAATAAATAGATATTTGTATTGATTCTTCTTCTATATTTGATTGTGTGCTAGTTTTTTTCATCAACATTTCAAATCACACTCCGTGATCCATAATCAAGAGAGAGAGTTGAAGAAAAAATCTCTATCCTGATGATGGATCATGGAGTGTGATCTGAAATGTTGATGAATAAAACTTTCACACAATCGAATCCAGAAGCAAAATCAATACATTTAATATGGATTGTGGAAATATCATATCTTAAATAGATATTCAAAACAAAGGAATATTTTCATGACCAAACAAATCAAAATGAATTAAATCTAACACCCCATTTTAAGACTTATGCAACCTTGAATAAAATTGAATGTGGTTCTTTTTTTCATAACATAATGTTCACAAAAATAAAATTCAAGATTAAAATCATCAATCCCTTCAATGAGGCATTTAATTTTTAGGGCTCTAAGATCCTTTTCACCAATATGACCAAGTATTTGGTTCCAAATTGTTTTCCTAGTAGGAATACTTATCTCAAAAGAATGAGCATCCTTAGGTACCCAAAAATCACAACCACTAGAAGTAGATGTAACACATTTCTTTCTTATTGGTTCCAATGGTGAGGATGAAGACTCTGTAGTCCTCTTCTTTGATTTTTCAAAAGAAATATTATACTATACCATGCATGAATCCAACTAAAATAGAGTGCATATATAAACACCCTAGCAAGCACCATAGATCCTCCTGTTATCTTCCATCCTACATTCAATATAACAACCTACACACCCACATCATTTAGTTTGCTTACAAAAATTAGGTTCCATGTAAAACCTAGGATATGCAAGACACCGTTAATTCCCTTCACTCTACCATCTTGAAACAAAATCTTGAATCTTCCATGACCAACTATCTTCAAATGAGATTCATCACCCAGGTATACCTTTTCACCATCATATTCTTCATAATTCAAGAAACAATATAGATGTGAAATCATGTGAAAGGAAGCACTAGATTCAATCAACCACATATTTTGTGATGCATGTGTTTTCAAGGAAACAACAAAGGAATATACATCATCCTAAGAGGATTTGTGAGAGTTAAAATTGGACAAGTTATTTTTCTTTTTCTTCTCCTCCTTACACTCTATGCAAGAAACACCAAACTTTCCATAATTCTAAAATTTCACTTTGGTATTATTAGGAGACTTATATTTCCCATAAAATTTGGATTTTGACTTTTATTTTGTGTATTCTTCTTCTTGCATTTTTCTTTCATTCTACATTGAACAATAAAGGAATCCTTTGTTCTTTCATAATATTCTTTGCATCCTTTTCAGAAAAAAAATGTTGCAACTACTTCATCCATCTTGAAGGTGGTATTAGTACTCATAATGGTCATAACAAGATGGTCCCATGATTCTAGAAACAAGCACAACAAATTCATCCAATGATCCTCCTCCATATTCATATCAACAAAGCTCAACTAGGCAACAAGCATGTTGAATGCATTCAAGTGATCTATGATAGATCCTCCTTCTTCCATCTTCAAAGAATTTTTTTATATATAGGAAAAGCTTATTTGTCATGGATTTAGCTTGATGATTTTTTGCAAGTTTAATCCACAAAGATTTTATAGTCTTCTCTTCATTTATATTCAAAAGAACATAGTCAACCAAATATAGCTTTATCAAACCCTTAGCCTTCTAATCCATCAACTCCCAATATTCTTTTTTCATGCATGATGACATAAATTTAGATGCATCTAACCATAAGTCTTTGTCTACTACCATGTCTTCCAACTTGAGCTTCCATAGCTCAAAGTTGCATCTATTAAAATTTTCAATCTCAATTCTTCCAAATATGCTAGTCATCTCCTTCCTACAATAAAATCACATAAAAAATATTCTACAACAAACTCCTACTCAAAATTATTAGTACAAAAAAACCCTCTACCCACAACTAGAATCAAAGTTGATCAAGATATGATACCTATTGAAAGGAAGCAAGGTACATAGAAATATTATACACCAATCTAAAGAGGAAAGAATGTCCAAATTTTTCAACTTTAACACATTTAAAATTTACTATGAAGAAGAAGCATATATCAAGAAACAAAATAAATATCATCACAAGTACATGCAAAAACACAACACAAGATGTGTGTGGAGAAAACTCTTTCAGGAGAAAAACCCACACTCCGAAAGGTTACTATATGTATTACAATAAACAAGAGAATTAATTGTGCTAATTCTGTAATAATTTCAAGAACATAACAATACCCATGAATAAATTATAATACAATAAATATATAGGAGTTGAAAATGCATAAACTAGATTCTTAAAAAATGATATGCCCAATTATGTCACATATCATCATCCTCTTCACATGGATGCAAGATTGAAGGTAAACATGCAAGGAACCTATATTATCTTGTACATGCAAATTGAAACCCACCACCTATGAACAAAAAATCTAAGGCATCCACTTAACATGCAAGGCACATGAATGTATCCAAACTCAAACTTTGCATGAAATGTGACTACATGCACAACTTCACGTATCTTAGCAATTTCCAAAATTGACTCTTCCATTAGTATAGTTCTTGTAATTGCTAATTGACAATTTCAAATAAATTAACTATCAATAATGACTTGAGTCAACTCATACAAAGTTGGATCCATATCTCCTAAAAAGTAGGAACCTTGCCACCCAAACCACTTCACATGTAAGAATATAACTCAAAGTGCTACTCCCATAAATGACATCACTGGATGCACATAATTAATTAATATTCAACATAATTTTAACATTAATAATTAAATAGTCAATGCTAGGAAGTCAAAGATTGAAACACCTTGTTCCTAACAGTGACCATGCTATTAAATTGGAAAATATTTTTAGTGAACCTAATTGTGAATTTAAAATTAAATCTTGAAAAGCATTATTGAAAGAAAAATCTAAAATTTAGAAAATAGAAATTATATACTAAGCCAAAGTAAAATGTAATCTTTGGAATATTGATAGTGTGACTTGGGAAAAGATCGATCATATTAAACATCAATATATACACATATTTGAATAATCATTTTGTTAATTATGTTGCAAATATGTATCATGCTTTTGAGAGAAATAATAAATCACAAGAAAAAAAATGTTATGAAAATTATTTCTCCAAATAAAAATTATGAGAGAATTACATCTATGTGAAAGATCCTTTTAATTAAAAAGGAGCAATAAAATAATATCAAAAGTTTGTGATGGGCCAAGTCTTCTAAACACACACACACACAAAGATATATATATATATAATTAAAAAAATTCAATCTTTTACATGACCATATTCCCCTTTTTAGCTTATGAGAATAATTACGCTAAAGGTGTGTCCCTATTTGAGCTTGTGAAGGTCACTTTACCCATCAATAGTTCATAAGTCTTGAAAGACCCTGCAAGGGGATTAAACCAATTTCAGCCATGCATCATTTTTCATCACTTTTTTGGCTATTTTTTAGCGTTTTTTACTGTTTTCCCCACCGCTGTTGGTTTCCACTCCAATTTTGACAATGAATGACATTTGTGATATGTATACATGCCTAAATTTTGGGCTTCCTTGATCTTTGATTTATTTATATCAATTCAAGTTTTCTTTCCACACATGACTTTCAAAACTATGAGGAATAAATGATTTTTTTTAAATATTAAAAGATTATATTTTAGTCACATATAATTGTTGAAAAGATTTTAGATGATTTTTAAATAAATAATTATTATTTTAAAGGTTTATATTTATATTTAAAATTTATTAATGAAGAAATGCATAAAGTTGAAATTAACATTAAGTTTTAAATTAATTTTTATTAAATTTTAAATACTTACAATATTAAAAAAAATATTTTTTAATTTATTTTTCTATCTTCATTAACATTAATAAAATTATTTTTACCTTTTCTCAAGTGTGAAACGTCTTAAATTTTGATCTAAATTTAACTTTTAAATTTATTTTAATTATTTATGTTTCTTAATGAAATTAAAAATAATAATTCAAATTATTATTTTTATTAAATTTTTATATAATAGTTAATATTTAAATAATAAATACATAAAATAATGACATAAATAATAAATATTTATATAATAATATAATAGTTAATATATTATTCTATAATAATAGTTTTTGATAAAGGAAAATTTTGATTTTATAGGGACTCAAAACCACAAAGTTTACAACAAAATATATGAAAAGACAAAAAAGTCCTCCGAATTAAACAAGCTATAAAGAAAGAAAAACCCTGAAAAAACAATAGCCAACCTAAAAAAAAAAAAACTAGAAATGACCACCAAAAAGCCAATAGAGGCATAGACCAAAAAACTAACATCAACTAATCTAGAGTCTTCAGAACTTTCTCAGTCTCGGCCTGCAAATCCTACATATCCTAGACTCCCTTCTTGAAAGTTTGAATCATCTATGGTGTAGGGGGAGCCTTCCTTTTAAAATTGGCCCTGGTTCTCTTCAAAATCCCTAAGTCCTCTTCTTGGTTTTTATTTTTAACTTCTTCCAAATCAACAACCAAGGACCTCTGTTGAGATTTATCTAGTTTTTCGGTCATTGCATTGATAATGATAGAATTATGTCTAGCCATTCTATTATTCTATTCAGTGATTATCCTTACAACATTTTTTACTTTTTCAAAGTCAATTTCTATCCTTCTGTCCTTACCTGCATTGTTCTAGATCTTCTTACTAGCAGTGTTCTCATTACGCTCTTCATCCTTCTTGCACAACAAGAAAACCTTAATTTCTACTTCTTCCAATTTACTCTGGAGGGCCCAGTTTTTTATTTTCAAGTCAATAATTTCGTGAAAGACCCATTTTGACATTCATAATAATATTTAATAAAATAGTTAATATATAAATAATAAATATAATATAATAATAAATACATAAAATAATGACATAAAAAATAAATATTTATATAATAATGTAATAGTTAATATATTATTATATAATAATAATTAATAGAATAGTTCATATATAAATAATAAATATAATAATATAGTAATATAATAATAAATACATAAAATAATGACATAAATGGCTATGTGTAAGATCATGATGGGCCAAAAAGTGGCAATATGATGGGTATTTGTAAGGTATATGGCTGATGACTTTTTTTAACCCAAAATTGATGAAATGAAAAGAGTTTTTAAAGGAGATTCTCATATTTCCACCAATATAAATTATGCTTTACTTTGAATTTAATAAATTATCATTATTAATTTTCTATTTGAATTATAACTAAAGTGTTGATTGATAGGTTGATTGAAAAACATCTATAGTTTTCAAATGGCATAACATTTTTTGAATCCAAAACATGCATCACATTCTATGCTTCACATAATATAGTATTAAAAAAAAAAAAATGAATTTCATGAAGTTTTGACCAAGTTAAGGTGGTCAAACATACAAATTTTATATTTTTAAAAGTTGTAATAAAAAATTCACAATTAATTATTTACTTGAAAAAATTACAAAAAAATATGCATCACATCCTAACATGTGTTCTACTTATTTCTAAAATATTATTAAAAAATTATTATCATTTTATTGTGGTTAGGGTGGTCGGAACACCTACTTCTCATTTTTTCCCTGAAATCTAAGTACTATTGCATTGAAATTTTAAATTTTCTCCAAATAGATTAAAAAAAAAAAAAAACCTAATAGTTTAGAAACTACATTCAATTTGCTACATATTCTATTCTTACATATTTTTGAAATAACATAGATAACTTATTCAAATTTTTACATCAACTTGCCTAACTTTGATTTTTTTTAATTTTTTGGCACTTAAGGACTTGTTTTTTCTATGATGATCTTGCACATACCCAAATAATAAATATTTATATAATAATATAATAATTAATATATTATTCTATAATAATAGTTAATAGATTAATTAATATATAAATAATAAACATTTATATAATAATATAATAGTTAATATATTATTCTATAATAAAAAATAAAAATAAAAATAATAATAAGGTTAAAATCATTTTCTAAATGATCTATCAATTGATCTTATTTACTACACAAATGTATGCAAAATATAAACCAATTTTTAACTAATTGACCTTTCACACCTCTTCAGATGTACCTTGCACAAGGTGGCATAACTAGTTACTTCCCATTCACATTATGCTCCTTGCTAAATTCCCCTTGCGTGAAGTTCAGTGCATGCTGTGTCTTTGTACACGCGCACCAGCTTTACACCCCACTAAGTACTAGAAACACGGTTTACACCCCACTAGGTACCAGAAACACAGTTTACGGGAAACACTGTTGACCGTGTTTTGCATGGCCGTCCATGTATAATAATCTCAACATGATTACCATTGGAGAAAGCTAACTCATAGACGAAACAAACCTATGGTCTTATGTCATAGACATTATGACATAACATCCCATCTCTCATGGACAAAACACACCCGACGACAGAGTAAACGGAATGGACAAAACACACCGACGACAGGATAAACAAAAGAAATAGACGGACAAAGACGACAGACTAACAAGAGAAATAGACAGACGGAGGCAGAT
The DNA here is from genome assembly GCA_007258455.2 of Sequoia sempervirens. Taxonomy (NCBI): domain Eukaryota; kingdom Viridiplantae; phylum Streptophyta; class Pinopsida; order Cupressales; family Cupressaceae; genus Sequoia; species Sequoia sempervirens. Next base: position 240,755,936 of record VDFB02047230.1, on the reverse strand, counting down.
GAACATTTTAGACGTACAGTTTTTAAAACGAGCAGGATTTTTAAAAATGAGTAGGAGTTTTCAAAGTGGGAGTTTTAAATTTCATATAATTTCAAATTGGTTCGAATTCGGTTGTAGAAAAGGTTCTGGATTGGTTATTTTCTCAGTGCAAACGAGTTGTCAACAGGCGGAAAGCTACTGGGGATGTTTCTAATGGGGTGGATTTGGATCTTCATTTGGTATTTGAATCTCCTATGTCTAGCAGGATCAGGTATTTGAAGATCTGTTATTTATTTATAACTGTGCATATAACCATACGTTATAGTGCATACGTCGCAAAAGCATTTGTTTTTTATTATACTGCTTATTATTTGAAGATGTGTGCATAAGGAGGGGCTAATGTTCCTCGGATTTCACCTCCCACCCGTTATCTGACACCCAGCCACCCAATTCATTAGCGGCTGCTAGTATGGTTGTTGGGAGATCAATTCCCGGGAGCAAAAACTAAGGAAGCTACATCGTACCATCAAGTTTGAGAGATATAGCTTGGTGTTTCGGTTTACACATTGAAAGATATAGATCCTGTTCCAGGTCCATCAACTACCATTTAACCATAAGTGGGAACATAGGTAGGGTTTCATTTGTTTTACTGAGTGAAAGCACAATTCTAATGGAGGACTGGTCAGATCTTTATTGTTTTTTCTTGGTATTTATTATAATTGTGCATACACGACAATAATGCAGCTATTCTGGGCACAGGCTATTCTATCTACAAATGCCAACCCCTCGATTGTCCGGAGCTCTGTAAGTACAAGATGGATTATACAATTTGGTGGATGGCAGTGAGTTTATGCTTATTATAATATTCTTATAAAAAGGGGCAATTGTTTTGGCTTGATTTTTCAGGTCCATGAGTTGCTGAGAGAAATGCTTGGGAGATCGATGTTTGAAGTGGATATGACTTCTCAAATGGCTGTGCATACTGCGTATAATTCCTTCATTTAGTTTTAGCTTTTTTTCATTCAACGGTTAGGCGTAGCTTTAGTTTTATTTCCCTCAGCTTTAGTCTTAAAGCATCTTTCTTTACTGCTTTGTCTAGCTTTCTCTGCTTTATTTTCATCACTAGTTTCTTTCTTTAGCCTTTTCGCTATCTTCAAAACTCTATATGTAGAGTTAAATTGTAATAGATTAACACACAATTTTGAATATATAGATAATTAATTCCAGCGCTGTTGTTCGCTAAGTGTCTTAAGCAGATCCATTGTTTTTGTGTTTTTTTTTTTCTAAGTACAGTTATTCTCTTTCAGTATGATAATTCCAGTTTAATGTAAGAGCTTTAAATTTCAATCTTTTAGTATCTGGGTGTTTGGTGTTGGATACGTTCCCAGTTCACTAGTTTTTAAGATGAGTTTTATGGACTGAGCAATCTCTTTGCAGCTCTTCCTTCACCATTTGGCTATATGTCGGGAGATACATTTAACTGGCTCCTTGGCATCCACTAATTTATAAGCTATCTATATCTTTGTTAAAATTTTATTGTTGTTTGTGTTGTTTGTTGTGTTATTATATTTTGAAATTGGTAAATAATGTGAAAATAATGTAGTTTGTTAAGCACTTGGATATTTTAATTCATCAAATTAACTTCTCATCGCTCTCCTACATTGATATTATTATCTATGTAATGTTTGTTGTTAATTATGTTTGTAATGTGCGTTGTTAATGGCAATATAATTGAAGTATCATCATTCATTTTAGATTGCTTAGGGTTTGTATGCTACAAAGGCTATTGTCTGGGAGAATTTCCATTTCCCCAAGACAAATGCTTAATAATTCAATACAATACAAATGATGGAGCGAACTCCCAAACATAATGGGATAAAGTGTATTTGATTCCTCTTTTGGGAAAACTCATTTCCTCCCATTATTACTATATCTATGTGTTGAAGGCAAACACAAGCGTTAAAATAAAAAGCTACTTTTACGTGTTCTTTGTGAGGAATGTTTTTTTTGTTTGGTTTTCATAATGTATACAATTTAAGTAGCAATATTTGTAGATCAAGAAGGCTATGGAATTAGGAACATTCACAAAAATAATATCTGATTTTATGTTGATGGTGTAGGAAGGTTAGTGGAAACATGCTCTATTGAAGAATACATGGAAAAACTTTGTTATTGTAGATATGTGAAAGAAATTTTTCCAAGATCTTTGCGGATAATCTCAACAAAATTTGGATTCACATCAAAGTGCCTAGATTTTGATGCTTTCCCTCCTATGCTCCTCCTACAATAGTGTTGTTGACACTTATAGTAGCATTTTGGGTCACCTAGAGCACATTTAGGCTCATTTCATAAGTTTCTAATAAATTTGTAATATTATTCTCATTACAACATAGTTCTCATTGTAAAGACATTTTTCTCTCAATCATCATTTCAACATATTAAAAGTTCTAGGATCGAGACTTTATTTTGTAGCACATGTTATTTCTAAAGTAGAACAATTATCAACAAAGCATTAAAATACATCATAGATTATTGTATTATGATTTTACATTAATTTGATTTGATTTGTTAAATATATCCATTGGCCAATAATGTTCCTTGTACAAAAACTACCAAACAAGACATGATCAAACTATGCAACAAATATCCAAGCTTTGTGCTAGAATTTATCCAATATTAGTGGTCCTGAACATATTTATGGTTGTAACCTCATTTATTTTCATTGTATTGATCTTGCTACTCACTTCATTCATCCCAAATGTGCCTATCTACAAATTTCATGTCAATAGAACATTGCATCACCTTGCTAATTGGTACAATTCAAATTAATTTCTTGCACTCTCTATATAAATGTAATTGGTCATCACTTGAAGGTGTTTATTTTTTTAATCTCCAAATGATTTTTTTTGTTAATATTGGTGAAGTTTTGTAGCACATTGTAAAGAGAATTGTATTACTTATCAACTCAAAAGATTATAATGTATACATTGGTTACATTTGTGATTAAAGTGTTGATTAAGAAATTTAAAGAAGAATAAACACTCTAGAGAATACACTATTTATCAAAACAATTTGTGAATAAACAAGAAGAGGAAGATATAAATTTTTAAAAGATATTAAAATCTAGTTTATAAAATTATAACGGACCTAAAATTTGTATTGCTACTTTAGTAGTTTTATTTTGAAATAATTGAATGATTAGAGAAATTTTCTTAAAAAATATTTTGTGTACGAGGAAATTGTAGATCCTAAGAGGGTTAGGTTTATTAAGACTAAATTGATGTGATATATTGCAATATGGTGGAAATAAGTATAAATGGAAAGGAATGGAGAGATGGGGATTATATAGAGAGAGAAATGCAAAATAATTTTAAAGTTGAGTAAAATTATAAAAAGTGATTACCACTTAGATATTGTTGAAAATTTTACAAAATTTGTGATAGAAGAATAAGAGTGTAAGGAAATATACTAAAGATTCTATAAGATGATAATTGGCTTATAGTGTAGTAGATAAAGAAAAGGTGTCTAGATAAATAAGTGGATTAAGAGGAACTATTCAAGAATAATTGAGTATGGTAAGAAGAATGATATTTAAAGAAACATATCAATTTATTAAAGGAAGAGACAAGTCAAAGAAAATATATGAGAATGTAGAATAGATACTAAATATTATTCCAAAGAGAAATGCATCAAGATGGTGTTTGAAAACCTTGTAAAGAAGAAACTTAAGAAATAAGTAGTAGTTCATATTGAAATAAAAGAATAGATGAAATCAGACATATGGAGGAAGATATGGTAGATGTAGTGAAAGACCCTTCATGTGATCTTATTTTAGATGTGGAATAGGATAGAGTATTTTAATTTTTTCAAAGAAAATGGAGTATTCGTAGAAGACCTAAAGGTTTTATAGGAGTTACAATGCTTATGAAGATTCAAGCAAATGGTAAATCACAATAAATAAATTAGATATAGGTGAGTCAGTGATCATGAAAAGAGTTTTGGTAAATAGTGATGGTATGTATAAAGAACTAGTACAAAGGAGAAGTCTATTTAGAACTATATATAAGTGTTATAATTCATCATAAGCAATGTTCTAGTAAATATATTTTATCATCAAAAGAGATGGTTTATAAGTTAAAATTGAAAATATTAGAATATCCAAATCTATATAAAATTTCATAATTGTAGAAATAACATAAGGTGCTAGTAAGTGATCAATGTTTGTTAAAATTTAAGATTATCACAAGGAATTATTGCATCATGTTAAAGGATGTTTTATTGTTGAGAATCTTGGCCATGGTAGTATGAGAATAAATTCATACATTTGTATATAAAGAGAATACTTACACTATGGTAAGATCCAAATCAAAAAAGTTAGATGTAGATATGTACCCTGAATATACAGTAAGTGATATGGAAGGGTAGGAGATGAAGATGTGGAAAGGTATCCTATGGTGGGATGGATTGACACATAATCAAGAGATTGGTCTATGGGGCTTGATAGGTATATGATGGGGTTTGCATCATAGATTTCTATACACATCTTAATGAAAATATGGATATGGGGGTGATGGTATATGGTATATGGTATGATAGATGAGGGGGATGGTGAAAATGGTTTGATCATGTTTCATAACACCTAGTGTTTTACAACCCCCAATTATTGTGATGAAAAAAATTTCTTATTTAGAGCATACAAATGTAATGAAAGGAACTTTCAAATTTTACCGCAACTATTATTTAGATAAAAAAATATGTTTCAATTTCATCATATGATGGAAAAAAATCCTCAAAATAATTGCAGGTTGGAAAACACAATGGGTTGTGAGTGATTTCATTCTACTTATTCTAAGCTTAAGGGTGGAGTGCTTGGGGTGGATTTTTAAAGCAGAGTATACATAAAACTAATAAAATTGGCACGATGGGTGACTAACCAATTCGGTTGTTATGTGTAGAGGGTCTTACAACACCATGTGGGTTGCAAGTTTCACAACACCTTGTGAACACCTATAAAATCTGCAAATGATCAAACTCCATAAAGAAGGTTAGTTCATGCAAAAATACTAAATGCTCCTATGAAATAATGCATCATTCCTTCATAAACAAGATAACAGCACAAACGAATTGAGAGCATAAAAGCAAGATACATATCTATCCCATAGTGGATTGGTGCTTCTTTGATGTGGAAAGAAGCCATTTTCCAACCCTTGATAATGCCAATGATGAGGATGCAATGGATAAAATTAGCTCTCAATTGAAGAGAGTAACATTGCATGAGGATTGTGGAGGATTTGTTGAAGAATGAAGCCTTCTATTTATAAAATGTCAAATGCTAAGAGTGCTCAAAATAGAGCAATGTGGGATAAAGATTTGACCAGTGAGATGAAGCCACTTGTCAACTTGTGATAGGTTGAGGAATGAGCACATTTTGGTCAATGTGCTAAAGAGGGGGAAATTCAAATTTGAATTTGAGAGTTAACTGCTGAGTTTGACCTTGTGCAAGAGACATGTAAGGCCTCATAAATGCTTTGTTGGATGTACATATCAAATTGGGGGGAGATTCAAACTTGGAGAATATTCTCCCTTTCTGCCAAGTTGAAAGTAAATAAATATTTTGATAAATCAATTAAATGCAATTTCATGTGCAAGTGGCAAAATCTAGAGAATACAAGTGATTAGGATTAGCATTTAATCATGGATTAGATTAATTAATATGATGTTAGATGTTTTTGACCTATTTGACCTAGATTTAGGGATTTAAATCAAATCAAAGGGATATGATTCAAGGTGATAAAGATTTAGTTAAACAAATATTTGATTTATTTAGGTAAGGGGGATAATGATAGGATCAAATTAAATAAAGTTAAATTATTTAATCTTAGATGGACGAGCCTTAGAGTTTAAATCAATTAAACTTGGTTTATTTAATTGATGGGAAAATATGAACTAATTAAATGCATGATGTCAATTTCACGTGTCTACACACTCAATATTTTCCAACCTGCAATTATTGTAATGAAAAAAAATTGCTATTTAGAGAGTATGAATGCAATGCAAGGAACCTTCAAAATTTACCACAACTATTAATTAGATTAAAAATTGCATTTCAATTTTCTCATAGGATGATGATGGGTTGATAAGTTGATTGATAGGCTATTGATATAAGGTTGATTGACATGCTTGAAAATGATAAAGAGTTTGATTTTGCATTTAACGTTTTGTTGTTTCAATTTTGATTTTATGATTGAAGTTTGCTTTTTGCTGATTGTTGTGATTGTTTTTGTTTGTTTTGCCAAAGGATGAAGGTGATGATCAGTTTATTATGGATGATTGATTATTTCGAGTGAAAGCAAGATGAGACAGATGGATTTTTTCAAATATTTGGATGTTTTTAACATTTTTGCATTGTTTTGAGGCTATTTTTGGTATTCTCAAGATTTTACAAATGTTTTGATTTTTTATTTTTTGAATGTTTTGGGGTTTTCTAAGATTTTATGAATGTTTCTGGATTTTGTTGTGGTTTTGGATTTTTTTGTATTTTCTTGGTTTTTTAATGTTTTTGGATTTTTGTATGATTTTGACGATTTTGATATGGATATGTCTGATGATATCAGTGATCTGTTTGGGATTTTGTTGAAGACCAACCTAAGCTTGATTGATTGATAATGATGATAACATTGTTGAGGATGCACAACAATGCAAATATTGATTGATCAGGATTGATGATGATAACACTATTGAGGATGCACAACAATGCAAGGATTGATTGATCAGGATTGATGATGATAACATTGTTGAGGATGCACAACAATGTAAGGATAGTGTTTAAGCAACACAAGGATATCCTGAGATGATGATTTTTTGATTGGATTTGATTGATCATGATTAATGAAGCTTGATTTGGAACAAAAGTTGTTCGAATGATTTGATGTGAAACTTAGATGCGACTGATAGTGATTGCTTGGCTTGATGTTCGATGAAAGATGAATCTTGATAAGGAACATTTTCTCGTCAAAATATGCCATGGCCTAGTGATTTGGAATTTTTCTCATGAGTGGTTTGACCAATTTTATTTCATGTTTTCCAATGTTCAGATTGCCACATAAGTTGGAGGATATAGATCAAGATTTATTCCTAAAGCAAGATGTAAATATCTGCCCCCAGTGTCTAGCAATGTATAGAATGTGATGTGTGGATGCTCAGATAGGTGTACGAATGGATGGATATGGTAAGCACGCAAAGGATTCCAAAGATTATCTTGTGATAAAATAAGTTGTTCAGATAAAGAATGCTCATTTGGATAATGCTTCAAGCTCAAATAATGTTGGATAGGATAGGATCAATGAAAATAACCCATGTCAAGATGTTTACCATAAGCAAGTGTAAAGTGTGCACTAGAGATTTTCAAGATCAAGATAACTCAGGCTATGGATTCAAATGGATGAAAATGTATTTGATAAATGGTTCATGGATGAATGGATTTATTATGGATAAGATGGATGGAATGCTGGATTTATTATGGCTGAGATGAGATGCTTTTGATTGAACTAGCGAACGTAGATGCTTGATTCCACACATGATGCCTATTTTCTAGGTTTTCATCATGGTCTTTCCCAAAGCGCCACACATGCGGTTTTCACCAGAGGACAATTTTTTTCTTTACTGTTTTCAATCCTTTTTCTAATTTTTTTTGGATTATTTGATTTTTTTTATTTTTTTTATTTTTCTGAAAGATTTTAAGCTCATCCTGAATCACAAGATGTTGCTGATATAGATGCCCCTATCATAATGTGCCATCGATATCCTGCTTGAAGAAGCTACTTTGCTAGAATACGTGCACTTGAATGCAACTTTTGGGATTCTTGATCTGCTTTATTGATATTGGGGTTAACTTTTTCTTTGTGCATACATCACGATAGAGTGCCTTAAGAATCCTTATGATGAAGGGTCATTGCCAACACATGGTCAATTTGAGAATTGGATATCATGCGTGGAGGTGTGGATGGAGTGTGTTTAGGAATAAGAGATGGATTGGTTGACAATTTGGAACCTTTGAATTTCCAAACTTGGGAAGATGAGCAATGATGGGTGGATACAGAAGTGTGTATGGAAGTAGAACCAACTACTTGATACACTTTGTATGTCGCTTGAAAATCCTTCTTTTGCTTTTGCAGACATCTTTGATGGATACTTTTCCATTTTTTATTTTTCCCCGTAGTTTCTTTGACTGATGGAGTTTGATAGGGATAGTATTGCTTTGTATGTTTTGGTATCCATGCATATTTGATTTTTCCATTATGCTTCTCATCTTCTCTTGTTTTGATAATGTTATTTGTGCTTTGATTCAAATCTTTCTTTTGATGTTGGTCCCAATTCATGGATGGGGTGATGGGTGGAAGAAGATTCATGATGTGACTAGTTGTAGTATTGACACTAGTTTCATCATAAGGACTCTTCATGCTCCCTATGTTGACATTTGCTTCAGACGAAGTTTCCCCCAATATGGTGGTAGTAGTACCTTCATGCTTTGATTCTGCCTTTTCCAAGAGTTCATGTTTAGAGTGCATTCTTTGATAAATAACCACCATAGATGATGTTATTTTGATTGGATGCTCTGTTGAATCCTAAATATCCTATTCTATCTGACCTGATTCCTTAAGTGGATATTGTTGGATATCTTCATACATGATGTCTTTAGTCTAGATTTTGGATATATCTGGTCCTGATGTTGACAACTCTGTTTGATTGTATGAATCAATAACCTGCTCTCTTTGTGTAACAATGCTAGGAATAAAGGGATCCTATTCTGAAAGAAGATCATCTACTTTTCCATCCTTAGAAAGTGTCTCATGGGTAGATGGAGGAGTATGTGCTACATGGATATGATCATCTTGCATAGATAGGAGAGTGTCCATTAGATCATTGTAGTATCTTGTGGATACAAATTCTTGATCCTGAATAATGTTGGAGTTGCTTTCTTCATGCTTTGGATCAAGTTCTTGACATGGGTCAACTTCAAAGGATGCATTGTTTATAGAGGGTTCTTGGATGTCGTCATTAGGCATGGGGAATAGCTCAATATCCTCTTGATCTTTGAGTGGACTTGGATCAAGTGTCAAGTTGAGGATTCCTTCAGTATCTATAACCATGAGGTCAAAGGGGGTCAACATTTCTTGGAAAGGACTACTGCTAGACTTTGGTGAAAGATGTTGATCATGCTTTGGAATGAATTCTTGAGATATGTCCTGTAACTCATAAGGCAATGTAGAAAAATTTTCAACATAATCATAGGTCAATGAATCGTGCATTATTTCAATAGGATCAAATAATCCTAACACTCCTTGAAATAGATCACTAAAAAGTGGCTCTTTGTGTATGGTGAGTTGATCATTGGATGGTGTAGAAACATCCTCAATGTGCTCCTTAATTCAAATATTTTGAACATTGTTTTCAATAATTGTGGCAAAGAGATTGTGAATGTCTTCAACCATAGGGTCAAGTGATGTTGACATTTCTTGAATTGGATCATTGTTGAGTATTATTGGTTGATTTTGATCATGATTAAAAAGTGATTCTTGATGTATTTTAATTTGATCATTCAATGAGGTGGAAACATCTTCAAGGTGTTCATTGATGGATAGATCTTGGTCATTGTCCCCAATAGTTATCATTTTTCATGTTTGTGCTTATGTTTCTTGGGTAGCTTGAGAGGCTTGTTGCACTTGTTGAGCTCGTGTTGCTTGTTGTGTGGCTAGATATTGTTGGATGGCCTTTTGGTAGGCCTAGTGAGCTTTTAGTGCAATGTTATATTGTCTTGTTGCATTTGGTTTTGGTGGTAGTGGTGATGGAATTGGAATTGTGTTGGATGTAGTGACAAGTGGTTGAGATACGCTTGGAGTAATCATGGTAGTGAGGGGTTGAGATATGATGGGTGTGATAGGGGTGGTTGGAGTGATTGAGGTGATAGGAATGGTCAGAATGACCAAGGTGATAGGCCCTTGGGAGACCGCATTTTGATTTATTAGGGTTGATGTTGTCATTTGATTAGATACCATATGTCGAGGTGTGATGTCAATGGTATATTCAAAGGATTTGATGTGATGGCTTGATTGGTGTTAGGTGGATTGATTTGGATGGAGTGATTCTTGCTAGGTAAAGGGGGAAGCCCTAAACTAAGGAATGATGTTGATATGGGTAATGGTGGAGGAGATGTATCTTGGCACAATGACTCAACTATTTTGGTAAGTGTAGCAATTTGATCTCACCAAATTTGATCTTGACTCCCTTGCTATGGTTTTTGTTCAAGCAGATTTGGGATGCATATTTGTGGTTTTTAATGGGATCATGGACAAATTGATTTTGGACAATGTTCTGATTTGGGATGATGTTCAGATTTGGCATGATAGGTTGAAATTGAACATTGTTGATGTTGGGAATCACATTGCCTTGTTTTTGGTAACTTTTATTTTGCATGGTGTTACCTTGACTTGGATTACTACATGGAGTTCTTGAGATCTTGTTTGTATTTTGAACAACATTTGTATGATTCGCAAACATATTTTTCCCAAAATTTTCTAGATTCATGTTTGGTAATCTTATACTTGGTATATTCACTTTTAGCATGTATGTATTTGGTGGGATGATGTTGTTCATTTAAAGGCTCATGCATTTATTGTTCGATTGATAGGCTTGTAGGTCTGGATTTAGATCTACCATCGAGAAAGGTGCTCCAATATTTTGACTAGGAATACTTACATTTGTTGTACCATTGATGTTTGTAGGAGACAACAATCCCATGTATGGATTGTATAAATGTGAGTTTTGAAAATAAATTGGCATTGTAAGGCTTTGGTAGTTTGGTTGACTTGGATTACTCATGATGTATGGATCAATTTTATATTCCATGTTCCTCTTGTGTTTCAACCTTATTGTAAAAGTGACCTCTAAGGTGTTTAGGACCAATGATGAGATGAAGGATGAAAAGGGGTGAATGATATGAGTGTTTAACATTTAGGGACTTTGTATCAATGCTAGACTTACGGTTTTCTTTTGATTGGTTTGATTTGGATAATGAACTTGTAAACCCTAAAATGTTGGATGTGATCTTAAGATGAACATGTTCAAAGGATTGCTAATTTAATTAAATGTATGAGAAATGATGCATTCCCATACACCTAACTAAACAAGGTGATTTTGATTTTGATGATTTACCCAAGTCTAAAATGATGTTTTCAAAGCTCTAAAGTTGTTTAGTGGGATGGGTTTTGATAGATGTTTGGGATGGATGAAGTGTTTGGTTTGATCCTAAATGAACCTAAGAAGGACTTGTTTACTAGACCAAGATAGTGAAGAATATGCATTTCTCTAAGAGTAATTCAAAATCAAAAGACCAAAGTTTTCTCAAAAGATGATAAAAAGATAAAAAAGCACATGTGTGGGGTTCAGTTTGAGTTAATCTTGGTTAATGACTTGTTTTTACCACAAACACACTTCTTGCTTAGTTTTCAAACTGAATGTCTATGTCTTAATTCCATTTCATTCCACAAGGTCCATTATGTGAAAATCAAGGTTCCAAGAGCAAAGTTTCCTATTGTTGACTTTGGAATGAACAAATCGAGATATAGGTCTTAGTGTTTAGAGGCCTTCTAGGGATAAGAATCCCTAGGGACAAGCAGTAACACATGGACTTTTCAAAGGTATTTTTTTCCTTACAAAGGGTTTGAAATTTTGATGATTCGTTGAATGTTGGTTTCAATGTTTTTGGATACAAGAACTATGTTTTCAAACTGACTCACAAGCAATATAACATCCTAGATCAATTGGTGTATTTTTCTTGGTGGGCTTACCTCATTCCCTTCGTAGTAGAAGAGATGATTTTACATACAACCAAGGAAAAAATATAAAGGTATCTTAAGAATGAAGTCTTAACCTCTATATTTTAACCAAGATCGGACATGGCAAGTAACTTCTTGGAATCTAAATTCTGATGCACCACTATGATAAACTCGTTGGATGGAATGGTTGGTTACTACAAACAAGGGTTCTAGTTCAGAATTTCCATTCATGGACATTGACCTATATGGCGAGAGTCCCTTTTTAGATCCATCTCATCGGAGCCAACCACATGATACTGGAATTTACTCCAATACCCACATTTATATCCCAGTTGGAAATACTCTTGGCTTTAGAGTGTTACTATTGAGTTGTTCCCTTGGGTGAGTACTTTTTCTCGAAGGCAGGCCCTCTAAGATAGACAAAAGCGAGTAAGCATATTCATAGTTCGATCAACCTTTGTTTAAAAATAAAGAGAGAACACATGCAATAAGTTTTCTCGCACTTGCAAAGTGTTTTTTTCAATTTTATTTCCCAAAACGAAGTGTGGAGGCAATCTTTTATGCAACTTAATGTCATAAAAAAGACTTTTGATTCTCAAGATCGTTGTGAAATGCGAGAGAAGTGCATACACCTTTTTAGATGAGATTATTTTGCAAAAAGATTACAAAGCATAAAATACACATATTCGTTTCAAATCCCAAAGCAATGATGAGTTTGTTTTAAACCACCAAGCTAAATGTGAAGTTGATTTGTTCAATTTTAAACCAAATCAGAAAGCTAGTAAGTGTCTAACATTCTTTTTAATTCTAGCTTTGAAAAGAAAACAATGATCTAGCTGACATAGAACAGAAAACAAAAGCAAGAAATGGATGCTCCAGATTATTTCGATAAGCATTTAAAAATGCTTTTTCCAAGTTCAAGTTTAATGTTCAAAGCCCACTTTCAATTCAATTCAAAAAAATTTCTCCAAAGATTGTTTCCTTTGCTTTGAATTTGCAAGTTGTTTCTGCAAACAAAATCCCTTTCACCTGTAAACATCACAAATAAGATTTGTGCTTATATTGCAAAATGATGACAATAGATACAAGACATGTCAACTATTTGGAAAAAAGAATTGACAAGGTACATGAGTTCTATTCGATTATAACTCAATAGAAATAATAAATGTCAAGACATTCTCTATTCCAAGCCATAAGAACTATCATATAATTTCTCTATGAGAAAAGAATTGCATGGTGTTGATTAGTGCACTCATGTACCCGATATCATCATTTGAGCTTCATGAAAGTTAATAGAATAGATTTAATCACATCAAATACTATTTCAAGCAATGTCAGTGTCAAAGCATTTAAATCAACACAATGAATGCAATATTCTAGGCTATACTCATACGGAGAAAATCAAGGGTACGCGCCAACAGTTGGAAAAAATGCTGGAAAGAAAAGAGCATTAAAAGTCCATGTCAAAGCATTTAAAAGCTTAATCAACAAATTGAATGTAATTATGTCAGGTTATACTTAGATGAGAAAATCAAAGGTACGCGCCAACTGGGTCGGCGCCTACTTGCAAGTGGTGACCTTACTCTTCTTTTTCTCTTCAAAATTTGCGCTAACCCACTGCACAGTTGGTAAATATTGTCATATCTTCCACCAAGTATTTAAGGTTAGTGCAATTATGTTATGGAGTATCCATTGCATTCTTTAACCATTCCTATCTAGTGGGTAGCGCCGTCTGCACTTAATAGTGAGCTAGTTACAATGGTAGAAGAAAAAAAAAATGGCAGGTTTACAACGTAAGTTATCAGCATCAACAACACACAAAACCACACACCCACAGTTAGCCCAAAACCACGCACCCACATTTAATTTCAATTTTGCTAGTGTTATGAACAGAGTACGAGGGTGGAAATGGCTGAGAACAGCCCATAATGCTAAGTAATAATGCTAAGTAAGTTTGTAAGGCCGGAATAAGTCCAGCTTAGAACCAAAAAGACAGGACTTATACTAACAAAATTATGTCTTCCCAAAAGGAATCTGAAAAGTTATTGACGCAAAAATAGAGCATTAATATCGAATCAAGTTTTTTATAAAGACAACAAATCATACGAAGATTTCAAGTTTCCCATTTATACCTACAGTTCGAATATGGTAGGGACTTTACAAGCGTTGCAACATAGAAAGTATTTAATGATAGAAGGACAATTTAAAAAGTCGTTGACATCTTGCATTAGTTGTTAATGTACTAGTGTTTGATGTTTTACGTCGAATGCGTACTAAGCTTTCACTTCTCCAATTTGGTGAGATGCTATGGTGAAACTTGGTCCTATGAGAGATTAAACTTGTTGACTAAAGGAAGCGCCTCTGCTTGCATTGCAATTATTATGAGAAGGATTGAAATAGGAGGCTCCTCCTATTTTCTATTGCACACCTTTAAGACATAAGCAAGTCAATCCAATGGGATAAGCAATGTCGATACCTACTTTAGTCTATACATCCACTCTATGCAACCAAGCATGAATGATAGAAACCACAATATTAATCAGATAAACATCAATCATAACTTGCAGTATAGAAAAGATAGTAGCATAAATTCGCAAATCTTGTCTCTGCAAAACACAACAAACAATGATATCAATCACACTCAAAAGACAACGAAAAAAGATATCAATCACACTCAAAAGACATCAAACGTTAAAGATCTCCTTTGTTCATTTAATGCTACCAAACAACAGGAGATTTTGAGTCTTATTGACCTTTCACTCATCTAATTTTAGTGAGCTACACACGTTGCGCAAAAACGACATATTGAAAAAGTAGACTTTCAAGTAAATGTTATTAACAGACGTAAGACTGAATTCTGCAACTATTTTTGCATCCTACTTTGCAATGACTGCGTATTCAAGGAGAGACTGGCTTTCAATAACAACGAAGGACTATGCTTACATTTAGATAATTTCAACTAAAAATTCCTCATACCATTCTGCATATCCAAAAGACTTGTGTAGAATACGCATTAATGAGGTAAAATAATAATAGATTCAAGGTAAAGGAGAGACTGCGTATTCAAGAAGATTTATACCTAGGCAAGCAGGCCTGCGTATGCAACGAAAGACTTTAGATTTATACCTAGAACTTTTAATATGGATTGTGTATCTGAAAAAAAAAAATTGCAACCATACATAGACATGAGCTTTGCAATGAAAAATTAATCGTCTAACAGAATGATCATAAGTAAATAATAAAAGCTTTGCAGAACAAAACCATTATCAAAAAGACATTAAGTACTAAAGCCAATCTCTCTCTATTATTGAAATCGATGTTATTCTTCCTCTATCACATCCATAGCGAAGTCAGTAGATACAACATTCGAAATGCGTGCTATCTTGATGCACCCCAGTTTTTGAATACTTAAAGGGAGTGAACATATTTTCTTCAATGCACAACAACCAGAATGTCAGTATAACAATACAAATCAACTTTTGATTTAACCCCTGCATTTAGAGCAGAATTTGGTGCATCACTTAGAAATCTATGAAGGAGAACTGCGTGGCTATGGGAAAATTATGATGCATTAATGATCGGTCTTGTATTAACTGACTGCTCCCTCAAGAATCAAATCAAAGGTTATAATGAAAACCCAAATGATAGATAGCTTAGGAAACTGTGTGATTAGCAAGTGTAAACATGCTGAGAGCAAGTAAAAGACAAATCGCGCCCAAGGAGTTAAGAACTTTTAAACAAATGCACTTAGCAGGTGCAAAGACAAATTCCTCATACCTTTCACAGCGTCCCTTCTACCTGCACACAAATGGATATAAACATTCCTTAAAGCATAATGCATAGAAGAGATTTTGTTAGATGTTAATAGTTGGGAATAAAAATGTGTTTTAGTAAATGCGTACAAAAGAAACAAGGTAGCCTGTTGTTTTTAAAATATAGATGTGTGTGGATCAAAGGCAATATACAGTGACATAAATGGACACAACTTAGAAAAGAGAGAAATAAGTGGTTGATTGGTAAGGAACGTGGACCTTTTCTTGGCCTTTATTATGTGGAGAAAGCATGATGAGACCTGTAAACAAATAGGGCATGAGGGAAATAAAGGCACAAGTGCATCATTCCAAAGTCAAGATCTAAAACTAAATGCATATCAGAATGGGCAGCCTCCACAACAAGAAGAGTTTAGCAAAGGCATTTTTTTTTTTCTAAACATGTCATTGAGGATAAACACACACACAACCTCTCTCCACCTACCTCTCCTTCCCTCCCTCCCTAACTCTATCTATACCTATCCCTCCCACCCTACCACTCTCTATCCTATAAATCCATTTATGTGCATATTTAATGAAAGGCACTTTCAAAGTTTATCATTAAATTTGTACTCCCTAAATAAGAAAAGGTTTTCATTACAACAATTGTAGGTTGGAGAACACTAGGTGTTATGAAACTTGCAACCCACATACTATTGGAAAACCCTCTACACATCACAGCCCAATTAGTTAGTCATCCCTCAAGTCAATTTGATTAGTTTTGTGTATCCCCCACCTAGAAATGCTCCTCAAGCTCTCCACCCTTGAGATTATAACAAGTAGAATTCAATCACTCACAACCCACTATGTTTTCCAACCTATGATTATTTTATGCATTTATTTGTCCATCATATGAGGAAATTGAAACATATTTTTTACTCTAAGTAATAGTTGTGGTAAATTTTGAAAGTACCTTTCATTACATTTTTACTATCTAAATAAAAAAATGCTTTCAATAAAATAATTGCAAGTTGGAAAACAAAGTGATTTATGAAACATGCAACCCACATATTGTTGTAAAACCATCTACACATAACAACTCGGTTGATTAGTCATCCCTCAAGTTAATTTGATTTGTTTTATGTATCACCCACCTGGAAATCCTCCTCAAGCTCTCCACCCTTGAACTTAGAAAAGAAGAATGCAATCACTCAAAACCCACTATGTTTTCCAACCTACAATTATTTTGTGCATTTATTTTTCCATCATGTGAGGAAATTGAAACACAATTTTTACTCTAAGTAATAGTTGTGCAATTTTGAAAGTTCCTTTCATCACATTAGGAGGGATAGTAAGAGGTGAGAGATAGAGAGAATTATTTCCAGTTGTCTCTGTTCCATGGAATTCTTAAGTTGAATAATCTTTTACTTCATTTATTCAAATCCACTTATAGCATCATCTCTCACTTTTTTGGCTTGCACAAACTTTATGATCTAATTCACTTTGGCAGATGCTTCTTTTTAAGTGTTTTAAGCATATTCCTTTTTCATTTCATACATTATAGTACCTATGACCTCTAGTTTTGCATTTCCATTTTCCCATTGCAAATAGTGTACATGCTCCTTCGTCAACTTCTCAAGAGTAGGAAGGATCTCTTCAGTCAATTCATTATATATCTCATTCACTTTGGTCTACTTATTTTCAAGTGTTTTCAAAGAAAGAGGTAAGGAGGGAGATATAGTCTGAGTAAGAAATGGATTCACCATAATCCTATGCAATGGAAAAAATTATTCCTATCCTTGTTGATGTGTGAGTAAATCTATTTGATATAT
Organism: Sequoia sempervirens; assembly: GCA_007258455.2. Taxonomy (NCBI): domain Eukaryota; kingdom Viridiplantae; phylum Streptophyta; class Pinopsida; order Cupressales; family Cupressaceae; genus Sequoia; species Sequoia sempervirens. The sequence goes on along the minus strand of VDFB02047230.1, from coordinate 240,738,542 downwards.
ATTACAGCTTTATTGAGACCTTTACTATGTTACATGAGAAAACACATTTTTTTCAACCACTTATCTCTTGTCATGGTATGGATTTTAGAGCACATAAAACTATACTAGTAAGTGATTCCTCTAGTAGATCCTACACTTCTTAGGGCCATGAGGTGTCATAAAATTCATCACTTTGATATGGTCACATGAGCACTTGTGACTATAAATAGAGGAGGAATAAATTATAAACCCTTAATAGAAATGTACCCGAGATGGATAGGAGATCAAGATATACAACTATAATATTGAGTGGTGAGATCTATGATAGATATAAATTCCCTAGTTGATACATATAATTTATTGATTATAATATAACCTTGGAGATGAATACCTAGATTACTTTTCCCTAGTACCCATTTCTCTAGTAGGAGGGATAGGAGGACCCATAATGGACATAGTAGGAGGGGAGATGTGATGGTGGATAGTGGGAAATATGCACATAAATGGATTTATAGGGTAGAGAGTGGTAGGGTGGGAGGGAGAGAGGGACTAGTAGGGTGGGAGGGATAGGTATAGATAGAGTTAGGGAGGGAGGGAAGGAGGGTTAGGTGGAGAGAGGTTGTGTGTGTGTTTGTAGAGGTTTTTACAATAGTATGTGGGTAGCAAGTTTCATAACACGTAGTATTTTCCAACCCACAATTATTGTAATGAAAACCTTTTCTTATTAAGAGAGCATGAATGTAATGAAAGGAACCTCCAAAATTTACCACAAATGTTACTTAGAGTAAAAATTGAGTTTCAATTTCCACATATGATAGAAAAAGAAATGCACAAATAATCGTAGGTTGGAAAATAATTGAAATAATTGACAAGGGATAATGTGTTTTCCAACATTGTAAATAATGTGATCATTTTTTTGTTCTAATCAAATGAAGAAAGTGAAATGCAATTTTTACTGTACCAAATGGTTGTTCTAAAATTTTAAGGTGGACTTCATTATATTGTTGGTGTGTATGAATCAAAAGCTTTTCATAAGGAAATATTTGACAATGGACTATGTGTTTTCCAACACTACAATAATGTGAGCATTTTTCATAAGGAAATAATTGATAGGGGTCAGTGTGTTTTCCAACACTGGAAATAATGTGAGCATTTTCATAAGGAAATAATTGACAAGGGAGAGTGTGTTTTCCAACACTACAAATAATATGATCATTTTTTTGTTCCAATGAAATAAAGAAAGTGAAATGCCATTTTTACTATATCAAATAGTTGTTCTAAAATTTTAAGGTGAACTTCATTTCATTGTTGGTGTGTATGAATCAATAAAAATTTCATAAGGAAATAATTGACAGGGGACAGTGTGTTTTCAAACACTAAAAATAATGTGAGCATTTTTCACAAGGAAATAATTGATAGGGGATAGTGTGTTTTCTAGCATTGAAAATAATGTGAGCATTTTTCATAAGGAAATAATTGACAAGGGACAATGCGTTTTCCAACACTGCAAATAATGTGGGCATTTTTTTGTTCCAATGAAATGAAGAAAGCGAAATTCAATTTTTACCATACCAAATAGTTGTTCTAAAATTTTAAGGTGGACTTCATTACATTGTTCTAGTGTATACAAATCAAAAAAAAAATCATAAGGAACTATCTAACAAGGGATAGTGTGTTTTCCAACACTACAATAATGTGAGCACTTTTCACAAGGAAATAATTGACAGGGGACAATGTATTTTCCAACACTAGAAATAATGTGAGCATTTTTCATAAGGAAATAATTGACAAGGGACAGTGTGTCTTCCAACACTGGAAAAAATATGAGCATTTTTTGTTCCAATAAAATGAGGAAAGTGAAATGCCATTTTTACTATATGAAATAGTTGTAAAATTTTAAGGTGGACTTCATTACATTGTTGGTGTGTACGAATCAAAAAAAATTCATAAGGAAATATCTTACAAGGGATAGTGTGTTTTCCAACACTGCAATAATGTGAGCATTTTTCATAAAGAAATAATTGACAGGGGACAATGTGTTTTCCAACACTAAAAATAATGTGAGAATTTTTCATAAGGAAATAATTGACAAAGGACTGTATGTTTTCCAACACTACAAATAATGTGAGCATTCTTTTTATTCCAATAAAATGAAGAAAGTGAAAATTTGCCATTTTTACTATACCAAATAATTCTAAAAATTTTCAGGTGGACTTCATTACATTATCGGTGTGTACAAATTAAAAAAATTTCATTAGGAAATATCTGACAAGGGACAGCATGTTTTCCAACACTGCAAATAATGTGAGCAATTTTCTGTTCCAATCATATCAAGAAAGTGAAATGTTATTTTCATTGTATCCAAAGAGTTGTTCTAAAATTTGAAGGTGGAATTCATTACATTGTTGCTGTGTACGAAACAAAACTTTTCATAAGGAAATAACTGACAAGGCATAGTGTGTTTTCCAACACTACAAAATAATGTGAGCATTATTTTGTTCCAATCATATGAATAAAGTGAAACAAATTTTTTACCGTACCAAAGAGTTGTTCTCAAATTTGAAGGTGGACTTCATTACATTCTTGGTGTGTATGAATCAAAAACTTTTCATAAGGAAATAATTGACAAAGGACAGTGTGTTTTTCAATGTTGTAGATAATGTGAACATTTTGTGTTTCAATCAGATGAAGAAAGTGAAATGCCATTTTTACTATACCAAAGAGTTGTTCTAAAATTTTAAGGTGGACTTCATTACATATATTTTTCTTATATATAAAAAATCATAAGGAAATAACTAATAGGGGGCAGGTGTAGGAAGTTGGGTACCAATTTTTTGGCCACTTTTAAAAAATGTTTTAAAAGATGCATTCGCAATATTTCGCGTTAAAAAAACAAAGAAAATAGTGAAAGTATTTGCCTTGGAATACCAACCCAAAGGCTTGGAGGGCATTCCCAACAAGGCCAGATACGTGTTTTTGAAAATTTTACATTTTTTCACATAATTGGGTTCGTGCTCACCATCAAGATTGCATCTAGTTCAATATTGACAAAATCAAAAACATGGGTAATGTTAGGTTTTCTCTTAGCTATCCAATGATTTAATTTTTTTCACTTTTTAATAAAGTTAAGCCTTTCATCCATAATTTCTTTTTTATGTAGTTTTTTGCCAAAAGTAGTGTTTGGTGTTTTTTTGTTATAAATTAACCATTCATCAAAATTTCAAATAAATTACATTTTTAGAAACTAGACTCCATTCTACAAATTTTTTTAAAAAGAACAAAAAAATCAATTATTTTCCAAAATTCTAGCATGGCCAAAATTCTGCTTTTCAGGAAGTGCCCACTTAGAAAATTAGTAAAACATCAAATATTCATTAAAAAATTATGAGAAAAATTGTGCATCAACTAGATGCTATTAGCTATCTTTTGAAAATAGCGATTTTAAAAATACTACAAAAAAGTTCATCATGCTCAGGTTGTACATGAGTTGCTATGTTATGTTTTTCTAAAAAAAACAACACCAATTTGTGTACATCCCTCTTTTGAACCCCTTAATCTCAACCATTTTCAAAATAAATTAGTATTTTAGAAAGTAGACTCAAAGCACTTCAATTCTTGTTTATGTTCCATCTCAAAAAATTTAGTGTAACTATCCTCAATTTCACCTCCAAGGTCAGCATTTCCTAATTTTAGAAAAAAAGTGGCCACTTAAGCCCCCTTTTTGGGAACCATCTCGGTGCACTTACCCAGGGGACAATGTGTTTTATAACACTACAAATAATGTGAGAAGTAAAAAATTTAAATATTTTCTCTTTTCAAAATCCTAGAAAGATCTCCCCTTTCTTTATCCAATCCATAAGACTATCCACCCTTTCCAATAAACCTCCTCTTGACACTTGGTTATCTCCTCTTTCTTGATATCTCTCATATATAAAAAATCACAATTGCATAAATAATATAAGGTATTAATAAGTGAGAAATATTTGTTAAAATTTAAGATAGGTACATATCATGAGGAAGTATTGCATCATGTTAAAGGATATATGTCATTTATTTTTGGGAATCTTGGTCATGGTAGTATGCGAATAAATTCATACATTTGTATAAAGAGAATACTTACACTATGATGAAGGAAAAAAAGAAACATACTCTAGGGATGGATGATTTGATAAACTATTTTAGTGTCATACTATTTTACCAAGATCTAGATATGAAAGTAGTTATTACTAGATCATAATAGAGAGAGGGAGAGAGGGAGGGAGAAAGAGAGAGGGAAGGAGGGAGATAGGAAGTGGTAGGGTGGGAGTTACAAGAAGGAGAGAGATAGGGATAGGTATAGAGAGTTGTAGGGTGGGAAGGATAGAGGGAACCTTGGAGGGAGATAGGGAGTGGTAGTGTGAGAGTGATAGGTATAGAGATATTTATGGAGGGAGGGAAGGATGGGTAGGTGGAGAGAGGTTGTGTGTGTGTGTGAGGGAGAGAGAGGGGGAAGGATGAAGATAAGAAGTGGTAGGGTGAGAGGATAGAGGGAGGGAGAGAAAGAGGGAAGGAGGGGAAGGTGGAGAGAGGTTGTGCGTGTGTGAGGGGGAGAGAGGGGGGAGGGATAGAGGGAGAGAGAGAAAGAGGGAAGAAGGGAGATAGGAATTGGTAGGGTGTGAGGGACAGAAGGACCCAAAATGGACTTAATAGGAGGGAGAGATGTGATGGTGGATTGTGGAAAATAGGCACCCAAAATGGATTTCATGCAACCAATATATTATAGAAACCAATTAATTTAGGGATTTCATAGGCTATCCTTCATAGTACACACCTCACATTGTACATGTTGCTTCATATAAGAAATTGCTCAATGTTGACCAACAACCAAAATTTTCTCATTATACAGAAGAAGACCAAAGTGTGTGTTGCTTAATATAAGAAATTCCTTCATATAATTAGTAGGGATTTCATAGGGTATCCTTCATAGAAGGTACTAGAATGTATGAAATGAAAAAGGAATTTGCTCTAAAATCACTTGAAAATAGATGATAAGGAAAAGGAAAAATTATATCTAAGTGCATAAAAAGAGAATCACTCAAGGGTGGAGACATGAAATTCTTATCTAAAAGGGTAGACAAGTCTTGTAACGAACTTGTAAAAAAAATAAGTTTCATATTTGGCAACCCAGGGAACACATGTATATAGGTAAGAAAAAATAGTGGGTTGTAATTTATTTCATTATGCTTTGTCAAAGCTCAATGGTGGAGTGCTCAAGGATGAGTTACAACTGGTAGGGGATATATGAAACTAAAAAAATTGACTTGAGGGGTGACTAACCAACTAGAGTGTTATGTATATAGGGTTTTATTACACTATGTGGGTTGCAAGTTTCATAACACCTAGTGTTTAACAACCTCCAATTTTAGAAAATAATATTAATGTAATTACGACCTTTTTTTATTTAAACAACATGAGTATAATGAAAGGAACCTCAAAATTTACCATTAATGTAGTTTAAACTTTATAAGTTGGGTAACAACACCTTTGACTTTCAATGTATAAAAATTATTTACAAGATCATTATAGGTAAATTGAACACTTCCTAATTGAGCCTTGAGGTGCTTGATATTAGCCTTCAACTTTTGAACTTCCTTAGATTCTTTCAAACACTCTTTTTCTAATGTCTCCATGTGCCAATCTTCATAAGCAACATCTTTTATTGTTGTCTTTATTTTCTCAACAACACATCTTAAATTATATTGCAACTCTCTCAACAACATTAACCTCCTTTTATTTTGGGGATAAAATATTCTTCTTATCTTTTACTTATTTTGTAAGTGGTTAATTTTAGTCTTCTATTGTTTTTCTATAGATCCAACACTTCTAACTATTTGTTTTGCATCTACAAGTTTATCATCGACACATTTTTACTCATCCTCACTACTCTAGAGGGAGAGATAGGTATAGAGTAAGGGAGGGATGGAGGGAGGGGTAGGTGGAGAGAGGTTGTGTGTGTGAGAGAGAGAGGGAGAAGGAGGGAGATAGGAAGTAGGAGGGACAGAGGGAGGGAGAGAAAGAGGGAAGGAGGAGATAGGAAGTGGTAGGGTGGGAGGGATATAGGGAGGGAGAGGAGGGGAGGAGGGAGATATGGAGTGGTAGGTTGGGGGAGATAGGTATAGAGAGAGTTAGAGAGGGAAGGAGGGGTAGGTGGAGAGTGATTGTGTGTGTGTGCGTATGTGAGGGAGAGGAGGAGGAAGATAGAGAGGGATAGAGGGAGATAAGGAGTGGTGGGGTGGTATACAATACTTCCTCATGATATGTACCAATCTTAAATTTTAACAAAATTTTCCCACTTACCAGTACCTTATGTTTCTTCTCTAATTGTGAAATTTTATATGGATTTAAGGATATTTTAGCCTTTTCAATTTTAACTTATCAACCATCTCTTTTGGCACTAAAATATTTTTACTATCATTATTTATGTTGAATATATATAACTTATATTTAGTCTTGTATATATTTCTAAAGAGACTTCTCCTTTCTAAGGAGGGAGTGAGTGATAAATGGATGGGTAGGTGGAAAGAGAGAGATGGGAAAGAAGGACAAATAGATGGAGAGGAATGTTAGGAGGGATGGTGAGATTCTAGTATCTATTGCTCTAGCTCTATATTGCCATTTTCCCAATGCACATAATACTATTTAAATAAAAAAGGTTTAAGATTCTAAGACTTGCTCCCTCCCTCTATACTTCCTACCCTTGAAAATATAAATTAGTTAACTATATGATATGATCGAAAAATACAGTGGGGTTGTGAGTGATATGATTGTGCTTGTCCTAAGCTTAAGGGTGAAGAACTTGCGTAGGATTTTCAAGTGAGGTATACATAAAACTAATCAAATTGATTCGAGGGGTGACTAACCAATTGGGTTGTTACATGTAGAGAGTTTTAGAACACTATGTGGGTTGTAGCTTTTATAACACCCACCATTTTTTGACTTGCAATTATTGTAAGGTGGGTGATAGGGAGTGGTAAGTTGGGAGGGATAAAGGTACATATAGAGAGAGGGTGGGAGAGGTATTCATAGAGAGAGTGAGAGAGGAGGAGGGAGGGAGGGAGCGATAATGGGAGGGGTAGGTGGAGAGAGGTTGTGTGTGAGAGAGAGAGGGAGAGAGAGGATATGTAGGTATAAAGAGAGTGAGAAAGGGAAGTAGGGAGGGAGGGAGGGATGGTAGGTGGAGAGAGGTTGTGTGTTTGTGTGTGTGTGAGAGAGAGAGAGAGAGAGAAGTAAGGTTGATTCATCATTAGTGCTTCCTTCTCTTATATTATTTAAGATACCTTTTCCTATAGAATTTGATTCTTTCAACATATGGTGCTCATTCTACTGAGCTCTATTTTGAAATAGAGAAAGATGTGTTGAATGAAGAGATTATTCCTACTCTTGAGAAGTTGAGGAAGGAGAATGTGCACTATGTTCAATGGGAAAATGGAAATGTAGAACTAGAGGCAACAAGTACTACAATGTATGAAATGAAAAATGAATCTTCTCTAGAAACACTTGGAAAGAAGCGGACCAAAGTGAATGAGATAGATAATGTATTGACTGAAGAGATTCTTCTTTCTCTTGAGAAGTTGTGGAAGGTGCATGTGCAGTATGTGCAATGGGAATATGGCAATGTAGAACTAGAGCAACATGTACTAGAATATATGAAATGAAAAAGGAATCTTCTCTCAAAACATTTGATAAGAAGCAACCAAAGTACATTAGAAATAATGAATCGTTCATTAGAGAACTCAAGGTTTAGTTGGATTATTGATTTGATATGAAAGATGTAGGTGCTATAAGTTTCATACTTGGTATATAAATACATAAAAATATAAATAATAAGAAATTATGGTTAAAATTAGAGGAAGTATATTGAGACTATGGTTAGTCACTCCTCAACTCAATTTGGTTAGTTTTATGTATCCCCAAAATGTAACTCTTCCCCATACTCTCCATTGTTTAAATTTGAACATGTAAAATGAAATAATGGACAACTAACATTGTGTTTTCCAACATGCAACTATTTTGTGTAGGTACTAGAATGTATGAAATGAAAAATGAATCTGCTCTAAAATTACTTGAAAAGATGCAAACCAAAGTGAATGAGATAAATAATGTATTGGTTGCAGAGTTCATAAACCATCTACTCATTTAACCCATTGTGTTTTCCAACATGCAATTATATCTTGCATTTATTTTTCAAACATATGAAGAAATTAAAACACAATTTTTACTCTAAACAAGCCTTGTTATAAATTTTGAAGGAAAATTTCATTACATTCCTACTATGTAAATGACAAAAAAAATTCATTACATTCTTACTCTTTTGTAAAATTTTAGGTTGGGAAACACTAGGTGTTATGAAACATGCAACCCACGTACCGTTGTAAAACCCTCTAAACACAAATACTGTATTGGTTAGTTAGCCCTTATCTCAATTTCATTAGCTTTGTGTATTCCCCACCTATAAATCCTCCCTAGCCTCTCTAACCTTGAGCTTTGAACAAGAAGAATGAACTAACTGATAATCGACATTGCGTTTTCCATCCTCTCATTATATTATGCATTTATTTTTTGATCATATGAAGAAAATGAAATACAATTTTCACTCTAACTAATAGTTGTGGTAAATTTGGAAGGTGACATCCCTTAAATTATTGTCATGTTCAACATTTTGATAGATCAGAAGTTGACTTAATGTAAATATATTATAGATAATGTATTGACTGAAGGGATTATTCCTGATCTTGAGAAGTTGAGGAAGTAGCATGTGCACTATGTGCAATGGGAAAATTAAAATGTAGAACTAGAGGCAATAGGTAGTAGAATGTATGAAATGGAAAAGTGAATGAGATAGATAATATATTTTCTGAAGAGACTCTTCCCACTCTTGATAAGTTAAGGAAGGTGTGTGTGTAGTATGTGCAATAGGAAAATGACAATGCACAAGTGGATAAATTCAAAAGGTTTTATATTGCATATGAATTTGTGGAAGCAAAGAAAGTGAGAGATGATGCTATATGGAGTTGAAAAAATGAAGTAAAATATTCTTTAACATAAGAAATCCATGGAACAATTACAATTGGAAATAGATGATAATGAAAAGGTAAAATCAAATTTAAGTATAGAAAAAGATAATTAGTTGGGTGGAGACATGAAAGTCTTATCTGAAAAGGTAGACAAGTCTTGTAAAGAACCTATTAAAAGAAACATTTGCATTCTCTAATCATAAAGACACTCTCAAAGCTGAGAAAAAAGTGGGTGCAAAGCTACATAAAATTATTCAAGACATTGGAAACTCTATCCAAGAAAGGAATTTTGTTGTCCTAAGGGTTGATGAGGGAGAAGATGATCTAAAGCTTCAAGTAAAAGATATGAAAAGGAAGTTAGAAGATCATGAAAAAGGAATAGTACAAGGTGTTAATAGGTAAGAACAGTGGGGATAAGGAAAAATGTGTCATGCTCAAATTGTAGATGCAAAAGCAATAGTTGGAATTATTGAAATTGTAGCAAAACAATAGATAACTAAAATTAACCACTTAGAAAAGGAAGTAAAAGATAAGAATAAGATTTTATCATCAAAAGAAAAGAAGCTTAAGGCTATTAAGAGAGAGCTACAATTTAAAAGACATGAAGTTGAGAAAATAAAGACAACAATGGAAGGTGTTTCTTATGAAGAAGGAAACAATGAGACATTAGAAAAAGGGCATTTACAAGAATTTGAGGTTCAAGTAGGAAATGTTCAATTTACCTATATGATCCTGTGAAGCATTTTGATAGATTGAAAATAAAAGGTGTTCTTGCAAAACTCATAAAATTCTAAACTACATTAATGGTAAATTTTGAAGCTTCCCTTCATTATACTCATTCTTTGTAAATAACAAAAGATTTTAATTACATTAAAATATTATTTTCTAAAATTGTAGGTTGGAAAACACTAGGTGTTATGAAATCTAAAACCCACATATTGTTGGAAACCCCTCTACATGTAACAACCCAATTGTTTAGTCACCCCTAAGATCAATTTGGTTAGTTTTATGTATTCCCCACCTAGAACTCCTCCCCAAGCTCTCCACCATTGAGCTTTAAACAAGCACAATGAAATAAATCACAATCCACTGTGTTTTCCAACCCACCATTATTTTGTGAATTCATTTTTCAATCATATGAAAAAATTGAATTGCAAATTTTACTCTAATAGTTGTGACACATTTTGAAGGTAAATTTCATTGCATTATTACTGTGTAAATAACAAAACTTTTTGATTACATTCATAATGATATGTAAAACTTTAGGTAGGAAAACACTGGGTGTTATGAAACTTGCAACCCACATACTATTTTAAAATTGTAAACACACAACAACCCAATTGATTAGTTACCCCTCAACTCAATTTGGTTAGGTTTATGTATCCCAAAAATATAGATCCTTCCCATGCTCTCCACCGTATAGCTTTGAACATGAAGAATGAAGTAATAGACAACCACAATATGTTTTCCAACATGCAATTATTTTTCAATCATATGAATAATTGAAACATAATTTTACTATAACTAACAATTGTTATAAATTTTGAAGGTTCCTTACATTACATTCTTACTATCTAAATAAAAAAAAATTACATCCATACTATTTTGTAAAATTGTAGGTTATAATACATTGGGTGTTATGAAACCTTGCAATCCACATATAGTTTTAAAACCCTAAACATGAAAAAACTCAATAGTTAGTCACCCATCAATTCAATTTGATTAGTTTTATGTATTCCCCCACCCAAAAATTCTCCTTGAGCTCTCCACCCTTGACCTTAGAACAAGCACAATCATATCACTTACAACCCATTCTATTTTTCCAACCTACAACTATTTTGTGTATTTATTTTTTCATCATATGAGGAAATTAAAACAAAATTGTTACCTATGTAAAATATCTGGTAATTTTTTCACTCTCTCCACCTACCTCTCCATCTATTCCTTTAGCCTTACCTTGGTAGAGAGAGGTAAGGTTGAAGGAATAGAGGAAGAGGTAGGTAGAGAGAGTGAGGGGAGATAGGGAAATTAGAGAGGGAAGGGAGAGATAAATAGGTAGATGATGAAAGTTGGGAAAAATTTATAGAATGGAAGAGGGATAGGGATAATGTTTTTGGTTTGGTATGATAGCATAATTCATTCACTTTTGTATTGCTATTTGTGCATTCACACAGTGAGGGAGGGAGATAGGGAGTGGTAGGGTGGGAGGGATATAAATAGGGAGAGAAAGAGGGAAGGGTGAAGATAGGGAGTGGTAGGGTGGGAAAGATAAAGGGAGGAAGAGAAAGAGGAAAGGAGGAAGATAAAGATAGGTAGGGTAGGTGAGGAAGGTATGGAGAGATTTTGGGAGAGAGGGAGGGGTAGGTGGAGAGAGGTTGTGTGTTTGAGGCAGAGAGAGTGGGAATGAGGGAGATAGGGAGTGGTAAGGTGGGAGGGATAAATGTACATATAGAGAGAGGGTTGGAGAGGTATGCATAGAGAGAGTGAGAGAGAAGGAAGGAAGGAGGGATGGAGGGATAATGAGAGGGACAGTTGAGAGATGTTGTGCATGTGTGTGTGTGTGTGTGTGTGTGTGTGAGAGAGAGAGAGATAAGTAACGTGGGACATGTAGGTATAGAGGGAGTGAGAGAGGGATGTAGGGAGGGAGGGAGGAAGGGGTAGGTGGAGAGAGGTTGTGTGTGTGAGGGAGAGAGAGAGGGAAGGAGGGGGATAGGGAGTTGTAAGGTGGGAGGGATTGAGGTACATATAGAGAGAGGGTGGGAGAGTTATAAATAGAGAGAGTGAGAGAGAAGGAAGGAGGGAAGGAGGTAGGGAGGTATAATGGGAGGGGTAGGTGGAGAGAGGTTGTGTGTGTGTGTGTGAGAGAGAGAAAGAGAGAGAGAGAGAGAGAGAGAGAGAAGGTGGTACATGTAGATATAGAGAGAGTGAGAGAGGGAAGTAGGGAGGGGTAGGTAGAAAGAGAGAGGGGGGATTTATAGGGACACAGGGCTTGGGAGAGGAAGGTTAGGAGGGATGGTGAGAGATGAGAGATAGAGAGAAGTATAGAGGGATGTGGGGAGGGAGAGGTCTAGCAAGGTAGCATGAGAGCCTAGGATGAGGGAGCACATGTAGATAGGTAGGATATGAGGACCATCCCCCTTATCTCTAGACAACATCATACAAGTGAAACTTTTCTTTTAGTCCATTAGTGAACATCATCACCACATTTAAAAGAGATAGGTATAGAGAGATTTAGGGAGAGAGGGAGGGATAGGTTGAGAGAGGTTGTGTTTCTATGTGAGGGAGAGAGGGAGGGAAGAAGGCAGATAGGTAGTGGTAGGGTGGGAGGAGCATTACTAAGTCAACAAGGAAGACTAGTATCTTGACATTATCCACTTTTGCACTACTATTTTCCTATTGCACATACTACAAACGACTACTTCAACTTCTCAAGAGTGGGAAGAATCTCTTCAGTCAATATATTATCTATCTCATTCACTTTGGTTTTCTTATTTTCAAGTTTTTTTAGATTAGATTCCTCAACCATAAACCATAAACCATAAACCCTAAATTGTAAACCTAACATCCATCATCATTCCATTTATCAATTAGGTTCATTTTAGGCTAATACAAATTTATTAATTTACAAGTTGATCATCAAGATATTCTTCCTCATCCCCACTACTCTTACCTATTAATACCCCCTAGTATTCCTTTTAATGATCTAAATTATTTTTCATATCTTTAATTATCCATCACTCCATCCTACAACCTCATCCCCTCATCCCATAATCCCCACATCTAAGTTTTTTGATTTGGATCTTATGACACCCCAAATTTTTTGGGTGAGCCTTCACACAAATAAGTTCCATACATCACAAATTCAACCCCATTACAAATCCCGTCACATCATACCTCTCATCCCATTATGAGTCCTACAAATATCTCCCCTTCCTTTGTCCAATCCATATCATAAGAAACCCTTTCCAATAAACCTCCTTCTGAAATTTGGTTATTTCCTCTTTCTTGATATCTCTCATATATTGTGATCCCTTGATATTTGAATTGCATAATTCCTTACAACAAGAGTCTACAAATAGAAACCTTTACCATTCATTATCATCATTACATTTTCTAGTAGGTGTGTGCTACAATTTTTCTATTAAAAATCATCCAACTATACCAAGATTATGATGGTTTAAACATAAATCTACATTCCATTAGTACTATTCAATCAAGCATATGAGAGACCATCACTCATCCACCAAACAAACCCTGTGTAATATTATTTGATTTTTGTATATTGGTCCTTCTATCCCTCCCACCCTATCACTCCCTATCTTTTATTATCCATCACTCCACAACCTCTTGAATTTATCCACTTTTGCATTTCCATTTGCCTATTACACATAGTCCACATGTTCTTTCATCAAATTCTGAAGAGTGGGAAGAATATATTCAATCAATGCATTATCTATCTCATTCACTTTGGTCTACTTCTTTTCAAGTGTTTTCAAAGTAGATTCCTTTTTTATTTCTTTTCAAGAGTTTTAAATAATAGATTCCATCTTTTCATGTGTGTGTGAGAGAGGGGGAGATGTAGAGAGAGAGGGTTAGGTAGAGAGAGGGATTCTTATTGAATACAACCCATGTATATATTATAATTGCTACTATATGGTTTTTCATAATTTTTATATCAAATTTTCTTAATATTTTTTTTAGGATTAAAATTCTAATTCTACCTTGTTATAACATATTTGTGGTAATTTATAAAAAATGAAAGATCTAATCACATCTCCAATATTTAAAATTTTGATAAATTTATATGTTTATCCCATGAGTTTGGATGGAGTGGTAGGGATATTCATACCTTTCTTTGACACAAAATAAAATCAATTGAATTATAAAATTGAAATTATATTTCATATTTGGCAATCCCAAGGAGCAAATGTTGATAGGTAGGATATGGGGAACAATGAGAATACCTTCAAACATGATGAGTACATATATATTAGTTAGCTCTATCAATCCAATAACTTACTTTATTTGATTTTTCTTTTGTGTATTGCATTCATCTTCACCATGAGCTTCTTATGCATCTTCTCTTGCACTATGCGGTAAATTTAATTATTTATCATTCCTACCTCAGTCTCATATCTATTACCATGAATTATTTTTTAAATAACATACACTAGAACCTTCTACCTAGCCTTTATTTTTCAAGGGAGGTGAGAATTTCATAAAATCATTGGTTGAATCAATAAGATATGAGAGATGATGCTATAAGTGGAGTTGAACAAATGAAGTCAAAGATTCGTGAACTTAAAAATTTCATGAAAAAATACAATAAAAAATAGATGATACTATAAGAGGTTAATTTTAGTCTTCATTTTTTTGATACAATTTCAACACTTCCAACTATTGTAAATATAATCACAGGTTGGAAAACAAAGTGGGTTGTGAGTGAGAGAGTGGGATGGAGAGAGTGAGGGAGAGAGAGGGGGAAGGACGAAGATAGGAAGTGGTAGGGTGGGAGGGATAAAAGGAGGGAGAGAAAGAGGGAAGTAGAGAGATAGGGATAGGAATAGAGAGTTTTAGGGTTGGGGGGATAGAGGGAAGGACGAAGATAGGGAGTGGTAGGATGGGAGGGATAGGTATAGAGAGAGTTATGGAGGGAGGGAAGGAGGGGTAGGTGGAGAGAGGTTGTGTTTGTGTGTGTTTGAGGGAGAGAGAGGGGGAAGGATGGAGATAGGAAGTGGTGGGGTGGGAGGGATAAAGGGAGGGAAATAAAGAGAGAAGGAGGGAGATAGGACTTGTTGTAGATAAAAAATCATATAGGAATACATTATTACATGTTCTTTACAAGACTTATCTACCATTTTAGATAATGGTTGATTTTTCCTTATCCTTAATAGATATTTCCAATTGTATTTGTTCCATGGAATTCTTATTCAAGAATCTTTGACTTAATTTATTCAACTCCACTTATAGCATCATCTCTAACTTTTTTTCTTGCATGAATTCATATGCAATACAAAACCTCTTTACGAAGGGATAAAGGGAGAGATAAAGTGAGGGGTGGGTGGAAAGAGGGACAAAGGGAGGAGGAGGAATGTTAGGAAGGATGGTGATATAGGATAAATAGAGGGAAGTATAGAAGAATGGAGCAAGGGAGAGGGTGAGGGGGGTAGCTCATTTATAAAGGGAATACAGGGTTGAATTATATATTGTTAAAATAAAGTGAACTATTACAAATTTTATTGCTCCAAGAAGTATGTAAATCTAAGTTTATAAATGTAACATTTCCAGGTTCATAAATATAAAACATGAAAGCATAAATTTAACTTGTAAATAGAAATTAGATCACCTACTTCCTCATTAACCCTATCTCCCTCCTCCTCACTCACTGACTAGTACCTTCACTAACTAGTACCTTATGTTATTTCTATAATTGTGAAATTTTATATGTTCTTGGATATTCTAACCTTTTCAATTTTAACTTATCAACCATCTCTTTTGGTGTTAAAATATCCTTACTACCATTATTTATGATGAATTTATAGCACTTATATTTAGTCTTGTTTATTTTTCAAAAGGGACTTCTCCTTTCTACTAGTTCTTTATCAATACCATCACTATTTCAAAAAGCTCTAGTTGCTCTATCACTTTCTTCTTTAATAATTCATAGCTTCTATAAGGAATTTGAATATTTCAATATCTCATCCAAATTCCTTATAAACACATTTCATGAAAATTGTGAATGATTAATTATGATGATTGCATCAATTACATGGTGAAAGTGAGCCTTCTTCAATTGTTTAATTAATCAATTATAGTGTAAATATGGATAACATTAATCATTTATAGTTTCATCAATTCATTATTCAATTTATTCAATTAATCATTTATAATGAAAATATGGACAATATTGGTAAAAAAATGTATTAACTAAAAATCCATATAGGCATATATCCTTGTATATCTATCAAAGTATAACATATATACAATAAATTCATATAAGTTTAGGACTGTAGATAAAAAATCATATAGGCATACATCATTAAATGTTCTTTACAAGACTTGTCTACCATTTTAGATAAGGGTTGATTTTTCCTTTTCCTTATCATATATTTCCAATTGTATTTTTTCCATGGAATTCTTAAGTTCAAGAATCTTTGACTTCATTTATTCAACTCCACTTATAGCTTCATCTCTAACTTTCTTTCCTTGCATAAATTCATATGCAATACAAAACCTCTTGACTTTATCCACTTCTACATTACCATTTTCCCATTGCACATATTACACACACACCTTCCTCAACTTCTCAAGAGTAGGAAGAATCTCAACCAATACATTATCTATCTATTCACTTTGGTCTACTTCTTTGTAAGTGTTTTAGAGTAGATTCCTTTTTCACTTCATACATTATAGTACCTGGTACCTCCAATTCCATATTTTCATTTTCCCGTTGCACATAGTGCACATGCTCCTTCATCAACTTCTCAAAATTAGGAAGGATCTCTTCAGTTGATACATTATCTATCTCATTCACTTTGGTATACTTCTTTTCAAGTGTTTTCAGAGAAAGAGGCAAGAAGGGAGATAGAGAGAGGTAGGGTAGGTGATGTGGGTATAAAGAGGAGTTAGGGAGAGAGGGGGAAGGAGAGAGATAGGGAATGGTAAGGTGGGAGGGATAGAGGTACATATAGAGAGAGAGGGTGGGAAAAGTATGTATAGAGAGTAAGAGAGAGAGAATGAGGGATGGGGGATGGAGAGGTCTAGCGAGGTAGCATGTGAGGGATAAAGGGAGAGAGAGGAAATGAGGGAGACATGGAGAGGTAGGTAGAGGGAGGTAATGTTGAAGGAATAGAGGGAGAGGTAGGTAGAGAGATTAAGGGGATATAGGGAAAGTAGAGAGGGAAGGGGAGAGGTAGGTAGATAGAGGGGTGAAGTTGGGAAGGAGGGAGAGGTAGGTAGAAAGAGAGGTGGGATGGGATGGATTGAGGGAAAAGTAGGTAGAGAGGGAGAGGGTGAGTGGAGATAGAGAGATGGAGGGAGGGATCTAGAGAGAGGGAAAGAGGGAGGGAGGAAGGTGTAGGTAAAGAGAGGTATGGTGCAAGGAATAACCAAGTGGGTCTTTTCATGGATTTTTTTTTAAAACCTTTTCCTGGCCTTTTCTGGTGGGTGTTATGAAACTTGCATCCTACATACTGTTGCATTTAACCCTCTACACATAACAACTCAATTGGTTAGTCACCCCTTAGGTCATTTTTATTAGTCTTATGTATCCCCCACCTAAAACTCCTCCCCAAACTCTCCAACATTGAGCTTAGAACAAGAAGAATGCAATCACTCACAACCCACTATGTTTTTCAAACCTATGATTCTTTTTTACATTTATTTTTCCATCATATGAGGAAATTGAGTCACATTTTTTACTCTAAGTAATAGTTGTGATAAATTTTGAAAGTTTTTTTCATTGTATTCTACTTTCTAAATAAATAAAGGTTATTGATACACTAATTGTAGGTTGGAAAACACTAGGTGTTATGAAACTTGCAACCCACAATATGGTAAAACCCTCTACACAAAACAACCCAATTTGTTAGTCATGTATAAAGTCAATTTGATTAGTCTTATGTATCGCCCACTTGCAACTCCTCCTCGTTCTCTCCACCCTTCAGCTTAGAAAAAGAAAATGAAATCACTCACAACCCACTATGTTTTTCCAACCTACAATTATTTTGTGTATTTATTTTTCCATCATATGTGGAGATCGAAATATAATTTTTACTTTAAGTAATAGTTTTGATAAATTTTGAAGGTTTCTTTTGTTACATGTGCGTACTCTCTAAATAACAAAAGGTTTCCATTGCAAGAATCAGAGGTTGGAAAACATTGGGTTTTGTGCAACCTACAACCTGTATAGTGTTGTAAAACTCTCTACACATAACAAACCAATTGGTTAGTCACCCCTAATGTCAATTTGATTAGTTTTATGTATCCCTCACCTACAACTTCTCTCGTGCTCTCCACCTCACTCACAACTGACTGTGTTTTTCCAACCTGCAATTATTTTATGCATTTATTTTTCTATCATATGAGGAAATTAAAATGAAATTTTTACTCTAAGTAATAGTTGTGGTAAATTTTAAAGGTGTCTTTCATTACATTCATAATCTCTAAATAAAAAAACCTATTTTCCTTACAATAATTATAGGTTGAAAAACACTAGGTGCTATCAAACCTGCAACCCACATTGCTTTGTAAAAACCTCTACCGTAACAACTCAATTGGCTAGTCACCCCTAAGGTCAATTTGATTAGTTTTATGTATCTTATACCTACAACTCCTCACCAAGCTCTCCACCCTTATGCTTAAAACAAGCACAATCATATCACTCACAACTCACTGTGTTTTTCAAACCTATAATTATTTTGTGTCTTTTTCAAAAGTTTGGGGACTATTGATATTTAAAAATACCTTAAAGGATTTTTGTTATGTCCCAAGGAGATATCACCTTTGATCAATCCCTTGAAATTGGACAATTTTGAAAGTAATAGACAAGTTCCTAGGCAAGTGGATTCTTTACTCTTTTGATTGCACCATATTGAGAATGTGGTTTACCTAAATTATTCTCTAGAATAATTGTCTTATGATCTCTTCAATATTATTGAATGATTAAGTTATTAAAATGAATGCATTAAATATTTTTAAATATTATTATAGAATATCAGATTGTGTCAAGAGTGCCTGTAGTCAAATCAAGATAGAAAGATAAAGGAGTCATTCATCCAAAATTAAAATTTTAGAAATTTTAATTTGAAAAGAATAAGTTTGCAACCATGTGAACTTGTCCCAAAAACTGATAATGATAAAATCAAAGTGATAAATGATTAAATGGAGGGGATGTGGTTGCATAAATAAGTGTAATAAATTGGTGAAAAAAATAAATGCATAAGATAGTATGTGTAAATGGTTAGGAAAAGACTAAGTGTATAGGATATGTTAAGTCAAACTTCTCCACCGTGATTTTGTGGTTAAGATGGTTCATAAAGTGAGAGGGAGTGAGTGATCGTTTGCAACACTTGACTTATTACAACTATTTACCAATTTATAATAGGATAAATATCAACATATAAGAAAGTTCACCACCTCCCATAATTATGAAACATATAGGAAAGGGCATTGGCACATACACGATTTCAAATTTTAGAGCTTGTACTTTGTTCACTTTTTTGCATCACCTTGAGGTTTCTTCTCCTCTTTCTTCCCACCCTCATTTTTCTTCTCTTTCGTAGGACCCATGCTCAACAAATCTATGAAGCCAAATTTCGTGAGTGTAGAGGCCAAACAGAGATCCACGTCCCCTATAATAGTGATCTTGTTTTCCTTCAAATATGCATTCCGATGGCTGTATAGACAATACCCACTAATTATCCACCAGAAACGAGATACCGCAGGTTTGAAAATTGACCAACTACAGTTTTACGAGTTGAACATTGACCGTCTTTTGCACGGCCGTCCAGTATAATACTCTCAACATGATTACCATTTACCTATTTCCTTTCCTCTCCTCTGCTCCGCGATTATCATCCCTGCAATGGCTGTGCCTACACTTAAGTTCACTACCATTACTGTGCTTTTAATTATCTCCTTCACCAACCCATATCTATGTCTATGCAAATATCCTCGGCAGGAATCTAAAGCTCTTCTTTCCTTAAACTTTACCTTCCCTCCGACCAATTACGCTTATCCATGGACAAATGAAACAGACTGCTAAAAGTGGTTTGGCATAGAATACGATCAGAACAAGAGCCATGTAGTGGGGATATATTTATATCGAGACAACGATGGAATAGGAGGAGTCATATCTGATAGCCTGTGCAAACTTCCGTTTCTTACACACATACAAATACTGAATATCGGCCCAACAGGTACTCTTCCATCCTGTCTAGGAGATCTCCATTATCTTGAGAAATTAACTATAACTGGCAAAAGGTTGGGTGGTGTAATACCCCTTAGCATTTGTATGCTCACAAATATCTATTATCTTAGTCTTCAAGGCAATCAACTGAGTGGAAGCTTGCCATATTGTCTGAACAATCTTTCTTCTTTGAGATATCTCGACCTTTCAGAGAATCGATTAAGTGGCCAAATTCCATTTACATGGGGCGATCTCTGTTTGCTTCAGTACTTGGATGTTTCCTTCAACCAATTGAGTGGGAATCTTCCCTCGTCATTTGCAGGGATGTCCTCCCTTACTGAACTCTACGCCAATGGAAATAGATTCAATGAGAGTGCCCCTTCTTGGGCCTTACCATCTTCTGTTCAAAGTCTCTACCTCTCACTAAACCATGAGTTCATAATTTTGGACGCTTTTTTCCATAACAATACCAAATTACAATATTTATCTCTATCCAATTGCGCACTAAATATCAGTACATCCTGGATTCCCAACTTCCAGCTCTCAGAGTTAGAACTTGTTTCATGTCAGATGGACAATCAAATTCCACCATGGATTTCAACTCAGTTCTCGTTGGAATACTTGGTATTAGCTAACAACGGTCTTGCTGGAGAAATTTCCTCTTGGCTATGGGATTTCTCTGCTTCCTTATTAGAACTAAATCTCTCAGGGAATCATCTGTATGGGCCTTTTTTTCTCAAATGGTTCGCAATCTGAGATAGAAATCTTGGATGTATCTAGCAATGCATTAAGTGGACACATACCTTCCCTGTGGCCGATCTCGCTGCATTATATTGCTAAGCCTATTATTTTGCTGTTCAATGACAATTTGTTTACCGGCAACGTTCCTCCAAGCTTGTGCAATTCGTCTGTAACGCTGGCAAGGTTAAACCTTGAAAGCAACAAGTTGGATGGAATGATTCCTTGGTGTTTGATCGAAGATCGATCACCGGTTGTAGAACTAAATATAGGAAGGAATAGTCTGGCGGGAAGGATGCCCCAAGGGCTAATCGTCTCGTCTGGCATCACGTCCTTGGTGCTAAATAATAATCATCTCAGCGGAACCTTCCTTCCCTCGTTTACCAATGGTACAGCTTTACAAGTACTTGATATCGGCCACAACAAATTCACAGAACATCTTGCAAAGTCAATTGGGAATATTTCATCTCTTCAAGTGCTGGTGATGAAGGACAATCAGTTCAGCGGTAACATTCTTTCAGAAATTGGCGACCTGAAGCAGCTCCAGATATTAGACCTTTCGTCCAACAACTTATCAGGCTCTATTCCACACAATGTTGTATTATTACGCGCAATGGCTGTAGTAAGACAGGGTGTTTATGTGTTGGAGACTGGAGTGGAATATTGGAGTGGTGACCAAGATGATAGCGTTAACTTTCCTATTGAGGGACTGAATATGACTCCCAAAGGTACAGAACGGCACTACCCATATATTCTTTCCACACTCACTGGCATAGATCTCTCCAACAATCAATTGATTGGAGATGTTCCTCTTGATTTTGGAAAGTTGAAGGGCTTGATGTTTCTGAATCTATTCATGAACAATCTTAGCGGAATTATTCCGCATAGTTTGGGAGCTATGAGTCAACTTGAATGGTTGGACCCTTCTTCAAAGAAGCTCTCAGAAAATATTCCTTCAGAACTTCAATCTCTGAGTTATTTGGCATATTTAAATATATCCAACAAAATCTTTCTGGAAGTATACCGCAAGGAGACAGATGATCACATTTGAAAATACATCATATTCTGGAAATCCAAATTTGCAGGGATGCCCACTTCCAAAGAATTGCTCTTGGCCAAAATTTAGATGTCCTCCTCCTACAAGTGATGGTGAAGATAAAGATGAAGAGGAAAACGAGGAAATACCGTGGTATCAAATTGGAGTAGGATGGGCCTATGGAGCAGGCTTTTTGAGTGTAGTAGTATTATTGGTTTCAGTCAGAGAGAAGTGGAGAAATAGATACTTCAAGGGGGTTGATAATATTTTGAAATTTCTGTTTCCTTTCCTACGTAATAGGAGATTATGAAGCTTATTTCTCCACCAGAATTGTTTTTTGAGCTTATTTTTAAAGTTGACTATATTTGATATAGGTTTTGAGCATATTTAAGGAGATTATGAAGGCTTATTTCTTCATCAGAATTGAGCAAAATCAATGTTTGTTGACTATATTTTATATAATTTAGCTTTTCCAAAAATGCGTCATTTTCGCATATATATGCGTAACATTATTGTTGACCTTCTTTTTAATATGCAGATTTAATTATATTAAATATTATTTTCAAAGAAATATTAATTGAAATCATAATTTATTTATTGCAGTCTTATTTCTTCATTGGTGGTGGATTTCTTATCAATTTTCTGTTAGAAAATGTTACCAATATTATTTAAAAAAAAATTATTTAAGATATTATAGTTTTTAAATTTGTATTCTTGTATGATGAATTTTTGGTGTAACTAATTTAAACTCTTCGTATAAGATGCATTGTGTTCTTTATCTTATAAATTAATTTTGATAGTTGTTGGCAGCATTAATAATTTATGAGAAAAAAAAAAAAAAAAATTGTATTGAAGTTAGATATTAAACTCTAATTAATGGTTGTAGTATTAGTACTTTATATTTATTGATGAGTTTAAGATTATAAACTGGATAATTTTTTTGATAATTGAAAGTTATGTTGCACTTTAGGTTAATTAAGAGGTTTTGAGTGAATTCTTTTAAGAAAAAAAAGTTTTTCCAAAATTCTTCTCATTTTTCATAGCATTTATAGAGACATAAGAATTTTGACCAAAAATATTAAAAAAAAAAAAACATTTTTCTCATTAGACATTTTTGGAAAGAATTTTTGTAGAAACTATTTCTTGGAATCAATTTCACTTTCACTTGAATCTATTCTTTGCTTTCACCCAAAGAAAGTTTAGTATGTTATAGAGAGGTAAGGGTTTTGCTAGCCGTGTGGGATCAGTCCCTGTTGTTTTATTGATCAAAGGATTTGAGATAGAAGAATGGCACTAAATACAACCGTTTGGGTGACCTCACATTGGTCAAGTGAAAGCAGTGGAAAGGAGGGAATGAAGAATCAGACGCACAAACAGACTCGTTAGCAAGTGCATAATATAATCTTTCCACCATCAATCATCGTCCACTTCATTAATAAGCAGTACCACGGTTTTTATCACCCATTACTAGTGTCTCCACTAATATATTGACCACTTTATAGACTCAGTCAACATTTCAATTTCAATACAGTAACTCAATTGCATGGCATTAGTCCAACGAAGGTGAGAATTGTAAAATTTTGAAATGCCTTTTATTTTTCTATCTTTGACGTTTTGTGGGTTCTCTTTCTGATCTGTAAAACACCATGATAATTGAAATACTGTGGTTCTCCTGTTACTGCATTTGATTCACCTTTAACAGACGAAGAAAAAAGTCATTTCGGATTGAAAAGGTTGCAGAGATTTAATTTGTTTGGGAATATATTTTTGCCAAGTATTAAAGTATTCAATATATGTCCAGATTTCTTTTCATACGATGCCATTTCAGATTACTTTGTGATAATTTTTATAGTTCTTGGGTAGGTGGACGCCCGCATTATTTGCTTTTCCCTGTTGAATTTTTGAAATGATGTTAACGTTTTCATCTTTAAAGTGCCTGGTTATGTAACTATGGACTATTGTACCAACTCTGCCAAAAAGGTTGTGTTCTTTATTAATTCACGGAAAATAAAGTTAAATACGTCTTATACAAAAAATTTATGCTTTGCATAACAAATGAAAAAATAAATGGAGAAATTTTTTAAAGAAGCATAACTAGAATGATTTAAAATGTCGATGTTAAATTTTTTTTCAGATGAACATATTTTGAAATATTGGTGATTTCAATAAAATGAACTATGAAAATATTAGGTTTTTGAACTAAAAGTAAATATTACAAAGGATTGAGAAGTGCGTAAAATATTTAATATGTACCATGACTCAAATATAAAATAAAAATACTCTTTTAAAAACAAACCTAGAAGAGGGTGAGTTAATCCTTGAGCAATGAAATTGGTGCTTGTTCTTGAGGGACATTGATACTTTGTTTTTCTAATGGTTGCCACGAGTTCTCACATCAATGGGGTTGGAGGCTATCACAATTGCTTCAATTTATTATTGCAAAGTTGAAATGGTAGACTATTCCTTTTCCTTTGTTGAGACTTTGGTTATTTTTGTCTTGCTCATTTTCTATATTTTTAGGGGTAGCTAGTTGCATAAAGGAATTACATATACAATATATTGGATTTGTCTTTTTATTGACTTTGATAAAACCCTAGAGCCTATTCTATTCATTCTTGTAATATTTATATATTTCCTCAATGATAAAATGTCTACTGAAAAAAGACCTTTTGAGATTTCAAGAGGCCTAAGTAACAAGAATGTCTATAGTGCTAATCTACAATTTGTGTCAAGATTTTAGTAAGGCTTACCTCATCTGATCCTTATTGAACTAAGTTGGGGAGGGTCTACACCAATATAGGAGGCCCCTTTTTTAATTTTAGGAACTAAAACTAGAATTTTAGAATTTAATTGGACTAGAGTTCAATTGGTTCCTCTAAACTCTTCTTCTACCTCTAGTAATTCACATTTCATTATATTCCTAAGATGCCTAGTATAATTTTATAGGGAATTCTTCATGCCTTGGTGATTTATACTTGTTGAAAAAGAATAAATTTCAATTCAAATTATCTTGCTTTAGTCTTTTGGCTTTTATTTCATAATTCTTCCCTCCTATGACTTTGGAATATGCTTAAGAAGTTCTTCTTTGTCTTGGTCTAGATTTGAATTCATTCATTCTTTTTGTTAGATTACAAAAATATTTTGTTCCATGGGTTGTGCTATATTTAGTGTAACAATAAGAAAAACTAAGTTAGGATTTCACATTTATATGGTATTTTTTAAAACCAATTTATGGAAAACACTATTGGAAATTGTGATTGAGTCCTCCATCCATGCATCATTTTTGTTTTCTTTTCTCTCTTTTGGAGTGGGTTTTTTTCTCACGGGGTTTTTCTCCTTTTCTTCAGTTGTGAGAGATTTCTTTTAGCATTGTAAATGGGTACCTAACATAGCTGTGTAGTCAGGACCCATATTGCATCTTCATTATGCATAATAATCTCCCTATGTTTGCACTTAAGGGGGGTGTTAGTGTATTAAGTTTATCTTTGGGTAAATAAATCTAGGTGGTTTTTTCCCGTAGGGTGGTTTTCTCACCCGTTTGATATTTTTTTACAGCTTTAAAAGCTTGTACAATATATATTTTTAGCATCTCAATTTGCATTCACTTTTGGTGAAATAGTGTGTGCTTCTCTCATGCATTGTGAAGCTATTTTGTTGTAGATGGTGATTTTGGGCTCAGTGGTTGACACCAACATGCTATCAGAGCCAACCATTTAGCCATCCTTCCTTTTAGAGTTTTCATCAGAAGTTATCGAGATCATTTATTTGTTGTTTTTTAGGAATTTGAATTTTTTCAAATTTCAAAGTTGCCCATTTTGTTTGAAAGAGGCTTTAAGTTTGCCAATGAATACTAGCATTTTTTTCTGGCTGCAAATTGTGTGATTTACGCTCCCGATTGAAGGTGATTTCTTTGTTGTAGGCATGATTTGTCCTTGAGATGTGATTTGGTTGCAAAGCCATTAATTCTCCTGTGTTGCTAGTTAGGAGGGCACTCTACTAGAAAGGGTTGATTCTAATTAGGGGGTTGTGATTCAAAGTAGCACATGCTTGATTTATGTTAAAAGGTGATACAATATTTTGTTGTTTGAAAGGATCGATTTGTAGTTTGGAGGTAATTTTATTGTTGTTTAGATGCTACTAAAAATTTTTTGAATAGAGTTTGAGTGCCTAACTAGAAGCCCCAATTTGAATCAAGGAAAAAATTTCTTTTGTTGAGGCTATCATTGATTTATAGGTGACAAATCATTCTTACAACATACATTTTTCCAAACTTT
Source organism: Sequoia sempervirens (assembly GCA_007258455.2). Taxonomy (NCBI): domain Eukaryota; kingdom Viridiplantae; phylum Streptophyta; class Pinopsida; order Cupressales; family Cupressaceae; genus Sequoia; species Sequoia sempervirens. Next base: position 240,712,553 of record VDFB02047230.1, on the reverse strand, counting down.
ATATAAATTATAAAGTTTTTCCCTAAATATTTAGGATTTCAATGTTCTAGAGCCAAGAGGAAGTGGGCCCAAGTTGGTTTTGAGGTTGTCTTGTTGGAAACATTATCTCGCATTGGCAGTGTGGGGTAGTTTCTTGCTATTTAAATAGCATTGCAGTATTTTTGTTTAGTGTGAGCAAGTCTCATAGATTGAGAAGAAGTTGTTGAGTTGTGGACACTTGTGACATACAATTGACTTTCCAATGGTGTGAGAATCTACTACAAACGAATAGTAAGATGCATAATATTTTTGCTTCAATTTTCCAGATTCAATCCTTTTAATTTCCCAAGTAATATTTCTTTTAAGACAAAGAGCATACTGCTCATATATATTTATATTATATGTAAGATAATATTTACATATTGGTTTCATAGGCTCTTCATAGCTAGATTTCCATTGAGTACAATTTTACCAAAATGTCTGATTTTGTGCTCCATATGACATTTTTACATTACAAAATTTAGACCGCTATTATCAAATCCCAAACCCCTCCTAGTCATCTGATACAGATTGTCAAAAACTAGCAGATATGTCACTTAGTCAAGTTTCCCCCACCATTCGTATAATAGAGAAGCACAAGAGATGGAGATATGACTATTCATTCCTTCAAATTGCATATGAACTACCATCCTAAGATCACATTGCATGCGAGGAATTACATAAAAAGACAACAAAACAACAAGTTCCCTTACATTGTCTTCAATAGTGTGACTAAGAGTTTTACAACATCCCTATATGGACCCTAAACTGAGTTCTCCCCTTGATCCTCTTGTAGTGTCACATTCATTTCAAGAACTTGAAACATTTTCCTCTGTGCATTTTTCTCTACTACTAGCACCCTTGAGTCCAACCTTTTATGACATAAATGCAACCTCAAATATGAAATAACATGAAATTTCTTTTTAAACTTGTTTACTACCTCCACCCCTATTTCAAATTAGTAACAATAGAGAGACTAGTAGAGATAACTGGAAGAATAATTAAACACAATTTTTTTGAAGTTTTCATACAAGTTAGCATACCTTAGTTTGTGGAGAAAGTAATTGGGGAAAAACCTACCTGCATATCCTTCACCTTGGCTAAAAATATACTGTTGCAGATTATGGAGCAACACATTGTTTTCAAAATGTATTTCTTTCACCACCTTGAGCACAATATCTTGCACTATTTCAATATTTTTGCCAAATCCAGAACATTAGAAATAAAAATAGATAAGAGGTAGGAAGGGAAAATTAGTCTCTAGGACTCTGTGTGTAATACCTCCTCTCCTACCAAGGTCTTGATGAAATTTAAAACAATGGAACAATTTATCTTAAATACTTGATGTAGCAGTTCTTCCTCAATACATTCTGAAAATGGCTTTTCCCATGAGCAAACAACGAGCCTGACTTTGTATTCCATATATAACACTCCATTTCAAAAAATCCTCATTTTCTCTTTGTTTGCAAGAACAAATATTTCTATAATTACACTCTCTAACTTCATGCCCTTGCATTTACCAAAGATGCAAAGAGAATGATCGAGAAGTCTCCTTAAAACCCACTACTTGCACATTTGAAACTCCAATGCTTTTAATATGAATTGATCTTTGTGTACCATTTGAAAATGTCATTCAAGCTACAAATCTATTTCACACGCTACTATCATCTACCTTTCCCAAGAAATCTTGCAGGAGGATTTCACACAGACCGAAGCATTCTTTGCTAGATTAGTAATTCACAAGATTACTACTTAGCAAGCTTCCAAATTTAGATAAACATCTTTCAAAGGATGACAAGACCTAACTTAATTTTCCCACATTGGAACCTAGTAGATCTCTTGCAAATCTCTATGCAAGAATGATGAAAGATCAAGATATCGTTCTTGTGAAATACAACACACATCGTTAGTATAAAATTCACCCTCTATTGATGATACCGTTGGATGCTTGAGTGTCCATCCTATACTACTTTGTACCATCAATGCCATGTTTAACTTCAAACCATATGACTACTCCTAAATTTTCCCCTACTAAAAACACTGTTGGATGCTTGATTGAACAACCTATACTACTTTGTACCAATGACACCATGTTTAACTTCAAACCATCTGACTACTCCTATTTCCTTTTATTCCAATTTTAACTCCACTCTATCTTCCCTTGTCACAAACCCTTTAATTCTTTTCCTTTTCCATTTCTAAAACCCTGTTTTAAGCCTTGCTAATGCTAAAATTTCTAGATATGCTTGCATTTGTACATCATCCAATATATCAATTTTATTTCCCTGACATCCCATGTTTGCCAATTTATCCACCATTCTAGTCCCCTCCCAATAACTATGTGATATGATAAAAGACTAAAAATTATCCAAAAATGCCCAAACTCTCTGCAAGATATATTTCAAGCCCCAACACTGAGCTTTCTTTTCCTTACAAGAATTCACAATTATTAACAAATCGCCTTCAATGTGTATTTTTGAAATTCTCAATGTCAAAGCAACTTCCAATCCTAGCAAAACTGTCTGAACTTCAACTACGTTATTCATACCTACTAGAAGCCGGTATGAGCTTGCTATAATTACTTTCCCCAATGATTCTCAAATTCAAATACTAGCCCCTGAAACTCCCAAGTTGCCTTAGAGGCACTATTAAAGTTAAGCTTTAAAAATTAGAGAATGGAGGTTTCTATTTTACTTCTTCCCTAATCACCTTCATTTTGTTTATTTGATGCAAACTCCCTATACAAAAGGTAATACTATATTTCCCTAGTTCTTCAAGACAAAATTTTACCAGCTTGTATAGATAGAAGAAGTGTTCTTATACATTAGAACTGAACCAAAGATTTTATAGGTTTATAGGCTACTCTTGCACTCTTAGGGTTTTTCACCTAAAAGGAGAGAGATAAACCCTCAAAATCAATGTGGTTCACTCAAAATAAGGAATGTATGATGAAGTTAAGACTAAATGCAATGATATTAATGAAATTAGATGATGATATTGATTGATTAAGTATGCAAAACTTAATAAATGTAACTTGTTTGAAAACACATTGTGTAATGTAAAAACACATAGAAATGAATGTAAATTGTAACAGAACTTGATGAAACTGAAAGTGTGCACCTGGAATATGGATGGAGACTATAAATGGATTTTATAATGCTTTGATGTTGGTTTTCATGCCTGGTGGGACTCATTCACCATTCTGGGTGAATCAGTCCCAATTCTGCAAAATTATTCCTGAACTTGTTTCAGACAAAAGGGTATCTAAAAATGTAGAAAACCAAAAAATGACTTTAAAGTGGAACTCATTCACCACCCATGGTGAATGAGTCCACTTTTGAATTTTTGAATATTCAAAGGTGGAATTTGGAGCTTTCAGTTTGCACTTTAGACTTCGTCAGGTGTCTCCTTCTGAAACTCTAATTTTCAAACTTGAAAGTGAGTTTTTATTGATATTTTGACTTATCCAATGAAGAGAAAGCCAAAAAAACTTTTCAATTTTATTCTTAATGATTTCCAAGATTCAAAAATTTCTACATCTACAAACACACAAGAAGAGAAGAAGAAATGTTGGATGTTAGGGCATGGGGGTTTGCCTTGGTCAAACCCCTTTTAGGTAATTAAACCAAAATGATGAAAGAATGGAATGAATCATGCAATAATGGAGTTGATTACCTTGCCATGATGATTGATCTTGAATGTCTATAGCAAAACATGAAGAATCTACCCTTGAATGTCTAAAAATTGATGCCTTAATGCCTTGAAATGATAAAACCCTAACTTGCTTGACTTCAAATGGAAGGATGATGAATTAACAATGAAAAATCAATGTAATTTAGGGTTTAGAGAGTTGATTTTATAGGAAATCCACCTTATTATCTCATAAATTGGATCCCTTAGGGTGACATGTGAAAATAATAAACTTAAATTTCAAATTTTCCCGCTCAAAGGTCAAAAATGGGCCAAATGGGACTCATTCACCACCCATGAAGAATGAATCCCATAGGGGTCATTTTGATAGCTAAGATGCTAGGAGATAAGAAAGTAAGGTTTATATTCTGACTTTTTCAGTTATTTGATCAATTTAAGCCTCAGGGTGCACAATATGGGTTAATAGGGGCCTATTAATGATGATGTAAAGGTTAATTAGGGCTTGGGACACAATTCAATGTGAAAGTGTGATTAAATACACATTACAACACTAAAATGAGGTCCACATAGCCTAGGAAGGCACAAGAACCAATGTGAATGTGCAAGACACATTGCAACACTAGTTTAATATTAAGTTTAATTCACAAGCCTTCTAGATTGATGTGAAGATGAAATTAAATACATTTTATAATGTTGAATTATGGATTTAAATAGGTTCATTAAGTCTAGAAAAGTGTGAAAGTCTTTTACAATTCCTTTAGAAGACATCAATAAAAGCATGTTATTCAATTTGCAAGGGTACAAGACCTAGTGTGGATGCATAAAATATCTCACAACACTTGAATCAAGGCCTCATTAAGTCCAATTTATGATGAATTATTCCCATGTCAAGCAAGTTTCCTTTTTTATATGGTACATTTAACCCCCACTTTAGTGAGAGGATGAACTTGCTTCAAACTCAGACTAAAGTAGACATTGAAGAGAGATTCAAGTGTACAGAGGTAAATGACAAAGAATGAAAAAGATCAAAGGAGGTTGTGCAAGCCCCCAGGATCCAAGATCCTAAGTCAAACCATCAAGATACATAATCATGCAATGGAAAGAAATAGGAAGAAGATAAAGATCAAAATGAAAAGGTAGATCAAGCTTTGATCGTTTGTCCAACTAGTTGTGTATTAAATATAGGCTTGTTTGTTTTGGAAAGAAAATGCATAGTCACTCTAGGCGATGGAACTCTTGGTTGTCTTCCAGGTGAGAAATCCCAAAAGTATACTCACTTTGGGGCCACAAAACTTCTACTTTTCCACAGGGTGAGAAAACTCGAAAGGTGAGACATATATGACTGATATGTGCTCACAAACACATAGGTGGCTATGCCGAAAGTTGTGCCTCAGAATGAGCTTCCCTCTCAACCATATTTAAGTTATACCTCCCGATAACTTTAATAAGGTGCCATAATGACATATGATTTTTTGGCTCTATGAGGTAGGAAAAACTTCGTATCCTTGACACTCATAGACATTGTTAATGCAAGATAGTGCAAGGGTGATCCCACAATAGTGGTTTACAATTTTTGGCCAAACTGGACACTGAAATAATTTTTTTTAACTAAATCTTCTCTTTCGGGAACCTATAGCAGCTAAACCATGAGGAATTTGGAGATGATGTAAACTAGAGTTTCATGAAATTTTCTCTATAGATTCTAATTATATTTTTTTCAAAAATTTTGGAATTAGATTGCACTTCTTTTTCCATCTTCCTTGAAAACTAGTTTTTTTCATAAAACAACATTTTTAAAAGGTGACTCACTGTATAACATATAACTTTTTTTCCATGAAGGATAAAATTCTAATTCTTTTGAATTTAGATTCAGAACTCAGATATCTAGTGCTTCCACTTGGTTAGATAGTTTTTAATTGAATATTTTTTCTTTAATCAAGTTTCAAATTCAAACCAATTATAATTCAGACATAGCGCGACTGTATAATGCGTAACATTTTTTACATATGTATCGAAATTAAATTTATTTTTCTTTGTTGGATCAAGGACTTTGATATCTAGTGCACTAATATTTTTATTTTTATTTTTTAATAATCTACTATTTTTCCACATGTGCAAAATAAAGAGCTTGATTTTCAGAGAAAAACCTACATTCACGAGAAATAAAAAATAAATATAATAATTAAATTAAATTTATTTAAAATTAGAATTTTTGGGAAGATTATAATAAGGACTACATACTTGCAAAAAATAAATTTTAAATGAATTCATTTGATCCCCCAAAAGGTAAATTGAAAGTGGTTTTTTATCAACATTTTGATAGGTGTAAAGGAGACTTTGTTATAGGTATGGTTTAAAACTAGCGGGGTTATATCCAAGGGGGTTTGATTTAGGGTAGTTTGATCAAACCCTCTTCAATTGGAATTATTTAAATGGAACCTTTTAAGGCTTAAATTGTTATATTTTCTAAAAATATGTGATTTCAGCAAAAATTTATTCCTCCCAGAAATTGTAAACCAGCTTTGTGGGATCACCCGCAAGGATTGTTCAAAGGGATTTTTCTTAAGTTTGTGTAAAGTCTTATCTTAGGGGAAATTGTGCTTAACATCTCCAAGAGAGGATGTGTCAAAATAAATATCATGCTCTTGGCGGGAATTAGTCCCAATGACTCCACCAAGAAAAGGGTGCATCGCAAGAAGAAAGAAATCACAGAATGAAATCTGAGTGGTGATGTATTCCCCAACTTTAAAGTGGTTGTGAACACCAGTACTGTGAGAAATTGCTTTAAAGTAGAAGGAGACATGAGAGCTTACTCAGAAATCCCTATGCCAAGTCATATGTTTCTGATAAGCTACATCATGAAAAAAGGGTAGTATGTCACATGCGAGCCAGCTTAAGGCATGTCATCCACATCCCAAGCTTTCTCTTATATGTTCATGAAAGGTTAATGGCTAGAAAAAAGAGGAAATGTAAATTGACATACAAGGACAAGGCTACTAAAACCCTTGCCCCCACTTAAGATAGGAGAAGGGTGAGCCAAAATGATTGATGAAAGTAGTGGTAGAGTGAAAATCGATATCAATTAGAGGAATTAGATGCCCCCACAGAAGAATGAATACCAAATTCCTAAAAATGTTGGATTTTATGACTCAAAGCCTTACATTCATTAGTGGAATGACATGAATTATATGATACATGCAAAATGAAACTTCTTGTAAGAGAATTTCTTTCGAGTTCTAGGAGGGAGGGTGATCAAGTGATCTTGGAGGAGTCTCGATAGGATACTCTCTTGATCAATGGTAGAAAGTGGTCTTGTAGTTTGCGTCAAAGGTACATCTTGCTTAGTATTAGTTGTCATACTTACACAAGACCCTTTAGATTGTGATATTTTCTTCTCACTCTTACAGGAGGTGTCTTGCAAGATGACATTGACATTACGTGAAGAGTTCATTGTTTGTGTCATATTATGTAAAGGATGATATTCAAGACCACTAGTGTCGAGGAGTTCAAGATGGATGACTATTAAGGATGATTTAGGAGTAGGTTTTTTGAGATTGTTGATGTTGAGTGAATAAGTTTGGTGATCTCTATTAAACGACAATAACCAAGACCATAAGTGGTTTGTTATGTGATAGGGTCTATAGGGTTGTAGATACCTTGTTTGCAAGCACCACATCCTTTTCCACTATATAAAAATTATTTCATAAGCTCATAACCACTCTCATAAATTTTTTTCATTGCTTTGGAAGTCGGTGGTTATTTGTGATTACATGCTTCAAAGTTTGCTGCGTAATTTACTTATTTCCCTAAATTGGTTGAGGCTAATTTTTTCAAAAGGTTGTCTGAGTCATGTTCGAAATCCAAGGAATCCCAATCATCTTCTAATAGCATCGTGACTTGCTCAATATGTTTTTGAATGGGTTCTAGTTGTGTAGGCGATGTTGATGTGTTTAAGGAATTTTCTTTGTTTTTCTCAAGTTGTAAGGCACTATCAGGTTTAGGATAGGCATCAAGTGTGTGGAATATGTTGTTGTAGATGTATTTAATTTTGTGATGAAGAGTGGAAGGAACACCATTCATTGCATGAACCCACTGTCTACCTAAGATAAGATTACATGAAATTTCATAAGGCATAACATGGATTGGTGTACTCAAGGTGACCACTCCAGCGGTAAGAGACATAATGATTACCCCTAGCAGTTTATTTTTTGACATTGTCAAATCCATTAATAGAGAAAGAATAAGATCAAATGGTTGATTGATCAATGCCAAGCCTATCCAGAAGGCTCATACTACACACATTAATAGTAGAACCAATATCTATAAGAGTTCTCTTTATCCCTTTTTTTTATATTGAGCTATGATCATGAAAGCTTCATTTTGTTTTTGCACATCGAAAGAGGGGAGTTCACTTTGGTGGAAAACAATTTCAATGTTTGGTCCTTGAATCATCGCTACTATATTAGTTGGTGGCACATGAGAAGGGATAAGAACTTGTCGTAAGGTTGTTTGGATCATGTTGTGATAGTGAGGGGAGGCTTGAAGAAGGTCCCACAATGATATCTTTGCAAGATTATTCTTAATTTTCTCGACAAGGTCATACTCCTTGTGACTTGGAAAGAAGGGTTAGGTGGGATAGGATTAGGCGGTAAGGGTGTCGAGGTTGGTTGTTGTGGTTGCAGATTGTTTCGAGTGTTATATGTATGAGCAATAATATTATGACTTGGTTTCCACAATACATTATTCTGAGGAGGGTAAAGGATAAATTCAAATTTATTTTTAGTTTGTTATTTGTGTGAAGGTGGGTAGAGAATTATAGGGTTGTTAGGATCATGTACCATGGGCTATGTATGAGGACCATTGATCGAGGGGGGTCTAATGGACACTTATGCATTCATAACCGCAGTAGTCTTGGGTTGATGTATCTCTAATAAAGGGAAATTGAGGACCACTGGTTTAGTGAAGAAACATTATTGGTGTTGTCGTAGTCTAGTACCATGAGATTCTCCCTAGGTGGAGAGTTTTTAGGAGAACAACAAGCCACATGTGCTTGACAAGCAAGGCTTGGTTCTTCCACAATAACTTCATCGCCAATATGGGAATGATCAATGATAGGATTTTGAAGAAGGGGATGATTATGAAAAGGTTTTAGTTGAGTGTCCATTGTATTTAAGGTATCATTCTCTTGTTCCATATTATCTACCCTGCTAGGAGAGCTTGTAATATGTGCATCCAAGTTTGAAGTTTGTAAAGTAGCTTCATCACAAGTGAGGGAGGAAATAAGAGAAGGACCAATATGGTTGTCAAATAGATTATCCCAAATGTGAGGAGCATGAGGGAATGGAGGATCAAGGGTTTCATGATTCTTAATAGGGATATCTTCTAACACCAACCTATCCTCTTTACATCAAGGAGGGATATTAGGAGATGGAAAAGTTTTATTTTCATAGTTATAAAGACTACATAAGGTGATATTTAGAAATGTGTCTATGATCTCATGTTCATGTTGTCTAGCATCTTCTAGAGGGGAATAAGGAGATGGAAAATCAAGACCCTAAAGACTTGGAACTTTTGTCACCAAGATACCTTCATCACTAATAGGAGAGGTATTGAGAGAAGAACAAGTATGTGTGTGATGATTGTCTATGCTTCCATTCACACTAATGGGTAATGTGATGATTTGGTCAGGACTAACATGTTTGTCATTGTTGTAATCAAAATCAAACTTATAAGAGGGGATGTTATGCTTATAAAATTCATGTTTAATCAAATCAAAGGCACATCTAAAGAACATGTTATGCGAAAGGAAATAAAGTGCAATGCAATTATTTGAAATGCAATTTTCATATATGAAACAAGGTAATTTTGGATTACACTATGCACCAATAAGAGAAATGCAAATGTAAAATGAAGCAATGCATGAAATGGGCTATTTTAAGGTAGATCTAGTGAAATTTATGTTATAGAAACTCAGCTAACTAATACAGATAGGTATAGGAACCAAAAAAAGCTTAAAAACAAGGCTTTCAGTTCTATAAAGGGCAGTTTTAGGGTTGAAAAGGGATTGATTCTCCCAAGGTGATGAATGAGCCCAGTATGGAATTTTTTCATATTTTTGAGTGGTTTTGATGTTTTCTGAGTGCTATGATGTAGATCTAAGTTAAAAATGCATAATTTCAAAAAATTGAAATGAATTTAGATGTTAAAAATGCAACCTAAATGTACTTTTTATGAATGCAAAATTTGAAACCTAGCATGCCAATGAACTAATGCAAAGTCAATGTAAGGCTCAATCTATGATGAAGGACACCAAATCAGAAAAATAGGAGTATTTGAAAAGAAGTTTCACCAAAATGAACCAAATATTTTGTAGGTTTATATGCTACTCTTGCATTCTTAAAGGGTTTTTCACCCAAAAGGAGAGATAAACCCTCAAAATCAATGTGGTTCACTCAAAATAAGGAATGTATGATGAATTTAAGACTAAATGCAATGTTATAAATGAAAAAAAATGATAAAATTTATTGATTAAGTATGAAAAACCTAAGAAATGTAACTTGTTTGAAAACACATTGTGTAATGCAAAAACACCTAGAAATGAATGCAAATTGTAACAAAACTTGACAAAACAGAAAGTGTGCACCTGGAATATGGATGGAGACTGGAAATGTCTTCTATAATGCTTTTGATGTTGGTTTTTAGGCTTGGTGGGACTCATTCACCATTCTGGGTGAATCAGTCCTAGTTCTACAAAACTGTTCCAAAACCTGTTTTAGACAAAAGGTTATCTAAAAACGCAAAAAACCAAAAACTTACCTTGAAGTGGAACTCATTCACCACCCATAGGGAATGAGTCTACTTTTGAATTTTTAAATATTTAAAGGTGGAATCTGAAGCTTCCAGTCTGCACTTTAGACTTCTCCAAGTGTTCGCTTTTGAAACTCTAATTTCTAAACTTAAAAGTGAGTTTTTATTGATATTTTGACTTGTTCAATGAAAAGAAGGCCTAAAAAAATTTGCAACTTGATTCTTAATGATTTTTAAGCTTAAAAAATGTCTAAATTTGCAAACACATAAGAATAGAAGAAGAAATGTTGGATGTTAGGGCATGGGGGTTTGCCTTGGTCAAATCCCTTTCAGGTAATTAAATAAAAATAATGAAAGAATGGAATGAATCATGCAATAATGGAGTTTATTACCTTTCCATGGTGATTGATCTTGAATTTCTGTAGAAAAACATGAAGAATCTACTCTTTAATATCTAAAAATTGATGTCTTAAAGCCTTGAAATGATAAAACCCTAATTCACATGACTTGAGATGGAAGGATGATGGATTAACAATGAAGAATGGACATGACGTAGGGTTTAGAGAGTTGATTTTATAGGAAATCCATCTTATTAACCCGTAAATTGGATCCCTTAGGTTGACATGTGAAAATAATAAACATAAATTTTGTTTTTTCCCACTCAAAGGTCAAAAATGGGACAAATGGGACTCATTTGTCACCCATGGTGAATGGATCCCACCTGGATGGAAAATGGGTTCAATAGGGGTTATTTTGGTAGCTAAGATAATAGGAGATAAGAAAATAAGGTTTATATTGTGACTTTGTCAGCTATTTGATCAATTTAAGCCTTGGGATGCACAACATGGGTTAATAGGGGTATATTAATGATGATGTAAAGGTCAATTAGGGCTTGGGACACAAAATTCAAAGTGAAAGTATGATTAAATACACTTTGCAACACTAAAATGAGGTCTACATAGCCTAGGAAGGTACAAGAACCAATTTGAATGTGCAAGACACATTACAACACTAACTAGTTTAACATTAAGTTTAATTCACAAGCCTTCTAGATTGATGTGAAGATGCGGCTAAATACATTTTATAATGTTGAATTAGGGATAAATAGGTTCATTAAGTCTAGAAAAGTGTGAAATTTCTTTACAAAACCTTTAGAAGACTTCAATAAAAGCATGTTATTCAATTTGCAAGGGTCCAAGACCTAGTGTGGATGCATAAAATGCCTCACAACACTTGAATCAAGGTATCATAAAATCCAATTTATGATGTATTATTCCCATGTCAAGCAAGTTGCATTTTTTCTATTTTACATTTAGACCCAACTTTAGTGAGAGGATGAATTTTCTTCGAAGTCACACTAAAGTAGACATTCAAGAGAGATTCAAGTGTACAGAGGAAGATGACAAAGAATGGAAAAGATCAAAGGAGGTTTGGTAAGCCCCCAAGATCCAAGATCCTAAGTCAAACCATCAAGATACATAATCATGCAATGGAAAAAACTAAGAGGAAGAGAAACATGAAAATGAACAGGTGGATCAAGCTTCGACAAAGTTTTGACCAAGTTAAGGTGGTCAGACATATGAGTTTTTATATTTTTAAAAATTTGTAATAAAAAATTCATAATTAATTATTTACTTGGAAATAAATTACAAAAAAATATGTATCACATCAGGACATGAGTCCTCTAATTATATCTAAAATATTATAATTTAAAGATATTATCATTTTATTGTGGTTAGGGTGGTTAGATAGACACCTACTTCTTATTTTTTCCTTGAAATTTAAATACTATTGCATAGTAATTTCAAATTTTCACCAAATAGTTTTTTTTTTTTTTTAAGTAAACCTTGTAGTTTAGAAATTACATTCAATTTTCTACAGATTCTATTCTTACATATTTTTCAAATAATATAGATAGCTTATTGAAATTTTTATGTCAAATTTCCTAACTCTGATTTTTCTAAATTTTTTGCCACTTAAGGGCCTATTTTTTCCATGATGATCCTCTACATACCTGAGTGATAAACGCACCTCAACCATAATAATGAATAAGAAAGGAGAGAGGGGGTCCCCTTTCCTCACTCCCTATGTTGCAGTAAAGAAACCTGTAGGTGAACCATTAAGAATCACAAAAAAAATTGCATTAGACAAATAAGAACGAATCCATCTATGCCATTTCCCTTTAAATCCAAATTTTCTAAGCACTTTGTCAAGAAACTACCAATCTACACAATCATATGCCTTCATCATATCTAACTTGATGATGAAATAAGGAAAACACTTTGTAGCAATAGAATGAAGTGTTTCATGTGCTATTAATGCACCTTCGTAGGTTTCCTGACAAAGGACAAAACCACCCTACTCAACAAATATAATTCTTGGAATAATTGGCTGCAATCTAAGATAAATGGCCTTAGTAAAGATCTTGTATATTGCGTTACACAATGTTATAGGTCTGGATTCAGGAAAAGATACTATAGGGTTCTTTACTTTTGGAATTATTTCAATATTGGTAACATTGAATTGATTAAGCATTGAACATGTGTCTTGACTCCTCTATTGCCCATAACAAATCATAGCTTATGAAATCCCAACTATTCTAGAAGAAGATTGCTTTAAGACCATCCAAACCGAGTTCTTTGTCTGGGGGTAAGGAAAAAACTACATTTTTTACTTCTTCCAATGTAAAAGGCTTTAATAAATTGTCATTATCCTCATCATGAATCAACCTTAGAATAACTTCAAGTATCTCTTCTTCATCCTCCCTTCGTTGGTCAGTTTTTTGGAGATTTCAGTTTGGTGTATTTTTTCCTTTGTTGTCATGGCTACTCCTGAGTTAGTTGAATTGTTTACCCCCTATAACTACCATACCTCAAAGATGAAAATGCATAGGTTTCTCTAGTCTAAGGGACTATGGTTTGAGTGATAGCCAACCCATAGTTACCAGGGAGTATGAAATTTTTTCCCATAGAAGCAAGTGTGATGAAACTATGGGTTTGATAAAATTGAATGTTTTTGATAGTCTCCTTTTTCATATTAATGAGTGTGATACACCCAAAGAGATATGGGATAAGTTACAAAACTTGTTTGGTTAGGTTAGCAAGTTTCATTCCTTACAACTAGAGGTAGAATTAACTTGTCTTTCCCTGGATGCATTCCCTTCCATTAATTATTTTCTAGTCAAGTTCAAATCTATGAGGTCACAATTAGTAGAATGAATGAAGAGAAAAAATGATAAGGAGTCCATTTTTTTTATTCTGTCTAAGCTGAGAAGCCCATTTGTAGCTTTTTCTACTACCTTCTACTCCACCATGGATGCCTTGGTCAATGCATTCCAAATTCCTTCTTTTGAGAATATTTGTGGTTGGTTAATGAGGGATTAAGCCAAACTTTCCTAGTTAGAGTGGGTCTCCATGAATAATGCATTAGTTGAACAAGAATCTCAAAGTAAAGGGGAGAAGAAACCTAATCCTAAGATAGAGTCCCATGAGTCCTCCACCTCTTCAAAAGAGGACAATCCTAAGAAGGAGAATTTTAATTGTGTGTATTACAAGGAAAAAGGGCATGATGAACACCATTGTTATATGAAGAAGATTGATGAGATTTCACATCTTCTTCAAAAGAACAATATTTCATTGCCCTCATCTGTGACTCCTTCTACAGTCTCGCTATCTCCATCTCCATCTCCATCTTCATCTACATCTTCATCCAAACCTACACAGTCAGGGAATACAAGATTTGTAAGTGGTAGAGAAGAAAAACTCTACATGAGGAAAGGACATGGATTGGTGACTTTTGCAGTGAATTTTGGTCATGATTGTTTTTGGATTCAGGAGCATCTCACCACATGGGTTTTTCTCCCTATCCTTTTTTGGGTCTTCATCCTAATGATACTTCCAATATTTTTTTGGGAGATAGTAAGCTTTTGGATGTTGTAGGGGTAGGAAATGTTGAGATAGGTGATGGTTATTTCAAATATGTATGCATTCCTAATTTGCATACAAATCTACTATCCATCTATTAGATCACTTATGGTGAGGTATCGAAGATTGTAGAATTCACTACAAATTTTGTTTTGATCAGAGAGGCTGATACTGGAAAAGTTATGTTCTCGGTTGAGCTAATCATGAGTCTTTCCTATATGCCTTCTCTCATTTTGTTAAAGATGATGATTATGAGCCTCACACCCCTCTTGCTAGTGTTGATAGCAATTCCTTGGGAGATATTGGTCGTTTGAACTTTGGGGCTCTTCAGACCTATGTTGATTTGAATCTCCTGTTGCTTTAGAGGTTGGTTCTTCAACAAAATAGGATGTTTTTGATGCTTCAGATCTTGTTTTATTGCATGATTATTTAGTAGGCATCTTATATTTTTTTGTGGAGTCTCATCTTGTAGATGTAGGAGACATACTTGAGGGGATTTCTCTCCTCTTTGATGATAGTTTCAGCATGGTTGTTGATACATCTAGATTATCTTTGGAGATTGACATTGATGATCCTTCACTTGATTTGTCACACTTCCTAGTTGTTTTTTATCATGATTATGTGGTGTTTTATGGTATGTGCAGGATCATCATGGAAAAATTAGGCCCTTAAGTGGCAAAAAATTCAAAAAAATCAGAGTTAGGCAACTTGACGTAAAAATTTGAATAAGTTATCTATATTATTTCAAAAATATGTAAGAATGGAATTTGTAAAAAAATGAATGTAGTTTCTAAACTACTAGGTTTTTTTTTTTTTTTTAATCTATTTGGTGAAAATTTGAAATTTCAATGTAGTAGTACTTCAATTTCAGGGAAAAAATAAGAAGTGGGTTTTTGTCTGACCATCCTAACCACAATAATTAATGATAATATTTTTTTATAAGATTTTAGATATAATTAGATGACTCATGTCTTGATGTGATGCATATTTATTTTGTAATTTTTTTCCAAGAAATAATTAATTATGAATTTTTTTATTACAACTTTTAAAAAATATAAAAACTCGTATGTCTAACCACCTTAACTTGGTCAAACCTTCATGAAATTGTTTTTCTTTTGTTTTTTAATGCTATAGTATGCAAAGCATAGAATGTGATGCATGTTTTGGATTCAAAAAATGTGATAGTGTTTGAAAGTTATAGATGTTTTTCAATCAGCCTATCAATTAGGACTTTAGTCATAATTCAAATAGAAAATGAATAATAATTATTTATTAAATTCAAAGTAAAGCATAATTTATATTGGTAGAAAGCTAAGAATATCCTTTAAAAACCCTTTTCGTTTCATCAATTTTGGGTAAAAAAAAGGTCATCAGCCACATACCCTACACATACCCATTATATTGCCACTTTTTGGCCCATCATGATCCTGCACATACCCATTATTCCATTTGGAGACTTCCTTCCTCTTTTTAGTTGAACATGGAGTGTCTTCTTCTATTGGACTTGTTTCTTCCTAAGGGGAGAGGAGTTTCTTGTAGGCATTGGATCGTCTTTTGGTTTTAGGCATATTTTACCAGAATTGTAGCTTCTTCATTATGGGGGGGATATAATCTCTTTTTTTTCCTCAATATGGGGGGATCGTTTATTGTATATACGTGATGTATGTAGTCTTTGGGGGTGTGATTGTGTCCTCCATCCATGCATCACTTTTGTTTTATTTTCTCTCTTTTGGAGAGAGGTTTTTTCCCACATGGTTTTTCTCCTTTTTTCTGGCTATTAGAGATTTATTTTTGCATTGTAAATGGGTACCTAACATGGTTGTGTAGCCGAGACCCATATTGCATCTTCATTTTTCATAATAATCTTCCTAGATTTACACTTAAGGGGGGGTTTAGTGTATTAATTTTATCTTAGGGTAAATAACTTAGAGTGGTTTTTTCTAGTAGGGTAATTTTCTCACTTGTTTGATATTTTGGTGACTTTAAAAGCTTGTACAATATGTATTTTTAGCATCTCAATTTACATTCACTTTTGGTGAAATAGTGTGTACTTCTCTCATGCATTGTGAAGGTATTTTGTTGCAGATGGTGATTCTAGGCTTGGTGATTGACACCAATAGAAATATCCCTTTGTGAGCCATTATTTTCCTTTCTCTCTAGGATAATGTTTTAAAAGGTTGGTTAATTTTTTTTTCTAGAAACTTCCATATTTATTTCTTATATACTCTCATCCTTATATGAATGAATTTCAATTTGAAAGAAAAAAAGGTGTGGAATTATTTTTTGAAACTAATCTATGAAAATAGGTATGTGCAAAAATTAAATTAGCCATATAGTTATAAGGAAATAAACACAAAATAAATACACCATAACAAAATGATTTACATGGAAAATATGTTTTTTGAGAAAGCCAAGATAATCCCACAATAATGAGTTCCACTTTCTATCCAAGATGGACATTGATATCAATATTTTTAATTAAATCTTCACTTTTTGAGACCTATAGCAGCTAAACCGTTAAGAATTTGAAGATGATGTGAAGTAGTGATTTGTTGCAATTTTTTATGTAGAATCTAAATATTATATTTTAATTTTTTTTGAAATAAATCATGAATCTTTCAAAGTTTGTTTTAATAACTAGTTTTTAATTGTAAACATCTTCAAAGATTAACATTTTTTGTCATCAAGCATAATTTTCTTTCTAGAAAGGATAAAATTCTAATTTTTAAAATATAGATTTGTAACATCAATATATAGTGCATGGATATTTTTCATAATTTTTGTTACATTTTTTAAAATTAATTTTTAAAGCTAGTGTAACTATAATTATGACATAGGTGTATGTCATCAAGAATAACTTGTTCTATATATATCAAAATTCAAATTATTATTATTTTTACATAACAAGGACATCAATACCTAGTACAAATGTACTTTTTGGAAAAAAATCAAATATTTTTATATTTTTCCACCTATGTAGAACAAAGAACTTGTTTTCTGAAAAACCTATGTTTAGTAAAAATTAAAAATTGAATATAGAATAAAATGAAACTATATCAAAATTGTTGCAAGGTGTGCACACTTGTTCTCCTTGTGTTGTGAAGAGTAGCACTCAGGTTCTTTGCATGGCTTAACCACCTCCCATGGATTCATTAACTCTTTTGGTGCAACAAAAATCATCTTTGGAACAATTGGCATTAGAGCCTAGGTCACAAGTTTGAACCCCCTCGCAAGGTGTGCACCCTTGGTCTCCTTGTGTTGTGAAGAACAACCCTTGAGTTTGTGGCATCGCTTAACTGCCTCCTGTGGATCCATTAATGCTATTAGTTGTGTCGGGAATTAACAGGTCGATCTTTTAGTGTAATGACAACCATTTATGCAACAAAAAACATAAATGTTAGAAAGATCATTTCAAGGACTGATCTTAAAAATTATCTTGTCCAGTTAATTAAAATTCTAGAGCTTCCTTTCTTGATTTCACAACCATCATCCTAAAACACTAGATTATATCCTTTGCTACACATTTTTCCTACATTAAGAATATTATGTTGGATGCCCTTGAAATAAAGAATATCATCTATCTTATTCTTGACATCAAAATTAATTGAACCTTTTCCACAGATCTTAGTAGATGTGTCATCACCAAACTTAATAAGACCACCATCATACTTCTTAAATTTAACAAAATTAATCTTATTATCTGTCATATGATTTGAGCATCCACTATCAATTATCTAGTAGTTTATCTCCTCTCTTGCATGAAAGATAGTCAACATAGTTCCTTCAATATTGTGACTAGTTTCTAAAGAAATTTCCTTCACACATCTTTTAGGGTTAGTATAATTAGTTCTAACATTCAAAACCATGAGCAAGAATTCATCACTTCCATCATCCAAATAGTCAGATTACTCATCATTAGATGTACCATTGTCTTCTTTAACATAATCACTCTTCTTGAAAGGTTCATCTTTATGATCTTTATGTTTTCCATTTGAAACTTTTCCTAGACATGTTGAAGCATGTTGACCTATCTTACCACAATTGAAACACATGTAGGGTAACTTACCTTTATATTTTCCAATGCCATTTTTCAATCTTCTTGCAAAATTTGATTCCACTTCATCCATATCATTCAAATCAGATTCATCATCCCTCTCTTTCTTATTGACTTTAAAATAAGTTTCTTTCCTTGAAGCATCTTCATCAAACTCTCTTAATTCAAAAGTAGTTAATGCACCAAAAAATTGATATCTAGAATATTGATCCAGATTCTAGGCTTCCTAAATAGCATAAAATTAAGCACTATAAAATTTAGGAAGAGTTTTCAATATGTTTTTCACAATTTCACTTTCCTCCAATTTCCCATCAAGACTATTGATGAAATTGATAATTTCATCCACCCTTGGAATGTACCCTACAATATCTTCATCCTCTAACATCCTTAGGGTTTCAAATTTGGCTTTGAAATTCTACATCTTTATTTTCTTAACCTTAGCATCTCCTTCATAAATTCTCTTCATCTTCTCCCATAGCAATTTTTTAGCTTATCACCTTCACAAGTTCTAAATCAGAAATCCTACTCAAAATAACATTCCTTTCTTTTCCATTATTCTCATAATCTTTGATATTATCTTAACATGACAGAGGAGTGGTAAGCATAGTATATCCATCTCCAACTAATTTCCATACTCCAAAGCCTAATGGGATAAGAAAGGCTTCCATCATTCTTTCTAGAAGGCATAATTTGTTCCATCAAACATAAGGACTTTGAAACCCTTCTTGTGCACCATCCAGATATACCTCAAGTGGTTAAGCTTCTTCCAAGGAACCTCTATTGTGATACCAGTTGTTAGACACATAGGACAACTAATAGGGGAGGGGTGAATTAGTTGTACATTAAAACCTTCAAACCCTTATTAATCATCAACATGAATGTAAACACATGAAATACCAACACATTAACAACCATACATAGTAAAACACGAAATTTTACATGGAAAAACCAATAAGGAAAAAAACATGGTGAGGATTAGCTCACTGTATGAATATCAATACTGATTACAAAAGGATCACTACCAAAAGTGCTCATTGCCCAAAGGAATCACTTGATGTAGACCAAGGAGGCTCAAACCCATTCAACCCGATAACTTTCCTTTAAGAGGAATCTAACAAGATTAAAATAACTTATTTGAGCAATCTAAACAACTCTCAAAGTCTGAAAACCAAGAAAAACATGATTTCTCACTTTCACCCCTTAAATCCCAGTAGTAGTGCAAACTCGGTTTTTGGCCATTAACACAAATGTTCTCCAAAAAACTAGACAAACACATGATGGTTTTAGACACCCATTTCAGATTTATAACACATATCACAATGTTAGATGCAAGTCCTTTAAACCAATTCCCCAAAATCACCCCTTCTACGTTGACCTAATTAGGTTAATTAGGCCTAAATTACAAAGCAACATGTCCTTAAACTTATCACTTTCCCATGAAACCTTGGGGAAGAATTTATTATGCTCTCAAACCTCCAAAAACACAATTGGACTCCATTGGTATAGAAAATTTCATACCAAACCTAGAAACCCTTATTTTATGCACTATTCATGAGGTTTTATTGAATGTGACACTTCCACAACCTCCCAGACCTCAAAGACAACTTGAACACTATCCAATAGCCCTGTACATGCTCAAGGATTCAAAAAAACATGACCTCCCCTACATATTTTACCAAACCCTAGACTAAGACTCCTCATTTACATGCATTCTCTACACAAAACTCACAAGAATAGCGGGCTTAACTCCTTTATTTCTTCCCCAACACTCTAATATAATTTCCTACATTATTCTTAGACTTACTAGGTCCCATTCCACTTGTTTCAGTCAATAAAAATGGTGTAAGGGCCCTTCAAAGCATGCTTTGATCACAAAACCCTCAAAATAGGGTTTCCCGGGCTGTTCACAAGAAAACACTTAAAGAAAGCTTCAAACTCTTTTTTAACCCTTCAAACCTAATGAAAAACATAGAATATACATGAAATTACATTATTCAAAAGATATTTTCACAATGCAAGTACTGCATGTTACCATATAGGTCTGGAAAAGTCAGGACACACAGAAAATTGCTGCTAACTCTAAGAATTCAATGTAATTTCTTCACAAAAATTACAAGCCAACATTACAATTGGTGTTCTCATACTATTTAAAGTCTTATTCACCTTTTCCCAATGAACAACTACCTTGTAACTAGTTTTTAAATCCTTAATGACCATTGGAGGTCATAAACACACCTTTTACATGTTTTGTTAACACACACTTCCATTCATTGCAATGTTTATACTTCTTTGACCTTTATAAGCACCTAGCCTATTATTAGTGGTCTAATAAGACCTTATTCACATAAGGACCATATATTATTGAAGAAAATAACATACTACCATCCTAGACACCACCTTGTCAACTTTCACAATCCTTGCACATGAATAACAAATCCTTACAAGATGAATACAAATCCTATCAAAGTTGATTGATTACATGAGAATGGTCACTTAGGACCTTATTTGCATTCAAAAACTCAACACACAACCTCCTAACACACTACGTAAAAAATACTTCATGGAAACTGAGAGATGGTGGGTGCTCTTGCACCATACATACCACCATAAATAAAGACTCATGTCTCATGAGTGAAGGTTTGTTTGCACTCCACAAAGCCAATGTTGTCTTGTACTTCCTCCTATTTTTCTTGGGCACTAATAACTTGTAGTCGGTTCTTCCTACTTGCCTCTATATGCAAGGAATCTTGCTCCCTTCTCTGAAATCATATCAAAGGGTGGTATGTTATCTTCCCTCAGACCAAAACAAGTAAACCTCCTCACCTTCATGCCTTTAAAACATCCTTTACCCCTGCCTACCTTATTGTTTGTTATCATGTCTGATGGAGACTCCTTTCTACTTTCTTTTCCCTTCATGACTGATGTAGGACCTACTCCAACCATCTTCAACCCTATCCAAGCAGTATACTGTCCCTTATGACTACGTTCTTCCTTATTCACATGGTTCACTTTACTCTGATCCTTGAAATCAAGCATCAGACCTACTGCTCTTGTTGATACAATCCCATACATTACTTTGTTATCATATTTTAGAGACCTCCCTAGACTTGACTGTCTTTCCTTTCCATGAACTATTATAGGATAGACCATTGTCCCAATCATAATTTCTTCCATTTGCTTAGCCTCTCCTTGTTGTGCCATCAAAAAGTTACCATGAACCTTTCTTAGATCAGTCATCTCCATGGTCTTCACATCATTTTTCTTCCCCAACTGAACTTCATCCTTGTTAGTCCTTTGACTCCTCTTCTTAATAGGTAAAACACCACTAGTTTCCACTATCTTAGCACCATTTGGAGGCGTCTTTCCTACTGCCTTAACACCATAACTCTACTCCAAAACAAAAAACAAGTTATTCTTATTTTCTTCAAGCTTTATAGGCTCCTTTTTTCCAAAGATCACCGCCTTAGTTTTACCTTTATCCTTCTCTTTTCCCTGCAAAGGAGTTAGTTTAAAGCTTTGTTCATCCTTCCAAATGGTGTAGGTGTTTTCCCAACCATCATACATAGACTTCCTATCAAATTTCCATGGCCTTCCCCAGAGAAGATGGGAACAATCCATTGGCAATATGTCACCTAAAATTCTATCCTTGTACTACCCAATCTAGGAATCCACATAAGCTTGCTCATTCACCACTAAGGTTTGAGTATCATTCAACCAAGAAACTTTTTATGGTGATACATGAGGTATCTTTTCTAGAATCAACTTATGGGTATGTGCAGGAGCATGATGGGCCATAAAGTGGCGATATGTAAGTGATATGATGGCCCATGTGGCTAATGACTTTTTTTTACCCAAAATTGATGAAACAAAAACGGTTTTTAAAGGAGATTCTCAACTTTCCACCAATATAAATTATGTTTTAATTTGAATTTAATAAATAATTATTATTCATTTTCTATTTGAATTACGACTAAAGTCTTGATTGATAGGCTAATTGAAAAACATCTATAGCTTTCAAATGATATCACATTTTTTGAATCTAAAACATGTGTCACATTCTATGCAGCTTTGCATACTATAGGATTAAAAAAAAAATGAATTTCATGAAGTTTTGACAAAGTTAAGGTGGTTAGACATAGAAGTTTCTATATTTTTAAAAAATTTTAATAAAAATTCATAATTAATTATTTACTTGGAAAAAAATTGCAAAAATATGTATCACATCGAGACATGAGTCCTCTACTTATATCTAAAATCTTATAAAAAATATTATAATTTTATTGTGGTTAGGTGGTCAGAAACCTACTTCTTATTTTTCCCTAAAATTTAAGTACTACTACATTGAAATTTCAAATTTTCACCAAATAGATTTAAAAAAACCTAGTAGTTTAGAAACTACATTCAATTTGCTACAAATTTTATTCTTACATATTTTTGAAATAATATAGATAACTTATTCAAATTTTTATGTCAAGTTTCCTAACTCTGATTTTTTTGAATTTTTCGCCACTTAAGGGCCTATTTTTTCCATGATGATCTTGCACATACCCTTATCTAACATCTCCCTAGACACCATGTTATCTTGAGAACCAGAATCAATTATAACTTGGCACACTTTTCCTTTGCATTTACATGAAGCTCTGAATAGGGTCGTTCTTTGGCTCAAATCTTCCTCCTTTGCTGCTTGCAACAAGGTCCTTCTCCTACCTTTAGATCTACAGGTCTGGTTGATGAATTAACACTCTCTTCTTCATCCCCTTGCATAAATTGAACTCTTTTATCACCTTTTCTTTCACTTCC
This sequence comes from Sequoia sempervirens, assembly GCA_007258455.2. Classification (NCBI taxonomy): domain Eukaryota; kingdom Viridiplantae; phylum Streptophyta; class Pinopsida; order Cupressales; family Cupressaceae; genus Sequoia; species Sequoia sempervirens. Next base: position 240,689,300 of record VDFB02047230.1, on the reverse strand, counting down.
ACTTGTAGCAACACTAAAATTGTCAGGACACTTGAAGGTAGGGTGACCAAAATCACCACATCTTTAGCATCTTCTTGCAAATTCATTTGAATCTCTTCCTCTATGATTTTCTCTTCCACCTCTCCATCCACCTCTAAACTCATCCCCTTGTTCTTTTCCTTTACTAACATCTTCTTGACCTTCTTTGGATTTTTTTTGTGTTGAAAAGGTGCTTATGCCCTTAGAAGTACCATTTATACCTATTTTTTTCCTTCTCTTGTCTCCTTTTAAGTTTATCCTCCACCCTAATTGCTAGCTGAAAACATTTGTCCATAGATTTGGGGTTAGCAACCACAAGTTCATCTTGAATATTAAACCTTAAACCACCTGGATATCTAGCTACCTTCTCAACCTCATCCTCATCCCTTCTAGATCTTATGCTTAACTTGTAAAATTCATTTGCGTATGCTTTGACATCTAAGTCTTTTTGTGTCAAACCTTGTAACCTTTTATATAATTGAACTTCATGGTCTTTTGGAAGAAACTTACCTTTCAACTTCTGCACCATCTTGTCCCAAGAAGTGATTCTCTTTTTTCCTTGTTTTCTCCTCTCTGTTTGTTTATAATCCCACCAAAGAAGAGCATGTACTTTTAGCTTTGTTTTTGCAACCTTCACCATATATTTTTCTAGAACATCCTCACTTTCAAAATAGTTATCCATAGAAGCTATCCAATCAAGTAATTCCTCTTCATTAATATTACCACCATAAACAAGAAGATCAACCTTTACCAAGTTATGAGTACCACATTTTACTGCCTTGAGAATCTTTACAATTCTTTGATCTTCATCAGCATCTTCATAGTCTTCATCTTCTTCCTCTGATTCACTCTCTTCCTCAACATCTCTCCTTTTCTTTGTCTCCAAGGCTGCAAGCCATGCCAACACAACATTATGAGATTCTAGAAGCTTAGCATGCTTATCTTTCAGATCTTGCAACTCCCTAGTAGCACCAACATTCTTAGGAGGCATCTTCTCCAATCAACTTCCTTCAGGCTTGCAAAAACCAAACAAAACTCCAACAAGGAATCCTTTCTCTGAAGCTCTAATACCACTTTGATGCAGACCCAGGAGGCTCAAACCCATTCAATATGACAACCAGCCTTTAAGAGGCATCTAACAAGATTAAAATAACTTATTTGAGCAATCTAAACAACTCTCAAAGTCTAAAAAACCAACAAAAGTATGATTTCTCACTTTCACCTCTTGAATCCTAGTAGTAGTGCAAACTCAGTTTTTGGCCATGAACACAAATGTTCTCCAAAACACTAGACAAAAACATGATGGTTTTAGACACCCATTTCAAAGTTATAACACATATCACAATTTCATATGCAAGTCCTTTGGAGCAATTCCCCAAAATCACCCCTTCTACATTGACCTAATTAAGTTGATTAGACCTAAATTACAAAGCAACATGTCCTTTATCACTTTCCCATGAAACCTTGAGGCAACATTTCCTATGTTCTCAAACCTCCAAAACCACAATTGGATTCCACTGGTACGAACAATTTCATACCAAACCTAGAAACCCTTATTTTATGCACTACTCATGAGGGTTTATTGAATGTGACACTTCCACAACCTCCCATACCTCAAATCCAACTTGAACACTATTCAAAATCCCTTTACATGCTCAAGGATTCAAACAAAACATGACCTCCCATACAGATTTTACCAAACCCTAGACTAAGACTGCTCATTTACATGCATTTTCTACACAAAACTCATAGGAACAGTAGGCTTAACTCCTTTATTTCTTCCCCAACACTCTAATCTAATGTCCTTCACTCTTCTCAAACTTCCTAGGGACCATTACACTAGTTATAGTTGATACATTTGGTGTAAGGTCCCTTCAAAGAATGTTTTGATCACAAAACCCTCAAAATAGAGTTTCCCAAGCTGTTCATAAGAAAACACTTAAAGAAAGCTTCAAACTCTTTGTTAACCCTTCAAACCTAATTAAAAACACAAAATATACATTCCATTACATTATTAAAAATATATTTTCACAATGCAATGACTATACATTATCGTATAGGTTTGGAAAAGTCAGGAAACATAGAAAATTGCTGCTAACTCTGAGAATTCAATGTAATTTCTTCACAAAAATTCCAAGCCAACATTACAATCAGTGTTCTCATACTGTTTAAAGGCTTATTCACCTTTTCCCAATGACCAACTACCTTGTAACTAGTTTTTAAATCCTTAATGACTGTTGGAGGTCATAAACACACCTTTTACATGTTTTGTTAACACACACTTCCATCCATTGCAATGTTTATACTTCTTTGACCTTTAAGCACCTAGCCTATTAATAGTGATCTAATAAGACCTTATTTACCTAAGGACCATATCTTATTCAAGAAAACAACATACTACCATCCTAGACACCACCTTGTCAACTTTGACAATCCTTGCACATGACTAACAAATCCTTACAAGATGAATACAAAGCCTATCAAAGTTGATTGATTACATGAGAATGGTAATTTAGGATGTTATCTGCACTCAAAAACTCAACACACAACCTCCTAACACACTTCCTAACAAATACTTCATGGAAATTGATAGAAGGTGGGTGCTCCTGCACCAACACTATACAAAAGAAATAAAGGATCACTGTCAATGGCTCACTACCCAAAAAGATCACTTCTTGTAAAATACAAGAGAATAGAAAGATATTGTTACAAGGAAGTTTAGTTCCTTATAAAAAAGAGGAGAATCCACCACAACCATCCACAACCTTTGACTCACTACCTCCAACAAGTTCAGGCACACTAAAATGTAGACACCTTCTACTCACTGCCTCCTATAGTCTTAGGCATTCATGCTTGCACTCAAATCACAAAAATTGATCACACCTACATCATTTCACACCAGACTAAACCCCACACACTTCTTCAAAAATTTAACTTACATATATATCTTCCACAACCATGAATAACCTTCTCCAAGTTGGCTTCAACGAAACATATGCACCTCAAATGTGCGACCACCAAACAAGTTGGCACCAAACACTTCCGTGGTGGAAACAAGTGAAGGTGTACCACACCAATTTTTAACCAAGACCTAAATCTACATTTAAATGCTATACGAAGGTTCCAAAATCCATGAACCACATCCACAAATAGCGCTAACATGCCAGGTTGGTCAAACTTGCATTAAGGCTACCAAGCAACCACATACACACTTCACCAAGATTGAAAACATCCTATAGAGCATATAGAAACATTACATAATATCTTGTAATATTCCAACACCAAAAAAAAAACTAAAATCACTAGATTAAATACATGAAGCTTAAAATGTTTTTTTCCTTTGCAACCAGTCAAACTATCAATGAGATACAATTCATGAACCAAGCTTGTAGAATAGTTGAAAACCAAACCATCCAAGGGAAGATAGATAAAAGAATAATTACCACATTCCCAAATCTCTAATAAATGAAACTTCAACATGGAGAAATGCAGCTTCTAGCAATTCCATTTCTCCTAGATATCCCTCTTCACAAGCTAGAGGCAATCCAACACACTCTTAAACATATCTTTTATTACCACATGATCTAAAACCTAAAAGTTTGGATATAACACCTTTAAAGGAATTTTATCATCACATCCAAACCACACAAGCACAACTTGAAGAATGAGGAAATGTGGAGAACAACACATAACATATCCATGTCACCACGAAAACTCTTTATACATTTTTTCTCAAAAGCAATTGGAAACCAAGTGACCCTGCTACATTTGCAACACTCACTCAACACCACAAACACCTTCTCATCATGACCACACTAGAGGTTGACATCAAGGACAATACTAATGACAACATAGTGCAACAAGAATATGAGTTAATACCCTCACATAGGTTTAGGCTTGGTGTGAATTCTGTTAAGGTCTCTATTTATTATTTCATAGCCATTCAACTTAGTCACTTTGTGATAGTATTATATCACTATTATTTAAAATCCATGCTACTTATTCACTTTCTAAAAATATTATATCATTATTGTTTGATAGCCATTTGGATTAATCCTATTTGTAAAAATATTGTATCATTATTGTTTCAAATCCATTCAACATAGTAAAGGTTTGTGATAGTATTATATCACTATTATTTCATGGCATGTTGGCTTAGTCACTATGTTTGATCTAATGTTAGGATCGAGGACTATTGTGGAGAGGAAAAAGGGGGCATTATCTTTGAGGAGTGACACCCATTGGAGTAAAATGGGAAGTGGGCAGGAAAAGAGGCATTTTCCTAGAGGTAGACGGGAACGGTGAAATGGGTAATATGGATGTATTAGGTTTTTAATGGGTTCCCTTGATTGGGAGATTAAAGAATAAATTGTAGTTGATGTAGATGATGCTCGTTTGGCATGTGAAGTTTCTTCGTGGGGTTCATTATCAAATACATGGTCAAGGGTGTGTTCAGGATGAGGACATTAGAACCTACAGATGGAGGACTATTTTCAGCAGATGAGGGGGCTAGAACAATTAAAGATGTAGTAGAAGAAAGAATGGTAGGCGTAAGACCTACCTAGGTTGTTGAAGCCAAAAATATTGGTAGAGAAGATTCCACCTCTTCTTCCCCTCTACTTGATATGCTTGGTTTTTCTAAGCCTTGGACTCATCTCTTTTTTGTAGGGGAAAAACTAGTGGATTCAGATTATCTGGTAGTTGATCCCACTGACACTTGGCCCCTATAGATGTACCAAACCTCTTTAGGGACCATCGAGTCCTCTTTCCCTTTGGTAGGGCATTGGTGGAAGATGTGATGTATGAGCCTTTGTGTTTTGACCCCTTTCCTTTTCCTTTTCCCACATTGGGCTCTTGAGGCTAGGAGGTGTAGAGTGGCACTTGCTCTAGTTCAATCTCCCAATTTGATTAAGAATTACTATCATCGGTTCTAGCCTCAGCATCATAGATGTGGTCAAAATTCCCATCGTGTGACTTAACCTCTCTATATAGGGTGTTCAGGTTCTCTATTTCTTATCGGTACCTCTAGAAACTCACCTTCTTTCTTTCTAACCATCCCAACTTATTTAATTGTGTCTTGAGGGATTCACCCATCTAAGTACTTTATTGGAATTCTGCCACCCGAACATAGAATTTTATGCATGGTGCCCAGTCAAATGGTATAGAAGCTAGGTTTATGTATACCTATACCCTCTCCTCAATTATTTTTTTCATTGACTCAAAATATTCTTTCCTTTCATGATTTACAATTGAAATATGTCTTGTAGGATTGTACCTCCAGGTGTCGCAAATGAGGACCAGGGCTAGGCAAGCCAATTTTCTAGTTAGCACTTCTCACTCTTCCCTTTTCACAAGTATTACTTGATGTTTGGTAATGGTAAGGTTAATTGGGTAAAGTGACTTTTTATCCCTCCTGTTGCCATAGGATTTGTCAGAAATAGTTGCCTAAAGGTATGCCTCCAAGGTGAATGTCCTTTTTGTTACAAATTTAGGGAGCCTAAAATGCTCCTCAATAAAACCATGAAATTTGAAGGAAAAGTTGAATCCCAAAAATAATTCATCGAGGTTTGGTGGATTTTCATCCATTCTAAGGCTTTAGAGGAAAACCAACTTGGGGGGCATGGAGACAAATCTAAGAAATTAGTGGTAGGAAGTAATCCAGAAATGAATAATAATCCCAGGTTTTGGAAACCACATAGGTCCAGACCAAAACTGGCTGGTATAACCCCTTTACATCGAACTTACTAAGTGATAAATATCCTATGAAAAATTTAGGGTTCTAATGTAAAATCAAATATGTGAAGTAAGAAGAATACCTAAACCGAAAAGCAGTGCCATAATTTCTTAATTGTTTGAGCATCTTTTCAGCCACTACATCAGCAAAATCAAAATACTTCTAGCTCCTCTCCTTCCTGAGCATGAAAGCCAAGCCCACCTCGAATTTGTAAACCTTTTTTCATCCTCAAAGCTCAGTAAACATAAGCTAGCATTGTGAAAACAACCTACACATCTAATTTGAACTTTCTACATACTAGAGGGAAGACAAGTTACTTGTCCTCCAACTTCTCCGTTGTTTCATCCATATAAAATTTTAATTTTTGTCTCTGGTTCTCCAGAAATCTTCCATTCTTTGGTGTTCAAATATTTCTAGATCCCAGTTTTTTAGGGATGCATAACATATCCTAGATGGTTGTTGCACTGATGGTAACCCTCAACATGTTTGCATAGATAACCCATGTTTCTTTATCAAGCCTTTCGTGCATGCATCCACCAGCTCTAGTCATGGATGTATAGAGGGTAATATGAATTGTGGCAAACCACAATACCAAATCTATGATGCAAAGCCCTCCATTGAACCATGGGTAATCATTCTTTGCATTTCTCCTTCCCTAGGATTTTTAGGGTTCACATGCAACTTTGGGTAAAAAATATTGTCTACAAAATCCTTAACTACTTCCTCCTTTACAGGGTTTCCTACCTATATGATTTTGGTACATGTGCAAAATTATTGTCTTCCAGTGCTAGGTATTAGCATATGAATCCTTTCCAAAGATATTGGTGTAGCTTGGTCTTGTAGACAATACTCCATCCTATCGACCAAAAGATGATTCCTCTGCCATTGTTGCATTTTTGGAAGGATTTGTAGAAAATTTCTTTAGAGCAGCAATCGCTTGAGGTTTTTTATACTTAGCAAAAATTACTTTTTTGGGTGCATTTAATTTTTATACATGCATGCCATAAGGCGTTGTCATTACCATTAGCTCATTGAGTGCTGCCAATGAGGTGATACATGTGGAGTGGGATTTGTATCCCTTGGGAATGCCAACCTTGCTACGATAATGTAATTAGTACATTCCTCCTACTACCCTTTTTTACAAATAATCCTTGACCAATGGGAAGCATGCCTTTAGCAATGGAAAGTGTGCTTTTAGCAATGTAAAGGTACTTCAAAAAGAAATTTACATTTAATTTGGAAATGTTTAGCCCTTTTAGAAATTTCTTTACGTATAAGTGAGGTAGGCTAGCATTGGTGATGGTAATGGACACATGGTAGCCATTGGTACATCCGAGAATTTACACTCAACACTTGAATTAATTTTCCAAAGCTTGATTAGACATATTTCATATGATTCATCCCTTGCCTCTTAGCATGTTAATATGTTTTATGTCATTGCCTAATAGAAGATTGATTTTCCATTTGCAAACCTTCCCGATGCACATTTTCTATAAATGGCAACCTCCACTTCATAAAAATACTCATTGAATTAGCATTTAAGTTGGTGAGCTCTTTTCACTACACTTTCACCTCCGCTATTTTGTAAGCTTGCTTGCTATCATGTTTGGCCTAAGTACCCCAATTTGGCTCTTAAGCTAAAAAATACATAATTCCTTTGTAGATGAAGTCAGTACTCAGAGAATTAAATGCCTGGTAGGGAAAAATGACTGCCTTTTGATGGTTTTAAAATGGGTGCTCGGGAAGGATTACATGAAGGATTGAAACCATCTACGGTGCAACTCCAATGTTATCTCCTAGTCTGTGGCTTCCCTACTAGATTTGGACATTTCCAAGCCTTGAATTATTTAACTATTCCATGCCATGTTTGATTCGACATATTTAGATGGGCTCAAAAAAATATTGCAAGTAGCTATCCCTGGTTGTGGCATTCTGAACGCCATGAATATCTGCAAGCAAATCAACTTTGGGGAAGTGGTGCCCTAGTTACCCTTTCTCATGGACTTCCACACTCTAGACTTGGAGAGGCATCACTCACTATCTCAACCCATGGTCTCCTTCCTTTTGAGGGAGTATAAATTGGAGCATATTCCTAGGCTTGATTGGAAGAATCATTTCGAGTTCTTGGTGTATGGTCGTGGCATCGAGGATTAAGGTCTGTGTCATGATTGTGTGTGTTGTGATGTGTGATGTTAACCCCTACTACTTCCTTGTTGAAGAAAACACAAATAAGTAACATTTTTACTTTCGTAATGGATAGAGGCTTTAATTTCCACTATCGTTTCATGTCGCCTCCACCTTTTTGTTTTTTTGAATATGTATCTCTTTTTGGGTTTGAATGAGAAGGCTTCAAGCTTCTCTTAGAGCTTTAGGATTGTTATACGTATTATATTATAAATATTTTGATGAATATAAAAATGATATAATACTTGTTATTCATGTGTTTACTCTTATGGCTTTATTTACAAAAATAATATATTTTACAAAAAAATTACACATGGTACATAACTATAAAAAATTTAACGAAATTGCATACTTTAATGGAAGAATTTTAGATGAGTACTATTTATTGGTATATCTATAACATTGCAATCTATATCTTCTAGCTCGTACACATTATTTTCTTTGCATGTGTGAATGTGGAAGGGACCCTTCCATAATGGATCAAACTTTGCATGTTATCCTGGTTTTGCAACGCACTCATCATACCTTAGCACAAGGCTTCCCTCTTGAAAATTTGGGTTGGAGGATTTTTTATCAAACCATATTTTGACTATTTGTTGGTGCCTGATCATGGCGTCATACACGTTTTCTCTTTTTTCTTTGAGGCTGAAAAGCTATACCAATATTACTTCAATTCTACTACTTTCCTTGACTTCCAAGACTTTCAATAGTTGTAATGCTAGAATTTCTAGGGAAATGGGTAATACCACCTCCTTTCCATACACTAATTAATAAGGGGAGGCTTTCAGGATCTTCTTAGGTGTGATTCTATTAGCCCATAAAGTAGCTCATAGATACATGTTTGTACCATTCCTTCTAGTGCTTAGACTCAATGCACTTTATTAACTTAATCAATTTTTTGTTGGTCGATTATGCTAACCCATTTCCTTGTGAGTAATAATAGGACAAAGTTCTGAGGTAGACCCCATTCTTGAGAGTGAAGAATGAAATCTTAGAGCCCACAAAGGCTCATGTGTTATTAGATATGATGGTTTTAGGGAAATCAAACCTTGCCACTAGCTCCTCAAGAAAATTAATTATTTTTTTTTATATAGAATTTCTAAGGGAAACAACCTCCATCCATCTTGTGAAATAATCAGTCGCTATGACTATCCAGTTTTGTCCTATGTTGGAGATGGGATTTATCATCCTGATAAAATCCAAACCCCATTGTGCAAAAGGTTCCTTAGTCGCAATTGAGCTCAATGACATGGAGAAGTTCTTCCACTTGCCAATGGAATATCAAAACTGAGTACATTTCTACACCAAGTGATGGGCCTCAGAGAACATTGAAGTCCAGTAATAGCTTTCCCACATTATTTTTAAAGTAGTAGTCCTCATGGAGAAGTGTACACCCTCGTGACTATTGTGGAACTCATCTAAAACCCTTTCTACCTATGGCTTATTTGATCAATGAAGAAGGACATTGTCATAATTTCTTTTAAATAAAATACCCTTAATTAGTACATACCTGGTGCCTTGCAGTCAGTAGTAGCATCTTTTTTGAGGTGGGAAATTGGTTGGCTATTTCCCCTTTTGTATAAATCACGTCTAATCAGCCACCCATGACTTATCAGACTCAAACTAATTTGTATAGATTTGATTGGTCTCCTCTTCTAGCTAGGAGCTTAATTCCTTCATGAGGTATTCATAAAACCTTCTTTCCTAAACCAGTTCAGTCGATAGGATTTCTACATCATATTCCAGGATCTTAGTGATTTAGTTGGCCCTCTTTTTGGTTATCTAGCCTCCAGTGATGTATTCCTAAACACTGGGATGGATGATAAGGATGGTGATTCTGTTGGCCGATACCAAGTGTCAAAATTTATTCAGGCTTTTAACAATAGCAAAGGCCTACTTTTCAATAAAGTTGTACCTGGTTTCATATCCTTTGAGAGTTCTAGAATGGAATATGATGGCATGTTCTCTGCTTCCCTCCTCATCCTTCTGAGTGAGCACAGAAGCTATGTTGTGTTGGCCACTATAGCAGGAAATCCTTGGTGAAGTCTGGGTTAGCTAACACCGGAGCTACGAAGATGGATGCCTTTATTTGCTTGAAAGTAAGCTTTCCTTCAAGAGTCCATTTAAACACTAAATTCTTCTTCAGCATTAGCATGGTAGGTCTCACAATGGCCATGAAGTCTGAAATAAACTAGCTAATAAAGTTGATATTTCCTAGAAAATATTGTAGCCCCTTTTGGTTGACTAGTAGTGGTAGCTCCATTATAGCCTTCACCCTTTTGTGGTTTGTGGCTATTCCTTCTTTCAACACCAAAAAACCAAGAAACTTTCCTTGCGGCACTCTGAAGACACATTTCTTGGGATTTAAAGAAATCCTAAACTACTGACACTTTTCGAAGACCTTTTCCAGATGACCAAAATCATCATCCTTTGATTTTAAAAAAATAGTCAAGTTGTCTAGGTATATTAGGATGATCTTATCAATCAATCCCTTAAATTCCATATCCATCACTCTTTGAAAAGTAGCACCTGCATTAGAGAGTCTAAAGGGGATCTTTGCATATGCAAACATTCTCCACTTAGTGGTGAACATTGTTTTATGTTGGGCTTTATCCTTTATGTAGACCTGGTCATACCCCAAAAATCCATCAAGAAGCAAGAACACTTATGATCCAGCCACAATTTACAAAATTTTCTCCATAGAAGTCAAAGGGTAGTGATCTTTTAATGAAACTTTGTCCAAGTCCCTGAAATCCATGTAGAGTCAAATATTGCCATTCTTTTTCAGCATTGCTACAAGGTTGGATACCTAAGTGGAATGTTTGATTAGGTATATGATTTTAGATTTGTTTAATTTTGTAAGATCCTATGCCATTAGTGCCTCAACCTTTGGATTCACTTACCTTTGTTTCTATCGGACAAGCTTTGATCCTTCAATGAAGTCAATAGTGTGTTGAATTCTTCCCAATTCATATCCTTTAAGATTGTTGTAGGTCCACACTATGACCCTATCATATTTAGTACATAGGCCTTTCAGTATTTCCTTGTCCACTTGCAAGATGTCTCTTTCAACTTTTAACCTTTTTTCATTACCGACATCGAGGTCCTTAGAGTCTCTTGCATTGGTAGTGAATCTTTGTTTTCTATTTCTCACATCTTCACAATCGAAGATATTTTTGAGAGTAATCAAGCCTCATGGGAGCTTATTGCTTTTTAATTTGATCACTTGTCCTTCAGTAGTCCCTCTAGCTTCAAACTGTGAATGATCAGAAGCTTTCTTTAACTTCTATAGAAAAGTTGTAATATGAATGTCATCCTCAAAAACCTTCTAGTTCTACTCATTGTCATGAATTGACAGTCAGATGATGGTCTATATTGCATTTTATTTTCTTATTGATTTAGGGGTTCGCTCAAACTGTGAACCAATCAAAGCCATTTGTTCTACAACAATATTCTAGGATTGTGGAATAACCTATACGTTAAAAGTTTCAAAGCTCTTCATCAAATCCAATATTATATGTCTATAAAACCTCATTCTTACATTTTTCATGGATTCCTATGTGTGGACCTAGCTTACAACCAACTCTAAATGTCTGAATGCCCATAGTCTCCTTATGCCCATCCACTTTGGGAGAATCTAGCCATGGACCAAAGCCTCGTACTTTGCATTGTAAATTGAGGACATGAATTGGAAGTAGAAAGCTTTGAGGATCTCTGATCCTGTTAGAGATACCAATCAAACATCCTCTTCAGAACTGATTTTGTGCTTAGCACCATAAAAATATAGTGTCCATAGACCATTGTCACTTGGCCCAGTAGGTTCCTCCTACTCCCTTACCAATTTCAAGAAAACTTGATCATCATCGAAGATCACATAGGTGCCTAACCCAATAGCACAAAAGTTCTCAAATGGGTCAAAATTAATAAATTGATTGAGCAAGACCTCCTCTTCGGGGGTCCAATCACTTGTGTCTTCTTTGTCTTCTAGCATTTCTATATAATATGGCTCCTTTTTTGAGAAGGAGATATGTGCTGCTTCAAAGCACAGAACTGTGTTGTCTGATATATGTTTAGGGTGCAAGGATTCAAACAATATCTTCATATTCACCTCGTGCTTTTTCTTTAGTATGAAATGATACCAACTAAGCACTAGATATTTGCAAAGCTTTGCTTTGAAGTCCCTCAAAAGACACATCCCAAAAACTAGAGGGACATCTATCACAACTACTTCTTGTGTGACAGTTTGGCTTGGACATGAGAAAAGGGTCAAGGAAAAATCCTTGATGTGGCTAATAGTCAGGACCTTCTTCCCATCTAATTAAAAGATCCCTTTCTCAAGAGGATTATACTTTTAAGTTTCAAGGCATCATCCACTTGCTTAGGAATCACCTTGGTACTAGCTCTCAAATCCATCATGTTGTTATGTAAAAGCTTATCTCTCGCAATAAATGTTAAAAAAGAGTGAGTAGGCTTTGGTTTGCTTACCTCCTTCACGTTTGCATTGTCCATGATGTTTATTTATGTTGTGGCTCCCGAAGGTCGAGGCTCTGACACAGGTCCTTTTCCTTTATCTTAATTGTTCGGTGGGATTGCATCCATTCGGGACATTTATTCCTCCTTTAGTGCCTCTTGGAGCAATGTCTTTTGTTATGGAATTGATATAACATCGCACAAAGACAAATTCACAATTGTTTTCTTCAGTTTCTCTACCATGTTACACATTTTTCTAGTGGGACCTTTGGTTTGAAGGGTGGTATTTCTTTTGTCTTCAAACGAGGTCTATCCGACATGGACGGGATTAGTACCTTTTCCACCTCTTTCTTAGGTAATGGTAGAGCTTGCAACTATGGAGTAGGTCAAATATGTGATGCTTTCTCTACTTTTTTTTGCAGCTGTTGTGGTTGGGTATCATGTGCAGGATCATCATGGAAAAAATAGGCACTTAAGTGGCAAAAAATTCAGAAAAAATAGAGCTAGGCAACTTGACATAAAAAAATTGAATAAGTTATCTATATTATTTCAAAAATAAGTAAGAATAGAATTTGTATAAAATTTAATGTAGTTTCTAAACTACTAGGTTTGTTTAAAGAACAAAAAAATCTATTTGGTGAAAATTTGAAATTTCAATGCTATAGTAGTTAAATTTTAGGGAAAAAATAATAAGTAGGTGTCTGTCTAACCACCCTAACCACAATAAAATGATAATATTTTCTTATAATATTTTAGATATAAGTAGAGGACTCGTGTCCCAATGTGATGCATATTTTTTTGTAATTTTTTTCCAAGTAAATAATTAATTAAATGATTTTTTTATTACAACTTTTAAACAATATCAAAACTCATATGTTTGACCACCTTAACTTGGTTAAAACTTCATAAAATTCAATTTTTCTTTGTTTAATCCTATATTATGTGAAGCATAGAATGTGACACATGTTTTGGATTCAAAAAATGTGATACCATTTGAAAGTTAGAGATGTTTTTCAATCAACCTATCAATCAAGACTTTAGTCGTAATTTGAATAGAAAATGAATAATAATTACTAATTAAATTTAAAGTAAAGCATAATTTATATTGGAGGAAACCTAAGAATCTCCTTTAAAAACCCTTTTCGTTTCATCAATTTTGGGTTAAAAAAAGTCAACATCCACATACCCATCATATTGCCACTTTTTAGCCCATCATGATCCTGCACATACCCAGCTATGGATGCTATGGAGTTCATTGCATGTATTCTCCAGTGAGCCTTCTTTTGGACCATGTGTTGTGGTCCAACTATACCTATGGTGCACTAGTTGTTAGAATATCATTTGTAAATACTGCATCTTCATCCATCCAAGAAAAAAGTGCTTGGTCTAGTCATATTTCTAGTTGTTGCTCTAGGGACATCCCTTGTGTTTGTGTTCTAAAGTGGGAATTTTCCATTCCGGGGAACTAATAGTATTTTGTGTTCAAAAACTCACCTTATCCTATTTTCTCTACTATCTTATGTTGAAAATTTCCCCTTGGACAATTTCAGGGCATATGACTATCATTACACGAGAAGCACCATGCATGCGTTCTCATCTTCTGCCAGCTTGTTCTAGCTTGGGACCAAATCCTTGCTCAGACAGTTCCTAATAGTCTAAAGTGGCATGGTGATTGGGACTATCTGATTTGTAGGTGTTGTTTGTTGATATTCTCCTTTTGGAGCTCCTTGATATGTGTTTTGTTGATAAGATGGTCTTCCTCCTTGATAAGTCTACATGGGATGTTTCAGAGGGACTACTTTCCATCATCGAATGAGGACTAGATCATTTGAAAAAGACCGCATGAGGTTTTTCATATCATTTACATCTACTGCTAATGAAGAAGAACCCAACATGTTGGATTGTCCTCCTAGGTATACATACATGGATGGCGGTGCAACTGACGTGCTTGCTAGTGGAGTAGAGGTGCTAGGAGTTTCTTCTTCTCGGTGGCCACCATATATTTTTGCAAACATGGGAATCAATGGTCATGGCAGAAGCTTCACAATGTTGATCAAACTATTTTCTACATGCACAACCAAATTGTATGCATCAAGCAAGGTATCCCCTCCCATATATTGTATCATGATTGTCATGTTTGAATTGAAAGCCTTTAGATAGAACACAAATACCATAGTTTCCAAAACCTATCATAGGAATCTTATGACAGGTTTTGTGGAACTTGGTGATGAAGACACTCATGGCCTCTTGCAAGGCCATCTTGATAGTGATTAATTGCTATAGTAAAGAGGAGTGGTCTCCTTTCTTTGAGAAGCACTCTACCAACTTCTCCCCAAGTTGATCCCAAGAGAAAATAGAACCAGAAGCCAAGGACCTATACTAGTCTTGGGCCTTTCTTTTAAAAGATGTAGCTAGTAACCTAAGGGCTACATTCTCTTCCATTATGTTATATACTATGCATACCTTTGTTATATCTTGGAGATGCTCGAAAGGGGTCTTAAAATTCTCTCCATAAAACTTCAAGATTTCCTTAAGAGCATTGGTGGGTATTGCAGGTCATACATCTAGGAACGTAGGTGGTTGTAGTTGGCTATCGCTATCCCACGTTACAAAATTTCTAGGAGTGGGAACACCTATGTGACCCATTGTAAATAGATTCCTATGGATAGGGTAGATGGGTATTCTAATTTAGAAGTTTAGGCCTCCTAATGGAGTAGATAAAGCTCTGGATTGTGGGGTAACACTTCTTACCTAGTTGCTTCTTACAGATGATACAAAACCTGTAAGCCTTCTCCTCCTAGGTGTTGAAGTAGGTAACTAGGAGTACTAGAAATGGCCTCTAGAATATGCTCTTGTTTGAACTCTAGTCATGAGATTTCCAACATCTCCTCTTGGTCTAATTTAAGAAATATTTTTGACTTCTAATCAAACATTTGGAAAACTTCAAGTCCCATCGAGCATTCCAGAAAAAAATTTCTTGATCATTAAAGATTGTTCCTTTCTGAAAATCCTTATGTGAAATTTAGCGAGTAGGGGACCGAATTGCGCCTCACTGAATGACCTCCAGGATTTTTAAAGAAAGTCAACTCTTCTTTATGTGTGGGAAAAGGGAAAGAGAGAAATGTAAATAAAATACAAATATGGCAATGTGTAAAATCTTTTACAACATTTCAAACTTTAACTATCTCTTATAACTGATGAGATCGACACATAATGCCACATACCCTTCATTGTTGGGAAGAGAATGAGTAGCAAAGGCTAGAGAAAGCACAATGCAGGTCCTTTAAAATTTCCCCATGGGAAGCATCCATTAAGGTCCAATAGAAATCAGAAACCCTAAAGATTAAAAGGAATACTTAGATATTTACAAAATCCTTCCTCCCTTATGGAATAATATGAAAAATGGTATCTTTTATAGAAATTGAAAGAGTATAATGGATATGATCCAATTTCAAAAAGATAGCATAGAACATAGAAGCTAATAGCATGTAAAATAATTATCTAGAATATCAACATAAGGCTTTAACACAATGTTCTCAACATAAACGAAATATGAAAAAGAAACTTTCAAGAAAAAGGCCATGAAATGCACAATGCCAAAGATTTCTCCCAAATAGATCAATTTTTTTATGAAAAACTAGCTAAAATTAAAGTTCAGATGCTAATCCGATCATATTTTGAACAAATACAACATGCCAAAGAGAACAAATAGTATTCTTCAAAAACCTTCCTAGTTCTGAGAAAATATAACTCCTTGTAGCATAAATTTTTGGCACCCAAGGTCCTTCTAGTGCTTCTAGGGTTTTTCACCTAAAAGGAGAAAGAAGGGCCAAAATATTCATGCCTACACTCAAATTCAATGCAATATGGATGGAATATAGATGCAATATAACTAGATACAATGTTTGAATGCCATAAACTAATAAGATGGATTGATTATTTATGCAAAACTCAAGAAATGTAACTTGTTTGAAAGCACATTGTGTTATGCAAAAATAGACTAGAAATGAGAACAAAATTGATTAGAAATGGATGAGACTGAAAGTGTGTACCTGGAATATGGATGGAAATTTGAAATGGCTTCTAAAATGCTATTGATGTTGAAATTTAGGCTTGGTGGGACTCATTCGTCCTAGTTCTGTAAAACTATTCCAAAACCTGTTTCTCGCAAAAGGGTATCTAAAAATGTAGAAAACTAAAAACTGACCTTGGAGTGGGACTCACTGACCACCCATGGAAAATGAGCCCACTTTTGAATTTCTAAATATTCAAAGGTGGAATCTAAAGCTCTCGGTCTTCACTTTGATTCTCTACAGGTGTCTGCTTTCAAAACTCTAATTTCCATGTCTAAAAATGAGTTTTTGTTGATATTTTGACTTGGCTAATGAAGAGAAGACCTAAAAAACTTTGCAACTCAATTCCTAATGATTTTCAAGCTTCCAAGATGTCTAAATTTGCAAACACACAAGACAAGAAAGAGAAATGGTGAATGTTAGGGCATGGGAGTTTGCCTTGGTCAAACCCTTTTTAGATAATTAAACCAAAATGATGAAAGAATGCAATGAAACATGAAATAATGGAGTTCATTACCTTTCCATGATGTTTGATCCTGAAAGTTTGCAACAAAACATGAAGGATCTTCCCTTGAAGGTCTGTAAATTGATATTTTGGTGACTTGCAATCATGAAACCCTAAGTTGCTTGACTTGAGATGGAAGAATGATGGATTAATGAAGAATGAATATGATTTAGGGTTTAGAGATTTTATTTTATATGCAATCCACCTTATTAGCCCAAAAATTGGATCACTAAGACCGACATGAAATAAGAATGAATTTAAATTCCAAAATTTCCCATTCAAAGGTCAAAATTGGGCCAAATGGGACTCATTCACCACCCATGTTGAATGGGTCCCACCTGGATGGGACTGATTCACCATGGATGGTGAATGGGTCCCATAGGGGCCATTTTGATAGCTAAGATGCCAAGAGATAAGGAAATAAGGTTTAAATTGCAACTTTGTCAAGTATTTTATCAGATATTGCCTCAAGATGAACAATGTGGGTTGATAGGGGCCCATTAATGATTATGTGAAGGTCAATTAGGGCTTGGGACACAAAATTCAATGTGAAAGTGTGATTAAATACATTTTACAACACTAAAATGAGGTCCACATAGCATAGGAAGGCACAAGAACCAATGTGAATGTGAAAGACACATTACAACACTAGATTAACATTAAGTTTATCTTACAAGCCTTCTAGATTGATGTTATAATGCTATTAAATACATTTTATAATGTTGAATTAAGGAGAAATGGGTTTATTAAGTCTATAAAAGTGTGAAATTCCTTTACAACACCTTTACAAGACATTAGTAAATGCATATTATTTAGTTTGCAAGGGTCCAAGACCTAGTTTGGATGCATAAAATGTCTCACAACACCTGAATCAAGCCCCCATTAAGTCCAGTTTATCATAAATTATTCCCATGTCAAGCAAGAGGTCCTTTTTTCTATGGTACATTTAGCCCCCACTTTAGTGAGAGGATGAACTTGCTTGAAACTCACACTAAAGTAGACATTCAAGAGAGATTTGAGTGTACAAATTCCAATGGCAAAGAATAAAAAATATCAAAAAGGTTGTGCAATCCCCCAAGATCCTAAGTTGAACCATCAAGATACATAATCATGCAATGGCAAGAAGTAGGAAGAAGAGAAAGATGAAAATAAAAAGGTGGATCAAGCTTCAATCGTTTGTCCAGCTAGTTGTGGATTAGATCTAGGCTTGTTTGTTTGGAAAGACAATACATACTCACTCGAGGGTGATGGAACTCTTGGTTGTTCATCAGGTGATAAAGCCCAAAAGGTGAGAAACATACGCTAGTTTATATGTGCTCTCAAACACATAGGTGGCTATGGGGAAAGTCATGCCTTTGAATGGGCTTCCTGCTCAACCATATCAAAGTTATGCATCCCAATAACTTTAATAAGGTGCCTCAAAGTAAAATGATTTTTGAGCTTTATGAGGTAAGCAAAGCTTCATATACTTGACACTCATAGACATTGTTAATGAAAAATAGTGTAAGGATTGTTTAAAGAGATTTTTCTTTGTTCGTGCAAGGTCTCATCTTAGGGAGCAACGTGCTTAATGTCTCCAAGAGAGAATAAGATCAAATGGTCTCATCTTGTTTTCAAGAGAGGACAAGTGCAAGGTCTCATCCTGGGGAACGTTGTACCTAATACTTCCAAGACAAGAAATTGCAAGAAAAATAAAATCACACAATGAAATGTGAGTAGTGATGTATACTCCCACTTTAAAGTGGTTGCGAACACCAATACTATGAGCAATTTCTTTAAAGTAAAAGAAAAGGACATGATAGCTTACTTGGAAATCCCTATGTCAAGTCATATGTTTCTGATAAGCTATGTCATGAAAAAGAGAAGTATGCCATATGTGATCCAACTTAAGGCATGTCGTCCACATCCCAAGCTTGCTCTTATGTATTCATGAAAGGTTAATGACTAGCCAAAGGAGGAAACCACAAGTGACATACGAGGACAAGGCTACTGAACCCCTTGCCCCAACTTAGTGCAGGACAAAGGTGAGCTAAAACGATGCATCCGAGAGTGAAAATCAGTATCAATTATAGGAATGAGGTGCCCCCATAGAGGGAAGTATACCAAACTCCTTAAGATTTTGGATTATATGACTCAAAGCATGACATTCATTAGTGAAGTGACCATGAACTCTATGATAGGTGTAGAATGAAGTCTTGTCAGAGCATTTCTTTTGAGTTCTAGGAGGGAGGGTGATCAAGTGATCTTGGAGCCTGAGTCTTGACAAGATACCCTCTTGATCAATGGTAGAAAGTGGTCTTGTGGCTTGTGTCAAAGATACATCTTGCTTAGTAGTAAATGTCATACTTACACAAGTTTCTCTAGATTGTGAGATTTTGTTCTCACTCTTGTAGGAGGAGAGAAAATCTATCAAATGCAAATTATTGGTGTCTTGCGAGATGACATTGACATTAAGCGAAGGTGTTGTTTGTTTCATTTTTGGTAAAGGATTATGTTCAAGACCACTAGTGTCGAGGAGTTCAGTTAAGAATGATTTAGGAGTATGTTTTGTGAGATTGTTGATGTTGAGTGAAGGTTTGTTTGTCTCGATCAAGGGATAATAACCAAGACTAGTATGAACTTCATTTGTTGTGTGTTAAGCTCTATAGGGTTGTAGATGCCTTGTTCTAAAGAACCACATCCTTTTCCACTATATACAAGGTGTTTTATGATTTCATAACCTTTTCCATAAAGCTTCTTCATTTCTTTTCAATTGGGTGGTGGTTGGTCATAAGCGTCAACAAAGGTGACTATGTAGTTTTCTTCTTTGTCTAAAGTGGTTGAGGCGGATGCTTGTCAAGGGTTGTTTGATTTTTGTGTTGACATTATTGTTGTTTGTTCTTGTTTC
The DNA here is from genome assembly GCA_007258455.2 of Sequoia sempervirens. Lineage (NCBI taxonomy): Eukaryota > Viridiplantae > Streptophyta > Pinopsida > Cupressales > Cupressaceae > Sequoia > Sequoia sempervirens. The sequence continues at coordinate 240,669,429 of VDFB02047230.1, read as the reverse complement.
TCATCTTTCTTTTGTGTATTATGTATTTTACCATAAATGATGGTGTGAATCCTAAGGATCCCTAATCGTCACCAAATAATTTAGACACCGATTCATCATTGTTTTGTTCTATTTCAAAAGGGTCTATATTGGATGTTGGAATCAATGTTTGTAGAGTAATTGTAGCTCCTTTTTCAAGGTGCAAACAACTTTCAGGCTCAGGGTCTATTTCAACTTGATAAATGTTATTGTTATAGACATATTTCATTATACGATGAAGGGTTGAAGGCATTACATTCATCTCATGAATCCAGAGTCTTACTAAAAGAATATTATACGAAAGATCATAAGGCATGACATGAATAGGATTTTGCAAAGTAACCACCCCAATTGTAATAGGCAAAGTAATTACACCAAGCGGTTGCTTTGTTGTATTATCAAATCCTCAAATAGATACAATATTAGGTATTATTTGTGACTTGTCAACATGCAATCTATCAAGGAGTTTCACACTACACACATTAAGGGCAGAGCCATTATCAATAAGGGTTTTCTTTATCCCTATTCAATTTTATTGAGAAATGATGATGAAAGCTTCATTTCTTTTTTGCACTTCCAAAGGGGGGAGTTCACTTTGGTGGAAAACAATGTCAACATTTATTCCTTAGATCATGGTTGTGATGTTAGTTGGTTGCACATTAGAAGGGATAGGAACTTGTTGCAAGGCTGATTGGATCATTTTGTGATAGTGAGGGGAGATTTGAATAAGGTCCCTTAAAGAGATTTTAGCAGGATTATTCTTTAGTTGTTCAACAAGATTGTACTCCTTTCCAGTAGAAAGACCTAGTAAGATAGGTTTAGGGGGATAGGATTAGGAAAACTTAAGGGTGTTGGGTTGGTTGGAGGTTGCAGATTATTTTGAGTGTTATATGTATGAGCAACGGTGTTATAACTCGACTACTGTGATACATTATTCATAGGTGGGTAAAGGACAATTTCGAGTTTTTTTTGAGGTGGAGGTTTATGTGAAGGGGGTAAAGGATGAGTTGAGGTTGAATAATGTTAACATCCCTTAGCAAGTGAGAGTCTAGATCATTATTGTGGTTCTTGTCTTGTATCATGATATCCTTTCTAGGAGGAGGGTTTTGAGGAGAACTACAAACTGAATTTTCTTGACATTCTAAGGTTGGTTCTTCTAAAGGGACTTCATCACAAGTAGGAGAATGAAAAATGGTTGAATTGTCTTGTTCAAGAAGAATTTTGTTAGGTGAAGGGGGACAACTAAGATTCTCATGACCTTCATGGAATAAGTTTTCTATCATCAAAGTATCATCTTCCCAACAATGAGTAATACAAGGAGAAGAAGAAGTTGTAGTGTCATGATCATCTAAGGTTGTGTTATGTTGGTGTGAATGTTTTTTCCACTAAGAGAGGTCAAAGGAGAGAAATAACTAGGATTCTCAAAACTCTCATTAATTGATTCTTCTAAAATATCTTCGTCGCCAAGAGGATACATATTATGAGAAGAACAAGTATGATCATTAGGAATGGCCCAAGTTGTAGTCTCTTTCACTAAAACACTCTCATAGGGAGGGGATAGGAAATGTTTCTTAACATGTCTAAATATGTAAGGTATTAGCATTGTTTGAATAAAAATGAAAAACACATGTAACCATTTCATGCAATGTTTTAGTAATATGAAAAATGTATATGCAAAGATACAAAACACTATTATACAATGTATGCAACACCATAAGAATGTAAAAAATGTATATGAAAGAATGAAAAGTACTTTTACCAAACTAATACATTTTTTTATGAATAGAAACATTGTATATGCAAAAGTGAAAAGTACTTTTATCAATGTTATGCAAAATGTTAGAAATGTAAACATTTCCAGATGTAAGGATGTTTGCAATTGAAGTGATTCGAAGAATGAGTAATCTAAAATGATGTTTTTGAGCTAAATGCATAAAAAAATGTTCCAAAAACTTTCCAGACAAGTATACTATATGATACTACGAGGCTTAGGAAGCACATAAATGAGGGTTTTGATGTTGTAACAATCAGTCAAAAATTTGGACAAAGATTGATATGCCCAGTATGGCGAATGAGTCCCAGTACTTGTTTTTTACAAAAAAAATAGAAATTTAGAATTGTTTTTTAATGTGTTTGATGTTGTATGATGCAAACCTAAGATGGATATGTAGAATTTCAAAAAAAATTAAGGAAATTATATGCAAAAATGCAAGCTAAATGACCTTTTCTCTAATTCAAAATTTTGAAATCCTAGAATGCAAAACAATGCAAAATATAATGCATGCAAGCTATTGCTAGGATGATAATGGATGCCAAATAAGAAAAGAAAGTGTTCTAAAAGTAGGTTCACCAAAATGTAGCATAGATTTTTAGAACCTAAGGTCTTTCTAGAGCTTCTAGGGTTTTTCACCTAAAAGGAGAAAGAAGGGCCAAAATACTTGTGCCTACACTCAAAGTCAATGCAATATGGATGGAATATAGATGTAATATACCTAGATACATTTTTTTAATGCAAGAAACTAATAAGATTGATTGATTATTTATGCAAAACTCAAGAAATGTAACTTGTTGGAAAACACATTGTGTTATGTAGAAATAGACTAGAAATGAGAACAAAACTAAATAGAAATGAATGAGATTGAAAGTGTGTAGTTAGAGTACGGATGGAAATTGAAAATGGATTCTAAAATGTTGCTGATGTTGATTTTCAGTCCTAGTGGGACTCATTCGCCATTTTGGGTGAATCAGTCCCAGCTCTACAAAACTATTATGAAACCTATTTCTGGCAAAAGGGCATCTAAAAATGCAGAAAACCAAAAAATGACCTTGGAGTGGGACTCATCTGTCACCCATGGAAAATTATTCCACTTTTGAATTTCTAAATATTCAAAGGTGGAATCTGGAGCTCTCAGTCTGCACTTTGATTCTCTATAGGTGTCTACTTCTGAAACTCTAATTTTCAGGTCTAAAAATGAATTTTTGTTGATATTTTGACTTGGATAATGAAGAGAAGACCTAAACAACTTTGTAACTTTATTATTAATGATTTCCAAGCTTCCAAGATATTTAAATATGCAAACACACAAAATAAGAGAGAGAAATGGTGAATGTTAGGGCATGGGGGTTTGCCTTGGTAAAACCCCTTTTAGATAATTAAACCAAAATGATGAAAGAATGCAATGAAACATGAAATAATGGAGTTGATTACCTTTCCATGATGTTTGATCTTGAAATTTTGTATCAAAACGTGAAGGATCTACCCTTGAAGGTCTAAAAATTGATATCTTGGTGACTTGCAATCATGAAACCCTAAGTTGTTTGACTTGAGATGGAAGAATGATGGATGAATAATGAAGAATGGATGTGATTTATGGTTTAGAGAGTTGATTGTATAGGAATCCCACCTTATTAGCCTGAAAATTGGATTCCTAAGGCCAACATAAAATAAGATTAAACTTAAATTCCAAAATTTCCCACTCAAAGGTCAAAATTGGGCCAAATGGGACTCATTCGCCACCCATGGTGAATAGGTCCCACCTGGATGGGATGGATTAACCAAGGATATAAAATGGGTCCCACAGGGGCCATTTTGATTGCTAAGATGCCAAGAGATAAGGAAATAAGGTTTAAATTGCAACTTTGCTGGATATTTTATCAAATATTGTCTCGGGATGCACAATATGGGTTAATTGGGGCCTATTAATGATGATTTCAAGGTCAATTAGGGCTTGGGACACATAATTCAATGTGAAAGTGTGATTAAATACAATTTACAACACTAAAATGAGGTCCACATAGCATAGGAAGGCACAAGAACCAATGTGAGTGTGCATGACACATTACAACACTAGATTAACATTAAGTTTATCTTACAAGCCTTCTAGATTGATGTGATAATGCTATTAAACATATTTTATAATGTTGAATTATGGAGAAATGGGTTCATTAAGTCTAGAAAAGCGTGAAAGTCCTTTACAACACTTTATACAACACCTTTACAAGACATCAATAAATGCATATTATTTAGTTTGCAAGGGTCCAAGACTTAGTGTGGATGCATAAAATGCCTCACAACACATGAATCAGGGCCTCATTAATTCCAATTTATCATGAATTATTCCCATGTCAAGCAAGAGGTCTTTTTTCCTATAGTACACTCCCTAAAATTGTATCTATATTCTTCAAAAATATTTTTAGAAGAAGCTCTAGATTTATTTTTTTACTGTCACCAATTCTTATTTATAGCTAGAAGAAGAGGACGCCGCCATGAAAGACTGAGAAGAAGAAATTTTCAAATGCTTGAATCTGATAGGTCGCAATCTGATCTTAGAGCTTGATTAGATCATAGCAATCTTCACTCATAAAGTCGCAACTGTCTCATCAATGGCTCTAGATATTTTGTAAAGATATACTATCACAATAAGATCATATCCTAGTTCGATTGTATAAGCACAATCTGATCAACCACGTTGAGTGATGATGCTATCCCAAAAGTCCACTCTTGAAAGCAAATACTTTGGCCCACTATCCAACAAACTCCGCTTAAAAGAAAATACATCCACAGTTGACACAACCTGCCCGACGAAATGGATGACGTGGCAAGCAGGCAAGCAATTTCAAAATTTTTGAGAACAACTTTGAAAAAAATTCTCGCCAAGTAGACACGTGTCCCGGTTCAGACCCGAAAGAAAATGATATATATATATATATATAAAAAGCCGCATAGCCACCATGTGGCACATTGCGTCCTTTATGTGAGAGTATTCTTTGTCTTTCAAGCGTGAAGCCATCCCAAAGCAGAAAGGAAGTAAGGACCAGAATCCAAAATGCTTGAAGAAAATTCGCTCCACACATTCATCAATATCATTGTCTCTTTATAAACCTTATCTATCAGCTTTGTTGGTTATGGCTACATGTTTGAGTTCCAATGAGTTGACACCATTGTTGGGGATGTTTCAATTTGAATTGATGCATCATATACCTTGACAACGTAGTAGTTTTTTAGTTGTGTTCTTTTGCTTGTGTATAGTGTTGGCATCCTATCAACTTGCACCAACAAATTAGTATTGTCAATAGAGATAATAGACCTTGGTTTACATTTTCTAGATGTCCACAATGTGAAGAAAGCTTTTTAGTACTATGTATAGCATTGATCTTTTCAACTTGTGCTAACAGTTTGACATTGTTATTAGGAGGGGGAAAAAATTAAGATTATTTTATCCTCCTAATGAAGAATGGAAACTCTATTAGAACAAAACCCAATCATACATTAAAGTGAAGTCTTGATAATGGAGAGAAGATTATACTCAAGAGAGTCTTAGGATGATGTAGAGATGATAGTCAAGAGAGTCTTAGGATGATGTAGACACAACAATGCATGCAAGAAAGTGGCAAGCTGCATAGAGATCCAACAAAATGAGTCATTCTTCTAGACCTTCTCTAAGGGTTTGAAGCTACTACATCTGGTAGAGATAGAATATTTGTTGACTATTTATTTTTTAAGCAGAATGATATTTAAATAGAGTAGATTTGTTGAGCAGATGAGCATGGCTTTGAGGTCGTCGGAAGAGGAGTTTACCCTCGGAAGGGAGGCGGTGGCTATCCAGCCCCCAAAAATGCACCCCGCATGATGCATGGCATGGATGCCTCATACTTTCTCGATTTTTGCCCCAACCAAACTCTCGTGCAAATTTGTCTGTATTTTCTTATTTTTTGCAAACTTGTCCTATTTGCTGCGCTGGAGTGATGACTGGGTTTTTCGTATATCAAATCAATGTATTTAGTTATTTTAAAAGATAAAGATTATATTTTAATTTTGTTTTTTATTAAATATATTATATTTATTTTATTTTATCATGTAAAATTTTCAATATTTAATTATAATTTTTAAATTATAAAAATATTTAAAATATTAATAAAATTAATAAAAATTTAAACTTTTATTTTAATATAAAATGCATAAAATTTATTTGTATAAAAAATTTAAATTTTCAAAAAAGTTTTTTTATTAAATTAATTTAAATATTAAGATTTTGATATCTTTAATATAAATTAATATTAGAAATTTTGATAAAAATATATTTTTATTTATAATTTTAAAATCTATTAGGACTATGATCAAATTTTTGGAACAAAATTTTAAATATTTAATATATAATTATTATTTTTAAATAATATAAAATGAATATAGATTATTTTAAATAAATCTTTAAATTTTAAACCTTTTTAATATAAAATGACTATAGATTCTTGGAATATAATGTTTGTTTAATTTTTTTGAATAAAATTTTAAATCTTTAATGTATAAGATTTAAAATAGTTATAGAATATTTATTGTTTTAATTAGTTGTTATAGAATAGTTATGTTTTAATTAGCTGTGTTTAATAAATTCAAAATTGTTTGGGAAGACTGTAATAGATGAGAGGGAAATTATAATGGTAAGAGCAAGTTTTACTCCATAGTGTATGAGAAAGTGCACAAGAAGCCTATGCCTAGAATGAATCCATTATTAATAAAAAAAATTAGAGTGAGAAAGCTAGTAGCATGTTAGATCTATCCTAAAATTCCTCCAAGTATGAATTTTTTTTCATTTATCTAATTCAATTGTTTCTATTGTGAATTGAAGAAAGATAGGTGGTATCCCTATAATATTATTTAAAATTAGGGGGAAAATTTTTAAGTTTGTGTCAATTTTTATAATTGGAGACGAAAATGAATCTTTTACCTTTGATTGAATTCACCCCATTGGTTTTCATCCAAAGGGTAGAATTAGGAAATTTGTCTTACAAAAAGGTCAACCTCTTGTACAAAAATGATAAAAAAACTTTCTAATTATAACTATAATTTATATGGGTTGTGTGATGAGAATTTCATGCATACTATCAAGGATAATGGTTTCTTGATTATAGATAATAATTCAAACAACACTAAAGGTTGGCATAACCTTATCAAATATTTGCAAAGAAAATCCAAAAATTAAAATTAAAATTAAAGTAACAAAACACGCACATGATTTATAAATTGAAATAAATTAAAAACTCTCCTAAAATATTTGCATAGATTCAAGAATAACCCAATTTGAACCATGCTTACCCCACATAGTCTTCAAGGGCCTATAATCTTATGAAAGATTTACCAAAAAAAAAAATCATAAAAAAATTGGATAGCATGATTTAACAGATTGAAACGAATTAAAAAAATTCTCATAGAATAACTAAAGAGCTTGGGCATAACCCATATTTACTTGAGTCATAAGACAAAATTATTAAGGTTAGGGTTAGGGTTGGAATTAGACTTTGAGTTTAGGGTTAGAGTTAGAATTAGGGATCAAATATGGGTGAGGGTTAGGGCTAAGGTTTTAATTAGAGTTATGGTTATGGATAATATTATAGTTAGGGTTGCGGATGAGGTTAGGGTTAGAATTAAAATGAGTGTTAAAATTAGGTTTAGATTTGGGGTAAGGATTATTATTAGGGTTAGAGTTAGGGTTAGGATTATCATTATCATTAAAGTTAGGGGTAGGGTAAGGGTTAGGGTTAGAATTAGGATTAGGGTTTGGTTTAGATTTAGGATTATGATTATGATTAAGGTTAGGGGTAGGGTTAGGGTTAGGGTTAGAGTTAAGGTTAGGTTTATAGTTATGATTAGGGTTTCCTTTACAATTAGAGATAGAATCAAAATTAGGGTTAGGTTTCACATTAAGGTTATTATTAGGATTAAGGTTAGGGTTATAATTAGATACAAATTAGGGTTAGATTTCATGTCAAGGTTATAATTAGGGTCAAAGTTATAATTAGATGTAAGCTTTATTATATAAGTATAAATACATTAATTTAGATATTTATTTTTCAAAGATTTTAAACATTTTTTAATTTTAAGTTTATTAAAATAGGAACTTGTAAATTTAGGAAAGTTCTTCCACATTTAATTTTCTATGCTTTCACACTTAATTTTCTATGTTTTAGAAACTTCTTTTAAGACATAACAATTTAATGTATTCTTTTAATTTTAATTTTCTAAGCTTTAGAAACTTCTTTTTAGGTGTAAATAGTAAATTTATAAACTTATTTTTATAAGAAATAGTAAATTTATAATATTTCTTTTATAGTTAATTTTTTTAATTTTAGAAACTTCTTTATGTTTAATAATTTTATTTTATTATAAGTTTAATTTAAAACTAAATTCAAATTTATTCATAATAATACTTAAAATATTAAGATTAAAGAAAATAATAGAACAAAACTTAAGCTATACTCCTTGCAACATATCTTACTCAAAAAAATAATATACCTAATTGAATGATCATTGACTTTTCCAAACTATTTTTAATTGTCTTTTCCTCTTGCATATTGAACATTAAATCTATTAGCTTAACTTAAACTGTGAAAAAATCCTTAATTAAACATCTAAAAATAAACTTATAAAAGAAAACATATTCCCTTCTTGCATATTTTTGATTGTAGATCTAAGTTGAAGACTTGAAGATCATTTAAAGTGAAAAGTTGGAAAGTTGCAAAATTACATTGCAAAGTTGTCATCTTCATGAAAATTCATCTACAAGCTGAATTAGAAAGTTTTAGAACCCGGGATATGAGAAGAAGCAAGTGAAAACCTTGGAGCTTATGACCACATTCAAAGTTTTCAAAAATTTAGAAGATGACTAATACACCACCTTAGGTGTCTTATTCCCCCCAAGCATATTTTGTAGAAATTCCTTCAAAGCCTAATCTGACATCTAAAGATTCTACATCTACCCTAAAAAATCAATAGTGGGATTAAGACAACATTAAGGGTTTCTTTGTCCTCCTTGGCATATTTGGATGAATTCTTTACATTTTTGGAATCATCACAACATCTCCAAACTTCCTAGGTACACATATCCTATCTTATTATTACATAATTTCATCATTTGCATCTCTCATTTATCTTGCATAACCAAGTTTTATGATTTGAATGTTCATTTGTCTTTTCCAAGCATTTTCTTGGTAGCAAACCCCTAAAAGCTAAAAGAACCCCTTCCTAGGTCCTCCTCATTGAGAATTGACTCACCTTGTGAAGTTGATAGTTAATCCAATTAGGACTCCTAGGAAAATTTTGAGTGATTAGTTGAAATAAGGGTGACATTATGTATATCTCTCCCCCATTTTCACATTAATCACTAATCAACAACAAGATATAGAAATTTAGATCCTTTACAAGGTCACAAACTCTCAACAATGAAAAATATGGAAATTTAAGTCTTAACCAAATTTAAGAAAATGATAAATGAAACAAAGAACACACATGCACAAGATAACGCCAAATTTACATGGAAATCCAAATGAGGGAAAAACCACAGTGAGAGATAACTCACTATATAGAAGCTCATTGCATATAAAATTACAATTAGTCTCACTACCAAGGACTTGTTGGCTAAGGCACACAACCATAGGGAAAGATATAAGGGACTTGTAGAATTGAATCACACAACTTTAGGGAAAGATAAAAAAACCTGATGTGACTCATTATCTCAAAGTAGGATACAAGAAGTTTATAGAAATTACTATATTTGTCAACACAACACTCTGCTAACTAAGGATTTAAACAATATCCAATATATCTTCCACATACTTTTGTACTACTTCTTTGAGATATTCAATACATACCACACTCCTACTTTATTCATACTTGCATGTAAAATGTTCTTGCACTTATATCCATTGCAAGACATCAAGAAATTAATTAGGTTGGTCAAAAAGCATATAAACAATTATTTAAATAAGTCAGCCACCAAAACATAATACAGTCCTATCCAAAAGATAAAGGGGAAAATATAATCTTATATAATCACCCAATGTGATCCCAAATAGCTCACACACTAACGCATGACAACTTAAATTGATAACAAGGAAACATGTAGATGAAACATGAAGCACTTAACTACTTGGCCCAAAAAAATTACTTCAAAATGAATTAACTCAATACGGTCCCCAAAAAGATAGGTCATGACCCAAATCCATCATAGCACATCAATTGTTGGCACAACACCTCAAGCACAAGACAAAAAGCCCTATTGGCCAAACATCCACAAATAACCTAAAATTTTAATATAAAACACAATGCAACACCAAATAGATCAACCATTGATGTGCAGACCATAGAAATATGTTCCTTGAACATCCAAAAACACTTCCAAAATATTATTTTAATCTATCATGCTAACAATGACCACCACAAACTAAATAGGAACAAAACACTTCATTCCAAAAAATTAGTATGCACAATCATGAGATGTAACATTAATAGAACATCTTACAAACCACTTCAACACATGAAAGATGATATTAGACATGAAATAGAAACTTAGAGCACATCAACCAAGATATAGTAGTAGATACATTAATGTGGAGAAATGTAGAGCATTTTCTAGACCAATCGAGACAACCAAAAAAACTACCAAACTTTTGCAATTAACATAAACCTCTTTAGTAACACTGATGACCTGAAAAGATAGAAGTTCCAACATCCACAAAGCACAAACACTGAATCCCAAACTGCAAAACCACATCTTCAACATTGGAGGAATGTAAAGCATTCTCCCAAATAGTCTTCAAAGAAACTTTCTAAAATATGAACTTTCATCAACATGCAAAGGCCAAGACCTCCTTGCAACAACACATACTTTCTCAAGAACAACATGAGAGAGAAAACTACATACTAGAGACCATCAAAAACATCTCTCCACCATTAGTAATACTTCTAATCCTCATCTTAATGCTTATAATCCCTATCTTAATACTTATAATCTTCATCATTATGAAATAAACTCTATTGACAACAACTGTGACTTTAAACAAGGCATGACATCCAACCATGAACATCAGAAATACACCATCATACATCAATGATATCCCATACTAAATTTCATCAATAATGACAACCAATGCCAATAAGAAAATATGAAAAATATATGCAACAATCTCCTCAAGTGTTGACATTAATGACAATCAATGCCAACAATCTCCCCCTTTCGCATTGATGGAAACACACACTTTCTCACTCTCCCCATTTGACATCAAGCATAAATGGCCAAATATCTTCAATGAAACAACAACATATTCTCCCCCTTTGAGCAAAAACACTTCTTCTTCAAAAAACTATATGTGCACAATAGTTGCACACCCTCTTCAGATAGACATACCAACTCCCTCTAATAGTAGAAACCAACGAACTACTTGCACTATTACATCTTAGTCCCCCTTACTACCAACTCCCCTTGAGAGGTAGCACACACCAACACGGGAGAAAAAAATATGACATGAATTTCTCCCCTTAAATAGATTCACGATTTATGCATCTAGTTAGATAAAGGAGAGACAATAACCTCGAACTTCTATCGAAGATACTCAAAGGTATCTTTTGAAAGTACCTTAGTTAGAAAGTGATACAAGATGGAAATGTGTTTGCATCTTGAGTTCATTACTAGATTCTTGGAAATATTAATTGCATTGGTATTATCACACAATATAGGAATGGGTTCATCATATTCCACCTTTACATCCTTCAAAGTTTTCTTCATCCATAGCACCTGAGTGTAGCAAGATGCTACAACAATATACTTAGCCACATTTGTGGATAAGGACACCAAGTCTTGCTTCTTATTGAACCAAGGGACCAATTTTTCTCCCAAGAAAATGCACTACCACTAGTACTTCTTTGGTCATCCACACATCCTATCCAATCAACATCAATATAAACACTCAAATAAGAATTATCATCCTTCTTATACCATAAACAATAATCCAAAGTTCCCTTCAAGTATTTGAAAATTATTTTCACTACATTCTCATGAGATTGCTTATGATTATCTTGAAATCTATTAACCAAGCATATTGCATGCATAATATCATGTCTAGAAGAATCCAAGTACAATAAACCTCCAATCATAGACCTATAAAGAGTCTAATCAACCTCTAGAGACTTATCATTTTTTCTCAAGTGACAACTAATCACCATAGGAGTACCCATTGGTTTGGAATATTTTATTGCAAACTTCTTCAACATCTCTTTTATATACTTAGTCTAAGAAATAAAGTTATCACCATCTTGTCAAATAATTTGAAGCCCAAGAAAGAAAGACAACTCAAAAATTATAGACAACTCAAACTCTTTCTACATCTCCTCTACAATTTCTTTTTACATATCATCATCTCCACCAAAGATGATGTCGTCAACATATACAACCATAATCAAGAACTCAAGTTTTACTAAACCTTAATGTAAAGATTACTATTTTTAGTAGCCTTCTTAAATCCTTGCTAAAGAAAATACTTATCCAATTGAGCATAACAAGCTCTAGGAGCTTGCTTGAGACCATACAAATATTTCTTGAGCCTACATACCATGTCTAGATCTTCTAATAATTGGAACCCATCTAGTTTCTTAATATATACCTCTTATTTTAGATCACCATTCAAGAATGATGACTTGGCATCCATTTGATAGAATTTGAAGTTACTATGAGCAGTAAAAGCGAGAAACATCCTTATTACCTCCATTCTAGATTCTAGAGAAAAATTCTCCTCAAAGTCAATACCTTCAACCTATGAATAACCTTTACAAACCAATCTATTCTTGTTCCTCACAAATTTACCATCTTGATTTAGTTTATTCTAGAACACCCACTTGGTTCCAATTGAATTCTTATTAGAAATTCTAGGATCCAATTTCAAAGTCTAATTCTTTTCTATATGATCCAATTCTTCTTCCATTTCCTTTATCCAACCATCATATTTTCTCGCATCAAAAAAGTTCTTGGGCTCTACTTTTGACAATAAACACAAGTTTACATGCTCACTTTCTCTTGTAAACCTTCCCTTGGTAAGAACACCTTCATTCTTGTCTCCAATGATCTGATCTATAAATTGATTCTTCTAAAAATATTTTTCTAGAGTCTTGAGGGCCTTCACTAGTTATGGTCCCTTTTCTTCTTTATCCTCTTCTTTAATCTAGGGAGGTATATTAGATGTACAAACCTTTGGTTCTTTTGAGGTCTGAAAAAATTCCTCATTTATCTTAACATTTGTTCTTTCAATCATCTTTCCCAATCTCTTGTTGTAGTATTTGTATGCCTTGCTCCTAGTTGAGTAACCAAGAAAGATCCCTTCATCACACATTGAATTAAATTTTCCAAGGTCTCCTTCATATCTTCTGATGTAACATTTGGTACCAAAATTTTTAAAGTATCTAAGAGTGGGAGGCCTTCCATACCATAGCTCATATGGGGTATTAGTGCTATTTACCCTCAATCACACTCTGTTAAGAAAATACACAATAGTGTGAACTACTTCCTTCCAATATATATCAGGCATATCTAAATATTTTACCATTTTCCTAGCCATTTCTTGGATAGTCCTATTCTTCCTTTCTACTACCCCATTCACTGAGGGGTTCTAGGAGAAGAAAAATTTCTCCTAATACCATGATCTTCACAAAAAAATTCAAATTCACTTGAAGTAAATTCACCTCCTCTATCTGACCTTAAGCATTTGATCTTACATCCATTTCATTCTCAATTTTTTCTTTGAAGATTTTAAACCTATAAAAAGCTTCTGATTTATCTCTTAAAAATATAACCCAAGAAATTCTCATGTAATCATCAATAAGTAACATGAAATACATTTCACCTTGTTGACTCCTTGTTCTTGTAGGTTCACATATGTCAATATGAATCAACTCCAATGGCATTGTAATAGAGAACTCCTTGCTTTTGAAACTTGTCCTTGTCTGCTTTCCCATTTGACATTCTTTGGATAATGTGTTTGCAAGCTTGGTTATCTTAGGCATATCTCTAATAGCATGAGAGGAATTGATCTTCAACATATTGTAAAAATTGATGCATCCCATTCTCTTGTACCACATCCAACACTCATTGGACTGAGCTAGTAAGCATATTCTTTCATTTTCCTCTTTTAGATGATAGACATTACCATTTTTCCTTGTTCCTTGTCTACTTTCCCATTTGACATTCTTTGGATAATGTGTTTGCAAGATTGGTTATCATAGGCATATCTAATAGCATGAGAGGAATTCATCTTCAACATATTGTAAAAATTGATGCATCCTATTCTTTTGTACCACAACCAAAACTCATTGGACTGAGATAGTAAGCATATTCTTTCATTTTCCTCTTTTAGATGATAGACATTACCATTTGTCCTTGTTCCTTTAGGAACTAGTCTTCTAGACCCCACTTTTCTGATCTCACAACCATTAGCATGAAAAGTAATAATGTATCCCAAACTACACATTTGACTAACATTGAGAAGATTCTACTTCAGAACTTTAACATAGAGAGCATCCTCAATCTTATTATTTCCATCAATTTTTATAACACATTTTTCACAAATTTGTGCTAACTCATTGCCACCAAAATTAACATCTCCACCATTAACATTCTTGAGATAGATGAAATTTCTTCTGTCACTAGTCATGTGGTTAGAACAACCACTATCAATCACCCAAGCATTTGCTTCTTCATTCACATGAAAGGAAGTCTATACTGCAATTGATCTTTCATTAAATTTATCAATCTACAAGTACCAAGCCTCTTACATTCTCCAATATTACTCTTTTTTTCTTTGAATTCCATGAAGAGGGTTTCATCATTTGAATAATTATCTTCATCTTCTAAGTAACAACTACTTTCCTTGGAATAGAAAATATTTTTCACAATATCTCTTTTGTTACCATCTTTAGATACTTTATAGGGACATTTAGATGCAAAATGACCAATCCTTCCATAATTGGAAAACTTGAAAGGTAGCTTACCTTTGTATTTTGTGATGCCTTTCTTCAATCTTCTTACAAATTTTTGTTCAACCTCATCAAAGTCATTATTCTACTTGGCTACTTCATCTTCCATCTTTTTATTAGGTTTGAAAGTTGCTTCCTTCTTTGCAATGCATCTTTTTCAAATTATATCATTTCAAAGGCTGTAAGAGAACCAAATATTTCATCTATAGAATACTAATTGAAGTCCCTGGATTCTTCAATAGAAAACACCTTAAGGCTATAATATTTAGGGAGAGATCTTATAACCTTCTTCACAATATCATCTTCTTTTACTTCCCCACCAAGACCTGTGATACCAAAAAATAATTCATTCTCCCAAAACATATAACTTGCAATGTATTCATCCTCTATCATCCTTAGGGTCTGACATATGCTCTTGAAAATTTTCATCTTGTCTTTCTTTAGTTTAGTCTTTCCTTCATAGATGTTGCTGAGATTTCCCTAGACATCCTTAGCAGAACTACAATTTATAACCTTCAAAAGTTTTGAATTAGCCAACCCACACAAGATAGCATTTTTAGCCTTGGTATTTTTCCCATACAACTTGATTTTAGTTAGATTTGTTGTAGTAGGAGTAGTAAAACCATCTTTAACTGATTTTCATACACTAAAACTTAGATATTTTATATGGCTTTCCATTCTCAATTTCTAAAACATATAATTAGTCCCATAAAACCTAAAATGATCCATTATGTTCCATCCTAGATCTTTCCTCAACCCGTTAAGCTTCTTCAGAGGAATTTGGCTCTAGATACCAATTGTTGAGCACACCCAAAGACTGAGAGGGGGAAATCAATCTTTTATAAACATAAAACTTTCAAAAAATTCAAACTTCTTTACAAAATAATTATAAACTCCCAAAAAAAATCAATAGAAAAAAATATATAGAAATTTAGATCCTTTACAAGGTTAGAAAATCACAACAATGAAAGATATTGCAATTCCACCATTAACCAAATTAGCAACAATGAGAAATGAAATAAAGATCACACATGCACGAGATGACACTAGATTTATGTTAAAAACCTAATGAGGGAAAAACCACAGTGAGAGATAACTCACAATATAGAAGCTCACTACATACATAATTACAATTAGGCTCACTACCAAGGACTTGCAAGCTAAGATATATAACCTTAGGGAAAGGTACAAGGGACTTGTAGAACTAAAGTGCACAACTCTAGGGAAAGATACAAAGACCTGATGAAACTCATTATCTTAGAGTAGGATATAAGAATTTTATAGAAATTATAATACTTTTCAACACAACACTCTGTTGACTGAGGTATTAAATCACATCCGATCTATCTTCCACACACTTTCATAATGCTTCTCCAAGATATTTAATACATATCACACTCTTACTTTCTTCAAACTTGCATGTAAAATTTCCTTGCATTTATATCCATCGCAAGACCTTAAAACATTAATTTGGTTGATTAGAAAGAATACAACTGATGATTTTAATAATCAACCACCAAAACATAATGTGATCCTATCAAGAATATAGAGAGGACCAAAAACAATATTATTGCATCTTCCAATGTGATCCAAAATAACTCACATGCTAGCTCACAACAACCCAAGTTGATAACAAGGAAACATGTACATGAAACATGAAGCACATAACTAGCCGGCCCAAAAAGCATACTTCCAAATGAATTGTCTCAATGTGGTCCCCAAAAGGATAGGTCAGGACCCAAATCCATTATCACACAACTTTAATTACTGGCATAGAACCCCAAGTATAAGACAACAAGCCCTGCTATCCAAACATTCATAAATAACCTAAAAAAATTTAACGCAAAACATAATGTAACACCAAAGAGATCAAACACTAATGTGAAAACCATAGAGATATTTTACTTAAACACCCAACATCACTTTTAGAAATTTCTTTTAAATTGACATGCCACCAACAACCATCATTTAAACCAAACATAAATAGAACACTTCATCCCAAAAATACAGTATGCACAATCATGAGATATAACATTAATAGAACATCTTGTGAACTAGTTCAACACATAAAATATAAATTGAGACACTACATAGACACTGAGAACACATCCACCAAGATGTAGGAGTAGAGACATCAATACAGATAAATGTGGAGCATTTTCAGAATAGTCTAGACAACCAAAAAAATTGCCAACCTACTATAATTAATAGAAACCTCCTCAACAACATTGGTGAGCTAAAATGATAGAAGTACAACATCAACATAGCTTACAAACACTAAATACCAAACTACAAGACCACATCTTCAACAACAAAGGAATGTAGAGAATTCTTCCCAATAGTGTTCAAAGCAACTTCCTAAAACAAGAACTTTCATCAACATGCGGAGGCTAGGACTTCCTTTTAGCAACAAATATTTCCTAAGGAACAACAGGAGAGAGAAAACAACATAATAGAGACCATTAGCAACATATCTCCACCATCAACAACACTTTTAATCATCTTAATGGTTCTAATCCTCATCTTAATAATTCTAATAATCATCATTATGAAATCTTTGCAAATCTAACAACCATGACTTTAACCAACGAATGACATCGAACCATGAACATTAGTGATACACCATCATACGCCAATGACAAACTAAATTA
The DNA here is from genome assembly GCA_007258455.2 of Sequoia sempervirens. Classification (NCBI taxonomy): domain Eukaryota; kingdom Viridiplantae; phylum Streptophyta; class Pinopsida; order Cupressales; family Cupressaceae; genus Sequoia; species Sequoia sempervirens. The sequence goes on along the minus strand of VDFB02047230.1, from coordinate 240,651,966 downwards.
AATATTGTTAATAATGACAACCAATGCCAACATATATTATGTTTTGGGTAGTTTATGGCAAGGTGCATTTCCATTACCTAGAATTCTATCTTAATAGCTCCTTATGAAAGCCCCTAATTGTCTAATTGAGCCAAAATTAAATGGTCTTATATCCACCTTAGTAAATTTGTTGATATATTATCTAATGTGATTATAACTTTGAGACATTTTTCTTTGGTTTCACATCCCTAGTAATCAAGTAACTATATGGAGTTAGAGATTTTGACCTACAATGCTATGCAACAACAAGGGAAACACCTACATATAAAGTGTGTACTCGTTCATAGCATAAAAATTCATAAGGGAATAAAGGATGAAAGGATCATGTGCTACAAAGGACAAAAACATATCAAAATTGAATATATATTATCTTAGAAAAATGATTGAGGAAAATACACAATGATAAAGTATCCAAGGATAAGTGGTTAGGATGAAAAAGATATATCATTATGTAAGAACAAGACCCAATAAAAACATGCAAATGAATATAAAACTAAACTCTAGAAAATTTGAAATGAACAGATAAAATCAAATATAAAAACCATAAAAAATATGAAGAAAAAACCCTAGCCTTTGGTATAGAAATGTTGAGTCCCCAAAAAATATAAGTAAAATTGGGCATTTGCATAAATCTAGGCTAATTAGATAAATGTAAACAATAAGGACACACAATTATCCTAAATTAAAATTTTGATTTTATAAACATATAATGTATATTTAAAAATTAAATGAAGATAGAAGGGCTTAGTTGTATATGATCAATGATGAAGAAACAGTGTTGATGTCATGCAAAATTCATTCACTATGGTGGAAAATTTAATACTCATAGTTTGATAAATGAGATATAGTTGGAATGAGTTTTCCATAGCCCATGAAATTGTTTATGCAAGTTTTTGGTTTCAACTATGTATGTTTTTGTTCCTCTTCCTGATGATGGATCAATGAGTGTGATCCAAAATGTTGGCACAAAAACATACATAGTTGAATCAAAAAGCTTGCATAAACAAATGAGATATAGTCAAAAGAGTCAAAAAATTGTGGTTCAATCCCAAAACCTATGGTATGAACCAAGCCATGTGGATTTTATTCATGATGCAAGTTCAAGAGTTACGCCCCACAAAAAATATAATAGAAATTTGTAGCAACAAAATAGATTATTCTTTCCTTTTCATTAACCAAATCTATCAATTTGGTGCTTACAAACACCTCTGAGGAGAGTGTTGACTCAATAGATAAATGTATTCTCCTAGGTCAATTATGCTAGTTGGCCAAATTAACAATAATGAGAAAGATCAAAGACAACATTCACCAACATTAAAAGAACCTATATGTAGATGTGATTCTTTGTCTTTAGACATTCAAAGTGTGATCTAATAGTTTCAACTTGGTTTTTTTATATAAATTAATTACACAAAAAAATGTTTTGAAATACTAAAACATAGCAACAATTCGCATAAACATGTACTAAGTCGATTCATAAAGAAAAGTAGAATAAATCAAGAATCTTGAAATTAAAATCTAAAATTTGAAATTTGAAATTCTATCTTAAACACTTCAAAATTGAAACTTGACCAAAAATAAAATAAAATAAAAGAGTATAACTTCCAATGCAAATAAACACCTATATAATAACTAATTAATATTTAATAACAATTTTTTTAAAATATATTTTGATAAAAATTAAAATCATGATATAAATCTAATCTAATATAGAAATATACATTTTTTAAATGTAACATTAATATATTAATTCACTTTAATTTGAGTTATTACGCCCAAGGCGTGTCCTATATGAACTTTCCAAGTTCATTTTCCTTGTGAATGGTCCAAAACGAAAGATAGGGTGTGGTTGACATTAAAACGAATCTCAGCCATCCTTCATTTTTCGCCAAATTTTTCTACTTTCACCGCCGCTATCGATTCGCTGAAAATTACAGCCGTAATTTTTTCGCATTTTTGGCGAGCTGCAGCCTGAAAATAAGGTTTCAAAAAGGGTTTTCATCCGGCAGTTTCGCTCCTTAAGCCTGGTTTGAAATTACCGCCAGTTTTGGTAGCCATAGCAGGAAAAGATGAACTTTACGAGAGAGGGGTGATGTTTTCCGAATACCTGAAGAGTTGCGGAAAGGAGGCGGAATTGATGGTGGAGGAAGGTGGGGTCCATGCAATATGAAGGCACTACGCACACCGTAGATTCAACGAAAAGAGGATTGAAAAAAAAAAATCATTATCAAATTAAACAACAGAAAATCAACGCTTTGAAATAATTTACCCAAAAAAAATCTTCCATTTTACTATTCTATTCTTTACTGTATAATATCATATGTATGCTCACAGTTTGTTGGACGATAAAACAGATATTTTCATAAGATATGTGTGGAAATCTGTGAGTTAAGCAAATAAATAAGTGTGAAATTTATGAGAGCTCTGCAGAATTGCGCAACTGTATCAGACTAAGGAATTAAATGAAGTGTGTAATTAATGCGAAGGAACTTGGGCCCACCATCCCTTACGTTGATGTCAGCCAAAGTTAATTTAAATGTCAATTCCATAAGTTCGTGTTGATTCAATGAATATATTTAATACAGTTAAACCAAAATAAAAGAAGTCATTTTAGGTTATGGGTATATTAAGTGCGGTAGAGGAGTTGTTGGGAGAATGACTGTGGTTATGATTATGAGATTTACGAATAAATTAATACTATATTTTTTTAATATTAATTTAAAGTAAAATATTTGTTAAATTATAGATTTTTTAGATGAAGTTATTTAAGAAAGATGGGTATATTAATTTTCATTAAATGGATTAGAAAAAAATATTGGGAGGTGAATGTAGTTATTAATATTAGATTAAGAATAAGTTAATATTATATTTTGTTAATATTAATTTAAATATTTGATATGCATAGATCTTTAATAATAATACTTTAATAATTTATAGTTTTTGTTTGGTGGTGAACAGTAATAGTGAGAGTTAAAAAACGAGCATATTTAGGTTTTAACATTAAGGGAATTACTGCTAGATCCCTTATGTATTTTTATGGGAAAACCCTCTTTCCTTTTTCATAGCATAGCTCTATTTCGGGAACATATGACTTGGCATAGGGATTTCTGAGTAAGCTCTCATATCTTGGGATGGAACATTGGCTACTTTAAAGAAGTTTCTCATGGAAATGTTGTTAGCAACTGCTTTAAAGTGGGGGCATACATTGATGAAGTCTTGAAATTTTGCATATTTCATCTATTTCTTCTGATGTGTCCTCTTCTTGGTGATTTCATTGGGTTTTATGTCCTCCAAGAGCATCATATGTCTAAGTGTACAACTTTCCCTTAGTGGTTTGATGCAAAGCAAGGCATCCCATAAGTGGCAATCTATTATTCTTGACCTGTCCTCTCTTGGAGACATTAGGCATGATGGTCCCTATAAAGAAAACCTTGCATGAATGAATTAAGGGTCAGTGCAAGATCATGGGGCCCGTCCAAAAAGTGGCGATGTGAAAAAAGGGCATTTTGAACATGTCCAAAAAAACAAAATTCACGCCTTTGACTTTTTGCAGGAAAAAGTACAATATCTATTAAAAAATGGATATTTGTTAACAAACGAATATCCGATATGTAAGTCAACAAACATATATCCGTTATTTGTGTTATAATAAAAAAAAACCAAGAAGTCATATTATATAATATTATTATATTATATTGTATTATAATATAATATATGTATTATTATATATTATAATATAATACATATATTATATCATAATATAATATATTATATTATATTATAATATCATATATTATAATCTATTATATTATATTATATTGTAATATAATATATTATAATATTATATATTATATTATATAATATATTATAATATTATAGATTATATTATATAATATAATATAATATAATATTATAATTTAATATCATATTATATCATATTGATATTATATTATTAATAATTAAATATATACTATATATAATAATATGTATTATATTAAAATTAATATAATATATATTATATTATAATATAACATAATATATATTATATTAAATATTAAATATTTGAAAAAAGAAAATTTAAATGTGGTTGGACCCGACAATTTTATTAAAAAGCCTATAAATTAGAAAATAGATATCTATTTCCTGTTTTAAAAGCAGAATAAAAAAACCCGAGAGCTATTTTAACATTATAATATTATATATTATATTATACTATATTATAATATTATACCTTATATGATAATATAATAGAATATAATATAATATTATTATATATTATAATATTATATAATATTCTATTATATCATATTGATATTATATATAATATATTATATTAAATAATAAATATTTGAAAAAATAAAATTTAAATGTGGTTGAACTCGACCATTTTATTAAAAAACCTATAAATAAGAAAACGGATATCCATTATAGATAGATATTTGTTTCCTTTTTTAAAAACAAAATTAAAAAAACTTGAGTTATTTTAACATTATAATATTATATATAATTTTTTTATTATATATTATATTATAATATATTATAATATAATATAGTATAATATAATATTATAATATAATATTATATTATATCATATTGATATTATATTATATTATATTATATATTATATATATTATATATATTATATTATAATATATAATATATATTATATTATATTATATTATATTAAATATTAAATATTTGAAAAAATCAAATTTAAATAAGGTCAGACCCAACCATTTTATGGAAAAGCCTATAAATAAGGAAACAGATATATGTTTCCTATTTTATAAGCACAATTTAAAAAACCCGAGAGCTATTTTTTACATTGTTTTGGCCCTAGGTTTGGTGTTAGCGACTCAGATATCCATCTGGGAGAGCTCAAATTCCCACAAAATTCATCAAATTTCTAAGGTATGTTTGATTTTTTCAATTTTTATTGATTTTAAATTCGTTTTGCATTTTTTTTTGGAATTTTAGTCAAAAATAGGGTATATTTGATAGATTTTTTATTAAATTAAAACCATTGTTAATTTTCAATTTTTTTTTATCAATTAACAGGTTTTAAATAGATGAAGATGAAAACCCTAACCCCACACCAAATGAAAACCCTGATCCCGCACAAAATGAGAACCCTAATCTTGCAGAAAATCAAAACCCTCCAAATCCAACAATACACGAGTGTATTCATAGAAATTTAGATCAATTAAGAAAAGTGTGTAAAATCTATGAGACACTTGATGAACTATCAAACATGAAAAACACCTTGGAAGCAATCATTTTAAATGTTGAAACTTTGACAATTCAACATAATAGATTTACACAATGGCGAGAGGACCAAAGACTATTTTATGCTGATGGATTGTCATATGATGAGGTGAAGGCTCTTGATATTGAGAAAGCTCAATTAGGCTAGTTATTCATTGATCATAGAACTGGACAACTTGTTAATGTACAAAAACCAAAATTTTCAATTAAATGTTGCACCCATAAAGGCATACTAGAAAATTTTTGGAGACGTTGGTGGATGGTTTCTGATAAACCACCCAACAACAATCTTGATGTTCCTCAATATTTTCTCTGAAAATTATCTGCCGAGTTTATGCTAGGGAAACATGTCAATTACTTTGACATGCAGGATTTCCAAGATGTTGGTAGAGGGATTCCACAAGATAGACCTAGGGCACGCCAAGTCACCCTAGTTCATCCTCCTCCACCTATTGCTGCTCTAACTCCACTACCCTACCCTGAGATTGTTGTAGACGTAGGGACTTTGAGCATTCATGCATTACATTCATTGAGTGATCATTTAGTCATTTATATCCATCATCTTATGCAACCATTTGATGGTGCATCTCATCACGGTGGTGTTGCACCTAATACATCTGAGCATGATGGTGGTGCACCTATAGCAACAACTTGCACTAGTACACAACCATCAGCTTCCACTAGTAGACTGTCTTGTTTGGGACATATTTGTGTGCCTCATCTTTGCATGACATGCAACAATTTATGTTTAGGTCCTCTTCGACGGTCCACTGAGGCTCCCATGGATACATCTGACTTTGTGGTTCATGATATGCTGGATGTAGGAGTTGATAGAGCATAGAGTGGACCATTTGCAGGAGAGACATTGACTGCTAGGGATGATATGGGAGGACTGGTAAGTCTTAAAGAAATTTCATAGCATGTTTTATGTAAATTCTTTCATATTTTATGAAAGATATTTGTACTAATATATGTTTATGTGTTGGAATCTTTAATAGTTGTTGTCAAAGGAGCAGATGTTAGAAGTACAGCAGGTTACACATACTGCCATTTCATTTTCCTTAGAGAATCAATACACGGTAAATTATTAGAGAAGAGAGCTAGATTTGAGGTAAATAAGAATTGCATTATTGATATAATATAGTACATGTATGGGTATGTGCAGGATCATCGTGGAAAAAATAGGCCCTTAAGTGGCAAAAAAATTAGAAAAATCAGAGTTAGGCAACTTGACGTAAAAAATTGAATAAGTTATCTATATTATTTCAAAAATATGTAAGAATAGAATCTGTAGAAAATTAAATTTAGTTTCGAAACTACTAGGCTAGTTTAAAAAAAATAAAAATCTATTTGGTGAAAAATTGAAATTTCCATGCGATGGTACTTAAATTTCAGGGGAAAAAAAAGTAGGTGTATAGGACCACCTAACCATAATAAAAGATAAAAAAAAATTTATAAGATTTTTAGATATAAATTATGACTCATGCCCCGATGTGATGCATATTTTTTTGTAATTTTTTTCCAAGTAAATAATTGATTATGAATTTTTATATTACAACTTTTTAAAAAATATAAAAACTCGTATGTCTGACCACCTTAACTTGGTCAACACTTCATGAAATTCAGTTTTTCTTTTTTTAATATTATATTATACGAAGCATAGAATGTGACGCATGTTTTGGATTCAAAAAATGTGATACCGTTTAAAAGCTATAGATGTTTTTCAATCAACCTATCAATCAGGACTTTAGTCATAATTTGAATAGATAATGAATAATAATTACTTATTAAATTCAAAGTAAAGAAAAATTTATATCGCTGGAAAGCTGAGAATCTCCTTTAAAAACCCTTTTCATTTCATCAATTTTGGGTAAAAAAATAGTCGTCAGCCACATACCCATCATATTGCCACTTTTTGGGCCATCATGATCCTACACATACCCGTATACTGATTTTGATGTTAAATCTATAATTTATAAATGATGGTATGTAAGTTTCTATTTACCAGTCTGTCTTGTCAACCATTCACATTATCTAATTTGTGGTTTGAAATGTTATTGTGGAGGAAACTTCAGAGCAGCTAACTTCTTCGAGGAGGCTTGATTTTGATGGTCCAACACAGGATTAGGATATCATATGGATTGAAATGTACTTAGGGTTTGATAGATCTTGAGATGGCATATATGCCACAATTTGTAAAACTTGTTGTAAAACTTGTTCTGAGTAGGCATATGCCAAATTTGTAAATGCACAAACATAATTATTCTATAGTTTGATATATAAGAATTGATATTCGATCTAATTTGTTCCTTGTGTGCATGTCTTCCTACTTCGAATTTTCAAAATGGAATGTATAATTATCTTAGACTTGTTTAAAGTTATGATTGATAATGTATGTTATAGATTAACAAAATAAAATTTGAATAGAACTTGTGAATTACAATTGTTAATCCATCTATTTCTTTGAGGATATTTTTCAAACAATGAATTGCCAAGTTTCTATTGTACCACATCTTTCATACATGTCTACCAATTGATTTTTATCAAACACTCATTTTGAGAATAGGCCATGATTTCAAGCTCTATTGAATTAATTTACATTTGACATTTTTTTTTTTAAACTCGTGTAATGAAGTGTGCAGCTAATTTTTATTTCAAAAGAAGTTAAAATTAATGAAAAGTGGATATAACTTAATCAAATGCATTTCATATCATGATGTTCATTCGAAAGTAATATAATCATCTTGATAAATATCAATGTCACTTAATGTTCATTGAAACATAATAACATGTAAAAGGTATAAAATCATCTTGAGTAAGAATCAATATCTTGACAAAATAAACTCAAACCCAAAAAATAAAAGGTTGTGAGAGACACCCATTACCCTTCTCTTCAACATATCTCAAAACCTAATGTGCCTGATTTGGAACAACCCCAATGAAATTGAACTATTATGTTGAACATGGCTCCAATTAGCCCAAATTTGTAAAAAAACTCCTCTTTAAAGCTGCTGACCCTCCAAGATTCCTTTGGACAATATCTCAACAGGATATAAACATCAAAATTCCACAACTATCATCCTTGTAAACGCCGTCTATGTCACTCAATCATGAAACCCTCATTTTGCCTAGATTTTAAAGGGGGTTTATTGAAAGTATGAATTTCCACACTTATCTCATTCAAACAACACATCAAACAAGTTTATAGAAGTCGACATATGCTTAATACACCTTTAGAAACTATTTTCCCAACATATTTCAATAAGGTAACACCCTTGGGTATGCATGGGATCATGATGGGCCAAAAAGTTGCGATATAACGAGTATGTGGCTGACAACTTTTTTTTACCCAAAATTGATGAAACAAAAAGGGTTTTTAAAGGAGATCCTCAGCTTTCTACCAATATAAATTATGCTTTATTTTGAATTTAATAAATTATTATTATTCATTTTCTATTTGAATTAAGACTAAAGTCCTCACTGATAAGCTGATTGAAAAACATCTATAGCTTTCAAATGGTATCACATTTTTGAATCCAAAACATGTGTTACATTCTATGCTTCACATACTATAGGATTTTCTTTTAAAAAAAATTGAATTTCATGAAGTTTTGACTAAGTTAAGGTGGTCAAACATACGAGTTTTTATATCTTTTAAAATTTGTAATAAAAAATTCATAATTAATTATTAACATGGAAAAAAATTACAAAAAATATGCATCACATTAGGACATGAGTCCTCTACTTATATCTAAAATTTGATAAAAAAATATTTTCATTTTATTGTGGTTAGGGTGGTCAGACAAACACCCACTTCTTATTTTTTCTCTGAAATTTAAGTGCCACTACATTGAAATTTCAAATTTTCACCAAATAGATTTAAAAAAAACTAGTAGTTTAGAAACTACATTCAATTTGCTACAAATTCTATTCTTACATATTTTTGAAATAATATAGATAAATTATTCAATTTTTTACGTCAAGTTGCCTAACTTTTATTTTTCTAATTTTTTTGCCACTTAAGGGCCTATTTTTTCCATGATGATCTTGCACATACCCCCTTAAACATCTCAATTTCACTTAAAAACCACACTTTTCGCATCTAGGGAATCATGCCCAAACCTCGATTGACCTTGATTATATACATGAGCAAACAACTTCCAACTGTTTTCCAACAAACTACAACAAGATGACTCTTGAACTTCCATCATTTGAAAATACGCTGCAATTTTGACAAGCAGTGTACAGTTGCAAAGTGGTGCAACTTTTGTTCTGCAACTTGTATGACCAAACAAAATATTCCAACACATACGGATGGGTATATTTATTCTAAGTATGGTCCTCTTTTTCACCCAAATATGCCGAATCACTATGAGCTACATTGGACTGACGATTTCCCTTAAGAGTCCCAAGTAGTAAAAGACAACAATCTTTGAATCTCTATTTCTCAGAAACTGTGACACCTACATACTCTTCGTCTAAGGATATGGGATCATGTTGGGACCCTCTACAATAACCTTTCTCGGTTTATGCTACTTCAGAGGCCTTTTCTTGCGGTGTTGAGTTTCCTGTTGAGGAAAAAGTTGTCAGATGCAAGTAGTGTAAAGTTGCAAAGTGGTGCCACTTTCATTCTGCAACTCATAGGACCAAATAGACTATTGCAACACATCTGGATGGGTAAATTTATGCTAGGGATGGTCCTCTTTTTCACCCAAATACATTGAATCGCTACAAGCAACATTGGATCAACGATTTCTCTTAAGAGTCCAAAGTGCTAAAATGAAGCAATCTTTGAATATCTATTCCTTGGAAACCGTGATGCCTAAAGACTCTCTGTCTAAGGCTATGAGATCATGTTGGGACCCTCTACAATAACCTCTCTCAATTCTAGCTACCTCACAGGAATTTTCTTGTGGTGATGAGTTTCCTGTTGAGGAAAAAGTTGTCTGATGCATGTAGTGTAAAGTTGCAAAGTGGTGCAACTTTCATTCTGCAACTCGTAGGATCAAACATACTGTTCCAACACATCTGGATGGGTACTTTTACGCTAGGGGTGGTCCTCTTTTGCACCCAAATACGTCAAATTTCTCTGAGCTACATTGGACCGATGATTTCCCTTAAGAGTCCAAAGTGTTGAAAGGTAGCAATCTTTGAATATCTATTTCTTGGAAACCGTGATGCCTACAGACTCTTTGTCTAAGGCTATGGGATCATGTTGGGACCCTCTACAATAACCTCTCTCTCTTTTTTTCTACCTCAAAGGATTTTTCCCGTGGTGATGAGTTTTCTATTAAGGAAAAAGTTTTCAAATGCAAGTAGTGTAAAGTTGCAAAGTGGTGCAACTTTCATTCTGCAACTCGTAAGACCAAATAGACTATTCCAACATGTCTATATGGGTACATTTACACTAGGTATGGTCCTATTTTGTACCCAAATATGTCGAATCACTCTGAGCTACATTGGATCAACGATTTCCCTTAAGAGTCCAAAGTGCTAAAAGGCAACAATCTTTGAATATCTATTTATCAAAAATCATGATGCCTATAGACTGTTTGTCTGAGGCTATGGGATCATGTTGGGACCCTCTACAATAACCTCTCAATTTTTTCTACCTCAAAGGTGTTTTCCTGCGGTGATGAGTTTTCTGTTGAGGAAAAAGTTATCAGATGTAAGTAGTGTAAAGTTGCAAAGTGGTGCAACTTTCATTTTGCAACTCGTAGGACCAAACAGACTGTTCCAACATGTCTGGATGGGTACATTTACACTAGAGGTGGTCCTCTTTTGCACCCAAATACACAAAATCGCTCTGAGCTACATTGGACCAGCGATTTCCCTTAAGAGTCCAAAGTGCTAAAAGGCAGCAATCTTTGAATATCTATTTCTTAGAAATTCTGATGACTACAGACTCTCCCTTTGAGGCTATGGGATCATGTTGGGACCCTCTACAATAACCTCTCTCAATTTTTGCTACCTTAGAGGTGTTTTCCTATGGTGATGAGTTTTTTGTTGAGGAAAAAGTTATTAGATGTAAGTAGTGTAAAATTGTAAAGTGGTGCAACTTTCGTTCTGAAACTCATAGGACCAAACAAACTATTCCAACACATCTATATGGGTAAATTTACGCTAGGGATGGTCCTCTTTTGCACCCAAATACATCGAATCACTCCGAGCTAAATTGGATCGGCAATTTCCCTTAAGAGTCTAAAGTGCTAAAAGACAACAATCTTTGAATATCTATTTCTTAGAAACTGTGATTCCTACAGACTCTTTGTTTGAGGCTATGGGATCATGTTGGAACCCTCTACAATAACTTGTCTTAGTTTTTGCTACGTCAAAGTCATTTTCCTGTGGTGATGAGTTTTCTATTGAGGAAAAAGTTATTAGATGCAAGCAGTATAAAGTTGCAAAGTGGTGAAACTTTCATTATGGAACTCATAGGACCAAACAAACTATTCCAACACATCCAGATGGGTACGTTTATGCAAGGGATGGTCCTCTTTTTGCACCCAAATATGCCAAATCATTCTGAGCTACATTGGATCGACGATTTCCCTTAAGAGTCAAATTTTAAGTTGATGGAAAAAGGGTCAAATGGATGTTATGTAAAGGTGAAAAGGGGCTTAGGGTTCATTTTTTTGCTTGTGAGTAAGTGAAAAAGTGATTCATTTACTCAAATACACTTAAGTTGTGAACTACAAACATGAATACAAAGTATATGCATTAAAACATGTAGGTCGTAAAGTATACATTACAATACTCAAATGCACTTAAGTCATGAACTACACACATGAATACAAAGTATATGCATTTAAACATGTAGGTCATAAAATTTACATTGTAATACTCATAAGTGACAAAGTATACACTTAATTTGTAAAGCATACACTTGAATACATGTAAAGTGTACACAATATGCATGAGATTATCATTCAATAATTGCTATCAAATATAGGATTTACAAAATGCCATGTAGGCATACAACAAAGACCCTAACACATAGTCATTTCCTAGTAGGGGAAGGAAATAGAGCTCGCATTTCCTTCGCGGTTGGCATAGTCTTCCACAAGAGTAGCTTGTTAACATTGTCAAGTGACAACCACTTGTACAAACCATTAAGGTAGCAGTCAAACTACGTACAATAGAATAACAAATCTACATTATTCTAAACGACTTAATTGATGATGAAATGGTAATGCAAACTATAAAAGATGCTTAGAATAACCAATCTATAGTAGTCTAATCTCTCACATACCTCTCCCAAAGGATCAAAGGTGGCTATTTTTGCAGCAGGTCCATGATCTACCATGCTAGGAACATCGCAATATACTTCAAACGGGAAATCAATATTGTCACAATAGAAAATATTCTTAGACTAACAAATCTATATTATTCTAAACAACTTGAATGATGATGAATTGGTAATGCAAACTATAAAAGATGCTTAGAATAACCAATCTATATTATTTTAAACAGTCTAAATAATGAACCTTAGTAGATAAACAATATCAAAATGTGATGAATAATATCATACCTATCCCATACAACAAATGATCTGCTACTCAAGTATGCCTGTAGGGTCATCTCTTACCTTCATAGTTTCTAGTAATGCTCATGATCAAAACTACTAATTGTTCATAGATTTTTTGTTTTTGGTCTAGCATGATGTCTCAATAACTTAACATTTGTTGCTATAACAAGGTGTGAATACTTCACAATGGTTTTGTGTATCTCATAGTCATCAAATGAAAGTACACTATTCTTTCTAATCATATATGTTCACAACCAAGTTCTGAAAAACAATAATTGAACCTATGTGATCATAAATTTTTTTATCAACATCTAAATATGCTTAGAATAACAAATCTATATTAATGTAAATAACCTAAACGATGGTGAAATGGAAATGCAACCAAGTTTGAGAAACAAAAACTCAACCTGTAGGATACATGAAGCCATCAACATTTGTCATCGGTTGTGTTAGCTTTTTCTTTCCCTGTACACATTTTGTCAACCAATAATTCAATCCCTCTTCATTCCCTTGCGGTGCTATGATTGCATAGACATGTCCTGGTTGTACAAGATCTAAAAGGTGATCGTAGTCAATTGAACTTTCCATTACATCTTGTAATGAGGATTGTGGTATAGATAAAGGGGTTAGGTACTATGGAATCCATGTATCTACCCATTCACTTGATTTGCACTAATTCCAATCACACTCAATACAATTCTGACAAAAAAAAGCCATCTCTCGTATCCATATGGTCCATACACTCACATCTGAGCTTCGAACTGAATGCATCTTTGAAGAATCTCTAATTGTTTGACATTCCATTTTGTCTCCCACTATGCCCTCCTCAACCAGCCAAAATAACCTACTGACCTGTGAATCAAGTTTCCCTCCTCGTGATAGTGCATAACTACACCAATCCACAATAGAACATGCATCACTGAATGTTACACCTGGACCATCATGCTCGCCTTTTCCATTCCCAACTTAAAAAAAACTCAAAATATGTGCTACACCCCTCTCTATATGCATCCTACTCAACCAATAAAACATGCAAGCATTCTTGAATTTCCCTATGCAATTTTCTAATATCCATTTTTTCCTTAACCAAAGCTCTCTTCACACATGCACATGGACCATCATGCTCGCCTTTTCCATTCCCAACTTTAAAAAAACTCCAAATATGTGGTACACCCCTCTCTATATGCATCCTACTCAACCAATAAAACATGCAAGCATTCTTGAATTTCCCTATGCAATTTTCTAACCAAATCAAATGTTGACCCATTGCAATTATTTTTTCCTACAAGAACTCAAAAAAGTTTTGAAAACAATGTTGTACAAACTCGGATGAATGGGATCTATCATCACTCATGCAAAAATGATACTCCCTAATTATCTTCCTATCATCTTTTGTACTATTAGAGGCATGCCTATATGTTATGTGGAGAAAAATAACAATTTGAATAGAATTATAATATTGTGATTGAACTTCATTTTGTGGTTGCAATGTGTAATTTTGAGAAAAATAAAATACAAATACAATAGTTCTGATGGGGAAAGAGTCCTTACACATCCTAAACTGTTGATCCAACCACTGCAACCTATGGCTATGCCTTGCATAATTATAGAAACTATTTTTCTTAAAATCTGAAATAAAATCAGCAATACTCACCTCTCTTGCAACCAACTTGCATCTAGAACCCTCACCTCCGCTCTTTAATGTGTATTTCACCATCTCATACTTGTTTTTCTTAACAATTTTGTTACCAAAATCATTATAGCTTCCCTCATGAAAGCATGTTACAAACTTGGATAAACCACCACATTGTAAACATGTTCCATTTAAACAATCATTTCTATAAAATAAGCAACCATCACCTCTAATGCATAAAAATGAATCTAACAACTCCCTGGATGACTCAGGAAGTTGCACTGCATGACACTCCTACAACATTTTGTCAATATGCATAGTAGAACAAATATGGCATAACAATTCATGATAGATTGAAAAATCAACATGGTATTTACAACATGTATTACGAACCTTAATAGGAACACAATAAAATGGCTTGCAAGATTAAAAATCCCTTTGCAAAATTTGCAAATGTGGATATTCTTGAAAAAAAAAATTGCACAAAATTATTTGGCTACATTCCAAAAAATGTTTAGGATGCGGTGTATGATCTCTATTACCAATTCGTAACTTTAAAACATCCTTTACATTCAGTGATACTCTAGAGTGAGAATTCCAATATTGTTCAATTTGCATCTTTACATTATCGGTTAGCTTTTTATCAACATGTGGAATCCTCCCACTAAAATCCCACGTATCATTTTCAAGAGCACTATCAAGTCTTCCTCTTCTTGACAATGCTCTACTCAATGTTTTACGATTTAAGTTAAAATCAATACAATTTTGTCTCATTAAATGAGCATTTTTTAAATGATGGCTTACTAGTGATGTTGTGATCACTCTTCAAGTAGCCCTTTTATATTTTTCCTCACTAATCTTTCCAATAGAGGTTAGAGCATTAAAAATATTTTTTACAATAAGACTATTTTTTTGTGAGACGAATCTTCAATTTTTTTAATAATGGTCTCATTTTGTAAATCTTAAGTAATTGCACAAAAAGTTGGCATTGTTTGGTTAATGTCTTATTGGAAAAGAATTCATTGAACAATTTCGTAGCCCACAAATGAACCATTCGTTGTGACCTTTTTCCTTCAAGATTATCAATTATGTTCTCATCTATTTCAACCAACCATTTAGGGCTTCTTTTGTATTTAGGTGTTGCATAAGGTTCATTTTCAATATTTTCAATAACAATTTCATTTTGAACAACGTTTTCATTGTCAAAAACAATTTCATTTTCAACCCCATTTTCATTTTCAACATTTTCATTTTCAAAAACAATTTCATTTTCAACCACATTTTCATTTTCAAAATTTTCAATAACAATTTCATTTTGAACAACATTTTCATTCTCAATGTTAACATTTTAAATTTCAATTTCCACATTTTCAATTTCAATATGATGTTCAATATTTTCAATTCCTATATCATCTTCACTTGAATTAACATTCAATGGTTTAGAAGAACATTCATTTTAAATATTTTTCATACCTTGTCTTCTTTTCTTATGAATTTCTCTATCTTTGTTTCTATATGCTTCAATTTGATCTCATGTAAGTTTCCTTCAATTTGACCCTCTCCCACCCTCTCCCACCCTCTCCAACCCTCTCCAACCCTATACAATCATCTCTCCCAACCACTCCCACCCTCTCCCATCCTCTCTCACACCCTCTCCCACCCTCTTCCACACTCTCCAACCCTCTACCACGCTCTCCCACCCTCTCCAACCCTCTCCCACCCTCTCCAACTCTCTCAAACACTCTCAAACACTCTCCAACCCTCTCTATCCCTCTCCCACCCTCTCTATCACTCTCCCACTCTCTCCAACCACTCTCCCTAGCCCTCTCCCTAGCCCTCTCCCTAGCCCTCTCCCACCCTCTCCCACCCTCTCCCAACCCCCCTATCACTCTCCCACCCTCTCCAAACTTCTCCCACCCTCTCCCACCCTCTCCAACACTCTCCCACCCTCTCCAACCCTCTCAAAAACTCTCCCACCCTCTCCAACTCTCTTTGTCACTCTCCAACCCTCTCCAACCCTCTCCCACACTCTTAAACCCTCTCCCACCCTCTCTATCAATCTCCCACCCTCTCCAACCCTCTCCCACCATTTCAAACCCTCTCCCACCCTCTCCCGCACTCTCCAACCCTCTCCAACCCTCCCTCCCACCCTCTCTCCCACCCTCTCCAACCCTCTCCCACCCTCTCCCACACTCTCCAACCATATCCCATCCTCTTCCACCCTCTCTATCACTCTCCCACCCTCTCCAACCCTCTCTCCCACCCTCTCACACCATCTCTATCACTCTCCAACCCTCTCCCACCATCTCCCACACTCTTTAGCCCTCTCCAACCGTCTCTCCCACCCTCTCCCACCCTCTCTCACCCTCTCCAA
>VDFB02047230.1:240608137-240635027 GCA_007258455.2 Sequoia sempervirens | reverse complement strand
AACCCTCTCCCACACTCTCAAACCCTCTCCCACACTCTCCAACCCTCTCCCACCTTCTCCCACACTCTCCAACCCTCTCCCACTTTCCCAAACCCTCTCCCACACTCTCTATCACTCTCCCACCCTCTCCAACCCTCTTCCACCCTCTCTCCCACCCTATCACACATTCTCCAACCCTCTCCCACACTCTCCTACGCTCTCCCACCCTCTCTCACTCTCCAACTCTCTCCCACTCTCTCCCTCACCCCCACTCTCCCTCTCTCCCTAAACCCTACACAGAATATCTGAAAGGGAGATGGAGGCTTCAAAGGGATACAATGTATTGAATATATTATATAATATATTTAATATATATACAATAATATATTTTATATATAATATATACTATAATATTTTTTTATATATAATATATATTATAGTATATATTGTATATAATATATCCTATAATATATTTTATATGTAGTATATATATAATATATATGATAGTATATATTATATATAATATATACTATAATAGATTTAATATATAATATATATTGTATATTATATATTATAATACATATTATAATATATATTATAATATTATAATATATGTTATATATATTTGATATAATATATATAATATATATATAATATAACGTATAATATATATTATATATAATATAATATATAATATATTATAATATATAATATATATTATATATTACAATATAATATATTATATATATAATAAATTTATGATATAATGGATGAATATCCATTTTTTATCAAATCAATCAAAGCCAAATGGGAATACAATGTACTTCCACAAAACAGATATCCGTTTTGTAGAGGACTTTATATCACAAATTCTTCCTTATTTTCACAAACCAGTCTTCATTTTGGCAATGCAACAGTCAAGCAGTGACCTCTAGTGACTTCCAGGTATATTGTTTTTGCATTTTTCAATTTTTTATTGCTAATTAGTGACAAATTTTAAGATTTTTTTGTATTCTTTGTAGATTTTTTAAAAAAATTCATTTCTATTTAAAGTTACAACAAAATTAGAAACCCTAGTTAGTGAAAAAAAAACATCAAACAAAAAAATGAAACCTTTATTACTAGAAAAAAGGCATAAAATTCAACCTAGCATACTAAAATAACATAAAATAAAATTTTCATTACCTCCTTTCTCCATTTTTTTAAACCGTTTTACATTCTGGTCTATTTTTCATTATTCTTTATCACTTATTTTCATGTTTCTTAAATTCTTGCTTTGTTTATTATTTTTAAATTAGTATTTGTTTGCCAAACAATTTGTTTTTTAATTTTTTAATTGTTTTGACTCTCTTCAGCTCTTAAAATAGAAAGGATCCTTGTTGGAAGTGCTCTAAATTTCCAATTCTTGGTGAATCTGGATCCATTGTTAGTATTGGCCAGACAAAACTTGTCCCTACAACCATAGAGAAATGGGAAAAGTGAATGGGTGATAATCGATGTGCTATGCAAGAAGCTATTATTTTGAATCATATACAAATGATAGCCTCCTGCACGGCCCATCGATTATTACCCATTAGCTTTTCCCATTTTCCTATGGCTATAGGGACAAGTTTTTGTTTAACTAACTATGTATACAAATTCACTAAGTATTGGAAATTTAAGGAAAAACACTTCCACCTTTTTTGAATCAATTTGGAGCTTAACACTTCCACATTGTAGCGAGGGAAAAATTTAATGTATTTTTAAATGAGATTCCACATCACTTTAACAATTTTTTTTCCATTTACACACCTTAGACATAAATGAGCTTTACACATTTTTTCATTTGTATTCAATTAAGTCATTTATATTGAATAGTTTAAGGGGATTTTAAACATGTATCTTACATTTTTCAATTACAAATTTAATGCAGGTTCGCTTATATCTAAAACATGGATCCATGTCCTCCAGCTCCAACCACTCCACCTCCACCCACTCCACCTCAAAACCCCCCACTTCCACCACCTGCATCTGATGGTGCTCACTTTCGAGAACAAGTCAATGTGAATGTTAGAACCATTCAAGATCAAGTTAATGCTATTTAAAACAAAGAATTTGTTCACACATTATTGAGGCATTTTGCATCAAAAATGCAAATCATTGTTGATGCATGTAGGTCCATGGAAGTGGACTTAGATGAGCATCAACGATGGCTAGAGGAAAGGAGATAGTCCCAATCTAAAGAGGAAAACACAAAGAAATGAATAGATGCAATTGAGAGCTATAAAAATTTATTAAGATAATGATCTTATATTTATAAAAAGATTGATCTTCGATGGACATTTTATAAATAATTTTTTTGGATGCATATTTTATAAAGAATTTGGTTGGATGGAAATTTTTAGTGTTGAATTCATGAATATTTAATAGTATAATGATGAGACAAAAATTTAGTAATACATATTAAATAATCTATTAATTTAGTGTTTTTTAATGTATATATTGTGTATATATAGTTTTTATTCATGCATCATGGTTGACTGATGACTTATTTGTTGATCATATCCATTGTATAGATTTCACATGAACAATATAATTAGCATGTATCTTGATACATCTTCTCAGGATTTTTTTTGAAAGTTGCATAATGTTCTTGTTTATGTACCATGATTGGAAGATAGTGATTCTTATTCATGATAATTTTATGGTCTTTTACATCATTGATCTAATGACATGTTATTAAACTTGAAGGTTTTAATGGCATGAATGTTCAATTGAGTTGTAATGGTTTTTTTTTATGGTTGTATCACTTCTTATTCTAGAGCCCATCCCAACATGGGAAAAAACTCTTCCTCTCAACTCTCTCTCTCCCCCTCTTTCTCAGGTCTCTCCCTCTCCCTCTCCCTCTCTCCCCCTCTCTCCCTCTCTCTCTATCTCTCCATCCCTCTCTCTATCTCAACTCTTTGTCTATCTCTCCCTCTCACTCTCAGGTTCCTCCCACCCCTCTCTCTCTCTCATGTCTCTCAAAGCTTCCTCTCTCCATCCCTTTCTCCCTCTCAAGTTGCTATCTCTCCCTAGATCAAGTCTCTCTCTCTCTTCAAGTCTCTCTCTCTGCCTCTTTGCCTCCAACTCTCCCTATCAACTCTTTGTCTATCTCTCCCTCTCACTCTTAGGTTCCTCCCACCCCTCTCTCTCTCTCAAGTCTCTCAGAGCTTCCTCTCTCCCTCCCCTTCTCCCTCCCTCCCTCTCTCTCTCTCTCTCTCTCTCTCCCTTTTTGTACTCTCTCTCTCTCTTTCTTGTGAATTGGCTACACATCCATAATTTTGTTAGCAGTGGTACATTTTCCTTGGTGTTATTAATATTTACCCGATATTAACTTTTCTTTACAACTCATCTTCCTTGGTGGGAAAATTGATGGTAAATCCTATCATTATTAATATTTAGCTACTTTTAAGTTTTTTGTAAGCAATTATAAGGCCATACAAGTTATATTTCAAATCTTATCGTTATTGCAAGTGATGGAAAATCTATCTAATAATAGTGTTACCTGATATAAGATATGATTGATGTGACAACCTTTTTCTAATTCTACTTAGAAAAATATTGCCTCATTTTGAAAGGGAGACAATGTATTCAATATAATATAATATATAATATATATTAAATATATTATATATTATATTATATAATATATTATAATACCTTCCCTCTCTCCCCCCATCCCTCTCAGGTCTTTCACTCCAACTTCTAAGGTCTTTTTCTCTCCCTCTCTCTCAAGTCGCCCCCATTCCCTCTCCCTCTCTTTCTTGTGAATTGGCTGCACATAAATAAATATATAATATATACTATGTATTAAATATATTATATAATATATATTACATAATATTAATATAATATATAGTATATTATACAAAAATGATGTACTATATAGTTCAATATAATAATATAATATATTATTATATATTATTATATAATATATTATTATATATCATTATATAATATATATTATAATATTATATATATTAATATATTATATAATAATACATAATATTATATATTTATGTATTATAAATACATAATACATATATATAATACATGTTATATAATACTATGTATTATAAATAATATAAAAATTTATAACTAATGGATATCCCTTACAATCAAACATCCATTTAAGAATTGGTTTGGGTTGGAAAGTCAACCCAAAAAACATTTTTTTTAGAATTTGTTTAGTTTTTTTAAGTTTTCCCTTATGGCTGACGACTTTTTTTTACTTGATTTTCATCAAACGAAAAGGGTTTATAGAAAAAATTGTCAGCTTTCTACCAATATAACTTTTACCTTATTTTGAATTAAATAAATAATTATTATTGATTTTCTACCTACATTATGTCTAAAGTCCTGATTGATAGGTTGATTGAAAAAATTCTATAACTTTCAAACTACTTAACATTTTTTAAATCTACAAGATGCACCACATTCTATGCTTCACCTACTATAGGATGAAAAAAAAATTAATTTCATAATTTTTTGACCAAGTTATGGTGGTCAGATACAAACGTTTTAATAATTCTAAAAAGTTCTAGTAAAAAAATCATAACTAATTATTTACGTGGAAAAAAATTACAAAAAAAAATTTGGCACATCCAGACATGAGTCCTCTACTTATATTTAAAAATTTAGAAAAAATAATTATGTTTTTCTTGTACTTAGGGTGGTCAAACTCACACCTACTTCTTATCTTTTTCCTAAAATTTAGGCAATCACTACATTGAAATTTCAAATTTTCTCAAACAAATTTACATTTTTCCAAAAGGACTAGTAGCCTAGAAACTACATTCAATTTTCTACAAAATTTTTTCTTACATATTTTTCAATTTATGTTAATAACCTATTCAAATTTTTATGTTAAGTTGACTAACTTTGATTTTTTGAATTTTCATGACCACTTAGAGGCCTAGTTTGGACCCCCATGATCTTGCACATACCCTTAAGATCCCCTTGAAAAAAAAATTTATAGACATAATATTCATAAGCATTCAACATTGTGGTGCCTTGTCAAAGTTTTCAAGAGGATAGTCTTGGTATGGTATGGTAGCCTAATATGATTCTCTCATTTACCACCCCATTGGGATACATACCTAGTGGACGGCCTAAGGTTTCACTACCCTAGAGTGAGCACACATGTTATGGAAAAATAGTTGAGACATTTTCCACGTCACATTGGATAGTCAAGGCTTGATCCTTCCCTTTTTTTTTGAACAAACAACCGCATTCCACATCGTGTTGGGATGGTTGAAGCTTGATCCTTTATTTTCTCGGTCTTTGATAGTTTATGATTGTGTATCTTCATAATTTTTTCATGCATATAAGAATCTTGAATTTGTACTTTACTGTGAGTTTGACATGGGGTCATAGTCTCACTAAAGTGGGGGAAAAATGTAGCATAAAAAAAAGTAACCCTTTTTCACACTTAATTTGGAAATGAATAATTATTAATAAAATGGACTTAATTGATCTAATTCAGATCTAGAATAATTACGTATTTGAATGCTTATTATAACAACTTAATGGAAATACAATTCATGCATACATTATTGAAATTATGCATTGGGTGATCCCACAATAGTGGTTTACAATTTTTGGCCAAACTGGACATTGAAATTTTTATTTTTAACTAAATCTTCACATTCGGGCACCTATAGTGGCTAAACCGTGAGGAATTTGAAGATGATGTGAACTAGAGTCTCGTCAAATTTTGTCTGTAGATTCTAAAAATTATTTTTTCAAAATTTTTGGAATATGATTGCACTTCTTTGTCCATCTCCCACAAAAACTGGCTTTTTCAAAAAATAACATTTTAAAAAAGTGACGCACAGCGTATAACGCATAACTTTTTTTCCATGACTGATAAAATTATAATTCTTCCAAATTTAGATTTGCAACTCTGATATCTAGTGCTTCCACTTGGTTAGGTAGTTTTTTATTGAATATTGTTTCTTTAATCAAGTTTCAAAGTCAAACCAATGACAATTTAGACATAGCACGACCGTATAACTCGTAACTTTTTTTGTATTTATCAAAATTCAATTTATTTTTTTTGCGTTGGATCAAGGACTTCAATATCTGGTGCACTTATATTTTTCAAATTTTTTTTGATAATCTGCTATTTTTCCACATGTGTAGAACAAAGACCTTTATTTTCGATGAAAAACCTATGTTTAATAAAACTAAAAAAACAAATATATAGTAAAACCAAAGAATATTAAAATTATATTTGTTGGATAGCTCGTTTCGAGGAATACCTAATTCCAATTGGGTTTGTGAAGATTCCCCCATTTTTATCCTCAACTCGAGCTTCAAAGCGTACAAAATTAGGTTTTTTGTGTGAACAAAGTCAAAAATTAGGGAAAAGGGGGGTTCGCTAGAACCAAGGGTTTTCTAGCGAACCCCTTTTAATATGCATTTTTCCTTTTGTTTTTTGGGTGGGAAATGTGGGCCCCATAATTAATGGGTTCGCTCGAACCCTAGTTTGGTCGAACCCCTTTATTGCTTGGTCGAACTTGTAGGTTCATTCGAACCCCTAAGACCAATTTTTGGCCATGGGGTCATTTTTTCTCAGTTTTCCTTCCTCCATCAAATTGTAAACCATTATTGTGGCTTCACCCCATTAAAAACTTAAGGTGAAAAAAAAAATTGAGAGAGAAAAAGAGAGGAAGTGCAGGCGATCAAATAACGGAGTTCGCCACAAACGTAACTACATCTCCAAGTCTGCTCCAATAGAGTGACACCGATCTGATTACTCTCCAAAATAGAAATTACAAATGGACCAAGACCATTTCTTCTAGCACTTCAGCAACATAACAATACTCCGACGTACAAAAATGGCTCAAAGATCTCCTCAGGATCCCTCTGTTGTATCACCTATTTCTCTACTTCACCACTTAACCAAGAAACTCTTAGCCTTTCAACCTCCCTTCTACCCCTTTTTATACCATAAATATTCCCAAATTGGTGAAAAACTAATTGATTTTGGAATTTCAACTCAATCCACCTTACATAGTAAATATTTTGAAAAATCCTCCCTTATTTACACTAAATCTCACATAATTTATTTAAGCCCCTTAATTATTTTATTCCTGGACTATTATTGTTTTATGGAGGTTACATTTTAATCCTTAAAAGGATTAAAGTGTTGTTTGGTTTTAAATTTAAGGGAGTTTGTTTTAAGATTATGGCTACCGATGCCATATCATATTTCAAAGTCGTTCAATGGCTTATTGGTGGCTAAACCTTTTGGTAAGCCGACGGTCGGGGGTTCACCCTTGGGTGCTGGATTTTAATAACCAATCCAAACCAGAATAACAACAAAACAAACCACTGACACATATAAGATAGGCGCGGATTTGTAGCCAGATTGGTAGTCGACCGTCGTGGTATGTGGGAGGTGGGGATTTCAAATCCCCCCAACAAACATTTTAACAAAAAAATCATCAACTTTGAACTGTTGGAATGGATGAGGAAGGCCACATGGCAAGTTTCTATTCGCTAACAAAGGTGACATGCCTGCTGACATGTGCTGATTGGACTACCAAGATGGCCATTGACTGTGCATTGACAGGGATGCTGACGTGGCCGATGACGTGTGTACATATGACACATGTCATCATTTGATTGGTCTGTACAATGATGACATGGATTCCACGTGTCAAATTATGAGTGGCCTGTTTCACCATCTGTACCATATGGAATGCTAGCATCAACATTTATATGATCAAAGTCAACCTTCCTTGCACAATATTTGACTACTTATATCTCATGCAAATGGACTCAATTTTTTGTGAAATGAATGTCATCGGAATCATCTTGTCGAGCTCTTCAACTTGACGCCACTTCTGTCAATTTTTGAGATGATCATTTTTTCTGCTTCTTGGACGACCCATGATGGCAGTTTGACCAAAATTTTGACTGGCCGTAACTTGAGTAAACAGACTCCTTTTTTCTCTATTCAAGTTGCATTGGAATTAAGATCTCGTGCTCTTTCTAATGCTGCTAAATTTTGGAGCATTAGAGATTCTTCAATTTTCAATGAAAATATCCCCCAGATCATTAATGATGCCTTATTTAGGGTGTTGTAAAGTGTATCTTAACAATTTAACACTAATCTAGGGATTTAAAATTAATTGAGGTTAATTTTAACTTAATTGGTCCCTTAAATTCAAATCCAAGCCTAATTTGTTGCATTTTTTAGGGATAAAGCCTGACACTCTTAAATAATATTACACAACAATTAATTTTGCAAGGAATGTATCCTAGGATAGTAACGTAGGACCCATTCGCCACCTGGCGAATGGGTCCACACTAGGTCCTAGGACCTCCTTTTGGCATATTATTTCACATCCCCTAAAATGTGTCCTAGTTAAGTATGCTAGGACCCATTCTCCCTATGGCGAATGGGTCCTCACTTAACCTAGGACAACCACAATTAGGATTTTTTTTTGTAGTATTTTGATGATTTAAAATCCTATATTTGATGCCGGCTTGTGTTATTTGAATTTCAAGATTTAATCTTAAGTTATGTATAAATACAAGGTTATTTCACATAGGTTCATCTAAGAATTTTTATGCAAGCATCTTAAGAGTTCACAAGATAATTCAAGCATAGATTATTGAAGTTTATTGTAGCAATCAAAGATCATATCTTCATGTCAAATTCATGCATGATGTTGATATAATATGTTGATGTATCATTGAAGATCCAATTCAAGCATATTCAAGGTGTTGTTTCTAATCAAGTGTTCTGATGAAGATCTATATCCATTTAGGCCACTTCATATAAGATTGTTGATTTTTACTCCAAGGTTCAATTAAGGATTGGTGAGTTGATTACATTGCTCATTCATCTTTTCTTTTATGCATTATTTCAATTAAAGATTTAATTACAAAAATAGGGTTTGACCAAGAAAAACCCCTATTCCCGAAAAAATGACATTTTTCTTATCCTTTAATGTGTGATTGTAGGTTTTAGGTTGAAGATCAAGTGGAGAGTAAAAGTTGTCAAGTTTTTCATCTTTCTTTCAAGATCACGAAAAATTATTCTACATAATTTATTTGCAACTTTCAAGAGTTGAACACCTGGGATCTAGGAATTCAAACATTCAAGAACATAACCTGGAAACTGATTTTCCATAATCCTGGCAAAGATCCATTTTCCACTGCGTGAATGAGTCCTCAGTAAGGCCTGAAATTTTTTTTTCCATCAAGTACACAACATTTTACTATCTTAAAACCTACCTTTTTACTATTATATCATTTAGGTTTGATTTTTTATTGTTAATTACACATTATAGCCCTCATCAATTGAATGAAAAATTGGAAAAATTGTGGTTCATCATCTTGTTAATTCATTTTGACAAGCCCAATTTTTTGATGGTTTAGTATTATCTCAGACTCTTGATCTCTTCATATCTCAAGCTTTCATACCATTTGATGGTCAATGAAAAAAGCATAACATTTTTATGACATATAGAAGAATGTAGGTACATATAGAGGAATGCACTAAGAGGGAGAGATACATCAAACTAAACATCATGGGGGATCACATTACACACATGCAATCACATAAAGAAACATGAAAAAAGAAAAACAATGCAAAGGACTAGTAAGGAACATGTGAGTCAGCCTATAGCAAGCCATCAACTTATTCCAATCTCAATCGGTATATACAGAAGGTAGACAACTATCGAAAGGGACCACATCAAGTGCCATACTAGGACAAGGGTAACTAACCCCTTGCCCCAACTAAGTGTAGGACAAGGATGACCTGAGATGAATGATGATATGTTGCTCCTTGCTAAAAGGAAATGATTTGAAATGACTATAAAACATGCCATAGTGACTATGTTATGATCTTACAAAGTAAAAAAAGTATCAACTTGATGCATATTTAATGAGATATCTATCAGCTTAGGATGCACCAAAGTTAAAGTTGCCTTGGAAGAATCTTTAGTAAGAGTGTTGATATTGAGTGAAGGATTTTTTATTTCTTTTGAGGGACAATATCCAAGACCACTAGTCAATTCTTTCATTTTAGGCTCTATAGGGAAACAGATACCTTGATCTCAACACCACATCCTTTTCCACTATATCCAAGTTGTTTCATAAATTTATATCTTTCATAAATCTTTTTCACTTCTTTCGGATTCAGCAGTTGTTGATAATCAACTTCATCAAATTTTGTCATGTATGTTGCCTTTTTTTCTGAAGTGGTTGAAGTGGATTTTTTTAAATTTTGTATTGACATTACCACTTTTTTCTTTTTCCTTTTCAAACTATTTCTTTATGATCTTGTATTATCCCATGAATGTAGGTATGAAATCAAAGGTTTCCCAAGCATCTTCGAATAACTTTGTGACTTCTTCAATACATGCTTTTCTTTTTCTTTTTCTTGTATGGGTTTTGCATGTGTTGTTGGTGTCAAGGGATATCTAATGTGCATAACCTCAAAAGACTTATCCTTATTTTCATGATCTCTTAGTGAAGGTAAGTCTAAGTTCAATTCATCATCTTCATCTAAGGAAGCCATATTACTATTGTTTGAAATACATGTGTCAATGTTGTCATTTTCTTGCACCATGATATCTTCCCTAGTAGGAGAACTGCAAAATAAATTTTCATGACATTCAAAGGTTGGTTCTTCTAAAATATCTTCATCATAAGTAAGTGAGTTATCAATGGTTGAACTTTCTTGCTTATCAATGATGACATTTTCTTGTTCAATAATTTTTTTCCTAGCGAAAGGGAGATAAATAGGATTCTTATGACTCTCATCTTCTAACACCAATAGATCATCTTCACAAATAGAAGAGATAATAGGTGAAGGAAAAAAATTATTGTTACAATTGTCCATGATTTCATACTTTTTCTCTAAGCTCTCATTCTCCTGTGCCATAATATCTACCCTGGAAGGAGAGCTTTTAGGAAAGTAACAAACAAGAGTTTCATCACATTCCATTGTTAGATATTGTAAAGTACCTTCATCACAAATAAGGGAGACATCAAGAGAAGAAAAACTACGAGTTTCATGGTTACCAATGATTGGAATTTTTTGTTCAAATAGATCTTCCCAAATGGTAGGGGCATTAGGAAAGGGAGAAGTGAGATTCTCATGACTGTCAATAAGTGTATCTTTTAACACCAAACTATCTCCTTTGTATCTAGAAGAGATATTAGAAGGAAAATTTTGATTGTCATGGTTGTATGTAATTACATGAACCTATGTCCTATGATGTCTTCCCAAGTAGGAGAGGTAGGATTGTCAAAGCTCTCAATCATTGGATTTCTTAACACCAACATATCCTCTTCACAAGTGTGATTTTGATGAGCATTCACGATTGTATCCTCTTTCGCTAAATCATTCTCACAAGTAGGGGAAGTGTTGGGAGATTGATGAAGACTAGGTAAATTAATGATCTCATCTTCTTATTTGATAATATCTTCCCAAGGGGGAGGAGGAGAGGGATAAACAAGAATTTTGTGATTGTCAATGATTGTATCTTCTTTCATCAAGACACCATCATCACTAATAGGAGAGGTATCGAGAGAAGAAAAATTATGGTTTCCATGATTATATATACTTGTATCTTCTTGTATCATATCATCATTAGAAATGGGAGAGATAATAGGGTTTGAGTGAGGGATAGGCAAGGTGATATCAAGGATTGTGTTAATGGTTTAATTCTCTTGCTCTAATATTTTCTGATAACTAGGAAAGATAGTAGAAGGATGGCTAACATGTTTCTTAATGACCTCTTTTTTGTGCTCTAAATTGAACTCATAAGAGGGGATGTTTTACTTATGAAATTGATTCTTAACCATATCAAAGAATTAGAAAGAAGGGAATGTAAATGATATAAAAATCTAATAATTTAAC
The DNA here is from genome assembly GCA_007258455.2 of Sequoia sempervirens. Lineage (NCBI taxonomy): Eukaryota > Viridiplantae > Streptophyta > Pinopsida > Cupressales > Cupressaceae > Sequoia > Sequoia sempervirens. The sequence goes on along the minus strand of VDFB02047230.1, from coordinate 240,623,137 downwards.
CTAGAATATGAACCTCAAAATCTGAGTAATAAACTGAGAATGAATAGAGGTGCACCTAGAAAACTGAAGATGCTTGAAACAAGGTATGCAATCCTGAAATACTAACTTTTAATGCATAGTGAGACTCATATGCTAGGTGGGGTGATTTAGTCCCAGTTTAGGGTTTCAAGTAGAAACCAAAATATGCAACTAGTAAACCAAGATCTACAAAAAAGGTTTAAAAACTGGTATGTGGGGACTCCTACTCCAATTTTGGTGATTTAGTCCCAAAATTAGGGTTTATCTAAAACTTTGATATCCTCTAGTGATCTCTTGTAGCTTCTCTCCTTTCCAATCTTTGAGTCTAAAACTCTAAATTATGACCTATAGGTGACTTTGTGTAATCTTGCAAGAAAGGTGAAAACTTTGACAGCTTTGCAACTTTGACAATATTCTGTAATCTTTCTCTTCAATCAATCTTCAACCTAAATCTAAAATTCACACATTAAAGAGGGGGGGAAATGTTGTTTTTTTAGTGCATAGGGTTTTTCCTTGGTCAAATCCCATTTTGGCAATCAAACCTTGAAATGAAATCAAATAGAATGAAGGAACAAAATGCAATGTTGCAACTCACCAAACCCTTGGAACAAAGGATACAATCTTGTATGAAATTGCTAGCATGAATGGAGATCTTGACTCTTGATTGAATTTGATGGATCTTGACTTGAATAATTGCTTGAATCATGAAACCCTACATCACAAATGTTAGCTCAAACACAAGCATGATGTATGATGAATTTGACATGATTCTTGAATCTTGAATGTAGCTCCAAAACGCTTGATAATCACCTCTTGAATACTCTTGAATTGCTAGAATGTTTGAATACATGAATTTCTTAGATCACGCTTGTTCATGAAAATTTATAGATCTTGTTAGGAGAAATTATGTGAAATAACCTTGTATTTATACTTGTTTATGCCAAATTTCCCAAAATTACAACACTATAATCCAACATCGGATGAAGGAGAATAAAATCCCACCAAGAATTTGAATTTAAAGTAGGTCCAAGCTAAGTGGGACTCATACGCCAGTTAGCAAGTATGAATCCGAATAGCCTAGGCTTGGGACACAAATTTTAAGAAATGTTAAGTTCTATGCCAAATTCAAGCTCATGCCCTAAAACTTAGGTGGGACCCATACACCCAACATGGTGTATAAGTCCTAGATCACTAAATCTAGGAAACACAACCTACAAAAATTAAATTATGATTGGTCATTTGACATGTTTTAGGATTATCCTTGGAGAAATACATTAATTAAGGCTTGTGGATGCAAAATAGGGCTAAATAAGGCATAAAGAAACCCAATTTTAGCAAGGGGGCCCAAAAAAGTGTGAAAATGTAAAGGGATACATTTTTCTACACTAAATTTAGCCCCCACTTTAGTGAGAGGAGGAAATTGCTTCAAACTCACACTAAAGTAGACAAATTTGCATCAAGAGGGATCCAAATGTACCAATGCTAGTGAGATAGGACAACTACGATCAAGAGGATTGTGCAAGCACCCAAGATCAAGATCCTAGGGTAAGCCAACATAGGTGAAAAATAAGTCACATGTGAATAATGTATGAAGCAACAACAAGGTAAAAGCATACACTGCCAAAGACAAAGAGAAACAAAAACAAAAACAAAAAGGGTGGATCAACCCCCAACCATTTGTCTAACATGATGTGGATCAGATCTAAGTTGTTTCTCCAAAAATTTTACAAGTGGAACATGATATCCACTATGCAAACCAAATGAACACTCACACGGGCTAGTGGAACCTCAAGGAATCCACTAGGTGAGACCCTGGCAAGAAACATAAACACACAATTGATATGTGCTCATATAGAAAAGCAAGTGGCTATGGGAAAGTCACGCCTAAGTTTGAGTCCCGTACGGTAACCATACATGTAAACATATTCATTTTTATAAGTCTTCACACACCCCAACCCCTTTACTAACATTATTTCATCACTATGCATCCCAACCTCCCAACATGTAACCATATTACTAGCCCTTCCTTCTACCTATTCAAACCCTATGTTCATCATCTCTTCAAGCCTATTTCTCCTTTCTAGAGACTACTTAGGTCCTATCAATTCACTTGATTTCTTGAGGGATAATTTCTAACCCATTTACTAATCCTCATTCTCTTAAATGACTAGAGAAACCTACTATTACTTTGATTTTAAGCACCTATATCAATTTTCTTTGAAATTAAATTCCTTCTTCTAGTCCAAACACCATTTCAAAGATGAAAAAGATGTAGACACCAAAAATTTATCACATCTTAATGACACATGTGAAATCACTACTTTCAATTACCATTCTTATCCCATCCTAACCACACTTACATCATCTCAACAATAATCAATTACATAAAGTGTATTTATTTAATTGTGTGAAACCCAATCCTAATACCTGAAAAACAATAAGAATAAGCACATTAGATGAGAGATTGAAAGCAAGAACAAGGATTCCCCATGAAATCCATTAACATAATTCAAATTAGGAAAAAAGCAATGAAGAACACAATGAAATAACAAAATAGAGATTGAATCCTAGTTAAACTAGCAAACTTATGATCCCATGGGGGAATTGGTGCCAATTTGATGTGAAAAATGGCCCTTTCCCAACTCCTATGATGCAAGCTTGATGTGATGAAGAGATTTGATCCACTTTGATGAAGGATGGTGAGTACTCCAAGCTAAAAACTTGCATAATGAATTTGCATAATTTGTGGATGATAGAATAAGGTATGAGACCTCTTATTTATAAAATGTTCAAGTTGAAAGAAATCCCATATAGAGAAATTTGGGACTAAACTTCATGCAATAGCAAGGTTCCACTTGTCCAAATGTGAATGGACCAAGTATGTGCAAGTTTTGATCAATGTGCCAATAAATGCATTTTATTTGAATTTCAAATTGTTGAAATGACATGGTGGAGGGAGAGAAGAATGCATTGAATGCCACTTGGATCAAGGCAAAGGAAATGTCTAGGAGAGTAAATGCCTTGTTGGATGTACATGTCAACTTAAATTTTTGAATTCAAACTTGGAGAATATTCCCAAAAGATGCTTTGTTGAGGAAAATAGAGATTTAATAAATCAATTAAATATATTTTCATGTGCAAGTGGGAAAAGCTCGAGGATGGGACATGAGATGAGATTAAATTAATCCAAGTTAATTAATTTAATCAAGGGATTAAGTGATGTGACATATTTGACTTGAATTTGTGGATTTATTTAAATCAAATATGAGGAGAATGTGATAAGAGATTAATTAAATAAAGATTTTGATTTATTTAATTAAAAGAGATGATGTTAGACAAAATTAAATAAGGTTTTAATTTATTTAATTTAATAGATAGAATTTAGAGATTTAATCAAATCAAATAAATTATTTAATTAAATAGGATAATTAGATCAAAATGGTTAATTTAATTATCGAGAAGAGGTGACTTAATTAGATAACTGATTTATTTAATTAAGAGAGGAATATTGATGAATTTAATTAGATAGGGGTATTTGATTAAATGGTTAGACCAAAGGATGATTCAGGATGAAACGATGTTAATGGTCAGGATCAGATGCATAATGTCAATCAATACTTTTTACGTTTCTACATTTTGCCCCTCTTTGAAGCAATGCACTTGTTGCATTGGTTCAAAGAATAAACGATCTCGATTAAAGCCAAAAAAAATTCAATTTTTAAAAGCTTGCCCCACTACTACCCGGCGAGAGAAAACATGCCAATATATTTCCCCCTCGAGAGATTGGATGAAAATTTTAGTTTTTGGGTGATCTCGTGAAAAAAGAGGACAATGTGCCTGACAAGTCCAACAAGGCTCCTGGAGGCCAAAAATGCATCTAAACGCAATAAAATGATGTAAAATAGGCCTCAACTAGATAAAATCAGCTTCAAGGGTCCAAAACCCTAGTAGGATAGCCAATTAGGGTGAAAAAACCCTAATTTTCAAGCTTAAAAAGGTTCTGAGGGGTCACTTTCAATTCATTTTCACACACAACCAACTAGCAACCTTGATATTTGAGCTCTGACCTCCCGACGATATGGCGCAACGTTAGCTCCCAATGCACATTTTTGACCAAGTCTGGACATACCAATGACCACCTAGCATTGGGGCACCAGTAAGTGATCCTTGAGCTTTATTTTTCATTTTTAGCATTCATTTAATTCTTTCAAAGTTAGTCCTTCTGCAGCGGCGCTAGATAGCACTGCTGAAAAATCAAACTGACCCACTCAATGTCAGATTGCGCCGTGATGGTAGAATTCATAGATTGAATACTCCGACACTGAGGTCATGGCCCACGAGGTCATTTCTAAAGTGCAACGCGATAGTTCTTTAATGATAGGAATCTTTTCAAAGTGTGTCACTTGGGAGGAAAGTGCACCGTAGCAATGCTCTTTCGACATTTTGTGCCCCAGTGTCGTAGTTTGATAAAAATAAAACTGCAACACTTTCACAGATAGCGATGCTGGAGCAGTTTATTGGATGCCTAACAAAAAAAAATCAATTTTTTTAACATGATGACCCTTCCTGATGTAGGATGCGGCGAGGGAGCTCTACTCCCAAGAGCATAGGTCATGGGATCTCTTTGGTTACTTATGGGACCTGAGCGATAGAGATCAGGATCGACTTCAAGATATGGGGTTTTGGTACATTTCTTATGCAACACTCATTCACACCCACCTTGGGATGATCTCAATGCTTGTCGAGAGATGGCACAATGAGACATCTTCCTTCCACCTTCCCACTAGCAAGGCCACCATCACCTTGGAGGACGTTTGGCGCATCCTACGATTGTCGATTCATGGTCGGTGTGTCATTTTTGATATGGATGAGGGGCAGAATGCCTGCCACAGAGTCGTGGCCATGGAGGATATCATTATTTGTGAGGGGCAGATTGAGCTCGAACAACACATGTCCTTGGTACCTCCCTTCTACTTGGTTGTTGGGGCTATTATTTCGAGTCTCATTACCCTAGACTGATGAGGCCAGTATTTGAGTTCTAGTTGGGAACTTTGCTAGGAGCACATGGTTCATGACAGACTAGTCCATTTTGCTTGGGGGTCGGTTCGTCTTGAATCTTTGTACAAAGATCTTCACAAGTATGTCTACATGGATGGCAAAGCACTCGGAGCAGGCATGACACTCCTCCACATATGGGCATCAAAGCACATTTTTGTCCTTCGTCTGTGGGTTGTTGTAGTTCCAATGGGGCTTGATGATCCCCTTGTATAGTGCTACAAAGGTGGTGTGACCTTTACACACATACACGAGCACAAGATTCCTTATTGGAGGAGGGTCCTAGATGAGATGCAAGTGTTTATATGGTGTCGGTACCTTGGTTGGCCAGGATGGGCTGACGATGTGCATCAGATTTTCTATGCCTGCCAGGACTACTTTATGTAGGGGTGAGAGCATACAATGATAGAGAGATATATGCCCAGATGCATTCAGCGCCAGTTCGGTGAGCCTCAGGACCAGCCCGACGATGATTATGTAGTCGTATTTTACCGTACCATGTCACAGGTTTCATGGGGGTGATACATTCCTGCCTTCGAGGCCATGGAAAACTTCAAATAGTTGGTGGCTCATCCATGGGCTTACGATCAAGGGCCTGTGGATCCAAGCGTGACACAGGAATACAGGGATTGGTTCTGGCCTCCCCTACATTTGATAGTTCTAGGAGCAGTCCCTAATCGGTGGAGGGTAAGAGGAAGATGAGGAGGATGAGGATGGCAAGACGGTGCATGACAGAACCAGGCAGCCAGAGATCAAGCAGTGAGGGATCAAGCAGATCATCCCCATGTTGACATACACATGCAGGATCAGGATCGGGGGCCAGAGGCTCATCAGGATCAGGTTGCTACAACACCCCGAGATAGAGGTGAGGATCATCCTCATGTGTAGCCTCCGCCAACAGGTCAGCCAAATGTGAGGGATGCTTTGATATTACAATTACAGGCACAGATTTAGGCTATGATAGCAGAGAGGGATTAGGCCCGAGATAAGAGAGATCAAGTGATCCTATAGAGACAATCCATGGAGCTATAGGCAGTTGTAGAGATGGGTCATAGACAACAGCTAGAGAGTATGGTAGCTTCCTCTTCCTCCTTCCAACCCATAGTGTCACTTCATTCATATAGGGAGGCTATCCGGGAGGCGGATTATTATTGGATGCATTATCATGATTCTGTACCAAGAGCATCCTGAGATCTTGATTTCTCACAGAGGACTAGTAATGTACCGGCAGAGGGCCATGGTGACAAAGGCAAGGGCAGCAGGCAAGAGAGTTAGACCTCCTCTTTGATCGAGATATTACTTTTTGTTCCTTGTGGGCTCCTTTTTGTACTAATTTGACATACATGTATAGTGATCCGATTATTTTGTACTATGACAGTTATTCGATGATGATATACGAATGATGATTTTGATGTGAATTGATGCATTGTGTTCTATCTTTACTATATGCATTATGGATGTTCCTATTTTTATATGTGATGCAATGATGTTATGGTATCATGATGTATGTGATGGATATGCTATGTATGGATGCATTTATTTCTAATGATGTATGTGTTATGTGATCGTTATGTGACTAACAGATCTATATTATGCCTCATGTGACATGCATTTGTGATGATTATGGGTTATATGTGATATGGATGGATTTGTACCTTTTTATGTATGCATTTATGATGGTGCAATTTATATGATGGTTTATGCGTGTTGATGCAAATGTGATGATTTATGCAATGCTTTCTTTTTCAATATATTTTTTTGTTATGATAGCAATTATGTAAATCCAATGATTATGATATGCAACTAATAGATCTATTTAATGCCATGATGGATGTATGCACTTATGATGATGTTATGTGATGTTTTGTGAAATGATACGTTATTCAAGATGGTATGGTGATAATAATCTATGATATATATGCAAAATGAGCAATGACCTTATAATGTAAATGTGATGGGATAATGCTTTTATGTGATATGGATGCACCTAATGCAATGGATTGCTTATAATGCTTACGTACTTGTTATTCTTTGTTATGCATTGGATGCTTATAATGTCATGGAATGATTTATGAAATGTTTATTTAAAATGAATGTAATGTGATGATTTGTGGATGCAGGATTAATGATGATGATCTTAACTGTTATAGTACCTTATTAGCGTGAAAAGAAAGAAGGAAGAAGAGAAGACATTTCAACAAGACAAGAGATGATGATAATGATAATGATTACTTGCCGTGGAGTTGGGATTTTCAAAGGGCGAATTATCTAATTTTTTATAACATACATAAATACGGTGCATCAGGGTATTAAGAACCAGGATGGCGTTGTATTTAGTGTGATGGACTTTGACTTGACAAACATATAGGAGTATCTTTGTTCACACCTGACATATGGAAGCCTTACTAGGATGCACTTCTAGTACTTCAAAAATCTCGGGCCAAAACATAGTAAGGCAAGCCTTCCTATGTGGTCAACAAGATATCTAAAAAACCTTCCATACATACCTAATAAAGCAAGCATTCGCCAAGGTTATATTACAAAGAGATCCAACAAGAATAGCAGATAAAAAGATAATGATCATTGCCCCATTCCTATCTCTCTAAATCTTTTGTTTAGACATCATCGAGAGGTCCTTGGAATGAGCGAAATAAGATAAATCAACAAGATAAAGATAAAGTAAATAAACAAGCCAATGTTCTTCAATACCACTAGCCAAGACTTAAACTATGGTGATGCCTAATGTTGACGTCCATTATAGGAAGGATGCATCTTAGGACATGACAACATCAAATGATTTGATATGGGACCGACTGGATGATAGGCTATTGACACAAAGAGTTGACCAACTTGTTTATGTACTAACCTAGACTTGAGATTTTGACGTTTAAGTTTTCACTTTTTGATCTGTTAGACTTGTTTCTAATTGTTTCGCCAAAGGTTGAGGATGATGATTGTTTATTATGAGTGATGTTATTGCAGGTGAGAACGAGATGAGGATGGATGGGTTTTTTTAAATATTTGGATGTTTTTGGAGTTTTGAAATGTTTTGAGGCTGTTTTTTGATATTTTTGAGATTTTCCAAATGTTTTAATTTTCAATTTTCTGATGTTTTGGGGTTTTTTGAGATTTTGACCAAGAGACTAACCTAAGGACCTATCCTAGGGGCCTCGGGGGCTGATCAAGAGATTAGCCTTGCCTACGTTATACACACAGAGACCACATAGTTCAACTAACAACTTGACTGATTTACAGATGATGATATACATGATGAGATGTCAATTTATTATGACAGACGCCTAAAGGATTGACCTAAGTGTCTCGAGGGATGATCAAAGATCAACCTTGCCTACATTCAAGGCTCAGAGACCCATAATTCGACAAGGTGACTCTGGTTTGACTTTTTTTTTACTTTTTGACCTATTTTTGGATTTTAGATTTTTTTGATGATTTTCTAATGTTTTGGGGTTTTTCTAATGATTTTTTGATGTTTTTGGATTTTCTTATTTTAAGGTCCTCAAGAATATACACAAATCTGATTTGATGAGAACATGCCCCCTGTGTGATGCAATAGACTACTCTGATAAAGGAAGGACAAACTGACTTTAAGGATGGGACAAGTAGTATTGGGAGGGATCATGATACAAACACAGGACCAAGTTGTGATGCGGATGTGGGTGGATGAGTGATGGATAAAGATATGGAATGCAATGGATGATGGAAGCATAATGGATGGATGATTTAGAACAAGCCATGAGGGTCCTAGTGGATGGAAAGTGCTTATTTACAAAAGGTGCCTATTTGCCAAGTTTTCACCAAGGTACTTGCCTAAAGTGCCACCGAAGTGGTTTTCACCAAAGGATGATTTTTTTCTTTACTATTTTTTATCCTTTTTCTATTTTTTTTGGATTTTTTCTTTTTGGATTTTTTTGTTGTCACCAAGATGCCTATTTACTAGGTTTTTTCCAAGGTAACATTTTTTTAGGACTTTTTCTGATTTTTTTGGATTTTTGGTTCTATACCTTGAAAGATTAGGAATAATTTTTTGTGAGATGAGAGCTATTCATGGGCTCTTGTAGAGGTTCCTCGTCGGGTGTTGACAACTGATATGCCCCTGACTTGTAGCTTGTTGTGATCAAAAATGGGCCCAACCAATTAGGCTCAAACTTTCCCTTACTATTTGGATTAGGGACGTTCTTTTGATTCTCTTTTAGTACCAATTCTCTGACTTGGAATGTTCTGCTTTTGATTTTCTTGTTGTAACTCTGCTTAAGTCTATTTTGATAGACTTGCAAATGATTCAATGCTTTTGTATGCCGCTCATCCAATAACTCCAGCTCATTTAGTCTTGATACTCGGTACTCCTCGTCTGTGATGAGGTTTTGCAATGATATTCTTAATGAGGGGATCTCGATCTCAATGGGGAGTATTGTCTGTGATCTGTAGACCAAGGAGAAGGGAGTGGCACCGGTGGGTGTGCAAATGTTGGTTTGTTAGGCCCAAAGGGTGGGATTGATCTACAAATGCAAGTCACAACCTGCTTCATTGACTATTTTTTTGAGGATATTTAGGATGGTTTTATTTGTGGCTTCTGCTTGGCCATTTCCCTAGGGATAGTATGGGGTGGAGAAACGGTGTTGGATTTTGAAAATTTCACACAAGTCACGGACATCTTGATTCTTAAACGGTGTCCCATTATCTGAGATAATGGCTTGTGGTCCACCATAGTGGCATATGAGATAGTTCATAATGAATTTTGATATCTGCTTCCTAGTTATATAAGTCATTGGTATGGCTTCCACCAACTTGGTGAAATACTCGGTGGTGGTTATGATAAACTTGTGACCATTAGATGAGGTGGGAGTGGTTTTTCCAACAAGATCAAGCCCCCACTATGAAAAAGGCCATGGTGTAATGATGGGATGGAGCTCTTGAGCTAGAGCATGGATGAGGTCCCTATGTTGCTGACATTGTAAGCATCTTTTGACGTATTCATGTGCATCCTTCTCCATAGTGGGCCAATAATACCCCATCCTCAGTAGTTTCTTGGCCAAGGTCATTCTCAAGTGTGAACCACAAATCCCATTATGCACCTCAGTTAGAGCATTTAAGGCTTCGTCGGTGTTGAGGCATCGTAACAAGGTTCCCTCTATGCTTTTTTGATATAAGTTATTTCCTAAGATGACAAACCTAGATTCTTTTTTGACAAAGGTCCTTTTTAAGCTTGAGGGTAAGTTAGTGGGTAAGACAACTATTCACAAGTAGGTATAAATTGCATGGTAATAGGGATCATCGGGACCAAAAATTTCACACACAAGCTCTGACTCTGGTACCTTGAATGCAGGCATGAGAAGATGCTCTACCAAGAATTAATGTTTTAGGACGTTGCAAGGAATATCCAGTAAGGATCCAATCATTTCCATAGTGTCTGTTGGTTTGTTGTTGGCTCTGGGAATCTGCTCAAATGTGATATCCATGAATAATTCCTTGATATTTTCTACCAACTTCTTATATGGGGTCAGCTTATCATCTTTTTTTCTGATATTCATCATTTACTTGGTTTATTATAAGCTGAGAGTCTCCGTACACTTTGAGGGTCATGATGTGCCACTGCACTGCTATTCTGAGACCTATGGTTAAGGCCTCGTATTCAGCGATGTTGTTAGTTTTGAGAAATGCTAGTTTGTAAGATCCCAGTATACAGTCTCCTTGTGGGGTGATGAAGAAGATGCTGACTCCTGATCCAAGCTGCGTGGATGAGCCATCAAAATAAAGTTTCCAATGGTCAGCTATGTTGAGGTTGAAAATGGATTCATCTAGAAAATCTGATATATTAGAGGATTCTCTGAATAGATTGGTGCTTCTGCAAGCTGATCTGTGATGACTTGGCCTTTGATTTTTTTTGCTCCACATAATCTATTTCATACTCTGATAGTATCATAACCCATTTGGCCATTCTTCCAGTGAGCGTTGCTTTTGATAGTAAGTACTTGAGGGGATCAATTTTGGCAATGAGTTTTATTTTGTGTGCCAACATGTAATGTCTAAATTTTTGTGACGCAAACATGACTACTAGACATGCTTTTTCAATGAATGAGTAATTTAACTCATGCCCTACCATTGTTCTAATGATATAATATATGGCCCTTTCTGTCCCATTTTGGTCATGCTGAGCTAGGAGAGCTCCAAGGGTTGCTGTTGTTGCTGAGACATATAGGATCAATGGTTTTTTTGGGATCGATGGCATTAGGACTGGTGGTGTAATTAGATACTCTTTAATCTTGTTGATGGATTCCTCACACTTATCATCCCACTTGTATGCTACTCCCTTGTGAAGTACGTGAGAGTATGGATTCTATTTATCCACTAGCTGTGTGATGAATCTTCAAATGGACTGGAGCCTACCTTGGAGACTTCTTAGTTGTTTCAGTGTTTTGGGTGCCTCCATCTCAAGAATTTCTTTTTACCTTTGCTGGATCTACCTCAATACCTCTCATTGATACTATGTAACCTCGTAGCTTTCCTAATTGTAGGCCAAAGACACACTTCTTTGGGTTTAATCAAACCTTGTATTTTCCCAGCCTGCCAAAGATAGCACTTAGGGTAGCTATCTGATCCTTTCTCTTTCTATATTTGGCTATTATATCCTACAAAAACCATCCATCAGGGAAAGCATTTCGTGTCCCACCTTCATGTCTACAATCATGTCAATGTTGGGCAACGGGAAATCATCCTTTGGACATGATTTGTTTAAATCCCTAAAATCTATGCAGATTTTGATGCCCCCATCAGGTTTTGAGACAAGAACCAAGTTTGAAACCCATTCTAGATAATCTATCAGTTGAATGAATCCTGTGTCCAAAAAATTCTTTAGTTCCATTTTGACTAGTAGGGTGATATGAGGGTGCATTTTCCTTAGCTTTTTTCGAACATGCTTTGCTTCTGGGTATACGGCTAGATGATGAACTACAATTTTTGGATCGAGCCCTGACATGTCTGCATAGCTCCATGCAAATTTAACTTGTCTCTCTCTTAAGAAAGCTGCTAGGAGTTCTTGTTCTTCTGATAGTAAAGATTCTACATAGAATGTGATGTGTGGGGTGTCCTCTATTCCTAGATTTACTGGATTGCACTTTTTCTGCCAAGAATGCTAATTTTTCTTGATGGAGAGATTGGAAATGAAGATTGAATCCCCCATCCTCAAGCACCTCAGAGAGGTTTTCACCATTAGATTCATCCTTTCTTTTTACTTTTTTTGAGTCAAAGAGTGCCACTGTGTGGTTTTCACTCAAGGACTTAGAGACTATTGTTAGTTTTTCACTTTTGCGAGTGAGGGATTCAATTGTTTCCCCATAATAGGCTTGTGTATCTAGCTCAATGATGAACCCTGCTTTGTGATCCCCACACAAAATATTATCCCAGAGTCCCATGAATTCAGAGAGCACCTCATCATTTTTGAACGTGTCAAGAATTCATGGTCCTCGTTGGTCATAATCGATGAGTTGGGGGTAAACTAGGCAGATTTCCTAGTTTTGATTTTCAGACTCATAAGATAGGGTGCTGATCATGTGAAGGGTGGTATCTTCGAAGAGCCTAGGTAAGTTGGGTATAGTATCCTCATCATCATTGCTACTACTGTATACGCATAAAAATGGTCATGTCTATAATCTTGGCAATTAATTAAATATTTATTATTTAATTAGTTTTCTAAAATCCTCTACATATGATTAAATTTAATTAATTTAATTATATTGTTCATTCATCTTATTCTTCTGTCATAATTAAATAAATTTATCTTATTTAATTATTTTCATATGTCCACTTAATTAATTAAATAAATACATTCTATTTATTTAAATTAATTATCATTGTTTGAATTTAAATTAAATCTTTGATTTAATTAAGCTTTTAAATATTTCTTCTATTTTAATTTTTCTTCTAATTAATTAAATGTTTCATTTAATTAATTTCTATAAAAGTGATTTAATTAAATATCTTATTTAATTAAAAATATCTTATGCTTCCAACTCAAAATTAGGTATTTTTACCTAATTGTGCAATCTTCTCATATCATAATTAAATATTTTATTTAATTATGAGATATTTTGCTTTTTTCAATAAAACATGATTAAAGCTCTTTCTTATCAGTTTCTTCTTTTTAAAAGCTTAATTAAATATTTTATTTAATTAAGAAAAGCTGAATGTCCTCCACAAATAAATAATTGATTTTTTTAATTAATTATTTATCAGCTTTAAATCTTTCTTTAATTCTTTTAAAGAAAGATGATTTCTTATCTTCTCTTCTTTTTCCTCTTTCATAATAAAATAGAAAAATCTTGATTTTAGGGTTCTTTTATTTTCTCTTCAATTTCATCTTTCTTCAACCGTTCAATCTACCAGGAATTATCACAACCGTTAATCGAGACAACCAATCGGAAGCTTTTGAAAAATCTATAAATACAACCTCTCACAATTCATTTAGGAGGTTGATTCTTAGGTATCCTCACTCTGTCAAAATCATTCTAGAATCTTCCATCTTTCATCCACCATTCTTCTTCAAAACCTTTATCACATTGTTATGCTACAGAATTGAGCAACCAACATTCCTTCTCTACAATCAACCTTCGAAATCTTGCATCCTTGTGCAGGTGGAGAAGAGCCATGGAGATCAATCAACACTAGTTTGAAAATCGGTTTGCATGTTATTTGTTTACTATTTTTTTATTTTTCATTCTAGTTTGTACTTCATGGTGCTTGATAGGATTTAATTTGTTTATTTTCTTTAATGCAATTTAAACTCTTTGATTTTATTTAAACCTATCTACAACTACAAATATCAATTATATCAAAAGTGAAATTGTCTATAATGTGGCCAATGGATACAGGTAAACGAAATTTAGTTGGTGTTGGTTCACGAGGAGTCTTGACTACTCTAACTAGGGTGCTTCATCCACGTATGATTATGCTTGGAGGGGTACGTCTGAGGCCAAGATTTCTCATCCGCATCTCAAGCATGAGGGGAATTACAAGACTATTTTCATTTTGGCCAACTGTTTGATTTCTATCATAGCCCATCACAAGCATTATTTGTAACCCTTTGCTGTTGTCATCCATTGGTAGATTGGCCACTGGTCTATTATCTTGATAGAGGAGGTGAGATGGATCATCCTCTATGAATTCTTGACCAAGATCTCCCCAACTTGTGAAGTTGGGATAATCAAGGGATGTTTGGGAAGTGGAGGCTTCATTTGGTTGCAGACATCCTCGTGATCTAGGAGATTTTGGTAACTCTCTTACCACAAAGGAATTTTTAGGAATTGTGTAGTTTCTACAACCGTTGTCCTGGATGATAACCTTGATATCAAAGACGGTGGGGATGGCGGTAGTGGTGGGTGTCTCTATCACAAAAGTGGAGGCGAGAGTGGCTGGATCAACGTATGGTGTTGATGGGCCTTCATCATTTTTTGGGTACTTGAGGGATTTTGTAGTATTTGGCCTCAAGGTTCTTGCAGTAGGAGAATGGTTCAGGATCTCCATGGATGGTGACCTCTTTTCCTTCATGTGTGAATTTGACACATTGATGGAAGGTTGATGCTACTACTTGCATTGCATGAATCCACGGATGACCCAAGAGAATGTTATAAGGTAGGTCGAGGTCCAGGACCTGACAAGTGGTTTCCATGAGGGTTGGCACTACTTGAATAGGGATTTTGATTCTGCCTTGGGACACTCTTTCCTGATCATCATATGCTCTTATTGTAATACCTTTTCCCTTATCAATGGTATCCTCTGATATTTTTAACTGCTTAATAAGCTTGAGGGAACAAATATTCAAGCCCACACCTCCATCCACCAAGATTTGCTTGACTTTTCTTTTCTGCACCAAGACCTCTAAGTGGAGTGTGCGGTTATGAGATGGTTGAGTGG
>VDFB02047230.1:240508676-240608037 GCA_007258455.2 Sequoia sempervirens | reverse complement strand
CAATGTAAGCTAAGAACAATGAAATGCTTATAACTAAAATTCTTAACACTGAAATAGAAAAGCAATAACAAGAAATAGAAACTCACAAAGTGAACTTTGAATGCTAAAAAATGTAGTGCAGTATGTGTAGAGGGACTAGTTCACCCAGGTTGGCGAATGATTTCCTGTGATGATTTTTTTGAAAAATTTCTAAATTTTTTAATTGGATTTTATGCTCTTTATGTTTTATGATGTATATCTGAGATGCAAATGCATAATTTGAATGATTTTCAATGAAATTAAATGCAACAATGCAAGCTAAATGAGCTTTCACTAATACAAAATTTGAAACCCTAAAATGCAATTTAACTAATGCAAATCCTAATGCAATGTGAATGCAAGCTAAATCTAGGATGAAATGCACTTCCAATCCGAATTATGATGTTCTAAAGAGAGTTTCACCAAAATGGAACCTCTAAAAAATGGGGGATAGAGAGATCAAGTGCTATCACACCCACTTTCAAATTTATTCCACTCAAGGATAACTCTAGAGATCTCAATGCAAAAGGGAAAGAGATCTTGCAATAAGATTGTCCTAGGAATTGAATATGATCTAATAAGGGGTTCACTAGAAAGTCTTGACTTGGAAAATACAATGAAATGCAGGATGCAATACAAAACCATAATTGAATGCAAACTAATTCTAAATGACCTAGAAAGATGGGTGAAATACAACAGAAAAGTTGAAAACAAAAAGTGTGCACCTAGGAATTTGGAGAAGGAAAAATGGGGGTCTAGGATTCTAGAAAATCTTCCTTTACTGCTAATTGGGACTCATTCACCAAGCTAAGTGAGTCAGTCCTATTTTTGGAAAACTATGCAGGAAAAAGTTTCTGCCAAAAGGGTATCCAGATCTGCAAAATCCTCAAAATGTATTGGAACTAGGACTCATTCGCTAGAAGTGGCGAATTAGTCTAGTTGGGCTTTTTGTAACTTTTAAAGGATTTTTCCTCCATCAAACCCCTTGTTGGTAATTAAACCTTGAAATGACAACAAATAAGAATGGAGAATGATGAATGGACAAAAGACAATGTTGTAACTCACCAAACCCTAGCAATAAGGTGCAACATATATGCTTGAAATGGCTACAATGGATGTGGTTTTTGACTCTTTATTGAATGATGTTGATCTTGCTTGAATCATAAACTCTACATCACCATTGTTAGCACAATGACAAACATGATAGATGAAATCTTTAACATGATGATTGACACTTGAATGTTGCTCTAAAATGCTTGATAATCTACCCTTGAATGCCCTTGAATTCTCTTGTGAATGCTTGAAATTCTCTTGTGAACTCACTTGAATGATAGGTGTTGAATATGAGTGAAAGAACCTTGTATTTATGCTCAATTATGCAAGAACTCCTAAAATTACAACACTACAAGCTAACATCATATCTAAGAGAATAAAATCCTGCCAAAAAATTGAATTAAATTTGATTTTGGGCCACATGGGACTCATTCACCCAAGGTGGTGAATGAGTCCAATCAAACATAATGTGTGGGACCAAAAATCAAAAGTTCTTAGAAATGTGTGAAAAGCGGTTCGAGGCCAAAAGATCTAGGTGGGACCCATTTTCCCAAGGTGGAAAATGAGTCCTAGATCACCAAATTTGGACCACACAAGCAAAAAATGCTTGAATTATGATTGGTCAATGATTGGTGTCGAGATTATCCTTGAAAATATGTAATAAATGAGGCTTGTGGATGCAAAATAGGGCCAATTGAAGCATAAGAAAGCCCAATTATTAATTAAAATCCTAGAGATGTGTGAAAGTGTGTTACAACACTTCACAACACTCCAAATAAGGCAATATTAAGGTTGATTTTGATTAAAAATGGGTTTATTATGTTTAGTTATTTGATAAAACCCTAGAAAAGTGTGAAAGTGTGTTACAACACTTCACAACACTTTAGCAAGGCATCATTAAAATCCATTAGTTCACAAGGGCCCAAGAGTTAATGTGAATGTTTCATCCACATTAAAACACTAAATCAAGGCAACATTAAGCCAAAATCACAAGGAGGGCCCAAACATGCTAGAAAAAGTAGAAGGGTTACTTTTTCGGTAACTCCACTTATGCTGACTGGGAAAGCCTCTCCTTACTAGAATCTTCAAGATCACTTTTTCTCGGCTTGCAATCTCGTGATTTCCTTTAGGAATTGCAGCGTTAATCACATGTATAGGAGAGGCAATAAAGTTGGTGATGCCTTAGAAAATTTTGGAGCTTTTACTCCAATTTTAGTTAAATGGGATAATGTCATCCATACCCCAAGTCAGGTGCTCAAATTAATTCAACATGATGTTAAAGTATTGGGTATGTGTAGGATCATCATGGAAACAATATGCCCTTAAGTGGCAAAAAAATAAGAAAAATTAGAGTTAGGCAACTTGATGTAAAAATTTGAATAAGCTATCTATATTATTTTAAAAATATGTAAGACTAGAATCTTTAGCAAATTGAATGTAGTTTTTAAAATAATAGGTTTGTTTAAAAAATAAAAAATCTATTTGGTGAAAATTTGAAATTTCAATGCAATAGTACTTAAATTTCAGGGAAAAAATAAGAAGTAGGTGTTCGTCTGACCACCCTAACTACAATAAAATGGTAATTTTTTTTATAATATTTTAGATATGAGTAGAGGACTCATGTCCCAATGTGATGCATATTTTTTGTAATTTTTTTCCAAGTAAATAATTAATTATGAATTTTTTATTACAAATTTTAAAAAATATAAAAAACTTGTATGTCTAACCACTTATTACAATCATTAACCTGATAAAATTTGATGTAGCGATACCTTGGCTAGTTTTAGAATGCAACTGAAAGAAACTTACAAATCTCAACTACACCATCGAATTCACTACAGGTCCACCCATTATCTCGTGTAAAATTTGAAGTAATCCTTTAATCACCTAAACATAATCCTTAAAAATAGGATGCTAATGTGGCAAAAAAAAATTCAATTTGAATAGTTCATAATTATTTTAAAAGCACCATGCAATATTATGTGTGGTGGACACTTCTATTTTAGCACAAAAATAGGATTATCACATTACTAATTTGCATTCATATATAAATCAAAATAAAGTAACAAATTACATGTTTTAGAAACCTATGCCTTTTCAAGGGTACCCATGCTGGTCAAGGGCACCCCATTTTATCAAAAATCATCAAAAAGTACATAAAAATATCCCCTATCTATAGGAAAAGTGAAAATTTAATGTACCTCTTGTATTAGTGACAACATTCTTTTTGCCCCTTGTTCCGAGCCCCGTCATGATGGGAACCACTAATTTTGAAATAAATCACACAAATGAAACTTAAATTATCTGAAATTTTTAGTATAAATTACTAGGGCCAAAATAACTCACCTAGAAAAAACTCCAAGAAATAAGTAGATTTGTAGTGTGGAGAGTAATAATTGTGAAAAAATTAATTTTTCAATAACTTGCTTATTTCTGCTCTAATTACTCCAAGTTTTTTAGTATAATCTCCTTTAGTATTTCTTCAAAAGCCCAATTAAAATCATATTCCAATTCGACAAGTTGTGCAAGATATGCAGATTCAAAAAACACTATGTAGAAACCCTAATTCTACAATAATTCGCTTAATTTTGCTCCAATTCTTCTAAAATTTGGACTATAGTTTTTTTAATATATTCTTCAAAAAAAATTGTAAAAATATAAAAGATATACTCTTCCAAAAATTGCCTCCAAAATTGAGAAAAAAACCTTGCCTCTATGGTGCCAAGATCATGCTTTGATACCACTTGCTATGAAATAACTTGCACAATAGGAGAATATGATATGAAATATGCTACAAATAATTTATAATAACTGAGAATAACAAGCTACTAATTTCCTAAATTTAAATATAAAAAACAATCATATATATTGATCCACTCTAGAAACTAACAATTTTGTTCCAAATTTGTTATACAAGTTGAATAAAAAAATTACAAAATAGTCAAATAAAATAAAAATAATATTGTAAGAACAACCACAAGAATAGAGTGTACTCATATTCATATTTCCATATAAAGATGTATTGAAATTGCATCATTAACACCAAAAAAAGAGAAATCCAGTCATATAAACTGCTAGTATACATTCCACCATAACGAATGAATGCCACAACTTTAGGCTTTTAATAGAGAAAATCAACTCAGATGGCCTAAACAAACTAATACTAAATAAGAAAACTTAAATACTACCTTCTATTTTTATTACAGTGGTGAATTGAGTCAGCCAAGACTAGAACACGATTCTTGAAACCAACAAATAATCCTCAAAGAAAACACCTTCCAAATATGAGAACACATTAATTTCCCATCATACTACCAACATAGAGACTATCAACAAAACCGTAGCATAAGAATGTTCACCTTAGTAGAATGCAAAGTCTCCCACATAGTATGCCACACACAAAACAAGAATAGAATATAGAGTTAAACTTTGTTAGAGATAAATTTATGCTCACAACAAAAGACATCTCAAGATCCAGGATATAGTTGTCTGAATGTCATCCTACAAGGGTCACAATAATAGGCTCACTCCTCAACAAATAGTGTCAGCTAAAATGGGGACATTACAAGTTGATTGCTCGTGATCATGGCTAGTGAACTACTAAGTCAGGACATCTCACCTTTTCAAGATACACATTAGACATAACAGTTAACTTGATGCCTCTTTCCAAGTTAACTCACTGTCCCACATATCATTGCATGTGTATTTTGGAGATACCTATGTACATAAGGAGTTCTATTTTAGTTTAGAATCAATTAATTGAGGTAGTTTTCTAGTTAACTGTTGAGTTACTAAACTAGAACTCAACAATATTTCATTATCTCATACTGTTGAAACCCTATGAGAAAAATTATGCATCTCATGATTTAGAGTTAGCAGCAGTGGTTCACGCATTGTAGATGTGGAGGCATTACTTGTTGGGAATCCCTTTGAGATGAAAATTGATCACCACGAGTTGAAATATCTATTTAATCAACCTAATTTGAATGCAAGGTAGAGAAGATGGTTGGAGTTAATAACCAATTATGACTTCAATATCACTTACATCAAAGGAAAATAAAATTGGGTTGTTGATGCCTTAAGTTGAATTACTTGCCTCCTGAATTAGGAAAATATAATCCTATTTATATTTAATTCATATTCTCAAGATCATATGCTCAATAGAATATTTTGAATTTGTTAAATATTCTGATTTTATTGCATATGAATTACATGTCTCAACTATATCCTAGATCTTGAGATGTCTTTTGTTGTGAGCAGGAATTTATCTCTAACAGAGTTTAACTCTATATTCTATTGTTGTTTTGTGTGTGGCATACTATGTGGGAGACTTTGCATTCTACTAAGGTGAACATTTTTATGCTACGGTTTTGTTGAATTTATATTTATAATTCATATTAGTCTATTCAAAGGCTAATCTTATTTATAATTCATATTAGTCTATTCAAAGGCTAATCCTCTTGGAGTGGAGGAAAATATAATCCTATTTATATTTAATTCATATGATCAAGATCATATGCTCAATAGAATATTTTGAATTTGTTAAATATTCTGATTTTATTGCATATGAATTACTTGTCTCAACTATATCCTGGATCTGGAGATAATGGGTGGACCTGTAGCAGAGGAATCACATTCAATATTTATCTCTCATTTGTGTGGTTGTAGTGGAGGTGATTAAAGAATAAGTTGAAAAATTGTTGAAGACATTTCCTTGTTGGCTAGGTCAAAATCTACACAAAAAGTCACTTACAATGCCAAAAATCACAGTTTTAGATTCAAACACCTAGAGGAAGAAAAATAGAAAACCAAGAGCTTCTATTTCCACTTTCATATTTTTAGAATTATGGTTATCAACAATAATTTTAGTAACAAATATAACCAAAAAAAATTACCATGAACTGTTTGATATAATGCCTCAAATAAATATGTTAATGTTTAGGTAAGGCTTTAGAAACATTAAAGCAAATGCAATTGGAGGTTCCCTAGTAGAAATGTATGCAAAACATGGAAGTATAGACAAGGCACGTTAATTTTATTAAAATCCTAATTCAACTTAAGACATCGGCAACCCGATTTTATTTTCCTTTAATAAAATATCACAAATTCATATGCTCAGGATCATATGCTCAATATCTAGGATATAGATAAATTTAACACTAACAATATGTTAAATAAGAATTTCATGAAGTTTTTTCAAAACTTCATGAAATTCATTTTTTCTTTTTTTAATCTTACATTATGTGAAGCATGTTTTGGATTCAAACAATGTGATACCATTTGAAAGCTATAAATGTTTTTCAATCAGTCTATCAATCAAAACTTTAGTCATAATTTGAATAGAAAATGATAAATAATTACTTATTAAATTGAAAGTAAAGCATAATTTATATTGGTGGAACGCTAAGAATCTCCTTTAAAAAGCCTTTTCGTTTCATCAATTTTGGGTAAAAAAATATCTTCAGCCACATACCCATCATATTGCCACTTTTTGGCCCATCATGATCCTGCACATACCCTACTATCCAAATGAGATTGAGCTTGATACGATGTTATCTCATATTGATAGTCACCATTCTCTTCAATTATGGCAACTTAAGCCCACTAATCAGTCTATGCATATTTACCTTTTTTGTCAGCTCTAGTTTTTGTATAGCCATTTTTGTTGCTTGTGTTTCCTCACTCTGAAACTTGTGTTTTTCTGATGGAAGGGGATTTGGTTCAAGATGAACCTACCAACTGTGATGGCTAGAAGAAAAAAAAGGATGTTTCAGCCATTCTAAAATGTGGTAAAATGGCTTCGTATGTGGAGGGGATGTAGGGAAATACCCCCAAGATTTCTTTGGAGTTTGCTAATTCTTGGGTGGAAAAAATTGTTATTGTTGGAGGGGTTTCTTTCATTGTGACTCATGAGCTTATTACGAAGGTTATGGGGCTATCCATGGAAGGGATTTGGATTCCTCATAAATCAAAAAGTCACTACCAAGAAGACATGAAATGGTTCCTGAAAGAGGGCGAGAGTGACGAGGGAGCAAACCCGAGACACAAAAACAATGCACACAACTAGAAAACTTTATTATTATTCAATAATGAAAATCTTACATGTAGAGGATCCCAAATCCTCGAGCTCTGTGGTACATGCAAGGTACAAAAGTTTCAGAAAAATTACAAAATTTACGGAAAATCCCCTTTTTGCAGCATGCGAACTCTTTCCCCAAAAAAGCTCCCCAAAAATAAAAAAACTAGCCCATAAATAGCCCATTTTTGGTTTGGATCCAAAAATAACATTCGAGTTATGATTTTTGGTCGTTTAGTGCAAAAATTTACAATTTGAAACTCAAAAATTGAGTCCCAATTCAAAAATTGACAAATTTCTTAAAATCGGCCAACTTCTGGAAGCCATAACATTTGATCCAGGACTCCATTTTTTGAAATTTTTGCACCGTCGAAAAGGTCTCGGAGTGAAGAATGCGCTAAGAACCCACTCCATTGGTTATGACAATTTCTAGGCCTGTATAGGACCATTTAGTGCCTCAAATTGGACTTAGAAGGTTTTTTAGGGCAAAAGGAAGAAATTGGAACTTGAATAACTTTCAAACCATGAATGATCTTGACCTGATTCTTTTGCCAAATTTCTTATTTTTCCATCCTAAACCTTCCCATAAATTTTTGTCTTCCCACACCTTCAAATTCACACATGCTAAAAATAACAGTTCAGTAGAAAAGGCAGAAAAGTAATTATAAAAGTTGGGAACTCTTATTCAACAAAAAGGGTATCCAGAAATGCAAAAACATCTACAAAAAGCAAAAAAAAGGAACATAAATGGAAAACATATTTTTGGGTGATGCAAGATTTCCCTCACACCACTAGATACTCCTACATTAGACACCTAGGGTAATTTGAGAAGTGACCCCGTCACGTCTCAGATGGTTGAGAAAAACCCAAACGGTCAACCTTTGCCTTAGACAGCTAGGATGAATCTTCTGCAAGCCTTCCTCTCCACTTCACTAGATATTCTTCATACTGTTTGTTTCTGGTGCTCCTTCCCACATGGCTATCCAGGATTTCTTCAATCTCCTCCTTCTTTGAAGTAGGTGTTGGAATGCCACATTGTTCCATTGTTGGTACTTCCTTTGCACCACCTTCATGATACTCTGTCAAATCTGAAATATTGAACACAGGGGAAATGTTGAATCCATCTGGAAACTCTACCTCATAGGCATTCCCTGAATCATTCCTCTTCAAAATTTTATAGGGACCAAACTTCTTCATCTTCAATTTGTTATAGGTTTCCACTGGAAACCTTTCTTTCCTCAAGTGGACCATCACTTCATCACCAATCTAAAACTCCTTATACCTCTTCTTCTGATCTGCCTTAGCCTTATACTGCATATTCATCTTGTTAATATGTTCTCTTACCTTCTCATGTATATTCTTGATGTGCTCTGCAAAGTCTTCGTCTTGGACACTTGTCTTCTTATCCCGATCCATCTTCCTCAATTCTAGAGTGGTCCTGGGACTACCTCCATACACAATCTGGAATGGTGATCTACCAGTGCTTCTGTTGACAGAATTTTTGTAAGAAAATTTTTCCTGGGGTAAGATCAAGTCCCATCCCTTGGGTTTGTCTCCTACCAAGCATCTCAGTAGGTTACACAAACTTCTATTCACAACCTCAGTGTGCCCATCAATTTGTGGATGGTGTGCAGAACTAAACTTCAACTCTATTTTCAACTTCTACCACAAGGTCCTCCAAAACTATCCAACAAATTTTGTGTCACTATCTGAGACTATACTCTTTGGCAGACCATGTAGCCTCACCACTTCTTTGAAGAACAAGTCAGCAATGTGGACTACATCATGGGTCTTCTGGCATGGGATGAAATGTTTCATCTTTGAAAACCTATCAACTACCACAAATACTGAATCATTCCCTCTTTGTGTCATTGGCAAGCCAAGAACAAAGTCCATACTTATATCCTCCCACAACCTCTCTAGTACAGGTAAGGGCTAATACAACCTAGTATTCTGGCTTACTCCTTTGGCCATCTCACATACCTTGCAACTCTACACAAACTTCTTCACATCCTGTGATAACTGAGGCCAATGATAATGCTAACTGATAATGGTAATGGTCTTATCCTGACCAAAATGTCCTGCCATTCCTCCACTATGCTTCTCCTTTATCAGGTTCTCCCTCATGGAACTCCTCAGAATACATAATTGACTTCCCTTAAATAACATTCCATCTTGGATTATGAAATCTAGCCACTTCATCTTGTCAACTATAACAAGCTCCTTGCAAGTTTTTCAAGCTTCTACAAAATAGGATCTTCAGGGTACAATGTTTTGAGTTCATTAAACCCAACCACTTCAATCTACATCTCTGTCAACAATGTTTTCCTCCTACTTAAGTCATCTGCAACCCTATTTGACTTCCCACTCCTATGCTTTAAAACAAAGGTATAAATTTGCAAAAATTCTACCCATTTCATATGCCTCTGATTTAATTTTCCTTGACTATTCAGATACTGTAATGCTTGATGATCAGTAAACAAAACAAATTCCTTCAGTAACAAATAATGTCTCCATTTCTTTAATGCTTGAACTATTGCATAAAATTCGTGATCATATACATAGTACTTTCTCTTTGCATCATTTAACTTTTCACTAAAATAGGCAATGGGCTTACCTTCTTGGCTCATCACTTCTCTAATGGAACAACCACTGGCATCACAATCCACTTGAAACACCTTATTCAAATCTGGGAGGGCTAAAACTTGTTGCTCTGTCACCTTCTGCTTCAACAAATCAAAACTCTTCGCTGCTCCAGTGCTCCACTTGAACTCTTTTCTATCCCCTCTCATTGTTTCAGTCAAGGGTGCACAAATACTACTAAATTTTCTAATTAATTTTTTGTAAAAACTGGCCAAACCATGGAAAGATCTCACCTCAATAGTAGTTCTTGGGGTAGGCCATTCTATAATAGCCTTCACCTTCTCTAGATCCATCTTGAGACCTTCTGCTGAGACAACAAACCCCAAGTACACTGACTCCTTCACAAAACTACACTTCTTCAAATTAATTAACAATTTCTCTTCTCTCAACTTCTCAAAAGCTCTATGAATATGCATTAAATGCTCATCCAAAGTCAAGTACTGAAAATCAAAATATCATCTAGATATACAATAACAAAACTTCCTAGAAACTCTTTTAGTACCTCATTCATGAGCTGCATGAATGTGCTCAGTGCATTGGTTAGCCCAAAAGGCATGACTAACCACTCGTACAGACCCTCCTTGGTCTTGAAGGCAGTCTTCCATTCATCACCCTCTCGAATCTGGATCTGGTGATATCCACTCTTCAAATCAATCTTTGTAAGTATTGAGCTCCACTCGAACAGTTCATCAAATCATCCATCCTTGGCAAGGGAAATCTATACTTTATTGTTATCTTGTTTATGGCTCGGGAGTCTATACACATCCTCTACTCCCCATCCTTCTTTGGTGCTAGTACTACAGGTACTACACATGGGCTCAGACTCTCTTGAATCAAACCCTTTCTCAACAACTCCTGAACTTGTCTATTCAACTCCTCATTTTCTGTAGGAGTCATTATGTGAGCTTCCTTATTTGGCAAACTGGCTCCAAGGATCAAGTCAATCTGATGACTGATCTTCCTCACTAGTGGTAAACCCTCAGGTATGCTATCATAAATAATCTCTTGAAACTTATCCAATAGTCTAGAAACGTCTACTGGTACCTTCTCACTATCTTCCTTATCCATTCTAGGAATCAATGCATAACACACGCTCATGTTTCATGCCTTCTAAAAGTTTCCCTCCATCAACAAAAAAAATTCTATCACTACTACATACCTTTTCTTCATCCTTCTTCAGTGGTTTCAACTTATGGAAAACTCCATCCTTCATCAAGGAATAAGTGTTTGCATGGCCATCATGTACAACTCGCCTATCGAACTGCCACAGCCTCCCCAACAACATGTGGCATGCATCCATGGGGATGATATCACATAGTACCTCATCACGATATTTTTTTAGCTTGAACTTTACCAAGCACTATTCATTGACCAAAACTTTGTTGTGTTTCTGCATCAAGGCAATCCGATATGGATGTGGATGCCTTTCCCTTTTCAGTTTCAACTTTGTAACAATCTCTTCTGACACCAGATTATCGGTGCTCCCATTGTCAATAATGACATCGCAACATTTTTCTTCACACTTGCACCTTGTGCAGAACAAATCCTTCCTCTGTTTTGGCTCCTTCTCTTCAGACACGAGGGCTCTTCTAACCACTAAGGCTCCTCCCCTTTCTGTATCATTTGAATGCTCGGATTGAGCTTTCTCATATGCATGTGCAACCCTTCCATGACCTTTTGGCCTTCTGTCTATCCTTCCTTGGTGTTGTGGACATTCATAGGCTCAATGCCCTTCTTCACCACAATGGAAACAAGTTCCTCTGAAACCACCTCTTTTGGGTCTTGACCCAGATCTTCCTTGTTCTCTACCTCTTTGATCACCAATATTTTGATCACGAGGGTGGTAGAAGTTATCATTCTTCTGGCCTTGACTAGTACCCACATCTTCATTTTTCCTTTCATCCTCATTTTAGCTTCCAGAAGATCTTCCACTACCCCTTCCACTTTGACCTCCTCGTCCTTTTTGCTTGCTATCAAATCTTTTGTTTAGCTACTCCTCAACTTTCAAAGAAAAATGGTACACATCCTCAATGGTGGTCATTCTGACCAGGCTTAGCTCCTCTTGAATGCTCGGTCGTAACCCGTTAAGATAATGGGGTACCTTCTCCTTGTTGGCCTCTGCATGGCCCGTTTTGATGATCATCTTGTAAAAATATTCTATGTATTCTTTCACAAATTTACTTCCTTGCTTCAACCCTTGCAATTTCTTTAGCAAATCTAACTCGTAGTCCACTGGTATGAACTACTTCTTCAGTTTCTCCACCA
The DNA here is from genome assembly GCA_007258455.2 of Sequoia sempervirens. Taxonomy (NCBI): domain Eukaryota; kingdom Viridiplantae; phylum Streptophyta; class Pinopsida; order Cupressales; family Cupressaceae; genus Sequoia; species Sequoia sempervirens. The sequence continues at coordinate 240,595,982 of VDFB02047230.1, read as the reverse complement.
TGCAATCGTAACTGATGATCTTCCATTTTCCTCTTCGATTTATCTCCAATTGGACCTCTTTCCACCAAATATTGGCATGGCCCTTCAACTTCATTTTTGCAAACTTAACCCGATCTGGGTCCTCTACTTCTTCATACTCAAAATACTCTTCTAGCTCATTAATTCAGTCGATCAACTCTTCTGGATTCAGACTTCTAGAATAACTAGGGACTTCTATTTTTGGTCTCTTTCTAATTTTTGAAATGGCCCTTATCAACCGCATTTGATCTTGATCAATCACTTCTTCTTCCTCTTCTACGTCTTAATCTTCCACCTCTTCTTCATCCCAGCTTTCTTCTCTCCTTCCCGGGTTTAATCCTCTTCTCATTCGCTCCTACAATGCATCAATTTGTCTTTGGAGGGCTCTGAAACCCTCGGCCACCAATGGATCTCTTCCACCAATGTTTATGCCACCTCTGGCACCACCACGCCTACCAAGCATCACTCTTGGAGGCATCTTGAATACCTCAAAACCACAACCACGATCCTAGTGTGAACTGCCTCATGATCGGCAATCTTTCCACATGCTCAAGAAAACCTACTCTGATACCACCTGACGAGGGAGCAAACCCAAGACACAAAAATAATGCACACAACTAGAAAACTTTATTATTATTTGATAATAAAAATATTGCATGCAGAGGATCCCAAATCCTCAAGCTCTGTGATACATGCAAGCTACAAAAGTTTCAGAAAAATTATAGAAATTACAGAAAATCCCCTTTTCCAGCATGTGAACTCTTTCCCTAAAAAAAGCTCCCCAAAAATCAGAAACTAGCCCATAAATAGCCCCTTTTTGGTTTGGAGCCAAAAACAACATTGGAGTTATGATTTTTGGTGGTTTAGCACCAAAAGTTACAATTTGAAATTCAAAAATTGAGTCCTAATTCAAAAATTGACAAATTTCTAAAAATCGGCCAACTTTCGGAAGCCATAACTTTTGATCCGGGACTTCATTTTTTGAACCGTTTGCACCGTCAGAAAGGTCTCGGAGTGAAGAATGCACTAAGATCCTGCTCTGCTAGTTCTAACAATTTATGGGCCCATACGGAACCATTTAGTGCCTCAAATTGGACTCAAAAGGTTTTTCAGGGCAAAAAGCAGAAATTGAAACTTGAATAACTTTCAAACCATGAATGATCTTGACCTAATTATTTCACCAAATTGCTTATTTTTCCATCCTAAACCTTCTCATAAATTTTTGTCTTCCCACGCCTTCAAATTCACACCTGCTAAAATTAGCAGATGTCACTCTCAAAGGGTGTTTCTGCCACTTCCATGCCCATCTTCTCCTTATGCTTAATCATCTTAGGTGAAATGTCAAGATGAATTTCTCATTTGGGATCTTGTCTTTACTTGAGCAATCTGTTAGAAGTATTTAGGCCAAGTGCAAGAAGTTTCCCATACACTAGGGCCTTATTTTTCATTTATGTAAGTATCATTCTGCATTGCTTCACCCCCTTGCCTTTGTGCACAAGAAAAATTTTACTATCCACGACCCCACTATTCTCCCTGTGGACCCTAGCCCCTCTTTTACTATTGATGAAACTCCTCTTGCGATTCACCACAACATTCGGGCTCTGGGTAAAGCCCTTGTAAATGATAAAACCCCCTTGTCCCTATCAAATGCACCCATCTGTTGGAACCCACACCTATCTCTACTTCTAGGTTGGGGAAGTCTAACAACTCAAATAAAGATGTTGTGGAATCCTACTCTAGATAACTCTCATGTGTGCTCTTCGGCTCGTGATCATATCTTAGATGTTCCCAACACCCCTCTCATTTCCAACCCTAACCCCCAAAATTCTCCCAACCTGTGCATCAATCTAGAGGAAACCAAAAGTGAACCTAGGTCGATTCATATCCCTGTTGACCCCCTAGGAAAAAAAATCAATGAAATCTTAGAGACTATTAACATTCAAAAGGATATTATGAAGTGTCTCTTGGGGCAGCTAGTCATGACTAAGGAAAGAGTTCAAATTCTGGAGGGAAAGGTTTTGGACCAGCAGGTCCTGTGGGTAGGGGAGCTAGAGAACAAGAAGCATTGGGACATGATTGATTCTTTAGCTAAGTCTTTCAAGAAGTGGGAGAGGTGGGAAAAGGATTTGGATGATTTATGGGCCATTGTTGGTGCCGAGGATGAAAAGAAGAATGGTCATATATAGAAGAGGAACGTTAAAATGGTGGACACCTCAGTTCATGATTATACGATGAACACCTAGGTCATTTAATAGGAGCCTGTGACTTTTGAAAAGAAGCTTTAGTTCCTGTCCCAAGAATGGAATGCAATTATTGGTCTCAAGTTGTTGGGAGACCTATTAGTGCCCTATGGTTCTTTGTTGGTCCCAACTATGTGGGTTTTTATCTTTCATTGTTTTATTACTATTTGAATTGTTTAAGCTTTAGTTTTTGTTTACCTTTTCGGATTTCTCATTGCTCGTGAGTTCGTAGTCCACGTCAATGGGTATTTTGTAATGGGTACTGGCCCTTACAATTTTAATCTAATTAAGAAAATCCCTCCATTAGCAAACTAATTAAATAAATCATAATTATTTGATTAAATTAACTTCTTACATCTCTCTACACTAATTAATTTAATTAAATCATACTTATTTTATTCATTTTCTAAATATCCAAATTGTCATATAATCCCTGACTAATAGGACAATCATGTCTCATCCAAATGTAGCAATTAAATATAGTACAAGTTATTAATCCAAAATGAGTCCAACAATATATCCTATCCATCAAATTGATCAACAAATCATAGTCACCCATTGCCAACTACCTTCTGTCTAAATAAAAATGCGTATTTAATTGAATCAATCCCAACTCTCGATACACCATCTATAAGGATCTAAGTTTTTCTCCCTCTCAAATTTGAATTCAAAATCACTCGCACTCAATGTTGCATATTAAATCTAAATCAATATTTATCCTCAATTCACCTCATCAAATCTATAAGTTTCTCATTCCTCAAGCTATTTTCAAGGGTAGAAATTGGATGCAAAGCAAGATCACATTGTTGAAATTATTGAGCAACCACATTCATCCTCTCCATCAACATATCTTGAGCATGTCTATAAAATAAAGAGGGTATTGGCAAGATAGTTTGTTATTCTTTCATCATTTGGTTTACATTCTTTTTTCTCTAATGAAAGTACAACTAGGTGTGGAATAGGATTTTTACATTGTATGTTATTCTATCATTTTATTCTGTATTTTACATGCACAATAAAAATATAAATAATATTTTGTAAAGATGTCGAATAGAGTTGATAATTAAAGAAATACACATGGAAGAGACAATCAAAGTATTTAAAAAAAATATTACCTATGTGTATTATATATGAGATTCAGAGGGATATGTATGGTTGCTTATTTTATCATACTTTTTTATTAAGTTCCATAGTTCATAGCTACAAATCTAGGAAGGTTATAAAATCAATATGCATTTTGAATTGTTGAGTTCCTATGTCACTCTTCACCTCTTAAGAGTTGAGTTAAATGTCAAAAGATATAATAGTTGATTCATATGAAAGGCCTTACCTCTTTAAGCATAAAGACAACAACATTATTAGAACTCAATTGAACTAGAATTGTGAATAAACCTTAACACTTCAAGTTGTCTCAAATATTAACAAATTTGATGAAGACTAATGTCAATTTCAATCCACACTAGATAAAACCATGTCGTTGTCTATCGAAAAAACTATACTATTAATATAGTGTGTGCAACATATGATGGAAATAAATTTATGATCTAGGAGATACCACAAACTTTGTAAGGATGTTTAAAAGTACCACATACCATAATAAATAAGCCTAACTCGCCATGGGATCTATACTTAAAGAACCCCCCTACATCAATAATGACTTGGATATCTATAAGGAAGGTTTGTTCTTGTGCCAACACCCATTCAAGTATGATAAAGTCTTTCCTATGTAGAGATAAGGGAATTGAGCTTTTTGACTTTTTGTAGAAGAAATAAATCTTGATATAAGGATATATTTTCACTAATTAGATTGTATTTATTTTGGATGTAATCATTTCAACAGTACACATGAAAAATGATAAGGATTCATAATCAAACAAATGATCATATTCAAACATTAAAACAAATTAAAAGAACTATTAAAACACTATCACTGACTCAAAATTTTAAAAGAAACTATAAATAAGAAAAATGATAGGAGAAATGCAACAAGAAAATAAGATTTAAATGTCCATTGAACTGTAATGTTTCCCTCTTATTCACTCATAACTCGCTATTAAATCACTCTGAACATTCAACAGATTGACTCGCTAAAGGCGTTGCTAAAAATGTAATCGTTCAATGTATGTTAAACTTTCCGAGAAATTTACATTGATGAAGAAACCTAATTTTCAAAGAAACATTTGAATGACTTCCACTCTTGCAAAGTAATTTAGAAGAGTATGAAGTTTCGCTTCCAATTGACTTGACTTGACTGTGTGGAAGTATAAGTTTGTAGCTTATCGCTTATCCTTCTGTGAACGTTCCCTTTTGTAATTTTCAGCACACAGTGACATAACAATTGAGGTGGGTCAAATATGGTTGACTATAAAATGAATTCTTTATTAAGACTTTTTTAATAATTTTGAATCTTAAGAAAAGACTTTGTATTGGCTTTGCATATCAAATATAAACTATCTTGTCTTTTTAGTCAAAATTTGTATAATTTTGTATAGTAAAAGAAAAACTTCGTATCTGCATTGACCAAGGGTAGATGGAGCGTATTTTCAGGCGTGGGTTGCTCTCGTTTCCTCGTCAATCTCTATAAATATGGATTACAATACTCTGTTTCTCAAAGCAGCCATGGTAATCTATAACATCATTGAAATGGCACGAGTCCCTCTAAATCCTCTGCTTAAGTTCATTATTGTCATTATAGCGTTCATTACTCTCTCCAACAAGCAGAATCTATGTCTCTGCAGATGTCCTGATTATGAATCTGAAGCTCTTCTTCGATTCAAATCTTCCTCGAATGACTTTGATGGGAGCTTCAGTTCATGGGTGAATGGAACCGACTGTTGCATGTGGGATGGGATAGCCTGCAATCAGGAAATGAACCACGTAACAGATGTTGGTACCACTCATTCTTCCCTGGTCATCCAAGCGGGCATCATATCTGATAGTTTGTGCAACCTCCATTTTCTCACAAACCTGGAGTTGGAAGGCAGTGGATTAACAGGTACTCTTCCTCCGTGTTTAGGAAACTCTCTTATCTTCGGTATCTGTTATTAGTTGGTCATAGGTTGAGTGGAGAAATTCCTTCTGCATTTTGTGAGCTCATCAATCTTACTTATCTTGATCTTTCTGGAAACCAACTCAATGGAAGCCTGCCATCTTGTCTAGGAAATCTTTCTTCTCTAACCGATCTATGGCTGGAAGGGAATAAACTCAGTGGAAGCATACCATCTTCTGTAGGCAGTCTCTCTTCTCTTAATAATCTGCATATTTCTCACAATTTACTAAGCGGTTCGATACCCCAATCTATAGGCAATCTTTCTGTTCTCTCTGTCTTGGATGCTTCCTTCAACAAACTAAGTGGTCCAATACCCCATTCTATAGGCAATCTTTCTTCTCTGTTTTCCTTGGATGTTTCCTTCAACCAACTAAGTGGAACTTTTCCATCCTCATTCGCTCAGTTCTACTCACTTGAAACCCTCGTGGCTGATGGAAATCCATTCAGTGGGAGTATTCTTTCCTCTGCATTTCCATCCTCTATTACATTTCTCTCCCTTAGCCTAAATCAGACAATTTCAGAAACATTTTTCCATAACCTTACTGGATTAAGTGTTTTGTCTCTTTCCAGTTGCATACTAAATTTTAGCACAACTTGGATTCCTGAATTCCAGTTAAAAAGCTTGAGTTTGAAATCCTGCAATATTGGTGGCCAAATTCCAAGTTGGATTTCAAAGAAATTCTCACTTCAGGAGTTGGTATTGTCAGACAACAATCTTTATGGAGAAATTCCCTCTTGGCTATTTAGTTCTTCCTTGAAATTCCTAACCCTGTCAGGAAATCATCTGCAAGGCAAACTTTTTGCATTTAACTCAGTTTATATGAAGCTGTTGGATCTCTCTAGGAATGAATTGAGTGGGCGCATGCTATCACTGTGGCCTCCAGATCTAGGACAACTAAGGCTCAATGACAATAGGCTCAATGGCAATATACCTTCAAGCTTGGGAAGTCTGTCTGGACTTCAATTGTTAAATCTGGCGAACAACCAATTGAAAGGAATAATCCCTCCCAGTTTCGCCAATTGTAGTGATTTTCTGCGAGTATTAAATTTGGGAAGCAATAGTTTGGAAGGAACGGTACCCCAAGAGTTTGGTAAGCTAAGGCTTCTCTCCTTGGTCATTAAGAATAATAAGCTAAGTGGATTGTTTCCAAGTTCAATAGTAAATCTTTCAGGAATGAAAATTCTTGATATTGGAAATAATTCATTTGAAGGCCAGATTCCAAAGTCAATTGGGAATCTTTCAGAGTTACAAGTGTTGGTAATGAGGGGAAATCTTTTTAGTGGTAGCATTCCTCCAGAAATTGGTCAACTGAAGCAGCTCCAGATCTTAGACCTTTCTTCTAACAATTTATCGGGCTTTATTCCATACAGCACTGTATCTTTGCAAGCAATGTCTGTAGCAACAGAAGACGGAAATATCTTGTCTGAATACACTGAACTTGTTGGTCATTATAGCAAGGGTTACTATCAAGATGATTTGAATATGCCTTCCAAAGGTACAGAACTGCACTACCCATATATTCTTTCCACACTCACTCTCATAGATCTCTCCAACAATCGATTGAATGGAGTTGTTCCTCTTGATGTTGGAAAGTTGAAGGGCTTGAGGTTTCTGAATCTATCCATGAACAATCTTAGTGGAATTATTCCGCATAGTTTGGGGGATATGAGTCAACTTGAATCGTTGGACCTTTCTTTAAACAAGCTTTCAGGAAATATTCCTTCAGAGCTTCAATCTCTAAACTATTTGGCATATTTAAATTTGTCCAACAACAATCTCTCTGGAAGCATACCGCAAGGAGGACAGATGATCACATTTGAAAATACATCATATTCTGGAAATCCAAATTTGCAGGGATGCCCACTTCCAAAGAATTGCTCTTGGGCAAAATTTAGATCTCCTCCTCCTACAAGTGATGGTGAAGATAAAGATGAAGAGGAAAGCGAGCAAATACCCTGGTATCAAATTGGAGTAGGATGGTCATATGGAGCAGGATTTTTGAGTATAGTAGGGTTATTGCTTTCAGTCAGAGAGAGGTGGAGAAAGAAATACTTCAAGGGAGTTGATGATATTTTGAAGTTTATGTTTCCTTTCCTGCGTAATAGGAGATTATGAGTGCTTATTTCTTCACCAGATTTGAGCCAAAACTGGTTAAAATAAGTCAATAACTGAATTTCGACTATTCTAGATGTGTCAATTGTTGGAAATAATCCCAACTAACTGCAATAAACTCTTCTGTATTCCTTTCTCTCTCAGTTGTCGCCATGTTTTGTCCGCGTGCAAGATTTCAATCACCAGCTCAGATCCATAACAGCCTCCCTCCTCATTCTCTGTATCCAGTAATATTCAAATGAGAATTAATTGCAAAATCTTCAATCAGAGATTTTCCTTCTCTGAATGAGGATGCACATTTAATTGTAATTAATTGCTCTGTTGCTGAGCATATACGCTGAATGTATGTAGCTTTGCTATGTATAAAAAAGTGCAGTGAGTGAAGAACAAGAAGGTGGTTGCTGTAGTAACAGTTTTAGCTATCAATGGACAGGGGACTTTGTTTTGTTTTTGAGTGTGAAGAAAGAGCAGCAGCTCTGTTTTATATGCTTTGAAATATATATATAAATACATATCATTTTGGGTTCATTATCTGTTATAACTTGCAATCTGTTGTTGTTTCTCTTCTCCTCTGCTTCTTCTCTTCACGTGGTAGCAAAAGTTAAAGTTTGTTAAGGAGTTAAAACTATTATTCAGGACAAGTGACCGCAATAATGTCTATTGGGGGCAGTCTTTATTGACTTCACTGTCTATTATAAATAATGTGGTTATCATAAATTCATCTCTCTTTTGAATCTTTATTTAATAGTGTCCTGCCTCTCCTTCCATCAAGAAAATTTGAAGTTTTTACATATCGATTTGTTTTGTGATCAGCAGATCACCATTCTTATTTTATTTGAATGAGAGATCTTATATTCCTATAACTGTTAAAGTTGTGAGGTTTGTGCTTGTGTTGGTTGTCAAGCTGGAATTTCTACAGTCTGTTGTGTGATTCACTAAGCTGTAGTTGTGGGCTGGGCTTAACCAGCATACTCTAAGCGTTGACCGCTTAGGTGGCTGGTGTGGGGCCCATTCCTATCTGTTTCCGTTTCTCTGTGCAGTCCTGTTAACCCATTGCTGTCAGCATTGAACCGTCCAATTCCCGCCTATCATTCAAACCAAATTCGAAACATTGTTTCCTGCGCAGCGGAAGTTTGGTGGATGTTGGCAAAGAGTTTGGTTATATAAAGTTATTGCAGCGAACAGAAGACAAGCCAAAATGCTCTGATAGACATGTATGCTAAATGTGGAACCAAATGCCTCAAAGAAATCATGTGGTGCCATGGAATGCCATGATTCCTGGATATACGCAAGATGGATTTTTTGTAAAGGCTTCAGTAACTTTCAAGCAAATGCAACTGCCAGCTGTAGAGCCAGGCTCCGCAACCTCTACCAGCAGCCTCCCTGCCTGTGCAAAATGGGAGCTTTCGAACAGGGTATGGAATCCGTCAAATGATAACGGATGGAGGAATTTTGTCAGATGTTGTAGTTCCAATTACCTTGGTAGACATGTATGCAAAATGTGGAAGCATAGACAAGGGGTAGTAACTGTTTGATAAAATCCCTCCAAAAAATATGGTTTAATGGAATGTCATGATTGCAGGATATGCACAAAATGGATTCGTGACAAATTCAATCCTGCCATGATCCTGCGTTTGCATTTTGTAGGGTTTTGATCAAACCAAAGCACAGAAAATCTGAGTGAAAATAATTAGGAGAAAAAAAAGTGCAGTTTGAAGAAGCACAAGAATATATTCATTCTTAGGATTACAGGCGATGGAGAGCATCGCTTCAAACCTGAATTCATGGACTCCATTATTTCTGCAATTGCCCATGTCAAAGTTTTGTTAAAAACAATTTTTGGTTGAAAAATAATATCTAGCCAGGATATCGTATTCTTAATTTTTAATCAAATTTATCATAACAGTGGGGAAGCTTACAAAGGCCAACGCGTGTTTTAATTATATATTAATTTTATTTATTTTTTATATTTCGAAAGTTGGTAAAAAATTTGGGGTTTTTACATTACTATCTACTTATTTATAATGAATTTTCTAGGAGTTTGATTTTATTTGATTTTATTGAATTAGTGTAACTATAATTTAAAGAGTGTCAAGTTTTACAAAATATAATAAAAGGGTATTATCATAATTTATAAAATAAATAACTACAATAAATTAAAAAATGAATAGTATTTTATTAATTAAAAAAATGATCGATTTTGCATGTCTAATTGTTGAGGGGTGTTTTGACACACTCGTCAACTCAAGTAAAGTACTAGGTGTACCTCACTTCTCCTAAAATATAATCAACCTCTTGGATGAAAATCAACTACCTTAAGGTTTATATCACTAGGTCATGGTCATGCAAAATAATTGAGTGACCATGTGATATAGACCGTGTGAACTAGGGCTTTATGTTAAATATTGACATGTGTATGATTATATAAATGATCCTAAGACAATGTTCAATCCTTTATAAATCAATGTCCATCGATTATTGTACTTTGATGATCTATTCATAGCTAAGCTTTTCTTTATTCAGTAATAGAGAATCAACAAAAAATGGTCCTATTCTATGCATTCATTCCTCTATCTTAGTTATCTTTTCATGGAACATATTCATCAACATAGGATCATAGGTTAGTTTCATCAATAGTATGCATTGCAATCAAGGCGTAAAGGAGAAGGTGATGTATTTTATTAATTATTATCAATGCATTCTTTCATAGATATCCTATCTTCTTCTCGACTCTAATATCGAGATAGTTTTTATTAGGAATCTTTTCCCAAAGATTCACAATCAAAATCTCTTGCATAAATATCCAACCTTCATAACACTTTGTACCACCTTGTATGATTATACATGGTTGATATATCATTTTAAGGCCATCTCCTCTTTGACCTCTAATGCCTATTTATTTAGCCCCATTCTCTTCTCCAAAAAAAAAAAATTCTACAAAGAAGAGCAACAATAACTTATAATTTTCTCTTTAACCCAACCCTAATCAAAAAATTAACTAAAGTAACTAAAATTGCCTTACTCCTCACCATCTAAACTTACTATCTCCCTTTCTTCACAAGCTAACACTAATTGGATGAAGCTAGAAAAACCTCCAATTCCATCTTTCAAGAGTATCTTTCAAATAACCTTATCCAACTTCATCCTATCCAACCCTTGTACCCTAACCTCTTCTTATTCTACTAAATTTTCTAATTATTTTAATCTATGGACATATTTTTCTTTGAAACATGCCTTACTATCATCCTCTCCTTGTTTTTCTTAATTAGCTCTCTAGACTTCCTTCTCACCAAACCATGTTCCCCCTTACCTAAATATTTTTTCTTCTTCCTCACTTTCATAAGATTCTCCTAGGATATGCTTCAATTAATCTAACCCTAGGTAATTATTGAAGTTTTTTTCTTTGTTTCTTAAGTTTTTACATGGCCTTTTTCTTAAGTGTTTCCTTTTTTCCTTTGTATTGTTTTCCAATTTCTCTTTTTTCAATGAGATTCTACATTTTTTCTATATTTGAAGTCTTACATTGTCTAACATTTTAGCCTCTACTTTAGCTATTCATTAGTACTTTAGCATCATAGGTTAAATTTAGACAAGAAAATTATTCACTTTCTGCTATTGGTGTCAACACATTCTTATAGAACTATTAAATTTGGGACAACTAGAAATATCAAGTGATTTATCACCACAAAAATAACATATGGAATTTCCTCATTTTTTTCTTTTGCACTCATTAGCATAATGTCCTAGTTTACCATAGTTATAACATTTTGGCCTTTTGGTCCTTCCTCTTTCTCTAGTACCTCTATTATTATTGTAGTAGCCTCTCTTCCACATCCTACTCAATAATTAGCATAGTAACTCATGGAGGGTCCTATATCTTGAATTTGTTGTACCATAGTGTATATGTTAAGTGGTCTTATACTTGCTCTCAATTGAAGTTCCCATTAGCCATGCTCCAAATAAATATTCAATGCTCTTATAGATAAACCCTATACTCTATCCATACCCATATCCAAAAAATGCTTCCCTAGTCAATGCATGAAATATTGGTTCATATGCATCTTCTTCATGAAGTAACATTAGACACCTATTATATTGTGTTTGTCCCACTTTATATTTTAAAGTACATCTACTTACTATATTTTTCGGAGATTTCTCAAGTTCCCCTCTAAGTGTGGTTTCCCTCTTGGTGCCTTTGATGATCAAGCATTCACACCTTAGATGTTCTTCCCTATTATAATTTTTAAACCAAAATTGACTTCTTCAAGGCAGAGGAGAAGTCTCATCCTTATCATCTTTCATTAGAATTTCTTACTTCAACATTATGCTTTCCAACTCAAATTTGAAACTATCAATTTTATCCTTTCTTGCTAAATTATTCTACCACATATTTGACTAGGATTATATTATGGTGATCAATTCTACTACATCCTTATGCAAAGACGAAATATTCTCATCTACTTATAACATAAGGGATTGACCCTAAAATAAACCACTCAATTCATTTCTTTTATGTCAAGGTTTCTTCGAGTTTTCTAACCACATTTTTAAATCATTGTTCATAAAATTTTACTGATCCCTCCTTAGTTTTTTTCATCTTTCATATTTTCTTTATGATTTTTGTTCATGCATTAGGTGAATGGAAATTTTTCAAAAATAAGTCACTCAATTCTTTCCATGTTTTATCATGCTTAGATCATTCTTTAATGTGCCATCTTAGTGCCTCATTAGTGCTCAGATCTCCACAAAATCATATAATTGAGCCTACTCATCATTAATGCCAACCCCACTCCAACAAAATTCCAAGGTAAAGAAATGTTTGCTAGCATCCTTGGTGTATTTATCAAAAATAGGGAGCCTAATCATATGTGCATCCATATTTGGAGGAGGTAAACATTTTGTTGATTTATTTTGTATGAGGGATTATCCTTTCTCCTAATCTATTATCTACTCTTGTATCTATTTCTCTCTTTTTATCATGGATTCTTTGTCTAATTTCATTCCTTTCCTACTTGACCAAAGGGTATGTGCAGGACCATCGTGCAAAAAACAGGCCCTTAAGTGGCAAAAAATTCAGAAAAAATCAGTGTTAGGCAACTTGACGTAAATATTTGAATAAGTTATCTATATTATTTCAAAAATATGTAAGAATAGAATTTGTAGAAAATTGAATGTAGTTTCTAAAATAATAGGTTTATTTAAAAATAAATAAAATCTATTTGGTGAAAATTTGAAATTTCAATGCAGAGTACTTAAATTTCAGTGGAAAAAATAAGAAGTAGGTGTTTGTCCGACCAACTAACCATAATAAAATGATAATATTTATTTGTAATATTTTATATATAAGTAGAGGACTCATGTCCAGATGTGATGCATATTTTTTTATAATTTTTTTCCAAGTAAATAATTAATTATGAAGTTTTATTACAACTTTTAGAAAATATAAAACTCGCCCTGTCTCGACCACCTTAACTTGGTAAAACTTCATGAAATTTATTTTTTTTTTTAATCCTATAGTATGTGAAGCATAGAATGTGACACATGTTTTGGATTCAAAAAATATGATACCGCTTGAAAGTTATAGATGTTTTTCAATCACCTATCGATCGGGACTTTAGTTGTAATTCTAATAGAAAATGAATAATAATTATTTATTAAATTCAAATTAAATCATAATTTATATTTTTGGAAAGCTGAGAATCTCCTCTAAAAACCCTTTTCGTTTCATTAATTTTGGGTGAAAAAAAAGTCGTCAGCCACAGACCCTCATAATATTGCCACTTTTTGGCGCACCATGATCCTGCACATACCCCAAAGTCCTTTCTCTACCATTATCTCTTGGTAGTTGAGCATCTAAGAAGTTCTCACTTCCTTTAATATCTATCACAAATAGCATACACAATTGCTTCTTGATCTTGCTTTCTCTAACTCAATTAAGGAATCGTTAATTATATGGACTCTTTAGAAACTCTTCTTAATTTTGACAAAATCGGATGTGACTCTTATTCCATTAGGTTCATCTCCTCATAGTGTCTCTTTAGCTTGGGGAATGTGTTAGTTGATAACACATCATTAATAATTGATCTATATTTAATTTTCTTTTAATTTTTTTCTTCCTCAACCTAAAAATTTCTCTCATCTATCATTTTCAAAGTTTCCTTGGAAAAATTTAGTGACTTATTTTATTCTATTGCTAAATATTCTCTTCTTCACAAATTAACAACTTATTTACTTCCTCGCTTATTTACTTCCTCTTCTTCCCCATATCAACCACATCAATAGTATCACTACAAATAAGGTCAAAGTTCTCTAAGTTCATTGTTACCTTATATTCTTTCAACTTCCTTATCATTTTAGTTATATTTTTCTCTATATAGTTCTAATTTATGATATAAACCACTCTATTTCTTTAGTATCAATGTTCATGACATGTCCATTGGGCATGTACTTATCTCAATACTAGGGTTTTTATTAGTTGCATCCCTCTTGACACACTCTCTTGATGTTTCTTACACTTTTTCTAACATCTTCCATTATCTTTCCTCTCAATCCTAGTATTGTTTCAACATTATTTCTTCTTCCTTCTTTTCTATCATGATTAGTAAATTCTTTTGCAAAACCTACCTTGACCATCTCATGAATAAATTATTTTACTCTTATGAAATTTTTCAATAAATATTTAATTGATTTATTTTATCCATCCTTAACTCCTTTCTTTTTAATACCTTAATTTATCATGGGTGTCACAAGATATATTATACTACCACATCTTGATTTTTAATACCTATAATTATCTCCAAAATATTTTATATTCTAGCAAAGTAATTTTAAAAGACTTACCTTTTACTGCACTTATAGGTTTCCACCATTAGTCTCCTACTCTTTTTATTTTTCAACTTAATAGGAATAGGAATTTTTAGAAAGGCATTAAAAGGGACATCATGGCTCAATCTAAAAGCCTTTTTCAAGGGCTAATATGTTGTATAGGACTAAGGACATGGAAAATATTTTGGTAGAAATATAGATCATTAGAGAGGGTATTCCCCACAAGAAAATCTCTACGAAGTGAGGGTGAATTCCTTATCTATTTAAGGCTAACCTTAAAGCTATTTATGTTGTGGGGGTGTCAAAAGGGATAGATTTTCTTGGATATGGATAGAAGTTGCTTGAATAGGCATATAGGTTGCTTGGATATGGAGGCCTTTTGATTAGTCACTCTTTTGATTTTTAGAAAGAAATTTTTATGGATATCATTGCTTGGATAGAGAAGCTATCAAATCTAATTACATTAAATGTACTTTCCCACTTGATTTTGGTGGTTAGGTACATGTAAAATATGTTTCATGTTGTGATTAGTTGAAGAAAGTGACTAGGTGACACATAGGAAAATATCACAATCAACATAAGGCATTGGCTTGGTCATTAACAAATTATCTTGTGGTAAGTTTTAATTTGTTTGTAGCATATATAGAAGTCTAGATTGTATTGAGTAGTTGGAAAATAGGGTTTTGTCTTATGACAGGTTGACTTACTTTTAGGAAAGGTTGAATAAATAATCTTAGGAGTTTGAAAGGAAAATATGCAAAGAGGAGAGAGGATCAGTGAAAGGGATACCTAATACTAATAGAAGAAGTGGGATAAAGGTGAGGAAAAATATGATACCACTAAAAAATATGGATAAAAAAAGGTAAAGGAAAGGGATCAAGGATCAAGGATACAGAGTGCTAGATGCACTTTTTGGTAAAGGAAAATATATAATTTTTCAAATCTATGACTCAAGAGAAATGGGATAGGGATCCTTAATGTGGTGTGCTAATGATAGTGTAGACATCCAAATTTGACCACTTCCATATGGTCAAAATCATCTTCTTAGTCATCCCTTTGCTCTTTTAAAATCGCCCTCTTTGTCGGTATTAATTAAATATTTCATTTAATTAATATTGTGTTTCTTGCATAAGGTTTCCCAAAGTATTTAATTTAATAAATACTTTCCCCTCTTTCCTCTCTAAATCAAATAAATGCATCACTTTATTTAATTTAGTCATATTATCTTTTAGAATTTTAAATTTATTATTAAATTCCCTATTTTCTCTCTCATTGTCACATCCTCCAACTTTTGCAAGTTGGCCTTTAATCCCTCTTAGCAATCTAACCCTCTTTCTTAGTCATAAATAATTTATGATTAAGATGTGCACATCCCTAATCATCATTAGGGTCCCATCCTCCATAATTTCCCACTTGCCTCTAATGAGTCCTTAATTAGTCTAATCAAGTACTTGCACAACCTTAATCACCCAATTAGGTAATCTCTAATCCTCATATAATTTATGGAATGTGTCCTTAGTCAACTTCATTTAAGACTTTCTCTTTTTGAACAAGGCATCTCCATTCCCCATGTGAATTTTTAATTCACATTTAATCCCCCAATGCACTTAAAGGAATTTTAAATTCCTTCTCTCATCCCCATGAGAATATTTGAGAAACTTTTAATTCCCCACTTGTCCTCTCACCCACATGGGGACAAGTACCTCCTTTATGAGGAGATCTTGTCCAATCCCAAGGTACCATATAGTACCTCCATGCCATGTACTATCCTTCCACTTCATGTACACATCACTCTTTTTAAGCCATATCATATGCCACATGTCAAGATGTGAGGGCTTGTGAGTTCTCAACTCACCTTAGCCCTACATCTTGATCTTGGTGGCTCAATCTTGACGGTCCATTTCCCTAGAGAGTCCAAAAATCTCTATAAATACCCCCTCTTTTCTCTCATTTTAGAGAGATCATGCATTGTAGCCAAACTCTTAACAAAATTTTCCTAGAATCCATACTTAGCCATTTTCATGCTTGCACCCACTTGCATCCATCTTCATATCATCATCTAGTTTGCATCTTTTGCCATCCAAGGAGCATACAACACCGAAGATCAAAGGGCCAACCAAATGATAGATTCAACACAAGGTAAAAGGTTTCATTTTGTTGTTTTTATCTTGCATTGAATCCAATTAGGCTAATCTTGAGGTGTAGGTTGTTTTTAGTGTTATTTTCTTTCTCTTGTTTGTTGTTCATTTTCTAGCACTTAGATTCGACCTATCACATTTATGGCACGCTCGGTGGGACCTACAAATGGGTCTCTTGCTTTCATGTTTTTTGTTTTTTGACTTTTTGTAGGTACAGGTCACAAAGGGGTGGACCCAACCCACATAGGGGCACAACCGACCTACACAAGGGCAGATTTGACCTTCCTGGGGCGAACCCAACCTATTTGGGCAAACCTAACCTGACAAATAGGCGGACCCGACCTAAACAGGTGGACTTGACCTTTCCCAGGGGCGAACCTGCCCTCCACAAACATCAAAAGTGGTTTTTTGCAAAATTTTCACGAATAGGTAGACCTAACCTGACAGATAGGCAAACCTGACCTAAAAAAGTGGACCTGACCTTTCCCAGGGGCATACCTGCCCTCCACAGACAACAGATGTGGTTTTTTGTAAAATTTTCATGAATAGGCGGGCATGCCATCACAAACAGGCAAATTTTCCCTAGACAACTTTTTTCCAGAAGGTAAAATTTTAATTTGTAGCAATCTTTTGGCTGTTTTAAGGGTTTTTAACCCCTAATTTAGGTACATAGTGTAATTAGGAGGTGTCAATGAACCTTCTTTGTCATGTTTTCTAGCTGAGCTATTTGATGTATCTAATACCCTTCTGCCATTCGGCGATCCTGGGTGATGAGAAACCGTAGCTTACCACGTCTTTTGAGTCCACCCTTTTTACTTTTCTTAGCGAGACTTGCTTGGGGATTTCATTACCCCAAGGGACGATTCCAACCACACATACCAATGGGGTATATAAAGGGGGGAGAGCAAAAGTTGTACCTCAATCCAACCATGTTGTAATTGGCGAAACATCGGGATGATGTGAAGAGTTGGTTCGAGCCTTTTAGGTTCCTGACTCATGCTTGTAATGGGTTGGTGTTCACGGTTTGGGCCTCACATATCGGGTGTATATCGAGGACTCCCTATTATCCATGTTCATCCTAGATTAGATGACTTTGTAGACCATACCCTCTCTACTAGACCTAGGCTTGTAATTGTCTGAATTGTCTTCTTTGTGCGAAACCAGTGATTATCTGATTTATTTCACTCAGCCATAGAATTTTGATTGATGATTGTTGTGTTTTGAGTCCTTTGCCTTAGTATTTTGGTAAAAACTACACTCAAACTCACAGATAGGTGGATTTTCCCTCACAAATAGCCAGACTTGACCCACAAACAACCGAACTTGACCCACAAATAGCTAGATTTTCCCTACAAACAGCTAGATTTTCCCCACAAATAGTCTGATTTGCCCCACAAATAGCTGAACTTGACCCACAAACAACTGAATTTGACCCACAAATAGCTAGACTTGACCTACAAACAACTGGATTTGATCCACAAATAGCCGGATTTGCCCCCCTTGTGAAAAATTTGACCAACTTTTTCTCTTTGGGCAGACTTTCCCTCATCCAAGGGCAGACTTGACCTGAAAACAAATGCTTTGGAGCCTGTTTTGACCTAATTTGCTCAGTTTTTTCTCCTTGGGAGGACTTGATCTGTTGACCAAGCTATTTCAACCTTGTTTTGACCTAATTTGCTCATTTTTTTTCTCCTTGGGCGAACCTGACCCACCTAGGGGAGTACTTGACCTATTGACCAACTTGTTTCAGGTTTGTTTTGACCTAATTTCCTCAGTTTTTTCTCCTTGGGCAGACCTAAACCACCTAGGGGTGGACTTGACCTGTTGACCAAGCTATTTCAGGCTTGTTTTGACCTAATTTGCTCAGTTTTTGCTCCTTGGGCAGACCTGACCCACCTAGGGGTGGACTTGACCTGTTGACCAAACTGTTTCAGGCTTTTTTTGACCTAATTTGACCAATTTTTCTCCTTGGGTGGACTTTCCCTTCACAGGGGTGGACCTGACCCTTGACTGATCAACTTTTTTATCTGCTTCACCATTCAGAACCCTCATTCCTTAATCTCGATCACTCATCTTCCATTTCAGACATTCGTCCACTTGTTTTGAGAATCCATTCGCCATCCCCTCAGCTCGTGCATGAATTCACCCATTCAGAACCCACATTCTAATTATCTTTTCTACGTTTCAGACCATCGGTATCCCATTGAAACCTTCTTAGAGAGGTTGTCCAAATTGACCTAGGTGTTCATCTCTAATTTTCATCCATCAAAACTTACTTCAGATCATCATCCATCCTAAGTCGGTTGTCCTTATTGGCCCAATCAATCCACTTCTATCTCAAGTTGGATTCGGTACCGTTATCATACATCGTCCCTTTGATCGATTGATCAACACCTAGCGTTACCGAGGATCACTCTTGAACTTGGTTTTAGATTATGATCACCATCATTCATCCTAACCAACCATCAATCAAAATCGAATCGTTATGTCATCCACTCTAGATCGACTCATTATCTACTGATCAACCTAGCCCACTTCGGTCAAATCGAATCAATCTCATAGAGCCCTAGCCTCGATAGCTAATCAATCATCCAATCAAACCAATCCTGTCAAGCCACATCCTTTTCGGCTAATCAATCATTTCGTCACTAAGGTCATTTTAATTCATCATATCATCTTGCATGCCCGTTCAGACCCGGTCACAAACAAGGAAAATCGTCTAACAACAATCCCAACCAAACCTCCCTCAAGATCCGAACAACGTAGCCAATGCCTCACAAGACCCCAATAACAGTGCAAACATCCCTCGGGATCCACACAATGGAATTTCATCATAATCCAATATCGATGGTCAAAACACATCACCTGCCGAGGATGAAAACATGGTCATTCAACCCGAAATTACATTCAAGGAACACTTTAGTAACCCGGTCAATGTGTAAATGAAAAATCACCTTCTTGAAAAACATGGCAAAGAAATCTTGGCTCACTTAATCGACAAGGGTGTCAAACTGTCATCAGGTATCGACCTATCCAAGTATGGCAGTTCCACACCTAACATACCCCAAGGTTCACACAATGTACCAGGTAGTTCATATGTCCCCAATGTTCCTTCTGCAGAAGGTTGGCATCAACCGCAATTCGGCAATGTTGTCTTGTATCCCATTGGCAATCCCATGCATCCCGCAATCTCAGTCATAGGGTCACCCCAAACCACTTATCCCAATGATCCTTTTTCCTTTGGCATTCCACAAAATGTCCCACAACCACAACCACTAATGCTACTAGCACCACCCCCGTCAAATCCACCTCTCGTCAACACTAGGAGTAGCCCTTTCACTGCATTGCCTCTGCCTTCTAGGGCCCTAAATCAACTGTCGCCTTCATATGCATCCCCACAACCACCTCAATCTAATCTACCCCCTTTGCAAGTTCCCTTTGATGCCCAACAGCCTCCCTTACAAAATCCCCCTACGTTATCTCAACCGCCCCAACAACAACAACCGCTATTTTCCTCACAACAACCACCATATCAGCGGCAAAGCAATTTGTCCCGACCTCCCACTCAAACCATATCTCCTTTCCTCGCATGTCCATCCTACGAACGTGATCTCAAACACAGTACAACATGCTGTCTCAGCCCACGCAAAATCTCACATCTCATTAGCAACCACCACAATATCCTTATTACCAATAGTAGTCCCAATAGCAACCACCTTATGCGGCCTCCCAACAATCACAACAATTCCCCCAATATCAACAGGTCAATCTGCAACATCACATCCAAGCTCCTCAATAACCCACCTCACATTTTTATCAAATGAATTTATATTATACATCGCAACAACAACCCACATATCAACAAAATCCCCTAGC
Source organism: Sequoia sempervirens (assembly GCA_007258455.2). Taxonomy (NCBI): domain Eukaryota; kingdom Viridiplantae; phylum Streptophyta; class Pinopsida; order Cupressales; family Cupressaceae; genus Sequoia; species Sequoia sempervirens. The sequence goes on along the minus strand of VDFB02047230.1, from coordinate 240,575,723 downwards.
ATACCAACAAGGGATGTCATCACTCCACCATCCAAACCCATACCTAAACAATCCTATGCTCTCTCAGCAAGATCCTATATCATCTTACCATCTATATCCGTCCAACCAAACACCAGTCAACTCAGATTTGCTAAAAATTAAATCCACTCTAAAGGATCTTCAGGCAAGAACTGGCAAGCAATCATTCAAATTCGAGGACATATGCCCATATCCATTTGATCCCTCCATCTCATTAATTCCCTTCCCTAAACATTTTGAAATACCAAAATTTGACAGATACAGGGGGAACAAGGATCCCAAGGCCCACTTACAGGAGTTTTACTCCCAGTGTCAATAAGTTATGCACAATGACAATTATCTCTTGCGTCTATTTCCATGGAGTCTAACAGGCATTGCCCTAGAGTGGTTCATGACCCTTGAAAGAGAGTCCATAAAATCTTTTGCAGACCTATCAAAAAAATTTGTCTCCTACTTATCCTTCAATTTGGAGGACATTGACACCTTAGATCTCCTCAAAGAGAAACAATGGCAGGGGGAAACCTTTGCTAGCTATCTTCAAAGGTGGCATGCATTAGCAGGGCGAATGAAAACCCCTCTAAGAGAGAAGGACATGGTCACCCTCTTCGTGGAAAACTCTCATCCCGACATGGCTCATAACTTTAGGTTACATTGTGTCACCACTTTCGCAAAGCTAGTGGAAAAGGGACCTATCCTTGAACGTGCCCTTGTTGCCAAAGGTCACATCAAAATATATAACTAGGATAAAGAAAGGTCATTCAATGACAAGCCACGTTTTTGGAACAAGAACAAGAATGCAGTAAATGACGGCGTCACTAATACTAAACATGTCCAAGTGGCTAATACATCCCAGAGACAACAACCATTCGTACCTAATGCCATATTTGTACCATAGTGGGAACCTCTTCCTCCTTAAGAGTCAAATCAGAACAACTAGGGGAATGCTAAACATCAGTATACTCAGTTAGGAGAACTCCTGAGTGTTGTCTTCAATAAATTGCTACAGATCAATTATCCAATCATGTATCCTGTCACCAAGCCACTTGACAAATCCAAACCCAAGCTTGCATGGTTTATGGAAAATGAATATTGTGAGTTCCATAAAATCAAAGGACATTCTTTGAATAAGTGTCAGGGTCTGAAAAACTATGTCCAAGATCTCATTGATCGAGTTGATAACAAGGTTGACCCTAGTCAAGCTTTGTTGTCCAATGCTCAATTACAGATATATCAAAATGATTTTCCAAACCATAATCAAGGCCCGATCACCTCCAACAGTAATCCCCAAGACAACAGCACAAATAATGTGAGCTATAAGAATGTACCCCTCAATTACGAGGGTATTATTCATTACATTCAAGAGCAGGTAGAACCCCGTGTATCCATGATACATGTCAAAGCCAAAGACCCTTAGTGTGTTGTTATTGCACGACGAGCTCATATCACTATCCCTACAGCCTCTGTACGCACCCAATCAACTCCTATAAGCTCTCAGTACAACATCCTTGATCACTTAAGAAAGACCCCTGCTGATATCTCCATTTTGGATTTGCTTAAGTCTTCCCTTGTACATCAAGAAATCCTCAACAGAGTGCTGCAAGAAACCCATGTACCTAATAACATCGACCCCACATGATTCCAAGATTTGGTAGGACACCTGGCTTTATCTTATCAACTCCACTTCAACCAAAATGGCATGCCAAATATCGATGTCAATCATAATCGCCCCTTGCATATTGAAGTCATGGTTGCTCGCCATAAAATAAAAAGGGTCTTGGTAGATAATGGCTCTTCCCTCAATTTGTGTACTCTAAAATTCATAAAACAAGTGGGGTATACTCAAGAAAATTTAAGTAATTAGATCATCACAACCAAAGCCTATGATAATGCAAAAAGGAATTTAGAAGGAATTATCAGTCTTCCTATCCAAGTGGAACCCGTGGTTCTGTACACTACTTATCATGTCCTTGATCTGGACTTGCCATATAATCTCCTCCTCGATCACCCATGGCTCCATGCTATGGAATCCATCCCCTCCACATACCATCAGTGCCTAAAATTCCCATTCAATGGGCATGAAGTCACCATCTATGCTGATGCCCAACCATTTGAATATTGTCGTGCTTTAGAAGCCTCATTTCCCCATTTACATTATTGTCCTGGGGTGGAAATGGGGGCATCCCAATCATCATCTGCTAATCCACCCTCCACCACGACAACCACTCCATCTTCCATTGTTGATTCCATAGTCACAAAAGTCCAGATCATTGACAAGGGGTGTGGTGAATACGAAATGCATACTGCTCTTAATGTAGCAACCATGCCACCGTCACCACAAGAGTATGGTCAACCTTCACATGCTCCTCCAAAGAAAGACAAGACTATCACCTTCAGTGGTAAGAACATCCCTACCACCACTTTCAGGTCCCCTAGTATCAAGATAGATACACCAGAAGAGGATATAAGTCAGTGGGTATACTGAGAAGAACCCCAACCAAATCCCCCTCTAAAGGAATATTTTCAAGAAGCATGTCCTTGTTCAGCTAAGTTTGCATAAAAGTATAACTACCAAGGTAGGGGCCTAGGTAAAGAAGAACAAAGGCAGTTGCGACCTATTAATACATCAAAGTTGTCAAAGAACATAGGCATCGAATATGATAAAAAGAAGAAAGTCCCTACAACATCGTCTAATACCTCCAATAGTGTCACCATGGAAAATGCCTTATTGGAAGACATACTAGAGGAGGAATCCATCATACGTGCATACGATGACGTCGATCACATTGACCTATCATCCATGTTCGAATGCCTATCAGTCTGTACCATTAGCCTATCACTTCGTCACCCTGAGTTTATTGATTGGGACCTATGAAATAGCACACTTGTCAATATGTCTGCGGATACATATGTCAACCTCATGGGGTTGGGGGAGGATGAACACTCTAGTCACAAAAACAAGAATAAGAAAAATAAAAAGCGGTCATCTAGTGAAAACCTCCCTGAGGCACTTCCTGACCTTGAAAAAGTAAAAAAAGAACATCTAGGTGATGAACCACTAAGGCGGGGTCCAAGCCTGGCATGTCTAAGTATGACCAGGAAAAATTAATGATTCCCTCTTGAAGTAGCTGCATAATGACTGTATACTCTTGCTTTGAGAGTGACTTAGCTACATAGGTGATCTTAGGATTTTCAGCAGTACCTAGATTAACTTCTTGAGTCTCTTCGATTAGAATAGATGATCGAGCAGATAACTGAGTTCCCACAAGGGGAAGATGAACATCTCCATCTTCTAGTGTCTTTTTGAGGTTTTCTCCATTAGATACGTCCTTTATTTTTACTTTTTCAAGGTAAAGAGAAATAAGTTCGTCCTCTGGTGAAAACCACCTTTTGGTGGTGCCTGGGATAAGTATGGATAGTGAAAACCTAGTAACATGCATCATCCGTAGAGGACTTAATCATTATCTACCTGGCATCCTAGTTATTCTATGCTTTCATCTGCCCTATCATCCTCACCCATCCCATCCTTGGCCGCTTGGTATATTTTCATTGAGCATTGGACAACCCGTCTAACCAATCCCCCCCATTCTGAGCTTTTAAGTATCCCATGTTGAGCTTATGTCATTCATCTCATTGTCACTCGATCTATGTCATCACATAGGATCATCCATCGTGTTGATCTTCATCTAGCTATCATGTAGGCAAGGCTGATCATTTGATCTACCCCCGAGGTATTCTGACCATCACGTGTTGGTTTTCTATCACCTGTCTTCGCCGTCATATTTTCTCTTTATCCATAGTCTTCACCATCGTCTTTCCATTTTATCCATGGTCTTTTAATGAGCTACGAGGGCTCTACGCTTTCACGTAGGCAAGGCTATCTCTAATCGGCCCCCGAGACCCTAGGTCTGTAGGATATGTCAGTTTGTGTCCTTGTCTGGCTCGTTATTCTCAATTAAACTCCCCTATTATCAAGAGATTTGGTTAATGAAAAATATCTGGCATCAAACTGGGTCACTCTAGTTTAGCATCCATCATTGGTCTCAATAGGATGCATCCTTCCTAGCAAACCTCATCAATCCTATACATTCCCTTGATCCTATGGCAAAGGACATTTTGAAATTGATTGTGATCTTTTGATGTTTTGGAATTTATTTATCATTTGAGCTCACTATCAACACTTATCATGGTCGCCTTGATCCATCATATCATGGCATGCTTTGACTCATCTACATAGGGGCTTATCTTGGTCTTTTCTTTATTGTTGTCTTCTTGGTTGTCCCACGTAGTACCCACCAAGATCCCTAAGGTCTTACGTTACGTTGGGGCATCCTTATGTGTTTTTGGTTATCCCAATACCTGGCCCGACCAAGGTCATCATCACCTTGGAGTGTTGGGGTAACCTTTCTGTTTGTAGTGCCTGTTTCATGCATTGGATGCCAACTTGCCTTGGTCTTACATATCAGGGTATCTGGTATCTTATGCTATAGCAAAAATCAGTGCTCCAAAGATGGCGACTTATATTAGGATTTCATTTCATCATCTGTTGCATTGCATTCACTCTATGATTTTGGTTGTGCAAATACTTTATCCTGCTCTCCCCCATTCTTCTCAGGATACTAATAGTTTTTGACAGATGGAAAATTACACCCATTTTTCACACTCACTACATACCCATCTTCCATTACCATGTTAGTTCTTATTGGTGCTTATGACCATGTATTATTTCCTTTCATTATTAACTCACTATAAATTACAAGAGAATTATCACATATTAGGTTTATTCTATTGACTACATAGATTGCCACCTGCATCACAACACCTTAGAACCACACATGCATCACCACCTGCACCACAAAGTATCAAACTCATAATACATCACATCCTGCATATATAAAATAATTCATACAAAATCCATCACACATATACATACATGTCAATAGATCAACTAGGCATCCCTACACATAAGTCATCATAGATACAACAAGTGCATACATCATATCACCAAGTGAAACTTGCATTAATAAAATCATCCATATTCCACAAGTACATAAACCCAATCATCTACATAGGCATGCAGTATCATAAACATGTGCATAAATAAACCAAAGTATCCATCTGCATAAGCAGGAAATATCATATACATGTGCATACATAAATTGAATTCCTATCACAAAAGGAAACATACTGCATAATGTCAATAAGGACTGTCCCATATCATAATCAAAATAATACAATGTATCTCATATGTCCATCATACATAAAAATATATCACATATCCATCACATATCCCTCATACATCATCAAATTAGGTACAAAATCCAGAGATGTAGAGCATCTCTGATCTCTGTCGATAAGTACTACACGCTCCACCCTGCATCTGTCAAAAAATGGTATCCTGTCATCTCCCGAATGAGCTACCCACATTTGATCTCTATGGAAAATTAAGTACTGATCTCCTTCCTGGGGTGACACCTGGTGAATCACTGTAACCTCGGGTCCATGTCCCCAATGACTGAGATGGCACTGGCATCTGTGGTGTCTGTCAAGTATACTGGAACAGCGGCTGGGCCAGGTTTGGAACTGCATGGTAGTACGTGGCCATCCAAAATCCTGCCTCCCTCACATTCTCCTCTCGCTCAGCAACCTGAACTCGAGTGAAATTCTGCTCCTGATGATATCTATCCCGATCTCTCATGACCAATCTCCTCTCCTACTCCCAGGCCTCTTGGGATAGTGGTAATTGTGCCATCTCTACCTGCACCCACTCTCGAATCTCCTCATTAGCCACTGCCCTAGCCACTGTAGCATCCCTCTCCCCCTATAATCCCTGTGTGTCTGTCCCTATCACAACACTAACCTGCACTAACTGCCACTGCACCACTGTTGCGTCCCGCTCACCCTGCAGTATCTACATCTATGCCTCTGCAACATCTCTCTCTCTGTGCGGCCTATGCCCGAGCCTCTGCTGCATCCCTATCCCTCTGAAGTGCCTACAGTATTAGCTTGACAGAATCTCACTCCCATCATAGACTTGACACCTGTGACACCACTGCACCCCTCTCTCTCTGGAGAGACTGAACCTCTGACTCTACCACCAGCCTATACTCTTAGCCACCTAAGCGCGTGCTTGTCCCAAATCCTTGTCTCCCTCTAAGACCTGCACCTGTACTTGTGCCACATCTATCTCTGACCGTAGCATGCGCATCTCTCTCTATGTCTCCTCCTCCCTCTATCGCATCAACCCCATGTCCCCACCTGTCTACTCTAGATAGTCCACTCTATCTCTGAGCTCAACCCACTCACGGTGCCAGTTTGCACTCTCTCTCCATAACCGATGTAGCTATCTCTGCAGATCCTCTGTATCTCTAGTAGTCCCCATCCCAGTCTCTAATAGCTCCTGCCTTGTCACCCCTCTGACAGCCTGTCGTATTACCACCTCTGCCACCAAGCAGTCTCGCTCCCATCTCGCAACATCTTCCTCCTCATGCTCCCTGGCCACCTCCAATCACAACCCCTCTATCTCTGCTCATAGGCCAATTGCCTCATCCCATGCCTCATCTCTCTCTCTCTCGTCAATCTCCACTCCACATCCGCAACCAGTGTGGCTAGGGCTGAATAGTCTCTCACCTTAGGCAAAGCATGCATGTAGCTCACTCAGTGCTCCCTCTAATCTGACCTGCTCTGCCTTTGTCTATCGTAATTGTTGCTCGCTAAGGCGCAGTCTCTCTACAGTCCCTCTCAACACCACTGTGGAGTCCTCTCCTCTAGGTGGTACTGTTGACAATGGTCAAAGGTCGTACACATCCATGTCAATATCCATCTCTCATGGCTCATAGCCCTTGCTCTCCACCGACGCTTCCATCGCATCCATGTCTATCACTGAAGGGACTCCCTCTCTCCCTATCATCCTCTCATGTGCTCGACTGGCCTCACCCTCCTCATATCTATGTCACTGATCTCCTCCAGTGGCCATGTCTGACTCCTGTCTCTCCCACGCTCTGTTGGTTTCAGCATCCTCCCCTCTCTCCTACTGCTGACCTCCCAGGGATGTGCCTGCCTCTTGGCTCCTCTCTCCCTGGATTTCCAACCCCTATCCTGCTATGCTGCAACCCTGAACTCATCCTCTCCCTCATCTGCTCCATCCCCTTCAGATCTGTGTTTTCGTATCCTCCTCCTAGCTGCCCTAACTGGCTCCTTAGTTGCTCCTCCAACCTCCTCTCTCCCCCTCCTGGCTACCCTTACTAGCTCCTCAGCTACTCCCACCGCCTACTATCCTCCCCTCGCCTGACCTCCTCTTTGTCATCCTTGGGGTACTGGTCATACTGCCCTCAACCATCTCTCGTCCTCTAACCCAAACCCTAGTGCTCCCTCAATAGGAACTATTGGGGTAATCTGTAGCGGTAGATGTCACCTGAACCACTGCCGATACCAATCTGTCACCCCTGCATTCCTTTGCCTCTCCCATCTGTCTAGATATGGCATAAACTGTAGCGTCTCCAGATCCTCCCACACTACATCTAAGCTCAATTGATTCCCCCATGGCCACTCCAGTGATAGTCGCTGGAATCTCATCCATGCCATGAGAATATCCTATCTCACTTCGAACTACTGTGTCACCCGGTCAGGCTTGTAGCTCCACTATAATCAGAATCTTCCCAACAATATAACAATGCATGAAGAAGTAACCTTTGTGTGCCTCCTCATCACCACTCCAGCCCCTAAAGCACTGCAACATATAGGGATGCCACACTATCATCTCCTCCTGCACATCATCAAACTGTCTCCTCCATATGTCTACATCTCTCACATCCCGATGCCACAGTATCGCTCTCGCCTCTGCTCCCCACCCCCAGGCCACATCTCTATCATCCTGCTTTACTAATCTATGCACAATCAGTCTGGTCACCCTAATGTGCTCCTATGCCCAAACCTATAGTAGTGTCACATGGGCCACGCTAAGCACCCTCTAGTAGCATACCCGGTGCATGTCCCAATACAACTATGCCAGCATGCATGTCCCCCACATGAACTGCCCCTCCCAACCCTCGATGATATGCGAATAACCTTGACAAACCTGAGATGCAGAAATTGCCCACTCTGGTCTGGCACTAGGATCCCACTAATCAGTCCCGCTAACTACAAGGACAAAACCGGTACCTTGCAGGACAACATCCTATGCACATCCAACTGCCCCTGCTGAACTAGTAGATTGTCGATGCCAAAAATAGCATGCACAAACTCATCCAGCACCTCGTCCTTTGACCAACACTTGCTAACTGCAAACCCTACTATAGGGAGCCTCAGAATCTACCAAACATCCTCTAGGGTAACTGTCATCTCCTCAGTCGGTAGGTGCAATGTCAATGTCTCTGAGTCCCAATGCTCTATCAAGGCTATCAGCATGGCCCTGTGGGTCTTAATCGTCAGATATGTCAACATATGGAGTAATCTTGCCTCTGCTAGTCTCTGGTGCTCCACACCCATCATCTGTGTCATGCATCTCACCAAAACCTGGGACCGTCTCTCTAGCGTCCACAAACTCTCCACCTTCTGCATCCATCACCACAACACTTTGTTAGTTTCCTCTAGCATTGATTCTCCCCCCATTTTTCCTACCCCAATATTTCCCTTCCCCATCCCCCTTCCCCTTTTTCCTATCCTCTAACTTTTTCTAGCCACCCCGACTTTGCCCCGACCCCTTGGGCTACCCACCCCGCGAATGGGCGAACCCGCCTGAGCTCGTGGGCAAGTCCACCCGAGCCTACCCCAGCTCGAGCGGACCTGCCCGAGCTCATGGGCATGCTCGACTGCCTAGGCGAACCCACTCAGATAGCTCGGGTGGATTTGCTAGGCTGCTTGAGCGGACGCACCCCAACTCAAGCAGACCTGCCCAGCTGCCTGGGTGGATCTGCCCCAGCTCAGACGGACTCGCCCTGCTAGCTGGGTGGACCCGCCCCATTGGTTGGGCGGACCCTCCCGGGACCGACTAAATCCCGCCCCCCTCCGCCCACAAAGCATAATCTCGCTCCCCCCACCCACCTCGATTTCACAAACAACAAAAACAATTTTTTTCCCACTAACGCATTTTTCCTCCTGGGACCCCCCACAAAACCCATATTTTTGTTTTCGCAAAAAAAAGCCAAATTGAATGAAATCACAATGTGGAGTTTCAGACTCACCTGATGTGGCACGACACACTCCTCGAAGAATCGTTGTCTCTCGTCCTCTCGATGAATGATGTCTGAATCGTAGTCCGGCATCGTGTCTCCTCCCTCTTGCTCTCTCCTCCTCTTCCTCTTCTCCTCACTTGACAATTGTCCAAATGAGGAGAAATAACCCCCTCACTCCCCTTAAATAGCCTTTTCCCCCCTTTTTTCACTTTTTAAATGAAATGAAATTTTTCTTTTTATTTAGCATTTTTCACCTCAGCTAATTCCCTAACTCCCTTATCTTCTCAGGGCTGCCATTTCCACATTATAAACCTATTTTCCTCCATTCAAGCGCCAATCTTCTCAATTTTTTGCACTCTTTCCATCGACATATACCACTTTGTCCTTTTAAGAAGTTGTCTGGGGCCCCCTTTTCCATCCTCGTCCCCGTCCCCTTCTCAAGGGGGCATACCCTACCATTATCTCTCATTTCTCTGTCATAAGCCTTCCCTTGCAACACCAGGGCATCCCCTTTAATTCTCCTCTGTCTGGGTAGCTCATAATCTCTCCCATGCTGGGGCATCTCTTTTCCAAGTCACTTCTTCCATAAAGTCATATGTGTTTTATTTTTCTTTGAAACCCTATTATCCTAATAGTGTTTCAAAGAGGGGAAAAATGTAGACATCCAAATTTGACCACTTCCATATGGTCAAAATTATCTTCTTAATCATCCCTTTTCTCTTTTAAAATCACCCTCTTTGCTGGTATTAATTAAATATTTCATTTAATTAATATTGTGTTTCTTGAATAAGGTTTCCCAAAGTATTTAATTTAATAAATACTTTTCCCCTCTTTCCTCTCTAAATCAAATAAATGCATCACTTCATTTAATTTAGTCATATTATCTTTTGGAATTTTAAATTTATTTTTAAATTCTCTATTTTGTCTCTCATTGTCACATCCTCCAACTTTTGCAAGTTGGCCTTTAATCCCTCTTAGCAATCTAACCCTCTTTCTTAGTCATAATTAATTTATGATTAAGTTGTGCACATCCCTAATCATCATTAGGGTCCCATCCTCCATAATTTTCCACTTGCCTCTAATGATTCCTTAATTAGTCTAATCAAGTACTTGCACAACCTTAATCACCCAATTAGGTCATCTCTAATCCCCATTCATTAAAAACTTTCTCTTTTTGAACAAGGCATCTCCATTCCCAATGTGAATTTTTAATTCACATTTAATCCCCCAATGCACTTAAAGGAATTTTAAATTCCTTCTCTCATCCCCATGAGAATAATTGAGAAACTTTTAATTCCCCATTTGTCCTCTCACCCACATGGGGACAAATACCTCCTTTATGAGGAGATCTTGTCCAATCCTGAGGTACCATATAGTACCTCCATGTCATGTACTATCCTTCCACCTCATGTACACATCACTCTTTTTAAGCCATATCATATGCCACATGTCAAGATGTGAGGGCTTGTGAGTTCTTAACTCACCTTAGGCCTACATCTTTATCTTGGTGGCTCAATCTTGACCGTCCATTTCCCTAGAGAGTCCAAAAATCTCTATAAATACCCCCTCTTTTCTCTCAGTTTAGAGAGATCGTGCATTGTAGCCAAACTCTTACAAAATTTTCCTAGAATCCATACTTAGCCATTTTCATGCTTGCATCCACTTGCATCCATCTTCACACCATCATTTAGTTTGCATCTCTTTCCATCCAAGGAGCATACAACACCGAAGATCAAAGGGCCAACCAAATGATTGATTCAACACACGGTAAAAGAATTCATTTTGTTGTTTTTATCTTGCATTGAATCCAACTAGGCTAATCTTGAGGTGTAGGTTGGTTTTAGTGTTATTTTCTTTCTCTTGTTTGTTGTTCATTTTCTAGCACCTAGATTCGATCTATTATAGATAGAAGTAGAAAGAGCAAGGGAAATAGGGTGGAAAACTTTTCAAGTTTCAGAGGTTGGTTTTACCACATACCTTATACCTTTTGGGTGTGATGGTATGAGTAATTATCCTACAAGTATGGGTCCCATAAGGAGGAAGGGAGATAAGAACTAGGGTGAGGGAAATAATTTGGGAAAACACTAAAATTCTAATATTTTTAGACTTAAAGGAAAAGTGAATCCTTAAATTAGGAATTGGTGATGGTGAATACTCAATCCTAAAGGAGAGGAAGCATGGAAAAGAGTATGTGGAGAATAATTGAGGTTTATTGATTAGTCTTATAGCTTAATAAGTACATGATTATATGGAGACCTGAAATCCTAAGGCCAAAGGTAAAGATAGGCTTGGGAGTGAAAGCATGGGGAAGGCCATGATAAAGTATGTAGGTAATGAGAAGTCTAACAGACTAAAATAGTCAAAGGTCTAAGAAAAATGAAATGTTGGGTTTCAAGGAATTAAGTAAAAGGATAATGGAAAGAGGAAACATATAAGTCCAAAAAAGGATAGAAATAGGTCCACAATCACCCCTAACACTTTATAAATTTCTATAGTTTGAGATATTTAGGCACATGACAAGCATAACAAAAGGAAATGCACCACAACAAGAATATTTTTGAATAAGGGGGTCCCTTGAAGAAATTCTTAGATTGGTTATAGATGTTGGCAAAAACATGGCTCTATTAAGAAATAAAAAATTAGACTTAGATAGATTTGCACTTGCAAATATAGGCCCCAACATTAGCTAAAATGGGATAAGACAAAGATATCACATAGCAACTATAGAGACAATAATATGAACCTTTCATTAGATATTGATGAGAGACTCTATAGACAATAAAATTAAACTAAAAAATAACTAGAAGCACACTAGAGTCCTTACACTAAGAATGATATGCAAGGTAAAGGCTCAAAATGACAAACATCAATGGAGGGGTTCCCTAATTTTACCTAAAATTAGAGATTATATTAGAAGGCATAAAGAAATGGAAACTTCATTAGAGAATGTTCCCCAACATTCTAGGACAAATAAACCAACTTAGGAACCCATATATTAAGGTTATGTACTAATTAAATATTTTCAAATTATTTCATACAATAAATTAATCCCCACGAAAATTAACAATGCCTTGGAATAATCCATGGAAAAATATGCGTATAAGTGAGTTTATTTCCTCTTCATGAAATCAACTAAACTAATAATTAGAAATATTAAGTACAACAATCTTGGAGATAAATTTCATGTAGTGTGGGAATCAACACATACTCAAAGGTTCTTAACAACTCTAATAGTTGTTCTAGGGGGCATGCCCAGAAAACCAAAAGCATTTGCTAACTTTTCACTATGGTGGAAGACAAATAATTTATTTTCCTCCTTTTCCACACAACTAAGTAAATGTATTGCATCTAGAAAATACCTTATTGCCTTCATCTCCCAAGATAATTTCTCCAACTTTGCATAGATATCTACTATGTATGTGGATGTGATATATCTCCTAAACAAGAAGCATGTACCATCTTATGGCCTTCAATTCAACTACATTGAAGATTTGTTTAATTCCTTACCTTTCATCAATCTCCTTACCATTTTCCCACAACATGTGCCTACTTTTGCATATATGTTTAAGAGAAAAACATAAGTCAAATCTTTTATAGGATCCAAATATAAAATTAGCATCGTTGTAAATATTCTTGAGCATATATTCATATGTGATTTGCAAGCAACAAGAAAACAGATCCACACAACCGTCATAGGTTTAAATGGCATCTTAATGATAAAGTTTAGGGTGTCCTCAAGATAGCCAACATAAGCAAGTAGGTGAACCATGCACACATAAAGATCAATTGTAGGTGTAATATAATATGGGTTATCCATGTGATTGAAGTATGTACAGTCCACATGCACTAAAGTTGCATGGTTGCATGCACATATAACAAAAGAAAAGTTTATAATGTTGAGATATGTTCTAGAGTGCTTCATTAATTCAAACATTTTGAGAGAATCCTTACAAAATCCATTTTGTGCATATCCCACAAACATTGCATTCCATGAGAACATTTCTTTGAGGCATTTTGTCAAATAATTTATGTGCCTTGTTTATGCTTTCACATTTTCCATACACTTCTACTTAAACATTTCCAACAATAATATCTAACTAAAATCCCTCTTTTGTTAAGCTTTGATGGGTGCCTATACCATTGATCTTAATTATCCATTGATCATAATAAACAAAACCTAATCTATATGCTCAAATATTTATTAGCTCTGAAATTACTTGTAAGAATTGATAGTCTTAAGTTATATTTACATAGATTCAATAAAATAAAATAAAATCAAACTCCCTGAAAAATCATTATAAATAAATAAATAGTAATATCAAATAATTAGAAAAAATAAAATTATTTACTAACTTTCAAATTACTAAAAAAATAAATAAACTTAAATATAATCCAAACACACTGCCTTTGTAACCTTCCCCATTGTTATGGTAAAATGATTAAAAATTAAGAATAAGATATCCTCACAAGATCCCATTTTTCTTAAAACTTTTTTTTAGAAACAAAACTTCTTTCTTTCATTTTTTTCCATAACTTTTTAAATTTTTGTTAACAAAACTTTGACGTGGGCATTTCCAGAAATAATGGATTCCATGAATTTAGGGTTGAAGCTATGCTCCCCATCACCTATCATCCTCAAAATGAATATATTCTTATGCTTTTTCAAACTACAAATTTTTTCTCTTAATTATTTTCACTAAGATTTTTTGTGCTTTGGTTTGATCAAAATGAAAAATGCAAACTAAGGGTTGTGGTAGGATTGAACTTTTCAAGAATCCATTTTGTGCATATCCTACAATTAGGACATTCCATTAAACCATATTTTTTGGAGGCATTTTATCAAACAATTACCGCCCCTTGTATATGATTTCATATTTTGCTTACATGTCTACCAGGGTAGTTGCAACTACATCATCTGACAAAATTCCTCCGTCCGTTAACATTTAACGGATTCCATGCCCCGTTCGAAAGCTTCCATTTTTGCACAGGCAGGGAGGCTGCTGGCAAAGGTTGCAGAGTTTGGCTTTACAACTGCCAGTTGTATTTGCTTGAAAGTTACTGAAGGGTTTACAAAAAATCCATGTTGCGTATGTCCAGGAATCATGGCATTCCATGACACCGTATTTCTTGAGGCATTTGGTCAGACAGTTCACGTCACATCCCTTGTCTGTGCTTCCGCATTTTGCATGCATGTCTATCAAAGCATTTTGGCTTGTCTTCTGTTCGCTGCAATAACTTTATATAACCAAACTCTTTCCCAGCATCCACCAAACTTCCATTGCGCGGGAAACAATGTTTTGAATTTGATTTGAATGATAGGCGGGAACTGGACGATTCACTGCTGACCACAACGGGTTAACGGGACTGCACAGAGAAACGAAAACACGTACTGGTGAAAGGAGCAGATGGAATGGGTTCCACACCAGCCACCTAAGCGGCCAGCGCTTAGAGTGTGCTGGTTAAGCGCACCCCTTTCTCTCCAACGCCTGTATTCTCTAACGTCTCTCCATTTGCACGTCGTGGAAAGAGTAGATGATTTTTTTTAGAGGAGGCAGCGTTTGAAAGTTTAGAAAGGATATTGTTGTATGCTATATGTTGTTTGCAGGTGAAAAGAAGGTCCATGTGAAGAGGCTTGCAGGCTGTAGCAGGAGAGTTGGCGTGCAGACTGTAGCATGAGAGTAGTGTAATCATGTACTTTTGATGTTGCTTTTAGCTGAAAACAAGACTCTCTCGGGATTTATTTTGTAATCTTATTGTGATGTTGTTTTTTAACAGCATCTAGAGGTGTAATCTTTAATTCTTTTGTTGTTTTTCAATAGCCTGTTGATGGCTTTGGGTTGCTGCTGTTCTATAACAGCACTGTTTTGTTCTATGCTGGTTTATGGTTGCTGTTCTATAACAGCTATACTGTATGTAATTTGATCTTTTCTTCTTATTCCAATAATTAAAAAAAAAAAAAAATCTTCATATTTTTTAAATGCCCCTACCGAAAGTTTTTAAGTGCACGTGAAAGTCTTTATATTTTTGTTTTAACTAGGGGAAAGGACCCGGTAGTTGTGCACCCTAACTTCGCACTTCTAATTATCCTATGTGGAAATTTCGAATCACTCCCAATTTTTTACAGCAGCTTACTTGGCAAGTCCCCTGCTTATAACTAAGGTTTCAGGGCCACATCAGCATGCTTTTTGTCAAGGTGTCCAAAAAGGCCCAAAAAAAAAGTGAGACCAATACTTGTGAATTCACAGCATGTTTTATTGAGCACTGATGTGGAATCACATGATTGGTTGCTTTTTAGATCAAAGGAATACATTTTGTTTAATTATGGGTAGTCATCATCAACACTAACAACTTTAAAGTCACAACTATTGGTCCAATATTGATAAAAATATTGGGCATTATATAAACAACTACTATCACAACTGTTGAAACATGCTTGGGTCCTCTCCCCTATAAAAGTTGCCCTCCTTTCTTGAAAGCTATGTTTGGAAGAATTAAGCTTTAAAAGACCAAATGAAAAGTAGGTTCTTGTTTAAAGAAATATTAGGAAAAGAAGATCATATAAGAAAAATGAGTTGTTAAAGTATTAAAGTATGGTTTCATTCTTAAAATGTTCATTTTTTTTATTATATTGAGATTTGCTTTTAAATTATAATGGGGATATATAAGAAAGTGATATATTGAAGAATTATAATTTTCTTCAAAGGTTTTTTAAGAGATAAATAATATTTTTGTAATTAAGTGTATTATCGGTTGAAGTTGATATTTATTTTACAAAAATAATATAATACAAAAATCTATTTGTGTGTGGGTCCATTTGAAGAGACAGGGAGAGTATTCATTTGCAAAAATATTTCCAAGATTTTGTTGCACCTTTAGATCATTGAACATATTTCTTTTATGGAAAATATGGTAGGAAACGTAATGTTTAACATGCTAATTCTTGTCTTTCAAGGAGACAATTTTATATATTAGTGGACTAGAATACAAACCTTGCTCAAATCTAAAGATTTATGGGATACTGTTCAACAACGCTATGTAGAGCTAGCAGATATAAATATGTTTAGTGCATTAAATGATCAACAAAAAAGGGAGTATAAAGAAAATGTCAAGAAAGACAATGATGCCCTATTTCTTATTCAAGGTGTAATTAATCAAGCAATTTTCCCTAGGATAAGTGGTGATATTCATTCTAAACAAGCATGGAAAATACTAAATAATGCATATCAAGGTGCACAAAATGAAAAATTGTAAACGATGAGGATTTTTTTTGAAAATCTAAAGTTGACCTCTAGTGAATTTGTGAATGATTTTCTAACAAAGATGGAAGGTCTAGTAAGTCACATAATTTTTTTAGGGTAAGATGTAGATGACAAGCATGCCATTGAGAAAATCTTAAGGAGCTTGATTCCTAAATTGATGGTGTGAACTCTATAGTTGAGATTTCTAATGATCTCACAAGTATGCAAATAGATAAACTAAGTGAAATTTTCTTAATTATTGAAGAAACAATGAAAAATAATTTAGAAATCTTAGAAAAAGTATTTTTCTCTAAAGAAAATATAAGAAGAAAAAGAAACACATTCTTTAGGAATCATAATAAAGGTGACTACTAGCATAAAAATGAATGAAAGGGTGAATCTAGTTGTATAGGAGCGAATTTGCACCCCTTGTGTAAATTCCCCTTTTGCATCCCTCCACCTTAGAGAATCAAACCCGACTATGAAATTCCACATCACCCATCTAAAATAAACCCACTTGGCACCTGTCTTCTATATCAATGGGGGGCCAATCCCACAATATTGGTTTACAATTCTAGTGAGGAAGGAAAATTGCAAAAATGCTCCTATGAAAAAAAAATTACTTTTTAGGGGTTCGCTCGAACTGGGGTGTTCGAATGGACCCTAGTTCGAGTGAACCCTATTAAATGATCAAACCCACTTTTTGGGAATTTTTTTATAATGAAGATAATGGAAAATTTTAAAAAGGGGGGGTTCGCTTGAACCAGGGTTCATTTGAACCCTGGTTTTAGCGAACATCCAAGTGGGGTTCGCTCGAACCTGGGTCCATTTGAACCCCCCTTTTTTCCCCTTCTCCCCCTCTTGCACCAAATTTCTATAATTTTTTTCCCTTTAAAGCTCGGGTTGAGGATGAAAATGGAGGAGACTTCACAGACCCAACTGGATGATGGTAGTCCTTGGAACGAGCTATCCATCGAATATAATTTTAATATTTTTTGGTTTTATTATGTATTTTATTTTTTAGTTTGATTAAAGATAGGTTTTTCACCGAAAATCAAGCACTTTGTTTTGCACATGTGGAAAAATAGCATATTATCAAAAAAAAAGAAAAAATCAGTGCACTAGAGATTGATGTCCTTGATGCAACAAAAAATTAATGAATTTTGATACATACAAAAGAAGTTATAGTTTAGCCAATAAATCATGTCTAAATTGTAAAAGGTTTGACTTTGAAACTTAATTAAGCAAAAAATATTCTATGAAATTCTATGAAACCAATTCCATGCACTAGATATCGTAGTTACAAATCTAAATTCAAAAAAATTAGAATTCTATCCTTCATAGAAAAAAATTTATGTGTTATCCAGTGATGTCACTCTTTAAAAATAGTGTTTACAAGTTTAAAAACTAGTTTTCGAAGGAGATGGAAAAAAGTGCAATCTGATTCAAAAACAAATTGAAAAAAATATATTTAGAATCTATAGACAAAATGTCACAAATCACTAGTTTACATCATCTTTAAATTCCTCATGGTTTAGCTATTATAGGTGCCTGAAAGTGAAGATTTAGTTTTAAAAAATCAGTTCAATGTGCAGTTTGGCCAAAAATTGTAAACCAGTATTGTGGGATCACCTAGGGAATTTTTATCAAGGACACGAGTGTAGTACATAGACGTCTATGCGGCGAGATGCCATCCCTAACAGATTCCTACCACCAAAGTCCACAGCGACATTACATTCTCCATTGGGCATGAAGCGTAATGCCTCTATGTTGACCAACCAGCCTGAAAACGGCTCTTTCCCTCCTAATCTCCCTTCAAATGGATATTTTTCATAACCATTCCCTCTTCTTCAAAATTCTAGACATTCACTTGCTCTCTCTCATCCTTTTGGCATCTCTTGAGCATTACTCAGTAGCTTGTTGCTCCATCAACTTCACTAAGAACATGTTGTGCTACCATAGAAGTTATGATTTTGGTGTCTTGTCAGACCTCCTTCATCAACCCTGTGGCTGTGTCAACTTTTCCAAGATTGTAGTCTTGCATTCTCCCTTCATTGGCCTTGAGTGTCTTTGGGTGGAGGTGGTATTGCTTCACTCTCCTTCTTTTGTGGTGGTTTGATAGAGTAGCATTGTGTTTTTCATAGTGTTCATACTCTTTCTTTCTATTTCTTTATTGTATTTTCTATATCGTAGCTTTCTTGGTTGTTTGTGGAGGTGGAAACACCAAAGTGGGAATTTGACTGAGGCAAACCCCTATACAACCCAACATTTTTACTCTCTTGGTTGTGTGTAGGTGTACGTGTGTATGGAGCTTGCTAGCGAGTTGGACTTTCAGTGAGTTGATCTTCGCCATCCTTGTTTTCTCTATCCTCTTTATCATCTTTATAAGCATTCATTGTATTTCGTTATTCTATTCATCTTGTTAAACTTTATTAGCTAGACTGCAAGTAGGTTTTTTGATAGTCAGGACTGTACCTTTTCACTTTCTAACCGTACGGATGCCAACGCCCCAGAGAGTGCTAGCATGTCGCATTGTCATCCTTGACCTGCGTTGCTATCCTCAGGTAGATAGTTGTATGAGGTGCAATTCGAATTCCAAAAACTAGCTTGTCTAGTCTCATTCAAGTATTCAGATAAGTAGAGTGACAAAAACACTTAAAAGTGATCTTCATTCTCTATCTTTGACCTAAACACCCACTTAGCTTGAGGTAAGATAGGGCAGCCCTCCGCTCTCAGCTCTCTATGACCTAGAGCCTTGGTGTGGTTGGTCCCCCTACCTTACATTTTTGGTGAATCCGACATTAACCATTTTGGTTCCATCTAGTAGTGTTGAAAGACCATTTCCTTGTATTCTAGGAGTGTTGTGGGTGTGAGTGTTGTGAGGCGTTTCGCCTTGCAACCCAACCTACAACCCCTAATGGCGTAGTTGGAAGGTTTCATAAGCATTGTGGAACAAAACCTTAGTTGGGTCACTATCTAGCTATGAAACCTTTGGGGGCTCTATGAGAGTTTCGTCTAGTGTATGCAATGGCATCCTTTCTACACATGCCCATCCCATTCGTGCAACCTATGATTAGTTCTCCTTACATAAATTTCACCTCGTAGGACCTACAGGTGAATTATAAGAGAAATCCATCTCCTCTATACATCCTCGCACAAATCAATGGAAACACTGTAATAGGTGTTCTTGTTGACCCAACATGTCAGGTGTGTTGGAGGTTGAAGGTTGCATCAAATGGTTGTCATTAATGTTAGCATGCTTTCATTGATGTCAGCATAATACTGCATGTATGGCCCATTTATCAGAAGTTATTTCACATTGAAGATTACCATTATGTGTGGTCCGATATGTTGGTTTTAGGTCTATTTCCTATCGTGTGAAAAACTATGATTCAAATATTTTAAGATATTGGATTACTTAACATGTGCAATACTTTATGGATGTTTTTGGGCAACCTAATTGGTGTGTAAAATACACACACACACACACACACACACATATGTGTGTCACCAGAAAGAAAAGAGATGTGAGGTTATTCAAGGACATATAGACAGAAAAGTGTGTGGGTGCAACAAATTAGAATAAACGAATTAGGTGAAGACTTGAGCGATTACTAATATATAGTACTACCTTTACAAAGCTTCATCTGGAACTGAATTCAACACAAGAAAGGTGTAATTCATCAATTCACTTTTGGTAGTAAGCCATAACTTTTGTATTCTGGCAGTGAGCCAACTTCTTTGTATCCTTGTGGCAGTGAGCCCTTCGAGTTGTAGCCCTGTGGAGAGTGAGTTTGGACAATGAGTCCTTATTTCAGGCAGTGAGCCTTATCTCAAGAAGTGAGCTTTTTGGTAATCAGTTTTGATATTCTCTATAGTGTGAGTTAATCCTTACAAAGGTTTTCCCTCATTGGGTTTTCCACATAAATCTGGTGTTACTGTGTGTTGGACTCAAGGAACACTGAGAGGGGGGGATGAATCAGTGTTCAGCAAAATTTAAACTTCAATTCAGATCATAACCATTCACAACATTTAAACTAAATTAAACATGTAAATACATGAGAGATACAATCAAAACACCATAACACCAAGATTTTCATGTGGATACCTTGTTAGGGGAAAAACCAAGGTGGAGATTAATCCACAATTTATACTCTATTAAAAGTATGAACAAAAGTGAATGCACATGCATTTAGGCGCACTGCCTAGAGCTCATTGCCTTACAAAATGTTTGTGATTACAAAAAAAGGTTTGAACTAAGAAGATAACATCTACAATACCTAGTTTCAGTTTCGATGAAGCTCAAGAATCAAATTTTGAATCTTCTGTCAGACTCTGCACTTCACTCTGCTCTGCCACCAAATCCTCTTTTGTACTAGCAAAATGCACTCAACTGATCTTCTGATATTCTCACACACATCTACACATCTTATTTTCTATATACACACTTATGCATATCACACACACACCAAAATGAATTACTTGAAATTGCATATATATCTACCAGCAAGAATTCAAACACTATATGTCAACTTCACACAAAATATAATATTCTCCACATATCGGCTCAAACCATGAATAATTGATAATGTGTACCTGGATACAAGTCGGCCACGACATAGCTGGGATGCAAAATAAAATTCTTGAACATAGAAACATTTTTAAAAAAATCATCCCTTATACATCTGTGCGACACGCTACATTGACTAGGTCGGCCATAATGAACAAATAGACATAAAATCATTCTGCCAGATCTCCTTACTCATACATCGATTAATGCAACATCACAAAACTTACCAATAAGATAACATACATGATTAACAACCTATCCTGGGGATCCACAACACAAGATGATGATCTGGTGAAGCATATAGATTGACATACTAACCAGATACCTTGTTCTTCATGTTCTTTGCCAGTAATACACTGTACTTAACTTTAACTATTGGTATGATCAGGTTCAGATCTGCAGACCACAATAGTGACTTCACTTGCCATCAATGATAACACTAGAAGCCATACCAATAATCTCTCTGAGGCATATTCCAACAATCAAGCCATATGCCAACAATCTCTCCCTTTGGCATTGATGGCAACACTTAGTGAAAACTGAAGTTAAGTGTCAAAACCAGAGATACATTGCCAAACTCCAAAATTTCAAAACACAACAAAACACTGCTCCCCCTTAGGATTTTAAGGCATTTTTCATTGCATTCTCTCCCCCTTTGACATCAATGACAAAAATTTACTACTTTCTCTCCCCTTTTTCTAGTATTCTTACTGCACTTCTTCCTATTTTGCTTAAACAAAATTTTACTGCTCTCTCTCTCCCTTTGCTAAAGATAAATTTGATCAAAATTTAGAAAACTACAACTGCTGCACAAATCAAAAAATTATTTTATACTTATCTTTCATCTCCATCCAAGGAATTTCTTCCAAGCATCTACAACAATCCCAATAATTATTATTAGACTGTTATTTTTTGATATTTGGTTGATGATCTAAATGAGGGATTCTAGAATTTTAATTGCTTCTTCCAGCTTCTCTCCTTTCCTCAAGACTTCAATTAGCTGCTCCAATCTACATTCAGTTCGATCCTTCACTTTCTAGAAAGTGTCCATAAGAGTGTTTCTAGCAAAGTGAATCTTTGCGTGCTCAACCTGCAACTCATGGATTCTTTTCTTTACTGCTCCATCCTGGTCCTGAAACATATTGTAGTCCTAACCAATTTTATTCAATTCACTTTCAATTTGCTCTAGCTTGTCTTTATATTTTCCAACAACATGAGGCCAACGTAGACAATAATTGTAGATGTTATTAGCTAAATTGATGCACTACCTCAACACATTCATTTTCTTTTTTAGTTTTGTAAGGGATAGCCTAAATTGCTCCTTCAAATGTAAGATTATTTCCTCCTCTTTCTTAACCTAAGAGTCAGAGGCCATAGTTTCCTTAATACACTCAATCAACTCTTCAAGGAATACATTCTACAACTTTCCAATTCAATGTTATTCTGCACAAAGTATCTGCCTAGACGTACTCTCAATCAAATTTTGCTCATACGAGGGTCAATCTAGCCAAATGTCAACAATATTTTGCATTCCATCTTTCTCCTGAACTATTTGCAGTATCTTTTTTTTGAATAAAGTGCCTTCTTCTTCATTTCCTACAACCATTGTTTCATCCGGTTCAACTGATTCTGGTTCATCTCTTGGGGTGTATCCATTAGAGTCTTCATCAAGTATGTCCACAATTATCTATTCTTTGCCTTTTGCTTCATATTTTGGAGACTTGAGTACTGGAGGAGTATCATCAACAAACTCTATTGCTCTTTTCTGCTTCCTCTCTATCTTACCGGAAGATGATCCAACTTCAATTGTTTTTACTGGAAGAGAGATACCAACTACTCCAAACTTTTCTAACAACTCTCAAGAAATTTGCATAAGCTTGCTCACAATTTTCTAGAGTATTGAAATGCTTAAAAATTTACTTATAGACCAGTTCACTCTCCTTCCATACAACATTATCATTTTGTGGCAAGCAATTTAGAAAATACATCATGATACATATGATCAAAGTGCCAAAGCTGAAAGCATAATCTACATCCATTGTCAATTGCATGTTCTCCATCAATTGATCTTTCAACAAATTGCACAAGTCAAAGTCTTGGTCCTCCATTATCATCTTATGTGAAATGTAAATTGTGCCTATAGAGGTTGATCCTTCCCTATTTTTGAAGAAAATTTTGTATGAAATTCCATATATGTAATGTACCTTTGCAATGGATCTTTGATCGTTGAAATTACCAGAGCCCTTTGATCTCATGTTACACCAGTTAGGGTTTTGACTTCCTTATTTTGAATTGACTTCTTCTTCAAAATATCTCCAACATTGCATAACCTAGTTAAATTTCTTATCACTTCCTTCAAAATAAGAGAGGGTTTGTATAAATTTAGAGTGTCTTCATTCAATCTACTCAAGATGAACCTAACCACTTCTGCGTTGTCAAAATAAGGAAATTCGTTCCAGATGTCCAAACTCCTATGTTTCACTCCTTTGAGCCACTTCAATTTTCCAATAGACAACATATCTCTTACATCCCTGATCTTCCTACTACTATATTCATCCACACTCACAATTCCCTTGATTTGCTTCATTTTCTATACCGAACAAGGTTTTTCTACCGAGCACAAATTTAGAAATTCTACAAGCAAATGGAATACCTGATGAATTCGCTACCAAATCAACTTGACTCCTTCAAAATTTTGCTTCAGAGGCTCTTTCACTATTTTTTTCAATGTAAAGTGACAAATGAGGGTTCCAAGTACCCTTTTATAGCTTCATGCACCTAACCTTTTTACCGCAGTAAATGCTTTGCCCTAGGAGTTCTGGTTACACTGCTCTCTCAAACAACAAGAGAAGAATCCATCTACAAACCTTTCAGATCTTAACTTATTGAACAAGTGATCATGAATACATTTGTTGGTTGATGGCACAACTACTGACAACTTCCTACATTCTGCTGCCAACTATTGACACGGGGGCAAAGGATTTTTCTTGAAAGACCCCCCTAGGCCGATGGCTTGAAATCAATTTATAGAGGAATTACTGGAGGCAGCTTCTAATATGGGCTTATCAGATTCACTCTTCTTTACCCATGTGTTCTTCATCTGATATTTTATCTCTTCCACAATCACTTTTCCTTTTCCTTTGTCATCTTTCTATGAAATTATTCCTTGATATACCAGACCTCTTCTATCCATATTTCTATTAGTACAAAATCTTGTAATGTGACCAAATTTGTTGTAGTTGTAACACACTAGATTTCTTTTTCTAAACCATTCATTCCCTTTGATTTGCATTGATTAGCAACATGTCCAAATTTTCCACAGATGTAGCATTTAACATTCCTTATACTGACAGCCATACTTCTACATTCAATTGACTTATGACAGAACTTATTACAACTAAAACACTGACTGGGAAATGGTGGACTATTTGAATTTACTTTTCTTCTACACTGAGAAGCCATATGAACAAATTTATTGCAAGCAAAGTAGTAACCATTAAATTCTGAGCATTAGGTTGTCTTACCGGATACCTATTGCCTTTGTTCATCTGCTTTCTTTGTTTGGGATCCTTGTGTTCATATCTAAATATTTCTTCCTTCTCATATCCAAGACCTCACTTATCATTTGCATCCTTTTGTCCTTTAGTCATCTCATCAAGCTTAGAAGAACTAATCCTAAAATTCTCCTTGTATTCATTTGCAGTAGAGAGTTCATCTCTGAGAATAACTATCTACCTTTCAAGCTCTTGTTCATTACTTTTGGATTGTTGCAGTTCAATCTCCAGCTGAATGAATCCACTATTAACTTTGTTGCATTCTTCAAATTTTTCTTTCAAAGACTAAGTCAGAATCTCCTCATTCTTCTTTGTTTCTTCAATTTGCTTAGTTAGCTTCATTGGCACAGATTCCATCTCAAGCTTTAGAGTAGCATTGTCCCTAGCGAGATTTTCACATTCTTTAGTTATTTCTGTTAGGGTCTGATTCAGGTGAACATCTTCCAAGCTTTTATTTTCTTTCTATTTTATCTGATCACATAGTTCCTTCCTCTTTTCTCTTGACTCGTTGATTTTATCCTTCAATGATTGAATGAATTTTTTAGCATCCACAAGATTTTGTTTTAACTTCAGGACTTCTGCTTTAGACTGATCAAGATCATCAAGTGCTACCATAAGTTGTTGTTGAAGACCACCAGAGTCCATTGTACTTCAAGATCCACTCAAGCTGTTAAGCTTTCAAAGAGGAACCTACTGTGATACCAATTGTTGGACTCGAGGAACACTTAGAGGGGGGGTGAATTAGTGTTCAACAAAATTTAAAATTCAATTCAGATCATAACCATTCACAAAATTTAAACTGAATTAAACATGTAAATACATGAAAGAGACAATCAAAACATCATAACACCAAGATTTTTATGTGGAAACCCTGTTAGGGGAAAAAGCACAATGGAGATTAATCCACAATTTATACTCTGTTAAAAGTATGAAGAAAAGGGAATGCACATGCATTTAGGCACACTTCCTAGAGCTCACTACTCAAAATAAGGAAGGCCCACTGCCTTAAAAAATGTTTGTGATTATGACAAAAGGTTTGAACTGAGAAGATAGCATCTAAAATTCCTGGTTTCAGTTTCGGTGAAGCTCAAGAATCAAATTATGAATCTCCTATCAGAATCTGCACTTCACTCTGCTCTGCCACCAAATCCTCTTATGTACTAGCAAAATGCACTCAAATGATCTTCTGATATTCTCACACATGTCTACAAATCTGTTATACTCTATACACACTTATGCATATCACACACACACCAAAATGAATTACCCGAACTCACATATATATCTACTAGCAAAAATTCAAACACTATATGTCAGCTTCACACAAAATATAATATTCTCCACATGTCAGCTCAAATCATAAACAATTTATAATGTGTACCCATAAAAGTTGTCCACGACATAGCTAGGAATCAAAATAAAATTCCTAAACATTGAAATATTTAAATAGTCATCCCTTATACATCTGTGACACAGTACATTGACTAGGTTGGCCATAATGAACAAAAAATCATTCTGTCGGATCTCCTTACTCGTACACTGATTAATGCAACATCACAAAAATTACCAATAAGGTAACATAAATTCTTAACAACCTATCTTGGGGATCCACAACACAAGATGATGATTCAGTGAAGCATACAGATTGACATATTAACCATATACCCTATTCTTCATGTTCTCTGCTAGTAATACACTGTACTTAACTTTAACTACCGTTATGACCAGGTTTAGATCTACAGACCACAATAGTGACTTCAATTGCCATCAATTACAACACTAGAAGCCATACCAATAATCTCTCTGAGCCATATGCCAATAATCTAGCCATATGCCAACACTATGTTTATGCGACAACTTTTAGTTGTGTCTAAATTGATGAATCTTTTATGCAATATTTGGTTTTAGTTTCGGTATATGGTTAAATATTTTAATTTGGTGACAACTAATTCACCCCCCTCCTCAATTTTCCTATCCAACAATTGGTATCAGAGTGAGGTACTTTGGAATAAGTTTAATAGCTTGAAGGAGATCTTGGCAAGTTTAACTAAACGATGAAGGGATCTAACTTAGATGAAGAATTGAGAGCAGAGACGTTAGAATTTGAGAATGAATATTTGAAAGAAAATGTCAAGTAGGCAGGTGAATGTATTCAGAAACTAAGAAATCAGATCTTAAAATTTAAGTTGAAACATAAAGAAGTTTACCAGGAACTAAAGAAGCAAAGGAGACTGCTGAAAATCTAAGGATGAAACTTGAAGAAAGCAAAATAATGGAAGAGAATCTGAAATTGGAAATTGAACAAAGCAAATAAATTATCAATTAAAAGATAGAAAAATGTGACAAGCTTGAAGAGGAAGTAGTAATTCTTAAATCTAATCTAGAAAGGGAAAAAAGATTTGAAGACAAATTTAAGATAAGTTCAGGAATGCTTGATGAATTAATTTCATCTCAAAATCCTGCAAAGGATAAAGGTGGTCTAGGACTTGAAGAAGGACAAAGTTCAAAGACTAATCCAAGTTTCAACAAAATGAATAGTCAAAGGAAATTTCAAGCCAATACTTATCAAGGCAAGAATAGAAGGATCAATACCAAAAAGATACCTAACTAATATCCTAACGATGAACCAGAATAGATGAAATCAGAATGTTGGATTCTTTGGTGGACAATGCTATTTTTGCAACAAGTTTGGACATAAGTCTACATAATGTAGAAGTCAGATCATGATGAACAGAGTTAACATTGATAGAAGATTTCATTATTTTCAAGGCTAATGTTACATGTGCAATATTTTTGGACACAAGGCTAATTAGTGCAGGAAAAAGATGATTACAAACTCTCTTGATCAAACATTTGTTGTATGACTCTTGCAACAAATCTAAACATATCTCAAAGTTATGTATGAGAAAATTTGGGAAGAAACTGAATTTGAAATAGAAGAACAAACTTATAAAAAAGATAAATCTAGAAGTGAGGAGAGAAATGTAAAAAATCTAGAGAAAGATGGAAGAACAAGAGAACAAGGACAAATAAAATAATCTTGTATCTACATCAGATGCAGATACCTCTTCTATGAACTAAATTTAGTAATGGATTCAGGGGGAGCAGTCACAAAAAAATCTATCAAACCCCTAATATAAGAGGTGTCATGCGATGACATAAGGATATGCAGTATAAATTTTTATTCTAAAGGAAATGAAGAAAATTTCGGTAGAAAAAAATCATTACAAAAGACTTGTGGAACCCTTTTTCTTAGAATGCATTTCACAAATTGGCTAACAGCTTAGGAAAAAGGAGGAATTGATAGACTAAAGTACAAATGATGATGTGACAAGCAATAAATTATTCTTTATGATGAAACCCTAAAAGTGATAAGTTAAATAAGGAAGAATGAGTGGTCATTTTCACTTTTGAAGTGAACGAGTTGAGAAACAAAGAGTTAGGGTTACTAGCAAGTGAAAGTACAGAGAGCAAGGGAGAAAAAATGGAGTCAAAGGTAATGGTGGTATTTAATCTATGCAACAACGAATTGTAGAAATTAAGTAAGTTACAGATTGATGAATTTGATCATGAAAATATTCAAAATCTCGAGACTTCTCTTTGAGTTGAGTAAATTCAAAAGGTCAAGAATTTAGGGCACAAGAGTTTAGACATTTGGAGTGAATTTACATACTTTTCAAATGTGGACATTGTTCAGGTTATTTTAAGTAGAATTCAAGGTGATCAGATGATCTTTGAAAAATTCTATGAGATCACAAAGGAAGCAATTACAGTAATAACAAGATTATGCAATAACGAGCATGTTTGAGGCAAGAAATCCATAAAAAAAAAAAGAGGTCAAAGCCCTAACTGGGGTAAGAAGCTCATATCAAAGGGCACTTATAATTCACACAATAATCGACCCAGTGATAAGGTATGTGGCATATGACATCTCATATAAAATTTATTTCAAGAATAGGGAAGGTTCTACCTCAGCAATTGTCATTTATGTTTCACATCAAATGGTTGAGAAAAAGGAGGATTTTGACTTGTGTGAGTTGCTAAGAAATCAATTAATGTAAAATATAACTATGAAAAATAATGATAATTATCCTTTTCACTTTGGAACTTTGGTTAAATGCTTAATGATGTATTTTTTGAATTCATTACCATTGAAAGAAAATGTTGTGTGGAAGTCTTCTATACCAATTGAGAAGCATGTTTACCGATATCTAAACTGTCTCTAAGTAGGAAAGGAAAAGGTTTGCAAAGAGTGTTTTGAAATAAAAATAAATGCATGGAACTATGGTATGGACTCTAGTCCAGTTATGATGTCTAAGGAAGGATTCTCCTCCAAAAAGAGGAAAACAAGAAAAATTAGTTCATGTCTCCCTCCAAAAATGAAGAAGCTAAAGAAAGAAGAGAAGGAAGAACAAAAGGAAGAAAAAATTGTAGAAGCACTTGATCTAGTATCAACAGATGATGATGAAGAAGATGTTACTAAAGAAAAGGTGTTAAAGATTCTTGAGCAACTTGATGGGATAAAGAAGATTGGAGATATATGGTTATCTCAACCATCATATGAATAGGATGAGATTACAGACACTCTGGCTATTTACATAATTCATAATGATATTGGTCTAAGTGAATTGAAAAAATTGTACCTTACCAGAAGTTTTCATTGAATAGATTGAAGAAACAATAAGGGAATAGTCACCTAGTGAAACAAAAAAATATATTTACAAAATTCAATTGACTTTAGAAGAAAGATGCAGAAATGCACAAAAGAAGTTGACTGAGAGTATAAATGAACTAAAGAATTGTATCAAAAGTATTGTAACTAAGGGTTAATTTTAGGTTAGATTAAGGTTAGCAAAGACTAAGAAACCCAAAGAAATTAGAAAACAAGTGAAAGCTAAAATAAAGAACAATTATACTAGCTAATCGTCGAGACCTCCATGATTCACTTTTGTAACACCTTCTAACTTGCTAGTTGATGTGTTGCCCTCAGATCGAACATGCGAGCAATCTGGAAATAAAAGCCTAAGTCCTACACCAAGCTTTGAAGGATTTGATAAAAGTCTATGTCTATGCCTAAATAACTAAAATGCCTATGTCTAAATATGCCCAAAACTTAATAAAATATGCCAAATAAATGCTGCAATTGCTATGAAAAATCTAAGTATGTCAGTGCATCAGTGTGTAATCCAAAAATGAGAGGAAAATGGCATTTTATAGAAAATGCCATTTTGAATGGACGGACGAGATTGACCTTCGGCGAAGACCTAAAATCAAAGTTCTAGATTAAATTTGATAATCCCTAATCAGGGTTAGGGAAAAATTGTTAAGTGAGTGGTTGAGATTTCATTTGAGAGAATCGAATCGGTGGTGGAGAATAAATGAGATAATCAATTAGAAAATAAAAAATTTTGAAAATCAAGAAGATAAAGTCTGCCTGATTTATGAGATTCAAAAAAATCAAGAAGATAAGAGATGAACTGAAGATCAGATTTGGAAAATCAAGAATCTGCCCAATTACTTGATTTTTAGAAGATTAGTTACCATTTTGAACTAAATTAATTCAAAATATGGAATTTTTGAAATAATAAATAATTGATTTTCCAATTATTTACCAAAATGGACTGTCAGTTAAAAATGTGATGACATTTTAAATAATTTCATTTATTTAAAATGAGATGAATATTAATTTCAACAATTAAATAATTAAAGATAATTATTTAATTTAAAATGAGATGAGATTAATTAATTAAATAAATTAACAAATTTATTTAATTATGACAATTAGAGACATATTAAATAAATAAATAAAACTTATTTATTTAATAATCAGGAAGAAATGACTGAAGAAGGCTAATTAAATAAATTTAGAAATTTATTTAATTAGGGGAAGACTTAGATAATTAATGACGTATTTAATAAATAAATAAACTTTATTTATTTAATAATCATGAAGAATAAAAGGACATGAATTAATTAAATAATTATGAATTATTTAATCAATAGTTGAATGTGGACCAAGACATAATTAAATGTCATAATTATGCTAAGACGAAAGTGGTAAAAATAGAGCTTGCAGGCCTAGGTCACTTTTAGGTGTCTACATTTTGCCGCTCTTTGTCATAATGTAGCATGTCGCATTGTGACAAAAAAATAAGTCAAAGCTATGCCCCAGTGAAGGTGTACAGTATTGATGCCCCCTCGGGAAATATTTCAAATTTTGGATTGGTGGCAGAAAAATTTGTAAAGGGTCCCGATAAGTCAATTTGATGACTAGAAAAACAACGGCGCAAACGATTTCAGATTTTGACCTGTTAAGGCAGCCAATGGGGTGGTCAAAGTTGGTCAAATGATCCTCCAGTAATAACCTAGTTGACAAATGCAATTTTGACTTTATAAATAGGTTGACAAAGGGGTAAAAGTCAATTCATTCTTACTATTTACATTGCAAATTTTGAGAGCTCAGAGCGAAAAGGAGTGCAGCGAGGATAGTGATTCCAGTGATAGAGCATCGCGGCGAGATCATGTGGACTTTCAGGTGGCCAGAAGGATCAGAGCCAGTGGTATGCACCCCAATCCTCCTTTGTAAGAATGAGATAAGAGGGAGATAAAAAGAGAAATAGAGATAGAGATATAAAGTAGGAGAGATGGAGGTAGAGATGGAGTGAATGAGAGAGAAAGGGGGGAGAGAGAGATATCTCAATAGATAGAGGGGGAAAGAGGCGGGAGTGACATAGATAGTGGGAGATATAGAGAGCGACAGGGAGAGATATATCAATCACCCTCCCTATATCTGTATCTATTCATCCTTATCTCTTTATCTCTCTACCCCTCTCTATCTCTTTGTCTCCCTTTCTATTTGTATGTTTGTCATTATCTCCCTCTCTCTCTATATTTTCTTCCCTATATTTATCTTTGTCTCCTTAAGTGTGCAATGGGTACATTGAAGAGGTCTTAAAGGAGAACTATCATATCTTTAATCAAATGGCATGCTACCTTGAGCATAAATCCCCAAGGACACATGCCATCCTTGGATTGTTGACATGAAACAACCAATCAAAATTTAGTTTCTCTCTCTCATATTAATATATATTACTATTATATTAAATATATATTATATTAATTATATTTTGTATTATATAAAAATATACTTATTATTAATTATTAATTATAATAATTTTATATGTATTTAATAATTTTGTTAAAGAATATAATATCTAATTATAATAAGTTGAATAATTAGATTATTTATTATGTAAAATATAGCTAATATATACTTAACTATATTGTAGAATATTAAAACCTAGCTAAATGGCATAAAATTTTGAACTTAATTAACATACTGTAAAAGCTAACGAAACTAGGTTGTAACTCGTCAAATTGGAGAAGTGAAAGGTCAATGCCAGGGAAGAGTTTGGAGTAGTGAAAACAAGGTCAATACCTGCCAAGGAAGAGTTTGGAGGAGGAAAAACAAGGTCAATACCAGCCGAGGAAGAGTTTGGAGTTAAAACAAGGTCAATACCAGCACCGATGAAGAGTTTGGAGGAGTGAAAACAAGGTCAATATCAGTGCCAAGGAAGAGTTTTGAGGAGGAAACAGTGAGGACAGGTTGAGGGCACTCACAAAAAATTCATCGACCAAGGCAATGAGTCCTATAAGTTTGGCACCCCATTCTCTTTAACCTTCAATTTTCATGCCTAGTTTCCAAAGATCTTCTTCGTACATTGGCAACCCCATTCTCTAAAATGGTATAAGATAAGATAGAAAAAATAAAATAGCTTATACTAACATATCCACCTACAATCTCATTCAAGCATTTTAATTAATTCCTTGAATTAAACCTAAAACAAGAATCATACACACCACAACAAAAGTTGAGATGAACAAAACAACCCTTGCCCATTTTATTCAAAATTGATATGCTGCCAATGGATACATGAGTTTGACTAATCATATCAATTCAAATGCCAAAGATCATAAAAACATCAAACCCTACGAATTCAAAACCTACTACAAAATGATTCTCAAAACCTAAATTGCATTTTCCCTAAAACCATTAGATTCTCATAATTTGCTCTAACTTCATATCTAGACTCCTCAACCAAAAATATCTAACTTGCTAACCCAGACTGGCCTTTGAAATCCTTCTTATAGAAAAAGAAGGAGCAAACAAGCATTTATTAGAAGCACACGTGTCGCCAATTGGACTCGGGCCTTTGTACTCTTCATCACACACAATCAAAATTGATCACCTTCCCATTCACCTTTGACACTATAAGGTTTGTACTTAACTCACACCGATTCGCTTTCTTCAAAAAGACTCCAAGAATGAGCTAGTGCTAATGATTTTGTCCATACGCTCACCAACAAATCATAATCTAAGTTACCCTATTTTTCAGGGTTTTGTAGTCCAAACATGATATAAAGTGGCTCTTACACTTTTTGTGATTACTATAGCTTGTGTAAGAGGCCTCGTGGATACTATTGTAATTGTAGGATGCATGAATAGGGCATAGGTTTCAACAAAACATGTATGGGAGATCTGATTTTATGAATTTTTATCCATGTGCAAACCTAATGGGTTATTTTTGAACACTGAATATAAATAACACACACACACACATATATATGTATGTATATGTATTTTTAAATGTAAATGTAAATGCAATTACTGGATGCTCTCCTAGAACAATAAATGCAACACATCATTAAAGAAATCTATATCTATGTATATAAATGTGTATTTCTAAATGCAAATGTAAATGCAAAGAGCATATGGTTTTGTAGTGTTATAGATACAACATATCCATAAACTAATGTAATTTAAATTCTAAAGTCTTCAACACATATAATATGAAATCGATCATGTTGGTGTTTTTTCCTGTAAACCAAGTTGGTCTTCTAATCTACCTATGGAATTGCCAATTTGAATCAAGGGAAGCTTGAAGGACCTGGACCAACTGACGAGAATTTTAATAATAACCTCCTACACTTTGGGCTCTGCAAGACCCAAGAGGGTGGTCCCTATAATGTGTTTATGATCTCTGCTCCAAACTCATAAACAATCATTAACGATTCACAGATAATCCCACAAATAGCTCAAAAGAATAGGATACCACTAAAATGAATTGGCCTTTCACCAGTAATATCAACTACTTGGAGCATGAGATAATTACAACATTATTTCATAACTTATGATAGTCATTTTATTTTTGATTTGACGGCAAGCCCTAAGCAAAGACATACAGACACAGAGTTTCACAAATTCATACAATTTAGATTAGTGCCATATACCATTGCGGAGTCAAATTCACAAACATTCATGATTCAAAAACATATTTAAATACTTAGCATTCATGATCCCTGGAAATATTGCATTAAAATAGTGTCAATTCCTGTCCTAGCCCAATACTTCTTACTAAATCCCTCTACAAACATACCCATCCATGATTCCATCCAAGCACTTGAATTAATTCTTTGAATTAAATCCAAAACAGAAAACACACACATCAGAGCAATGAGATGATCATAATCCTTGATTATTCTATTCAAAATTATGATATGTTTGTACAGAGGAGAGACATGAGCTCAAGATATAACATCATAGCTCAAATTCTAGTGTTGCTTATGAAACACCAAATCTCCATAACTTTAAAACCCATTACAGGATAACCCCAAACCTAAATTGCCTTAACATTCAAAAAGGTTCTTACAATTTGCTCTGCAACTATACCTAGACTCGACCTTCAAAATATCTGACTTTCCAACCCTTATTTCCAGCCTTGAAATCCTTCTTATAGAAAACGAAGGAGCAACAAGCATTGGGCCAGAAATTACACATGTCACTGGTCAATTGGACCACTATGTGCCAATTCAAAACTATGATCAAAACCACCAAGTCCCAGAGCATCTTTTTGTTGATTTCTACTCATTACACAATATCTACAACATTTGTTACACCTCAGAACCTGTGCCCAATGCCACCATGGAAAAAAAACCATAATCAATTATAATATAACAACTGAGCTATCAGTTGCCTGTAATAGACATCGTTTCACTCCTCTTCAGTTAAGTACTTGTCCACCCAATTCTGATATTCCTCATCCATTGGCCAATTAAAATTCACCACCTCCCTCACCTTTGTATTGTAAGGTGTGAATTTCACCGCAACCTAGTTGGCCTCCCTCTCAAATGACTCTAAGAACATGCTGGTATTAATTATTTTATCCATGTTGCTTACCAACAAGTCATGGTCTGAGTCATCACAAATCAATTTGATTTGTACATTAATAACCTCTTATGCCCTATCTTTCCACTGTTGCAGTGTCTTAATATTCCCTTGTGCATCTATTACATTTGGCAAAAAAGTATCATTCCAATCATCAAAACTCTTTACTAGTTCTCTAATTTTCCTACTCAAATCATCAGGCAGGGCCTAGAATCCCTTCAATGATTTCACAAAGATTTGAGTAGGATTTAATGACTAGGGCATGTTATTTACATCAAATCTAGAAGCCTTAAACATAACATCTAAATCAGTGGCTCGAGGGATCCACTTCTCAACCAGAGGTAGAACCACTTCTCGATCTCTATTAATGTTTTGTATTCCACCCAAGAATAAAGAATATAAAGAATGTACAACTGGCAATCTAGAATCAACCTTCTCATTTAAATGCCTCAAAATGGTGTCAACCACCTCATTGTGTTTAGCCATAGCACCATCCTCACTCACCCTTAGGGAAGCCTATAATTCTATGATTTTATTCATCATCTACTTTTTGGTAGGATTTGCAGAATACTCATCTTCCTCTTCGACTGGCCCTGGTGCAGGGCTATTAGCAGGTGTCTGAATTGGGGATCCAAGAGTAGAAATGATTGGGATAATAGGGGAAATGACCCCGACGTAGTAGGTAATGCTCTAATAGAAGAGGCATTGGAGGATTCTCCCACCTGCTCGTATCTCAATCTATCTACTTCAGACTGCAGCTCAACATTTTTCTGCTGCATTCTACTATACTCCCCAATTATTGCATTGTACTTTTCCATTAGGCTTTTCTTTTTAGCTTCATCTCTTTCAGCTATCTTCTAGGACAATTTGGCCACATTCAGTGTCAGGCTTGTGGTTTCTGTTGTTGAGGTTTCAGAAGCTCTCTTGATAATGAGCCCGCCCCTTAGACTTGGGCTAATATCAGCCACATTTGGTTTTCTACCTTGAGGTGTCAGTGCCCATATGGCTAAAGTTTCATATTCCTCACTAAAAGCAGAGTCTTGTAGAGCTGCCTTGACTTCTTCACTGTTTTGCATAGGATGCTTATAATGCATAATAGCATTGAATGCTACAGCATCAACTATGTCCCATTCAAGGAGTAAGACACCAGCCTAAGATACAAGTTTCTTTCCTTCATCAAGAGTGATGCTTTTGAATTGCTCCATTAATTCAGCTTTGACTTCATCATCATTCTCCTGGTCAGACCTATCAAGTCTTGATTCCCTCCTGGTCTTGCATTTATCTTGATATTCTTCAAGTTTCATCCTCTGGATCAACTGCAAGAACACAAGAGTTTTCACGAAGGCATCATCATCCAAAAACACCTTGCAAGCCACCATCCTGGCATCCTGTACACACTGCCCCTTTATATCCATATCTGTTAGCACCAATTGTGCTAATCTAGGAGGCGAGGGGATACCAACCTGCATGTCCTGATCAGTTATGATTATTTCATCCACCAGAGCCTCTTGTGACTCCTCAACTCTTCACCTCTTAAGGTTTGGCTCTAATGGCAGCTCTACAGGGTCATTTCTAGGTGGTGAATCCAAATCCACAATCTTTATCCCCCCAGGTTTCCTAATCCCATGACCCTATTGTGATGATGTTTTCATTATTTATTTCCCTTTTTATCTCCTCCTTCTTCATCACTACTATCATCTCTCTTCCTCCTGTATAGAGGCCTGTCCACTGGTGGCTGATAGGTCAGCCTTGTTTCTTCAGGCCTCACCTCTAATCCCTGAATTCCTCAGTCCAATTCCAAGTTTATTTTCTTGGTTCTCAGGGTACTCATAATTTCTTTGAAATTATTCATCAAGAAATCAATTCTTTTATGAAATGGAGTGAACTCAATCAGTGGATCATATTTTGGATCCAGTTTATGCACCATGGCCAACATTTTCTCATAAGCAATCCACTTCTCTTTATCTAATTCCTGTTGGCTCAAATCGAACTCATTTCTAATCAAATCCTCAGGAAAATTGAAAACATGAGCAAACTTGCCACCCTTAATTCTTTGCCTAAATAGGGCAAAGAATCCCTCAGGGTCATGTCGCTTCCTAGATCCACTCTTTAAATGGTAGTCATCAAAATATCTATCAAAGTGAACCCATCCTCCCTTGGAAAAAAACAAGTCTGAAATAACAGTATAATCAGGGAACAAAGTCCCTTTTCCTTTTTCCTGTCAAATTATCTTCATGAAGGAAACCTAATTGCCACATGACCTCTATAAATCCCATTCTTGATGGTACATTATATGGGAGAATATGAGGAGCTCCCTAGAAACCATAAACCCTTAGGACAGTGCTTACAGGGTATAAAATGATGTCACCTCAATTATGACACACCTTCAAATCAGGCTTCCTCACCTTGGGTTAGATGAAGTCGTGCAAATCCTTAGGAACCCTTGGCACATTCACCATCAGTCTAGCTCTGAGCCTGGAAGCAAAGCAATTATCAAACTGCACAAAACTGGCATCTCCCTTGTTGTAAGACAATTCTACACTCCAAGCCTGCACTGGTAATTTTTCTCCATTCATCTCCTACCTCAACTCCATTTTCTCTGAGAAGAAATTGATATTCTTGTACAAGAACATATGCATTAATAAGGAGTACCAAAAGAAAGGAGTACCAGTGTCCCCCACATACAAGTTCAACAAACCCTCATGTATCCTTTCAGCAAGGAAAGAAGCATAGTCATACACTATAAAAAAGTTAGGATGCTGAATTTGAGCCCCCATAAACATATAAGCAATGGGCATCATGGTATTAGGGCTGAAACCTAAAATTTGGCAAAGTGAATAAAAAGTTGCTAAGAAATGATCAGCAAAACAACTCAACTTGAAAGGTTCCCGGTCAGTTGGGTTAATGTGAATCGTTGAACTGCCCGCCCTGGCTAGATGAAAAGGGAGCAACTTTAATCTAAAAAGAAGTTGTACCATGGCATATTCCTACTTCATTTCATCAAGGTCTATCCAGACCAAGAATGAGTTGTATTCACTTAAATCAAAAACCTGCCGAATCTCATTTGCATTTATATTCAATAAAACCCCACCATCATTATCCCTGATAATCCTTGTGACGGGATCATATCGTGCAGCCACTTCCCTGAGTCTAGGTCAACATCAAGAAATACATTTGGCACCACAAGTTTTCCCATATCATATCTCTAACCATTTGAAAAAGGATAAGACATATTTCGCTACCCATACCATCTCCTAAACATTTTCAAGCCCATCATTTGTACCCTAGCATTCGCAATGTTATAGGTTTTATATCTTAATCCCTCACCTAAAGTTGTCCCATTTATTAAGATCAAACCCCTCTTGTCATTTGTTGACAAAGGGAATTGGTCAAGGAAATCGTCGTATAGATTCCTTTGCAAATAATCAATAAGGCAAGAATGCTACTTTAGTGGTGCCATTTCAAACAACCAAGGCTTCTCCTAAGATCAAATTTGCGAACAAACTAGGGCTACCCAAAAAAAAATTACAGTAGAATTTTGCAATTTCCCACAATTCAAAAGAACCAGTAACCCTAGAACCTTAATCCAGAAAACCGCTGACTAACACAAAACAACCCTCCACAAGAATCACATTCAAATAGAAACAATGATAAAGAAAGTAACTCACAGGATTTCGCGCCCTGCAGAAAATGAAACCCTATTGTAATTGGTTTGAAAAAACTCCATCTTTGGCTCTGGACACTGCTTCGAAAACTCTTGAATTCCCTTGTGGTGAAGATAGCCTGAAATTAAATACTTAGAATTTATGAGAAATGGCCAGAAGACGTTTCGTCCGCCATTAAAGCTTACTTGCATGCCACACCAATGACTTCAATTATATTTGACATAAATTTAAATCTTCGTTGTCGATCTCTTGTTTCTGTCGGATTATCAAATGGTCACCTTCAAAGAAGCTAACAACATCTCCACATCATTATCAAGGACCCACCATAATACTCAGTGCCAAAAGAATACACGTGGCGCCTGCCTGTGATATCATGATCATTAAACTCCCTTCAGTTTAGGATCACACGATAGCGGGCAACTATTGATTCCCTTCATCGGTGATCACGATCATACATAACAAGGAGCAGCATCAATACCTATCCGTTGAGCAACTTTTTTCACCAAGGTTAAAACATCGCCGTTGATCATGAGCATGTGCATCTCACATGTGGTTTAGTAACCCACTCCATAATGCACTAAAGTTTGATACACATATTAAACACTTTTTTTTTACTCTTTTCAGCATCAGCAAACTGGGACATGTGGCGCCCGCCCGTGATATCGCGATCACCAAACAACCAGTGGTGGTGTCATCGCGAGATCATGGGGAATAGTCAAAATCAACCGTAGGGAAATCGACAGTCATCAAAATAACCCCTGCAAAACATTAAAAATACTTAGAATAAAATAAGGGGAAATGGACACCACCTAGGGCAACGACAGTCAATGACTCAATGTTGTTTTAAAAGCGCGAGGCATGGACCGACCTAGACTTTAATAAATAAAAAGGGCAAGCAAAATATTTAGCATTTTTATTAAAAAGGGGCTTGGCCTAGACGATTGAATGGGACATAAGTTGTTTTTAGAACCCCTCCTCTAAAGGTAACGATAGAAAAGACCCAACCCAAAGATAGAACACCAAGGTTTCATGGAAGCAAAGAAAAATTCCAGCCCTAGGTACCTTCTGAATAATCAAGACAAACTAGTAACAAAAGGAAACCAAGGACTTAAATTTGAGGCTCCGTTAGATCAAACTATTAAACTACATAAGAAATAAATGAAAACAATAAATGCATATGTATGTGTATTTGTAAATGTAGGTGTAAAATAAATAAGAATAATGAAAATTATAAAAGAATACAAGGAAAGGTTTCCTTCCTTCTTGGTAGTGATAACCTCCTCCACACACAACCCTTAAAAATTATGAATAGAGGAATATAATCTTTGAAGAACTCAAAGTTGATTCTCTCTTACTTGATGAAATTAGTCATTTTATCCTTACAAACGTTTATACTGATTACTAGAGGCACATAGACCAATTCTTCATAATAGAAGAATTCGATCATACTTTTCCAATGATGGCATTATGAGAAAACCTTAGGTTAAATGAATAATTCCTAGCTAAGTTCTTTAAATCATGTCCAACCATATAAGAGAAGACTGGCTAAGCATGCACCTAGATACCATGGAGAAAGGCTAGTCTTTGGGCTATTTCATCAATCATCCTACCTTAAACATACCAAAAATCTCCTAGCAATTAGACATAGGAAGATTTAATATGACTTAAAAAAAAATTATTGCCAAAGCGTAAACTTATGATGACTTAACCAGGCCTAGTACACACTCCCTCCCCATTAACCACTTAGACATATGGAAATTAAATGTTAATTTGGTTCTATTTTTAGTCATGTAGGTGTCCAATAAACCACTTGGTGGTGTTTCCCTTCAAGTTTATTTACTTGAATGAAGAGAAAAATTCCTTTGATTACAATTAGAGAATACATTTGAGGCCTTGGTTGTGTAATTGGTGGACCATAGTCACATTTAACACTTGTTACAAAGTTTGGGAGTTAAAACGTTAAGTAGATTTGATTTGTGATGAACATGTTTGGATGGTAGTAACAATAGCTTGCAATCTATCAAGACTTGATTACCTTATAACCTGTGAAATTCTAGCGATGAAATGATAGATTAATCATAATGTCACCTTGTGATCACATCACCATGAAAGAACTTCATCCAACATCCTTACGAGTGTAGGTACCACCAAATAGGTATTTATTAGATTTGTCTTCCTCAAGCGAGGGAAATTCAGGAAGAGAAGAGGAAAGCGAGACATGTAGTATGTCTAAAAGAGGGAGATCAACTAGAGGTCAAAAGATTAGCAGAAAATTCTGTAAACGCATGGAATTTTTTCTTGCTGAAGGGGGGTCATGTTCTTATGATGATGAGAGCATAGGCAACGTCAAGGTTCCCTTGAGGTACAAACATCTACGAAAACAATGGGTACCCAAGGAACTTCCTCCAATAAACATCGATTTTTGTGTCAATGAGAGGATATATCGCATAGCACCATCGTCATTACATGGTTTGGGCCTATTTTTCATGGAGGGCATAAAGGTCTGTTATAACAAAGTTACTAAATTGATGAAGTATGTTGGACCCTGTTACAATTACAAATATTGGATGCAACTGGTTCGATATACACGAAGTACGCTTAGGTATGCACTGTCAGCAAATTATATACAACTAAAAGATAAGGATCAAAATAAACGAGTGGCTATGTACATTGACGGAAGGCCAAAAGCATCAGGGAATATTGCAGGGTTTATAAATTGTACACAACCTGGGTCAACAAATAAGCAACCCAATTGCATATTCGAGGAGCGCGAGGGAAACTGTGTATTCGTGTGCGATAAAATCAATAACTGCAAGGGAAGAGTTGCTAATTGATTACAATTTGAATCATTTAGTTACAAACATAGTTACTATGGGGGTGGTATGTACTATGTACCATTTTACCCAACCTCCTATTAATGACTCCAATATACCATTTTATTCTTATGCTTTTTTTCATAAGTCTATTGGTTTCATTTTGGTAATGTTTTTTTATATTTAATTTTTGTCATAGAGGGACATTGATCGTATGAAGAAGGCTCTGGCCCAGAGCACAAATCACGATGTATCTTTAGGCGCTTCTACCTGACAGGTTTACCTTATTGTAAGTGTACAAATTAGATATGAGCAAAATGTTTTATTATTATGTTTTTTTCAAAAGTTTTTTGGGTTAATTTTGATAATGTTTTTAATATTCTTGTTGCAACAATTGATCGGGAAAGGCACCAACAGAGAGGAGAGCATCCATAGTGAGGTGCAGCAATATTTTCTGCTGATGACATGGCTTATTCAACAAACCCTTTCGGGACAATAAAGAAGCTCATGAAAAAATGCAATGAAGAAATGACTCACTTGATGTTCAAAATGCCTCAAATAGATGAGATAAGAGAGAGAGTTAAAGTATTGACAGAAAGATTACAAAACTTGCAAGTAAGCTGTCATGAGGTCTTTAATTATAACATAAGTTCATTCATGGTTTTATATTTTGTACTCTTTTATGTCATGAACTAAAATATGTGTTATTTTTATAGGGTTATTTGCCTCCTCATGATGCTCTTGGCCATGATCAGGGTACTGCAAGTGCTTCCCGATGAGTAAGGGTTGGTACAAGTGTCCATCCTGATCTTCCTATGCATACATCATATTATCTGACCCCATCATCTATGCCTATATTGTCGTCTGAAATGTCAGCAACACATACCATGCAGGCATTCATTAATGCACCTTTTGGCAGTGAACACATACTAGAACATGTGTCAGGACATGTACCTAGGGATGCAGAGGCCACTAGTACTGGTGATGTCTTAGCAACATTTCCTGGATCTTCCTGTATTACTAGTACAGGAACATTGCC
Organism: Sequoia sempervirens; assembly: GCA_007258455.2. Classification (NCBI taxonomy): domain Eukaryota; kingdom Viridiplantae; phylum Streptophyta; class Pinopsida; order Cupressales; family Cupressaceae; genus Sequoia; species Sequoia sempervirens. Next base: position 240,533,431 of record VDFB02047230.1, on the reverse strand, counting down.
GGTCACACTTGTGGTGACCGAGGATTTCGTTCCCATAAAGATAGAGAAGGTCCTAGGTACTTTAAAATGTTTTAATTATTAATTTATATAATCCAATTGAAATTTACTTATTGATCACTCTTTTTAGACTATTGATCCCATGATCATTTTGCAGGAAATGATGTTTTTTATAAACATCTAAGTGATATTACATTGGAGCTCTTCGGGCCCACCATATGTACACGGTGGAATGCCCAAAATGAAGATTTAAAATATGAGCTCATTAACTGCTTAGTTGTGATGTTCGGTGATAAAACATTCAACCAAACCAAGGTCCTTAAGAAAGCTGGTACCTATCTAAAGTATGCGAGGGACCAATATAGGTCACATTTAGAGAAGAACAAAAAGTATGAGCGTCCCCCCATGATTCCAGAGAGGGAGTGGAAGGACCTGGTGCCTGATGGAAAGGAGAAGGCTAAAAAGAAAAAATGAAAGACACCACCGTGCCAAGGAAGGTATGTGATATAGAAGCATAAATTTGCAAAAAATCCCGATTAATTGCGATTTTTAAAAATTGTAGGCTAGACAATTTTTTCCTGATTTTGAAAAATCATTGACTTTTTTGGTCAATGATTTTTTTCCAGTTTCAAACTTCAAAACGCCAAAAACATGTTTAAAATCTACAAAAACATGAATAAAATTGAGCTTCGATTTTCATGCAAAAAAACCATGAGACTACGGCTTGTTGCTTACTATTATTCTTTGATAGATTTTTCCAAGCATCCATAGCTTGTTTGAGCACTGCTTTGTAGCTTTAGCCATAGCAGCAAGGAAATGAACTATTTGATAAAATGCTTTGATAGACATGTATGAAAAATGTGTTAGCATAGAGAAGGCAGTGAACTCTTTGAAAAAATGCCTCAAAGAAATGAAGTCTCATGGTGATGGAATTCCATGATGAATGCCATGACAGTACCGCTATGGATTGTCATCATGACCCATCATCGCGAGATCAAGATTTCTTTAGCATTTTTTCAAACAATTCACCGCCTTTGTCTATGTTATTGCTTACTATTATGCTTTGCAGGATTTTTTCCAAGCATCCATAGCTTGTTCAAAGCACTTTGTTTGAGGTTTTACTTTTAGCCATAGCATTTGTATGCATTGAACCGCTTGATAAAATGCTTTGGTAGACATGTATGGGAAAATTTGGTAGCATAGAAAAAGGTAGTGAACTATTTGAAAATGTAGCTTCAGGTCGTGGTCTCATGGTGATGGAATGCCATAACTAATGCTATGACAAGCAAATTACATGGATTGTCATGGAATTATCACCATGAGGTCTCACATTTTCGAGAGGCATTTTGAAACAATTCACTGCCTGCCCATGCTATTGCTTACTATTATTCTTTGATAGATTTTTCCAAGCATCCATAGCCGTTTTGAAAGCACTGCTTTAGGCTTTTACCATAAAGTTAAAGGCAATGAACTATTTGATAAAATGCTTTGGTAGACATGTGTATGAAAATGCAGAGATGCATGGGGCGGCAAAGGAACTCCGCTTGAAATGTCTCAAAGAAATGTAGTCTCATGGTGATATCGCCATGACGAATGCCATGACAAGCAAATTGCTATGGATTGTCATGGCATTCCATCACCGTGAGATTGCATTTATTTTAGGCATTTTTTCAAAAAATTCACTGCCTTGTCTATGTTATTGCTTACTATTATGCTTTGTAGATTTTTTTCAAGCATCCATAGCTTGTTCAAAAGCACCTGTTTGAGGTTTTTACTTTTTAGCCATAGCATGAAGGCGTTGAACTGTTTGATAAAATGCTTTGGTAGACATGTATGAAAATGTGGTAGCATAGAAAAGGTAGTGAACTATTTGAAAAAATGCTTCAAAAAATGTGGTCTCATGGTGATGGAATGCCATAACAAATGCCATGATAAGCAAATTGCTATGGATTGTCATGGCACTCCATCACCATGAGACCACATTTCTTTGAGGCATTTTTTGAAACAGTTCACTACCTTGTCTATGCTATTGCTTACTATTATGCTTTGATAGATTTTTCTAGGAATCCATAGCTTGTTTGAAAGCACCTATTTTAGGCTTTTAGCCATAGCAGCAAGGCAGTGAACTGATTGATAAAATGCTTTGGTAGACATGTATGAAAAATGTGGGAGAAAGCATAGACAACTCCGTCACCATCCGACATTTATGCAATTTGTAGTATGTTTTGTGCAATGTAATCAACGAGTATGAATATAACCAACAAAAATCTATTTTCTATAATTCATGGATTGAACTCTATATTTTATATGGTCTCAAACGGTCCGTATGCTGGGTGGAAATGCCATTAATTTTTTTTATAAAAGTAGTATGCTATGTGTGATAATTATCAACAATGTAATTATATAATCAACATTACTCTTTTGTTTTTACATGAATCTACCCATTTCCCAAATTCTTTTCACAAGCTGCCCGACACATCGGGCTGCAAATAAAAGGCAAGACTAGAAAAGCACGAGCAACACAAACTTGGATTTGGTGGTTATATGAAATTAGCCGCACGAATTGTAAGTATCAATAAATGAATTATTGCATCCAAATTATAATAAATTGAAAACAATTTTGGTTTTATCACACCATAGAAGCAAAATTCATGATCTTCTGCAAAAATGTAGGGCTCTGAATTCAACAGAGTTCCCATAGAAGAGGACCTAAATATTTCCTTCCAACAAGGCTATGGAGTCATGGTTGAACACCTAAGAGTCTTGACTGGGAAAACATAATCTTCCACTGCATCTGACACGCAAGTAAATAAACTCAATAAAATTAATTTTAAAATTGAAATACTTGCGCAATCTATTCAATATTAATTTCCACCATAAAGTACTATATGCTCATTTGTTTTAAACATCTCGCTAATGATAATAATGCATTACGTACATTGACCGCAATTGGTGAGGGTGGAGCTAACGCAAGTGTATTTAACACCATGGGTGCATCCCTGGAGACAGAGCATGTAGAGCTGATCAACATGCTACATTATCGCTAGAGAAGACCAGTGAACATGATGTGGCCCCATCAGGTAAAGAGGACCACTATAAAGTTCTTTTAACCATATTTAATTGCAATTGGTTTATTAATTAATGTAACCTTCCATGTTTCAACTTTAGAGCATGTAGAGCTTGATCAACGTGTTGAGCATGATCAGGCTAGAGAGGATTAGGAACATGATGTGGCCCCATCAGGTAAAGAGGACCACTCTCATGTTCCTTTAAACATATTTAATTTCAATTGGTGTATTAATTAATGTAACCTTCGTATTTCTACTCAGATCAGATTTAGAAGGTGTTCAACATGTTGAGCATGAGTCTATAACAAAAGTTCGTGAACATGATGTGGACCCATCGTGCAAAGAGAACTAATTCTAATGTTCTTTTAATTAAATGAAATACTTGTAACAATAATAATAAATACACTAATCTTAACATTTCTTATTGGCAGCATCCCCTGAAGCTGGCCCACGGCCATGAGTGAATGTAACCAATACATCTAGTGTCACAACAAAGCACTTAAGACATTTAGAAAATGATACTCCCACTGTACTATGTGCTTTAAAAGAAACAAAAAAGGACGGTAATCATATCGTAATTTTAATAACCATATTTTTGATGGTCATGTAAAAAATGAAAGAATGAATATTATATGTTACTGACCGAAATGTAACAAGTCAATTAATAAATGTTATATGTTAATGAATGAATGTTATATGTTATTAATGGATGAATGAATGATTAGTGTTATATGATTGGGTATGGGGAATTGAGAGTAATGTGAGGGGGGGTGAGGAGGCGGAGGGGGAGGGGCCAAATGAGCTTCCACCATCACGTGGTTGGCCCTGTTAAGTAAAGAATATTAAACTATTCTTGAAACAAAGATAAGCTCAATAAGGTAATGCACTTTTCAATATAAGAAATGCATCGTTTGAAGCATCAAATCAATATGCAGTCTATATGTATGATCAATCGTCAGTCTCCACAATGGTACATTTCCACGAATTTTATTTTTTTTTTAAATTTGCTGCTTCGTAGCAATTTTGGTGACAACCACCGACAAATCAACAGAAAGGCTTGATGAAGTTGCTATAGCTACGATGAATATTTTGTCGTAACTCCTTGCACATTTCGTCACAATTTCAACAATCTTTCGGCGTTGCTACCATGCGACTCCTTGCCCATTTCGTCGCAATTGCGACGAACTTTTGGTGTTCTTCCGACGCTACTCCTTGCTAATTTCATTGCAAAGTCGATGAACTCTTAGTGTTGTTTCGACGCTACTAGGATATTTCATCACACATTCAACGAACGTTTGGTGTTGTTTCGACACTACTCCTTGCCTATTTCATTGAATTGGCAATGAACTTCTGGTGTAATTCATCGGTGGAAACACAAAGTTTTCATTGATATTCCGATGAATGTCTGGGGCATTTCACGATGCTGTCGACCGACGATTCTTTGACGTTACTTCAACATTTAATTCATCTTCGGATGTTCAACGAAAAACAATGACAGAAAGATTTTTGAAATTTTGTCGCTCTTCCGACAAAGATTTGTTGAGTGACCGATGAGCGGCCATCGAAAAATGGTGTCAAATTCAGTAGTTCCCCTTGCATATGTTTGGAAACTTATAAGTCTTATCAATGCATTCTTTTAAGTATGCTAGGATGAAATTTCATGATAAGACATTTCTTTGTGATTCACATTTGGAATCAGTTGCTTTCCTTGTCCTACATCCACATTTTCATGTAGACCATTTTATTCTAGAATAGTATGATAATACCTCACTTTTTAAGATGATTTCCTCTTAATTTCTCTTTTAAAAGAATATGTATAGGGTAAATAATATGTGAGGGATGTTGGTGTGAATAAGTCTTGTACCTAGTTTATTCCTTTACTAGGGACTTAGGGGACTTAATTCACATGTTAAGTTTACTTAGGATATTAGTTGTCATATCTAGATAAGTATTAGTTGTCTTATCCACTTTCCTAGGTAGTTATGAGTTAGTTGTCTCATGTGATAGGATTAAGACACTTGTCATGATCTTGTCTTATCCTATCTCTTATCCTTGCCTTTATAAGCAAGGCATCTCTAGCATATTGGTAAATAAGATGGCATATAGCATTGTATAGTATTGCATTGATCATATTGTATCATATTGCAATCCTTGTTTGGTGGAATAGCATCTTCCATTGTTGCTTCTCTCTATCTCTTGTGGAGGTTCTTTGGCGTTGCAGATTGAAGATCTTGGGTTGCTAACTTCAACATGGTATCAGAGCTTTGAATCTGGCAAGCCCCTTCCATTTCTTTATTAGAGAGTTTCCATCAATTTTTATTGTCATTTTTTTTTGCATGCTTGCATTTTGGTGAGATCTGGTGATTGCAGCGCTTTTGGCTATAGTGGCAGTATTTTAGGCTGTCCCATTACGTCCAGGAGGCTCGAAAAAGTCAGATCTGGCTTTCGTTTCACTTAATTTCGTCACCATTTGCAGCTTTGGCAAAGAAGGGTTTCGAGCTCAGATCTGGTGAACAACTTCTTACAGGTGCATTTTGAGCCAAAAAGAAGTCTTCCATTGCGTCCGGGTGGCCGTTTCTGAGTTTTTTGATATATAATTTGCCTATATTCGGCAAAAGTTGTCTTCAGGGCAAAAAAAATTTAGCAGAGGCAGCCGCGACGCAGTAATGCTGTCGCCGTAAAAACTCTTCTAAATAAATTATATTGTTTTAAATTTCCTCGGCCTGGCATTTTATTTTTATTAAAAAAATTTCAAAAAAATTAAAAAAATATTTTAAAGTGCTTTTAAGCGCTGTCGGGGTTAAGAATCTGCAGATTCTCTGCGGACTGTTGTCCGCAGGTTTTATATAACCCGCCAGCGGCTTAACAAGCCGCCAGCGGCCAATCCGCCACCGACAGCCACCGGGAGCCGCCAGCGGTCTCCACCGCGGACAGCCACCAGTGACCGCAAGCGGTATCCGCCACCGCCACGGGCACCGACCGCGACCACCGACCGCCGACCGCTCGGTAACCGCCACGGGATCACCGCCAGCAAACCGCTTCCACTGATAAAACCGCCAGCGGTTAACCAGAAACCGCGCGGATTTTTTGCAAACTGTTAGCCCCTGGTCACGTGGGTGACTGCCGGCCAGCCCCCGAGGGCTAAATTTTTGCACCTGTTTAGTGTTAACATTTCCTACTATAGGCATTTTTTTCATTTTTGCATAACTTTTCGCCACGAAGTCGGATTTCAGCAAACAAGATATTGTCGGAAAGGTGGTTCGACAAACTTCGCAGTGGTGCAGGTTATTTTTCCAGATTCTATCATTTTTTTCCAGTTTTTTCAACTTGAAGGTACAAGAGCATTTATTGCTTGTTCTTGATGTAACTTTTGCCAACGAAGTCAAAATTTGGCAAATTTTTTTTTGAAATTGATCAGAAAATCACAAGGATTCTGTTTGTAACCTCTGTTTTCAGCTTTGCAAGCTCTTTTTTCTGAAAAATTGTAAAAATCGCCGTGTGTTATAAACGGTTGATTTGAGCTTGTCACTTGTAAAATTGCAAAAATTTGTTCATTGTAATTTGTTGGGGGGGTTGCAAAATCAGTTTTTAATACATTCTGGGGGGTGAAAGGCACAATTTAAGTGCCACATTGTCCTTTTCTTTTGGTGAATCATGGCGGATCTAAGGCAAATTGAACCACTCACTCCACATAATTATCATACATGGAAGCTAAAAATGACTCAGTTGTTACAATCTAAGGGTCTATGGCCAATGTTAGATGCAGAACAACCTGAATTTACAAGGGATTATGAAAAGTTTGTCCATAGATGTAAAATGGATGAAGCAAAAGGGCTCATTGGCTTACATGTATCTGATAATCTATTGTTTCATATTTCGGAGTGCAAAACACCTAAGAATGTTTGGGACAAACTTGAAGAATTGTATGGTAAAGTAAATCATTTCAGAACCTTGCAACTTCAAGCAGAACTTCAATCCCTCTCTCCAGATGCGTTTCCTTCAATGCAGGATTTTCTTGCTCAATTCAAGATGATTTTGTCACAGTTGAAAGGATGTGGACGTGATGTATCTAGTGATGAATGTATCTTCTTGATTCTGTCTAAGTTAAAGGGCCCTTATCAAGTGTTTTCTTCTACTTTCTATTCAACTATGGATGCAATAGGGAAAGATTACAAAATGCCACATTTGAGTTGTTTTGTGAGCATCTTACTAGGGAGGAGGCCAAGTTAATTCAGTTGGATGCCTTACCTAATTCTAAGAATCATGCTCTAATGGCTCAATCATCCAAGGGTAAAGGAAAGAACAAGAAGAAGCCCAAAGCAGAATCATCTTCTGGTAGTGAGAATCCCTCCAAACCGAAGCCGAAGAACAATCAGAAGTCCACTCAATCTCCTTCTTCTTCTACCTCTGGAGATTCTTCTTCCAAGTCCAAGAAAAAGAACGGAGATCCTTGTTCATTTTGTGGCAAAACTGGACATGATGCATCTCATTGCTTTAAGAGATTAGAGGCCTTAGAGGAAGCCATGAAGAAGCACAATATTTCAGTGGCTAAGCCTTCTTCCATGGGCAAAGGGAAAGCTCTTTCTACACGAGCTATGCATTCACCTTCAGATAGTTGGATTCTTGATTCAGGTGCCTCACATCACATGACAAATTCACAAGATCTACTTGATTCCATAGTTCATACTTCTACTTCTCAGATTGCAATTGGGAACTCTTCTAAGATTCCAGTTTTGGGACAGGCTCCGTTCAAATGCTAGATGGGTACATTGAGGATGTTTTACTTGTTCCTGATATTTCAGCAAATCTTCTTTTCGTATATCAGATTTGTCATTCTGGAGATGGGAAGTTAGTTGAGTTTTCTCCACAAAATGTGACTATTAGACAGTTACAAGATCCTGAGAAGGTTGTCGCAACAGGAGTAGTTGATCATGAGAATCATTTGTATTGATTTGATGGATTTGAGTCTACATCTGGTTCATGTTTTGTTGCTCATGCTGATTCAATGAGCAAGCTTTGGCATGAGAGATTTGGGCACTTGAATTATAGATATCTTCAGCAAATGAAAGCACATAACTTAGTGGTTGGTCTTCCTAAGATCACTTGCACTGATGGTGTTTGTCAAGGATGTGTTCTTGGCAAGCAACATCAAGATCCTTTTCCTAAGGGTCACACTACACGTGCAACCACACCCCTTGAGTTGGTCCATAGTGATCTTATGTCATTCCCAACTCCTTCCTTTTCAGGGGCCAAGTATGTGCTAACATTCATTGATGATTTTTCCCGCCAGACATGGGTCTACTTTCTGAAGCTCAAGAGTGAAGTCCTCACCAACTTCAAGACTTTCAAATTATTTGTGGAGAAGTAGTCAGGTTTTTCTCTTCGACAGATACACACCGATAATGGGGGGGAGTATGTTAATCAGGCATTTCAAGATTTTTGCAGTGCGAATGGTATTCTTCATCAGCACACAGTTCCTTACACTCCTCAGCAGAATGGTGTGGCTGAGAGAAAGAACAGGACTCTCAGGGAAATGGCCAATTGTATGATTCAGTCTAGGTTCATGGCTCCTGCTTTTTGGGCCGAAGCTGTCAATTGTGCCAACTATATTCAGAATCGTATGCCCCACAAGGCAGTGCGAAATATGACCCCTGAGGAGGCTTGGTCTCATCGCAAGCCAAATGTTTCCTTCTTCAGAGTATTCGGTAGTGAGGCTTGGGCATTCATTTTGAATGGTCGGCGTAAATCCATGGAGAAGAAGAGTCAGCGTTACATTTTTGTTGGCTATTGTGAGGATGTGAAGGCATACAGATTATTTGATCCTAACACACGAGAGGTTCATTTCCGATGTGATGTTCAATTTTCTGAGACCTTCACCCAGCTAGATCCTCCTTTGACTTCTTCTTCATCACAACCTACTCAGTCTTCTTCAGTTGATTCTACTTTGCTACTTGAGGAAGATTTTGATGATGGTCTTGATGAACCTCCTCCTCACTCACCCACTAGGCCACGATGGGCTCGAGTTACTCTTGAGGAGGCTGGTCCTCTTGTTGGTGATCCCACAGACACTCGCCGCACTCGTTCTCAGACTTTGGAATTAGTCTTTTGAGTCATGCAGTTTCAGATGATCCTCAGAAGTTTTCAGATGCTTCAGGTATTCCAGAGTGGGATAGTGTTATGGATGATGAGTATTCTTCTTTGATGAAGAATCATACTTGGGATCTTGTGCCTCTTCCTAAGGGAAGAAAGTTGGTTCGGTGCAAGTGGGTGTATCGTACCAAGTATGCAGCCGATGGTTCCATTGACAAGTACAAGGCTCGTCTTGTTGCAAAGGGGTTTTCTCAGGTTGAAGGGATTGACTATTCCGAGACCTTTGCTCCTGTTGCCAAGATGGATTCTATTCGCCTTGTCCTTGCTATAGCTGCATCACAGGATGGTCAGTATATCAGATGGATGTGAAGAGTGCTTTCTTGCATGGGGATCTTCATGAGGAGATCTATATGGAGCAGCCACCAAGTTTTGTGCAAGACTCTTCACTTGTTTGCAGGCTTCGACGTTCATTGTATGGTCTCAAACAAGCCCCTAGGGCTTGGTATGAGAAGATGGATAGTTTCTTGCTTGCTTCGGTTACACTCGCTGCCATTCTGATCCCACAGTTTATACACAGAGACATGGAGAGGATCTACTTATACTTGTGCTCTATGTGGATGATTTGATTCTCACAAGGAGTTCTACTTCCATGATTCAGAGTACACAGCGAGCATTGATGGAGCGATTTGATATGACCGACCTTGGTCTTTTGCATTACTTCCTTGGTCTTCAAATTCATCAAACTTCTGAGGGGATCTTCATTTTCCAGCAGAAGTATGCTCTTGATTTGCTTCAGAGATTTGGCATGGCTGATTGCAAGCCTGCCCCTACTCCATTCCAGTCAGGTGTTGTACTGTCTTCCAGTTGCACTACTCCTACAGTTGATCCTACCTTGTATCGGCAGTTGGTTGGCTCTTTTGTACTTGACACATAGTCGTCCTGATATTTCCTATGCGGTTGGACTTGCTTCTCACAGAGCCCATGAGAGTCATTGAAAGCCGTTTATCTTGAGATACATTCAGGGCACTACTCATTTTGGCATTCACTACACTCGTGCATCTCAGATTGTGGGCTTCACTGACTCAGATTGGGCTGGTGATGTCAATGATCGGAAGTCTACTTCTGGCTTTGTCTTTTGCCTTGGTTCTGGTCCAATTGCATGGTCATGCAAGAAGCAGACTGCTATTGCATTATCATCGACAGAGGCTGAGTATCGAGGTGTTGTGTTGGCTAGTCAGGAGGTTTTGTGGCTTCGACAGTTGATGACTGAGTTCGGATTCCCTTCCACTCAGCCCACTACTCTTTGGTGTGACAATCAGAGTGCCATTCATATTTCACGCAACCCAGTGGAGCATCAGCGGACTAAGCATATTGAGATCCACATGCACTTCATCAGGCAGCTCATCCAGGATGGTGTTCTTGCTTGGAGTATTTGACGCCAGAGAAATAGGTGACATCTTCACTAAACCTTTGGCCACCTCATTCATCTAGTTGCATCGATGCTTGGGGTGAAGGAAGTTGTCCTTTGGGGGTCTTGAGGAGTCCTCCTTCCTTCATTAGTTTTCTTTGTTTCTTTCTCTCTTTTGGAGAGGAGTTTTCTCCCATAGGGTTTTCTCCTTTTCTCCGCTTGTGAGAGTTTTTTTGTTTTGTACATGGGTACCTCATCGGCCTAGTTGCCGGGACCCATCTTTTGCATTATGCATTGGTTTGTACCTCCCTAAGTTGCACTTGGCATGTTGGTGTGAATAGTCCTGTACCTAGTTTGTCCTTTACTAGGACCTGAGGGAATTAATTCAAGTGTTACTACTTAGGATATTAGTTGTCATATCTAGATAAGTATTAGTTGTCTTATCTAGAATTTCCACTTTCCTAGGTAGTTATGAGTTAGTTGTCTCATGTGATAGGATTAAGACACTTGTCATGATCTTGTCTTATCCTATCTCTTATCCTTGCCTTTATAAGCAAGGCATCTTTAGCATATTGGTAAATAAGATGGCATATAGCATTGTATAGTATTGCATTGATCATATTGTATCATATTGCAATCCTTGTTTGGTGGAATAGCATCTTCCATTGTTGCTTCTCTCTATCTCTTGTGGAGGTTCTTTGGCGTTGCAGATTGAAGATCTTGGGTTGCTAACTTCAACAAGGGATATATTCTTTTATTGATATTATGTAGTAATTATATGGGTAGTTTGAAATGAATTAATATCTTGCTTTTATATAATATTACTATTCAAGTAAATTACTGTGAAAGAATTAGTAATTAAGTGAATAAATTAGATTAAGTTAAAAGAAAATATTAATTTTATTTAATTTTAAGTTATGTTATTTTGAGAGAAAATTGACTTAGCTATATTTCGTTAATTGAAGGATTTGATTTATATCTCAGCTAGATAAATAATCTTTTATTTGTAATAAGGAAGTGAAGTTATATATATGGAGTAGTTTATATGTGAATATATATATATATATATATATATATATATATATATATATATATATATATTTGCACACCAAGTGTATGGATTAGATTATAGTAAAAGGGAAAGGAAGAAAAGAGATAATATAATTATATAAATATTTTGTATCATCTATTCAATAGTTTCATTTGAATTTTATTCCTTGATTCGGTTCATTTGATTGTGAATTTATTAGGTTTTCCAGTTTAGGAATCAAATCTCATGATTACATTGGACAAATGTATTGGAAATTAAATAAAGAAAATTGATTATTATGTATGGATAATTGAAGAACTTAAGATGATATCCTTTTAAAAATGATCTTTTTCATCATGTTCTCCTATTCTTGAATTGTATATTGGTTGAATTGTATCATTGACATTTGTGTATTATTGTGTGAATGGTTATTAGGTGAAGTTGGTGTTTAGGAAATGAGTTTAGGAATTATGCAAGTAATGTTTCTCCTTGAATGCACTAATGGGTTGTTGTACCATTGATTACTGTAAGTGATTGTGATAATTGAGTTAGTTGGGTTGGCTTCGGATTGAGTTGTGAATTGGATGCATGCTACCATTGTTATGGTGGTTGATTTTGTTAAAGTTGTTTATTAGCCAAATGGTAAGTTTGTTGGGTAATTAGTGGTTGGGTATCATGTGAGGAGAAAATTGAAGTATCCCTTGGATGCCCTATTGGTTGATTTTACTATTGGTAATTTTGGTTGATTTTGTATTGAATTGATTATGTTAACTTTGATTGAGTTTGAAGATCTCTTTAGGAGTTTGATTGAGTTTGAAGATCTCTTTAGGATATCTCTTTAGGATATTTCTTCTTTATGATTGGATTTCATGTTGGTTATTTGTGAACTATTGCTCTTATACTTGATTTGATTATGTGGGTTTTAGCCTTGCACTTGGAAGTTGTTTTATTATGGAGATCTAGAATGAGATGGTGCATTCATCACTTTATGTGCTTACTTATTTGGCTTTGATAGTTTGTGCAAGTTGGCTTACCCAGTTGTGACTGTGAGTCTTTTGTTGCTAGTAGGGGGAGTGGCTCTCAGTGGGGGCCAATGCACAAAGTCGCGTACGAGTAACTCATTGAGAGTTTCTTTAATCAGTGATAACCTAATAATTAATTAGGGGGTTTTGGGTAGTTCTCACATTAATAGAAGATAATGGAATGCCTCGCTCATGGCTTAAGTACTTGTTTAGGCTTGAGATGAGTAGGAAGGCTTGGAATGGAAAAGATCAACTTCCTTGTCCTTTTGAAAGTTATGTTGACCCCGCATGAGTGAGAATGGGGGCCGAGGATCAGTTGAGGTTTCCATGGTTTAACCAGGATGGGGGTCAGAAATCTAGGAAGATCCGCATTGGGTAACCCATATCGAGCTCATGTGATGACACTCTTCCCATTAGCAACCTTTCTTTCTTTTTTTGTTTCCCCTTGTTGTTCATGTACCTCTAGAAGCAATTGTACTTTATCATTATTGTTGCATTTGTTTGTGGAGTCTTGTTAGCCTTTTCTACTTGATTTTTTTTATGTTGTGGGTCCTTCTTATCATCTCCTAGCATGGGGGGTGGACCTTAGGGTCCACATGGTCGGGTGGAATGTGCTATGCACCCCATTGGGTTCCCTGTCAAAAATCGTGATGCGCAGAGTTGTACTATTTGCAATGACTCTAGAGCTTTACCAAAGTTGGAACCAGTATTGATGCTATGTTTACATTCATTTCAGTTGTATCACTTTATGTTATTGGTTATTTCAATCCCGTTCATGTTGGGAAGCACTGTTGTACCATTGTAACCTTTGAAATGATGTGAACTCATATAATAAATGTAATTTATATATATTCTTGGTAATTATAATGTGTTCTCATATGGATGTTTATCATTGATGTATTGTAATGGATGTATGTACATTGTATACTTTTTCTATATCATGGTTTAAGTCGATGAATACTTGTGAGTAGATGTTCATCGTTATGGAAATGGATTATGTTAGGAAGTTTCACAAGTAATGCAATCATGTTACCCCAGAGGACTAGTTAGATGTTGTGTATGTATAGTTTCGCTATTAGTGTTGTATGTTAATTTACATTACATGTTAGTTATATATTTAAAAATAAAAAATAAAAATTATGCTATAATTGTTAGTTATAAGTTGTCCTTTGGGGTTTTTGTGGCGAGATGTTACAAACTTGCCCGCGTGACAAAGTGATCATATCCAAGGTCACTCAGAAGGTGTTATATGCTAACTATGAAAGGTTGGATAGGAAATTGAAGAAGCGTGAGGTAGAGTTGGAAAATGTGAAGGAAACAATGAGTAGACTGTAGAAAGAGATATGAGCCAGAGAAGCTGAAATGACCTGTGTAAGGAAAATTCAAGGCCAACAAGGGGAAACATCCAAGTTACTTGTTGAAGCTTAGAGTGAACAAGTTAAGCTTCATGCTGAAATTGAAAATATGAAGAGAGAGCAAGATGGTGTTCGATCCCAAACTTTCGACAATCTTCAAAAATCCCAAGCGGAAGCAGAAGAGTCAAGAAAAGAGATCAGAAGGTTGAGCTTAGAATTGAAAAATTCCCTCAGAGAGAGAAGTCAAATGGAGGAAAGTGCATGAACAAGAGAGCCTTATTTTAACCAGGAGCTAGCTGTTGCACGAGGATCTGCAACCCTCCCGATAATGAAGAAACTGGTAACCATGCATTGGGAGCGGATCACAGTTGGTGTTACCGTTCTTGGGCCCACTCTACAATTCTTAAGAGATGTTCAGGAATTGAATGGTAAGGTTGGCTTGATGGCCAATCACTTCATGCAAAAATTCTCACCTTGAGTGGTGGAATCACATAGCTTCATTTCCAAGTTATGCATACCCACTAATAAAGCTCTAGGAAATGCGGGGATTCCCGATTGGTGGGTCGCTTCTATCAAAGCTAATGAGATCATCAACTGTCACAAGATTGCAGAAAAATGTAAAGAGTGTCAGATGATGTTGAACAAGTGGGTCATCGAGATCAAGAAGAACTTCAGCGTCTTGGTTAGCTTTGGGATACCTCCTCTTCTTTCACCAGATGAAGATGTGTTGACAGTTGAGTAGGTCACAAATGTGATCCAATATAAAATTTAGACCTTTGCGGAACTACCAGGTCCAAGTACAACACCCATGCCTGATGATATTGAGCGCAAGATTTATCCTCTTTCTTGACTCTATTATCACCTTGGATTGGTTTCTTCCAGATGGGGATTTGTCTCTTTTAAAGAGGTTTCTGAGCTAGAGCAAGCATATTGACATATCCGTACTCTTCTCCTACCAACTGATGCAGATTGGGAGGTGTAACATTTCTCTTTCATCAAACTCCAAGAAATACCAGAGTCCTAGGTTCGTTCCTTTGCAAGCGATGACCCCCTACGAGTCACCAAAATTGTGAAGCATTTTTTCCTTGATCTTTTGATTTTTAGCTTGTTTAATGCTTTCAATTTTGGATGTGCCCGTGCTCAAGTAAAGTTATCGAAAAGGTACGCAACGTGCCATGTGGTGGTTGTGAAACTTTGATTTTTCACCTTCCTTTTGGGAGAGATTCGGGACACATGTTGTCTCATCAAAGATTTTGTAAGAAGTTATATTCATTAGCTCGAAAGTCTCTGCCTATTTGAAACATCATTTCTTCACTGTGGGCAGATTGTGCTTCTTACGAAGAGATATCTTTTGGGAGTTTGTCGAAGCTTGCTAGCCTTTTCCTTTTCTTGGTTTTAGGGATGGAAGCTTTGAGTTGATTCCTTTAGGTGATGTGATCTGTCGATTGGACCCTTTTTCCAAGTTGTGTTTCTATGATTTGATCATTTACAGGCCTCTATCTTTGCTAAATATTTGAAAAGAATTAATGTGGTATATGAGAATTGATGAGCAAAGATTGTTGTGACCTAACCAAGGATCTATGATCAGATCATGTGCTATCAAAATCCAACACCTAGAAGTGATTACTTTTGGGTTATGGCGATGTTTTCTTCTTTCTACAACTATAAAAGAGAGGCGATGACAAATGAAAGGGTTGGAAAATTCCAAGTTTCAATTTCCTTCATCAAGGACAAGTTTCTTTATTTTTCTTAGGATATAGAACTATTTTCAAAATTAAAGTTGCATAACTACTTTTCTCTAGCATGTTATATCTTTTAAGGCTTAAACTATTTTTGGATTGGCATCCAACCTCTTTTTTAAAGTTCATTGTATATTTAAAGCACAAATCATTGAGAATAAATTGTTTAGACTGTGCATGTATGGCCTTTATCAAGCTTTATTTCTTTACGTTTTTGTTTTGAATGAAGCACTGTGTCTTGCAAGTTGAATTCGAATGGTTTGTGTAGCTAATTTCCATGTTGTATGCTTGTATAGTAGAATAATAACGTTTGAAAATTGGACTATGTCATTGTACTTCTCTATTTCTATGAAAGGTTGTTGTCTTATTATATTATGTTGTATTAGGAGGAAGAGTTCATGCAATTTCTAAATGTTTTTCCTGTTACCCTTAGAAATTTTTATGGTTGAAAAGACCTTAATGAACATTGCTTGTGAGAAGATTTGAAAGTCTGAATTCTACTTGTTGTTAGCCTTTGTTATTAGTTCTCTTTCCAACGATGAAGGGTTGTGGTGTTCTGTGTCTAATTATATCAATCATAGGAATGTTTGGGTTTGAAATGTTGTAAAGCATTGGTGCATCACCATTTTTATGTTTTAATTTACATTTCCTTCTACCCTTTTCTCCAAACCCCAAAGAAGATTCAACTTTCTATAAAAATATCGGGGGTATTCAGTGAGGCACAAATTGATCCCCCACTCATTGAATTTCCCATAACACTGTCAGAGAGGCGCAAGCTTTGATGATCAACAAAAACATTTTTTTTTTAATTGTATTCTCAACTAGGACCCCTAGTAGAACATGTTTCCTTCATCATGGGTTCGCAAAGAAAGAAATTGAAGAACTTTCCCCTGAGGAGGGAACAACTTTTCCTATGGGAGAAGCCTTGAATTTTCCCTCACGAGGGGGAATTTTCTTCCTTTTGAATTCCTTGATGAAGTGAGCATCTTTCAAAAGGATTCCCTAATGTTGAATCAATTTGCGAAAAACATCCTTTCACTTTCAAACAATGTGTATCCCTTGAGTGGACCTCTTTCCTTTTGAAGGGTTCCTGAGGGACCCCTTTGAAAGCTCTCTCTTTAATTTTTGACTATCCACATGTTGTCTGCTTGTCTGACTGTGTGGCTACTTTTTGTTTTCTAACATGTTTTATCTGCAGATTAACATGTTGTTTTGCAGGTGTGACTATGAAGTTGCTTTCTAGTATGACTCTATGGAGTCCCCTTACACTAGGCTTCCTTTAGGAGAGAATACCTAGAGGACACATTCTTTGCAAGTTCGAGGGCCTATGAGAGTTTTTATCCTGTGGGATTTTTCCATTGTTGGTTTGCGGACCTTTGGTGTACTTTGTTCAACTTTGTAGTTTCGAGGAGCTACGAAGTCCTTTGTTCGAACCTCCTCGAGAGAGAGTACCTATGAAGTTATTTTCCCACCCTGCGCTTTCGAGCCTGCCAGATTGTGCTTTACTTCCTCAATGGTTCAAGTATACATTTCTAAACTCTTCAATCTACTTTACCGAACAATCATTAACACTCGTCCTCACTAAAGTGGGGGGAAGATGTATAGGAGCAAATTTGCACCCCTTGTGTAAGTTCCTCTTTTGCATCCCTCCACCTTAGAGAATCAAACCCGGTTGTGAAATTCCACATCACTCATCCAAAATGAATTCACTTGGTGCTTGTATTTTGTGTTGGTGGGGGATTTATTGTTAGGGATGCAACCGTGACACATGGAAATCTATGTGGCATGCTATCATCCCTAATAGATTCCTACCCCTAGAGTTTGCAAGGACATTACGTTCTCCATTGGGCATGAAGCGTAATGCCTTTGTGTCGACCAACCATCCCGAAAATGACTCTGTCCCTCCTAATCTCCCTTCTAATGGATATTTTTCAAAACCATTCCATCTTCTTCACAATTCTAGACATTCACTTGCTCTCTCTCATCCTTTTGGAATCTATTAAGCATTACTCAACAACTTTATTCTTCATCAACTTCACTAAGAACGTGTTGTGCTACCATAAAAGCTATGATTTTGGTGTCTTATGAGACCTCCTTCATCACTGTTGTGGCCGTGTCGACTTTTCCAAGATCGTATTCTTGCGTTTTCCCTTCATTGGCCTTGAGTGCCTTTGGGTGAAGGTGGTATTGCTTCATTCTCCTTCTTTTGTGGTGGTTTGATAAGTAGCATTATGATTTTCATAGTGTTCATATTCTTTCTTTCTATTTCCTTTATCACATTTTCTATCTTGTAGCTTTCTTGGTTGCTTGTGGAGGTGGAAACACCAAAGTGGGGGTTTGACTAAGGAAAACCCCTATACAACCCAACATTTTTCCTCTCTTGGTTGTGTGTAGTTCTACGTGTCTGTGGAGCTTGCTCGTGAGCTGTACTTTCAATGAGTTGATATTTGCAATCCCTTTTTTCTCTATCCCCTTTATCATCTTTATAATGATTCATTATATTTCATTATTCTATTCATTTTGTTAAAATTTATTAGCTAGACTACAAGTGGGTTTTTTGGTAGTCGGGACTATACTTTTTCACTTTCTAATCATGTGGATGCCAGTGCCCTAGAGATATGCCAGTGTGTCACACTATCATACTTGACCCACACTATCGTCCTCGGGCAGAGAGCTATTTGAGGTGCAATTCAGATTCCAAAAACTGGCACGTCTAGTCTCATTCACATATTTGGATAAGTAGAGTGACAAAATCACTTGAGAGTGCTCTTCATTCTCTATCTTTGACCTAAAAACTCACTTAACTTGAGGCAAGATCGGGCAACCCTCCACTCTCAGCTCTTCGTGACTTGGATCCTTTGTGTGGTTGGCCCCCCTACCTTACACTAGTAATTTTAGAGGAAGAGGTAATAATTTCAAGGGAATAAGTATCAATTTCAAAGGAATAGGAAGAGGAAGAGATAGAAACAATGGAGACTACAATAAAAGGAATGTTCAATAATTTCATGCAATAAGTTTTTAAAATATGCATTAGAATGTTGGAGTAAACAAGGTGAAACAAAAAATGAAATGCTTATAGTATTTTTGAAGATAAATAAAATGTATTCATTTTTTTCTTTTGTACAAATTTCAATGAAAATAATGTATGGTATATTGATTCTATATTTTCTTCAAATATGACAGATCTAATGAGCATTTATTTGTCAATTTGGATGAAAAGCATCAAAATACAATGGTATTAGTAGATAATCAATCTCATAGAAGTAAAGATAAGGGTACTATTGCAATTACAACAAAATATGGGGAAGTAAAACATGTCAATGAAACACTGTACTGGTTCCAACACTAAAAAAGAATGTGTTGTCCATTGGACAAATTTTATAGAGAAATTATTAAGTAAATTTTGATGAGAATGAATGCATAATAAGAGATAAGTTAAAATGGAATGCAATTGTTGCAAGAACAAAGATGACATGTGAGAGGATGTTTCCTCTTTATTTCACCCATAGAAACCAAGCATTGAGGTCTAGTGAAATGAATGAAAGTAAAATTTTGCACTAAAGATATTGTCACCTTAGTTTTAGTGGGTTAATTTTACTCAAGAGATTAAAAATGGTTGATGTTCTACCTTTCATTTAAAATACAAAACAAGTTTGTGAAGAATATATTATTGGAAAAAACATAGGGTTAGATTTCCAATTGTCAAATCTACTAGAGTTAAGCAACATCTTGAGATAATCCATATTGATTTGTGTGGTCTGATGGAAACACCTTCTTTTAATAAATCTATATTTTTTAACCTTCATTGATGATCACTCAAGAAAAACTTGGGTATATTGTTTGGATACAATATCATAAGTGTTTGAAGTTGGTTAAAAAAATTGGTAAGTTTTACATCAAAGTGATAAGGTTAGACAATGGAGGTGAGCATAAATTAAATCATTTTCTAGATTTTTGAAAAATCATGGGATCAAAAGAGGGTTCATTACTCTCTACACTCCACAAAAAAATGGAGTTGCTGAAAGAAAGAATAGGACAATTTTTGAAATGGCAAGGAGTATGATGAAAGAGAAGAATTTAGATAAAATTAATTATCAGGGCAGAAGCAATATGCACAACAATGTATCTTCTAAGTTTAAGTCCTACAAAACAAATTAAATGAATGAATCCTAAACAAGTGTGATCTGGGATAACACCAAATCTTGTTGACTTTAGAGTATTTGGGTGTGTTTCTTATTCATTCATACAAAAAGAATAAAGATCTAAGTTAGATTATAAATGCCTAAAATGCATTTTTATTGGTTATGGATATGAAAATAAAGGATACATGTATGATCTAGTAGAGAAAAATATTGTGATAAGCAAAGATGTGGTATTTATAAGGCAACAAAATATACCAAATAAAATGAAGCAAAGGGAGAAGGGATAGTGATTAATGAAGCTGAAGAGGAATTAGAAGAAGAAAATGAACCTAAATCATCTAATGCATGAATAAGAGAATATAAAAAATATCAAAGGACATAAAAGAATCATCTATAAACTCTTATATTGGCTTCAAGTTTTGAGAAAATGAGAACAAGAGTTCTCAAGAAAAAGTAAATTATGCATTGATGACTCAAATCATGGAAAATAATGAGCCAAAAACTTTAGAACAAGCTCAAGAAAAATAAGAGTGGATTGAAGTAGTGAATAGTGAAATAAAAATAATTGAAAAGAATGACACATGGATTTAGTTCAACTACTTGGTAAATAAATTATTGGTACAATGTGGATGTAAAACCAAGTATAAATATGATGGAAATATTGATAAGCACAAGGCTAGATTTGTATCCAAAGGGTACACTCAACAGGAGGGTATGTATTATACTGAAATGTTTGCACTTTTCATAAGAATGGATATTATCAAATTGGTTTTGGCTTTGGCAGCTCAATAGAGTTGGACAATTTATCAAATGGATGCAAAGAGTTCATTTTTGAATGGATATATTGATGAGGAAGTATATGTTTCACAACCTAAATGTCTTGAAATATACCATATAAAGAACATTATATTTATAGATTAAGGAAGGTCTTGTATGGTCTTAAAAATGAACCAAGGGCATGGTATTCAAGGATAGACTCATACCTACAAAAAAAAAATTCTAAGAAGTAAATCAGATCCAACTCTTTATATTAGGAGTTTAGATAAGGATATTTTTATCTTATATATCTATGTTTATGCTCTTATCTATAATAAAAATAATTTAGTTGTATTTGTAGAGTTTAGAGAAGCTATGATTGTTGAATTTGAATTGATACATTTGGGACACATGCACTACTCTGTTGGTATAGAATTACGGTAAAATAAATATGGAATATTCATGTCTTAGAAAAACTATACTTCAGACATCCTACAAAAATTTCAGATGAAGAGTTGTATACCAATTGCAACACCTATTGTATTTGGACTTAAGATGTCTAGCTTTAAAGATGTGTTAGATCCAGTGAGCATCACTCTATACTAACAATTGATTGGAAGGTTGATCTACTTAACTACTACTTGACTTGATATCACATATGTGGTGAGTTTGGTATCTAGATTAATGTCAGGTCCTAAGAAACCACATTGGAGTGTAGCTAAGATGATTCTTAGATATATCAAAGGGGAATTGAGTTATGGTCTCAAATTTTAGCATTCAAAGGATAACGAGTTGGTTGGATATATACATTTAGATTGGGCAAGCTTCACATATGATAGAAAGTCTACTTCTAGTTACACATTTAGTCTTGGTTGGGTAGTATTCTCTTGGAAGTCCAAGAAACAACCAATTGTCTCACCTTCTACATTAGAGGACAAATATAAAGCTACAACATTAGTAGCTTTCCAAACTATGTGGTTGAGAAGACTACTAGATGATTTTCACCAAATATAAAATAGATCTACGTTATTGTATTGTGACAAGGGCCAGTGTAGGATCATGGGGGTCCAAACTAGGCCCTTAAGTGCCAATGAAAATTTAGAATAAAAGCGTTAGGAAACTTGACATAAAAAATTGAATAAGTTATTAACATAATTTTAAAATATGTAAGAATAAAATTTGTAGAAAATTGAATGTAATTTCTAAGATACTATTCCATTTTTGGGAAAAAGTAAATCTATTTGGTGAAAATTTGAAATTTCAATGCATTAGTACTAAATTTTTAGGAAAAAATAAGGAGCAGGTGTATGTCTAACTAACCTAAGTACAAGCAAAAAATAATATATATTTTTTGAAACTTTGAATATAAGTAGAGGAAACATGCCTAAATGTGCCGCATTTTTTTTGTAATTTTTTTGCAAGTAAATAATTAGTTATGAATTTTTTATTAAAACTTTTCAAAAATATTTAAACTTGTTTGTCTGACCACCATAACTAGGTCAAAATTTTATGAAATTCAATTTTTTTTAATATTGTCTAGTATGGGAAGCATAGAATGTGTTGCATCTTTTGGATTCAAAAAATATGAAATTATTTAAGAATTAAAGATGTTTTTTAATTAGCCTATCAATCAAGACTTTAGTAAAAATGTATGTAGAAAATTAATAATAATTACTATTTAATTCCAATTAAGGCATATATTATATTTTTGGAAAGCTAATAATTTTCCCAATAAACCCTTTTTATTTCATCAAATTCAGATTAAAAAAAGGTCGTCACCCACTTTTTTGTCATATCGCCACTTTTTAGACCCCCATGATCCCACACTCACCCACAACATGAGTGCTATAAAAATGTTAAAAGAATCTAGTGTTTCATAGAAAAACCAAACATTATTGAGATTCAATGACACTATATCAGGGAATTGGTTCAACGAGGATTACTTGAGATTGTGTACTATAGTACATTTAAGATTAGATAGAAAATATTTTCACAAAGGCTCTAGCTCGTGAAAGGTTCCAAAATATTAGAGATCTAATTCATGTTCTTCCTAATGGTCATTATGGGGAGAATGAAAATAATAATTCCCATTAGGGGAAATTTTGACAAGGAGGCCATTAGCTAAATCCATTTCAACGCAAATACAAAAACATCTGGAATTTTGATAGTTGATAGTTTCCTTCAGAGAACAGTGATATCTACCACTTGGCCATTTCCAATAGCCCTCAAGTAGTCAAGTTCCTAGAATTGAATAGGAAGATACAATAGTCTTATTGATAGAAATGTAGTGGTGAAATTTTTTGTATGTGGGTTGAATCAGGAAACCAAGGTTTCACACACAAAAAATCACCTTGATAGAGCCTTGAAAAAATTTCCAGCACCAACACCTTGTCTTCCTATGAATCAAACTCTAAAATGAAGAACCTATTTGCACAAGGATAAATGATTATTTCACCAACCATGTATTCCTTCCATTTCTCTGAAACCCATGCATGCAAATTGCATAGCTTTGGCCAAGTCTTTGTAAAATGGCATATTAGGGTGTGATCAGATAAAAAATCCTCCCTATTTGTCGCCAAGATATCTAAACATACTTTTGGTGATTTTGAATAGGGCCACACAGGGAAATCTGAATGTTTGAGACCATTAATAGTAGTGACAGCATGTTGAAAGCCCGAAGGACCCCCATCGCAAAGATTATTAGGAAATATGTTCCCTAGCCTCTAATAACCAGAGTGACATGGGCAAGAGTTCCCACATCTACACTACAAATCAGAAGCCTTAATGGCAAGATAAAAATCCATTCTACTACCAAAAACCCTACCTAAATGTGTCAACACATTATCGCCATGGTTGTCTTTGAAACCACCCTCAAAAGGAGCGAGCATAAAAAACCTTGGAGCAACACACAACATTTCTTTGTTCAAGAATGAAAAAAATTATTAACTGTATACACAACAACTCATTTTTTTTAATTACTGTATAATTCACCTCAACATCTATGAAAGTTTTACTTATGTAATAGATGATATAGAAGAGTACATCATCCTTCTAGACCAATACAATTCCCATTGAAGTATCTGAGGCATTAGTATGAATATGAAATGGTAATTCCCAATTCGGCCTACATAAGACTAGTGTGGTAAAAAAAAAATCTTTAATTGTTTCAAAGGTTTGTTTATATTTTGTCATCCATGAGAAAATACTATATTTTCCTAACAAGATAAAAAGTGGTGAGGAAATTTTACTAAAATTTTGAATAAACCTTCGGCAATAGCCTACATGTCCTAAGAAACTACAAACATATTTTGGCAAGTAGGTGTAGGTAAATCTTGAATTATTTGAACCTTTTTAGGATCAACTTCACCCCTTTAGAATAATGATGTGACTGTGTGGGAAAACACAATCAAATCAATCAATCCTTTATCAAAGTCTTAACACCTCAAACACAATGAATTCTTCACAAATCCACTATTTCTTTAGTAGGGCAACAAACTAGGTATTTTTGCCATAACTTGCAGGAGGTTCCAAACCCACAACCCCAAACTTCTTATTTTGATACCCATTGGCACTTTTTACAAATATATCTCATTTGAAAGTATGACTATTTTGGAACAAATCCTTCCAAAAACTCATCATCATCAAGCATAATTCTTGAATAAAGCCTAATTAGGCTTTGTTTCATAGGTCACTTTGTGATTTTTACAACCTAGACCTCAAAATCTCATACCACCAGCCCATACATATCCAATATGGTCTACACAAATAATTCCAACCCTTTCAAAACACTTCCCAAGAGTTTTCTATCAAACCCTACCATCTATGCATCATTCTTGCTTAAAAAACATGAGTTTAATCATCTAGGGCATCAACCAAATTGCCCAAATCCTCAACCCCCGCTCCTACAAACTTGAAACACTCAATACACATCATAAATACTTCCATTCCACCAGTTATCGGGCCATTTCACTGGTGGAATGGCTCAAAACTCCATTTTTTCACTCTAAGTACCCAAAACCTAGGTTTTCAAAGTGGTTTGGAGTAAAATGCTTCTAAAATGCTCAAAACTGAATGAAATTCGATGAGACCAAGTTTGTTGGAAAGTAGATTCAATTCCACATAAAATCCAATCAATTAGAGTCCACTTG
>VDFB02047230.1:240464631-240508576 GCA_007258455.2 Sequoia sempervirens | reverse complement strand
TTGTGAGCATCTTACTAGGGAGGAGACCAAGTTAATTCAGTTGGATGCCTTACCTAATTCTAAGAATCATGCTCTAATGGCTCAAACATCCAAGGGTAAAGGAAAGAACAAGAAGAAGCCCAAAGCAGAATCATCTTCTAGTAGTGAGAATCCCTCCAAACCGAAGCCGAAGAACAATCAGAAGTCCACTCAATCTCCTTCTTCTTCTACCTCTGGAGATTCTTCCTCCAAGTCCAAGAAAAAGAACGGAGATCCTTGTTCATTTTGTGGCAAAACTGGACATGATGCATCTCATTGCTTTAAGAGATTAGAGGCCTTAGAGGAAGCCATGAAGAAGCACAATATTTCAGTGGCTAAGCCTTCTTCAATGGGCAAAGGGCAAGCTCTTTCTGCACGAGCTATGCATTCACCTTCAGATAGTTGGATTCTTGATTCAGGTGCCTCACATCACATGACAAATTCAAGAGATCTTCTTGATTCTATAGTTCATACTTCTACTTCTCAGATTGCAGTTGGGAACTCTTCACAGATTCCAGTTTTGGGGACAGGCTCCGTTCAAATGCTAGATGGGTGCATTGAGGATGTTTTACTTGTTCCTGATATTTCAGCGAATCTTCTTTCCGTATATCAGATTTGTCATTCTGGAGATGGGAAGTTAGTTGAGTTTTCTCCACAAAATGTGACTATTAGACAGTTACAAGATCCTGAGAAGGTTGTCGCAACAGGAGTAGTTGATCATGAGAATCATTTGTATCGATTTGATGGATTTGAGTCTACATCAAGTTCATGTTTTGTTGCTCATGCTGATTCAATGAGCAAGCTTTGGCATGAGAGATTTGGGCACTTGAATTATAGATATCTTCAGCAAATGAAAGCATGTAACTTAGTGGTTGGTCTTCCAAAGATCACTTGCACAGATGGTGTTTGTCAAGGATGTGTTCTTGGCAAGCAACATCAAGATCCTTTTCCTAAGGGTCGCGCTACACGTGCAACCACACCCCTTGAGTTGGTCCATAGTGATCTTATGTCATTCCCAACTCCTTCTTTTTCAGGGGCCAAGTATGTGCTAACATTCATTGATGATTTTTCTCGCCGGACATGGGTCTATTTTTTGAAGCTCAAGAGTGAAGTCCTCACCAACTTCAAGACTTTCAAATTATTTGTGGAGAAGCAGTCAGGTTTTTCTCTTCGACAAATACGCACCGATAATGGGGGGGAGTATGTTAATCAGGCATTTCAAGATTTTTGCAGTGCGAATGGTATTCTTCATCAGCACACAGTTCCTTACACTCCTCAGCAGAATGGTGTGGCCGAGAGAAAGAATAGGACTCTCAGGGAAATGGCCAATTGTATGATTCAGTCTAGGTCCATGGCTCCCGCCTTTTGGGCCGAAGCTGTCAATTGTGCTAACTATATTCAGAATCGTATGCCCCACAAGGCAGTGCGAAATATGACCCCTGAGGAGGCTTGGTCTCATCGCAAGCCAAATGTTTCCTTCTTCAGAGTATTCGGTAGTGAGGCTTGGGCATTCATTCCGAATGGTCAGCGTAAATCCATGGAGAAGAAGAGTCAGCGTTACATTTTTGTTGGCTATTGTGAGGATGTGAAGGCATACAGATTATTTGATCCTAACACACGAGAGGTACATTTCCGACGTGATGTTCAGTTTTCTAAGACCTTCACCCAGCTTGATCCTCCTTCGACTTCTTCTTCATCACAACCTACTCAGTCTTCTTCAGTTGATTCTACTTTGCTACTTGAGGAAGATTTTGATGATGGTCTTGATGAACCTCCTCCTCACTCACCCACTAGGCCACGATGGGCTCGAGTTACTCTTGAGGAGGCTGGTCCTCTTGTTGGTGATCCCACAGACACTCGCCGCACTCGTTCTCAGACTTCTGGAATTAGTCTTTTGAGTCATGCAGTTTCAGATGATCCTCAAAAGTTTTCAGATGCTTCAGGTATTCCAGAGTGGGATAGTGCTATGGATGATGAGTATTCTTCTTTGATGAAGAATCATACTTGGGATCTTGTGCCTCTTCCCAATGGAAGAAAGTTGGTTCGGTGCAATTGGGTGTATCATACCAAGTATGTAGCAGATGGTTCCATTGACAAGTACAAGGCTTGTCTTGTTGCAAAGGGGTTTTCTCAGGTTGAAGGGATTGACTATTCTGAGACCTTTGCTCCTGTTGCCAAGATGGATTCTATTCGCCTTGTCCTTGCTATAGCTGCATCACAAGGATGGTCAGTATATCAGATGGATGTGAAGAGTGCTTTCTTGCATGGGGATCTTCATGAGGAGATCTATATGGAGCAGCCACCAAGTTTTGTGCAAGACTCTTCACTTGTTTGCAGGCTTCGACGTTCATTGTATGGTCTCAAACAAGCCCCTAGGGCTTGGTATGAGAAGATGGATAGTTTCTTGCTTGCTTCTGGTTACACTCGCTGCCATTCTGATCCCACAGTTTATACACAGAGACATGGAGAGGATCTACTTATACTTGTGCTCTATGTGGATGATTTGATTCTCACAAGGAGTTCTACTTCCATGATTCAGAGTACACAGCGAGCATTGATGGAGCGATTTGATATGACCGACCTTGGTCTTTTGCATTACTTCCTTGGTCTTCAAATTCATCAAACTTCTGAGGGGATCTTCATTTTCCAGCAGAAGTATGCTCTTGATTTGCTTCAGAGATTTGGCATGGCTGATTGCAAGCCTGCCCCTACTCCATTCCAGTCAGGTGTTGTACTGTCTTCCAATTGCACTACTCCTATAGTTGATCCTACCTTGTATCGGCAGTTGGTTGGCAATCTTTTGTACTTGACACATAGTCGTCCTGATATTTCCTTTGCGGTTGGACTTGTCTCTCACTTCTCACTGGAGCCTCATGAGAGTCATTGGAAAGCCGCCAAGCGTATCTTGAGATACATTCAGGGCACTACACATTTTGGCATTCACTACACTTCAGGTGCATCTCAGATTGTGGGCTTCACTGACTCAGATTGGGCTGGTGATGTCAATGATCGGAAGTCTACTTCTGGCTTTGTCTTTTGCCTTGGTTCTGGTCCAATTGCATGGTCATGCAAGAAGCAGACTGCTATTGCATTATCATTGACAGAGGCTGAGTATCGAGGTGTTGTGTTGGCTAGTCAAGAGGTTTTGTGGCTTCGACAGTTGATGACTGAGTTCAGATTCCCTTCCACTCAGCCCACTACTCTTTGGTGTGACAATCAGAGTGCCATTCATATTTCACGCAACCCAGTGGAGCATCAGTGGACTAAGCATATTGAGATCCACATGCACTTCATCAGGCAGCTCATCCAGGATGGTGTTCTCAGCTTGGAGTATTTGCCTACAGATCAGCAGGTTGCAGACATCTTCACTAAACCTTTGGCATCACCTCGTTATCTTCAGTTGCGATCGATGCTTGGGGTGAAGGAAGTTGTCCTTGGGGGGTCTTGAGGAGTCCTCCTTCATTAGTTTTCTTTGTTTCTTTTCTCTTTTGGAGAGGAGTTTTCTCCCACAGGGTTTTTCTCCTTTTCTCCGCTTGTGAGAGTTTTTTGTTTTGTACATGGGTACCTCATCAGGCCTAGTTGCCGGGACCCATCTTTTGCATTATGCATTGGTTTGTACCTCCCTAAGTTGCACTTAAGGGGGGGTGTTGGTGTGAATAAGTCTTGTACCTAGTTTATTCCTTTACTAGGGACTTAGGGGACTTAATTCACATGTTAAGTTTACTTAAGATATTAGTTGTCATATCTAGATAAGTATTAGTTGTCTTATCTAGAATTTCCACTTTCCTAGGTAGTTATGAGTTAGTTGTCTCATGTGATAGGATTAAGACACTTGTCATGATCTTGTCTTATCCTATCTCTTATCCTTGCCTTTATAAGCAAGGCATCTTTAGCATATTGGTAAATAAGATGGCATATAGCATTGTATAGTATTGCATTGATCATATTGTATCATATTGCAATCCTTGTTTGGTGGAATAGCATCTTCCATTGTTGCTTCTCTCTATCTCTTGTGGAGGTTCTTTGGCGTTGCAGATTGAAGATCTTGGGTTGCTAACTTCAACAAGGGATATATTCTTTTATTGATATTATGTAGTAATTATATGGGTAGTTTGAAATGAATTAATATCTTGCTTTTATATAATATTACTATTCAAGTAAATTACTGTGAAAGAATTAGTAATTAAGTGAATAAATTAGATTAAGTTAAAAGAAAATATTAATTTTATTTAATTTTAAGTTATGTTATTTTGAGAGAAAATTGACTTAGCTATATTTCGTTAATTGAAGGATTTGATTTATATCTCAGCTAGATAAATAATCTTTTATTTGTAATAAGGAAGTGAAGTTATATATATGGAGTAGTTTATATGTGAATATATATATATATATATATATATATATATATATATATATATATATATATTTGCACACCAAGTGTATGGATTAGATTATAGTAAAAGGGAAAGGAAGAAAAGAGATAATATAATTATATAAATATTTTGTATCATCTATTCAATAGTTTCATTTGAATTTTATTCCTTGATTCGGTTCATTTGATTGTGAATTTATTAGGTTTTCCAGTTTAGGAATCAAATCTCATGATTACATTGGACAAATGTATTGGAAATTAAATAAAGAAAATTGATTATTATGTATGGATAATTGAAGAACTTAAGATGATATCCTTTTAAAAATGATCTTTTTCATCATGTTCTCCTATTCTTGAATTGTATATTGGTTGAATTGTATCATTGACATTTGTGTATTATTGTGTGAATGGTTATTAGGTGAAGTTGGTGTTTAGGAAATGAGTTTAGGAATTATGCAAGTAATGTTTCTCCTTGAATGCACTAATGGGTTGTTGTACCATTGATTACTGTAAGTGATTGTGATAATTGAGTTAGTTGGGTTGGCTTCGGATTGAGTTGTGAATTGGATGCATGCTACCATTGTTATGGTGGTTGATTTTGTTAAAGTTGTTTATTAGCCAAATGGTAAGTTTGTTGGGTAATTAGTGGTTGGGTATCATGTGAGGAGAAAATTGAAGTATCCCTTGGATGCCCTATTGGTTGATTTTACTATTGGTAATTTTGGTTGATTTTGTATTGAATTGATTATGTTAACTTTGATTGAGTTTGAAGATCTCTTTAGGAGTTTGATTGAGTTTGAAGATCTCTTTAGGATATCTCTTTAGGATATTTCTTCTTTATGATTGGATTTCATGTTGGTTATTTGTGAACTATTGCTCTTATACTTGATTTGATTATGTGGGTTTTAGCCTTGCACTTGGAAGTTGTTTTATTATGGAGATCTAGAATGAGATGGTGCATTCATCACTTTATGTGCTTACTTATTTGGCTTTGATAGTTTGTGCAAGTTGGCTTACCCAGTTGTGACTGTGAGTCTTTTGTTGCTAGTAGGGGGAGTGGCTCTCAGTGGGGGCCAATGCACAAAGTCGCGTACGAGTAACTCATTGAGAGTTTCTTTAATCAGTGATAACCTAATAATTAATTAGGGGGTTTTGGGTAGTTCTCACATTAATAGAAGATAATGGAATGCCTCGCTCATGGCTTAAGTACTTGTTTAGGCTTGAGATGAGTAGGAAGGCTTGGAATGGAAAAGATCAACTTCCTTGTCCTTTTGAAAGTTATGTTGACCCCGCATGAGTGAGAATGGGGGCCGAGGATCAGTTGAGGTTTCCATGGTTTAACCAGGATGGGGGTCAGAAATCTAGGAAGATCCGCATTGGGTAACCCATATCGAGCTCATGTGATGACACTCTTCCCATTAGCAACCTTTCTTTCTTTTTTTGTTTCCCCTTGTTGTTCATGTACCTCTAGAAGCAATTGTACTTTATCATTATTGTTGCATTTGTTTGTGGAGTCTTGTTAGCCTTTTCTACTTGATTTTTTTTATGTTGTGGGTCCTTCTTATCATCTCCTAGCATGGGGGGTGGACCTTAGGGTCCACATGGTCGGGTGGAATGTGCTATGCACCCCATTGGGTTCCCTGTCAAAAATCGTGATGCGCAGAGTTGTACTATTTGCAATGACTCTAGAGCTTTACCAAAGTTGGAACCAGTATTGATGCTATGTTTACATTCATTTCAGTTGTATCACTTTATGTTATTGGTTATTTCAATCCCGTTCATGTTGGGAAGCACTGTTGTACCATTGTAACCTTTGAAATGATGTGAACTCATATAATAAATGTAATTTATATATATTCTTGGTAATTATAATGTGTTCTCATATGGATGTTTATCATTGATGTATTGTAATGGATGTATGTACATTGTATACTTTTTCTATATCATGGTTTAAGTCGATGAATACTTGTGAGTAGATGTTCATCGTTATGGAAATGGATTATGTTAGGAAGTTTCACAAGTAATGCAATCATGTTACCCCAGAGGACTAGTTAGATGTTGTGTATGTATAGTTTCGCTATTAGTGTTGTATGTTAATTTACATTACATGTTAGTTATATATTTAAAAATAAAAAATAAAAATTATGCTATAATTGTTAGTTATAAGTTGTCCTTTGGGGTTTTTGTGGCGAGATGTTACAAACTTGCCCGCGTGACAAAGTGATCATATCCAAGGTCACTCAGAAGGTGTTATATGCTAACTATGAAAGGTTGGATAGGAAATTGAAGAAGCGTGAGGTAGAGTTGGAAAATGTGAAGGAAACAATGAGTAGACTGTAGAAAGAGATATGAGCCAGAGAAGCTGAAATGACCTGTGTAAGGAAAATTCAAGGCCAACAAGGGGAAACATCCAAGTTACTTGTTGAAGCTTAGAGTGAACAAGTTAAGCTTCATGCTGAAATTGAAAATATGAAGAGAGAGCAAGATGGTGTTCGATCCCAAACTTTCGACAATCTTCAAAAATCCCAAGCGGAAGCAGAAGAGTCAAGAAAAGAGATCAGAAGGTTGAGCTTAGAATTGAAAAATTCCCTCAGAGAGAGAAGTCAAATGGAGGAAAGTGCATGAACAAGAGAGCCTTATTTTAACCAGGAGCTAGCTGTTGCACGAGGATCTGCAACCCTCCCGATAATGAAGAAACTGGTAACCATGCATTGGGAGCGGATCACAGTTGGTGTTACCGTTCTTGGGCCCACTCTACAATTCTTAAGAGATGTTCAGGAATTGAATGGTAAGGTTGGCTTGATGGCCAATCACTTCATGCAAAAATTCTCACCTTGAGTG
The DNA here is from genome assembly GCA_007258455.2 of Sequoia sempervirens. Taxonomy (NCBI): domain Eukaryota; kingdom Viridiplantae; phylum Streptophyta; class Pinopsida; order Cupressales; family Cupressaceae; genus Sequoia; species Sequoia sempervirens. The sequence goes on along the minus strand of VDFB02047230.1, from coordinate 240,501,345 downwards.
GTGGAATCACATAGCTTCATTTCCAAGTTATGCATACCCACTAATAAAGCTCTAGGAAATGCGGGGATTCCCGATTGGTGGGTCGCTTCTATCAAAGCTAATGAGATCATCAACTGTCACAAGATTGCAGAAAAATGTAAAGAGTGTCAGATGATGTTGAACAAGTGGGTCATCGAGATCAAGAAGAACTTCAGCGTCTTGGTTAGCTTTGGGATACCTCCTCTTCTTTCACCAGATGAAGATGTGTTGACAGTTGAGTAGGTCACAAATGTGATCCAATATAAAATTTAGACCTTTGCGGAACTACCAGGTCCAAGTACAACACCCATGCCTGATGATATTGAGCGCAAGATTTATCCTCTTTCTTGACTCTATTATCACCTTGGATTGGTTTCTTCCAGATGGGGATTTGTCTCTTTTAAAGAGGTTTCTGAGCTAGAGCAAGCATATTGACATATCCGTACTCTTCTCCTACCAACTGATGCAGATTGGGAGGTGTAACATTTCTCTTTCATCAAACTCCAAGAAATACCAGAGTCCTAGGTTCGTTCCTTTGCAAGCGATGACCCCCTACGAGTCACCAAAATTGTGAAGCATTTTTTCCTTGATCTTTTGATTTTTAGCTTGTTTAATGCTTTCAATTTTGGATGTGCCCGTGCTCAAGTAAAGTTATCGAAAAGGTACGCAACGTGCCATGTGGTGGTTGTGAAACTTTGATTTTTCACCTTCCTTTTGGGAGAGATTCGGGACACATGTTGTCTCATCAAAGATTTTGTAAGAAGTTATATTCATTAGCTCGAAAGTCTCTGCCTATTTGAAACATCATTTCTTCACTGTGGGCAGATTGTGCTTCTTACGAAGAGATATCTTTTGGGAGTTTGTCGAAGCTTGCTAGCCTTTTCCTTTTCTTGGTTTTAGGGATGGAAGCTTTGAGTTGATTCCTTTAGGTGATGTGATCTGTCGATTGGACCCTTTTTCCAAGTTGTGTTTCTATGATTTGATCATTTACAGGCCTCTATCTTTGCTAAATATTTGAAAAGAATTAATGTGGTATATGAGAATTGATGAGCAAAGATTGTTGTGACCTAACCAAGGATCTATGATCAGATCATGTGCTATCAAAATCCAACACCTAGAAGTGATTACTTTTGGGTTATGGCGATGTTTTCTTCTTTCTACAACTATAAAAGAGAGGCGATGACAAATGAAAGGGTTGGAAAATTCCAAGTTTCAATTTCCTTCATCAAGGACAAGTTTCTTTATTTTTCTTAGGATATAGAACTATTTTCAAAATTAAAGTTGCATAACTACTTTTCTCTAGCATGTTATATCTTTTAAGGCTTAAACTATTTTTGGATTGGCATCCAACCTCTTTTTTAAAGTTCATTGTATATTTAAAGCACAAATCATTGAGAATAAATTGTTTAGACTGTGCATGTATGGCCTTTATCAAGCTTTATTTCTTTACGTTTTTGTTTTGAATGAAGCACTGTGTCTTGCAAGTTGAATTCGAATGGTTTGTGTAGCTAATTTCCATGTTGTATGCTTGTATAGTAGAATAATAACGTTTGAAAATTGGACTATGTCATTGTACTTCTCTATTTCTATGAAAGGTTGTTGTCTTATTATATTATGTTGTATTAGGAGGAAGAGTTCATGCAATTTCTAAATGTTTTTCCTGTTACCCTTAGAAATTTTTATGGTTGAAAAGACCTTAATGAACATTGCTTGTGAGAAGATTTGAAAGTCTGAATTCTACTTGTTGTTAGCCTTTGTTATTAGTTCTCTTTCCAACGATGAAGGGTTGTGGTGTTCTGTGTCTAATTATATCAATCATAGGAATGTTTGGGTTTGAAATGTTGTAAAGCATTGGTGCATCACCATTTTTATGTTTTAATTTACATTTCCTTCTACCCTTTTCTCCAAACCCCAAAGAAGATTCAACTTTCTATAAAAATATCGGGGGTATTCAGTGAGGCACAAATTGATCCCCCACTCATTGAATTTCCCATAACACTGTCAGAGAGGCGCAAGCTTTGATGATCAACAAAAACATTTTTTTTTTAATTGTATTCTCAACTAGGACCCCTAGTAGAACATGTTTCCTTCATCATGGGTTCGCAAAGAAAGAAATTGAAGAACTTTCCCCTGAGGAGGGAACAACTTTTCCTATGGGAGAAGCCTTGAATTTTCCCTCACGAGGGGGAATTTTCTTCCTTTTGAATTCCTTGATGAAGTGAGCATCTTTCAAAAGGATTCCCTAATGTTGAATCAATTTGCGAAAAACATCCTTTCACTTTCAAACAATGTGTATCCCTTGAGTGGACCTCTTTCCTTTTGAAGGGTTCCTGAGGGACCCCTTTGAAAGCTCTCTCTTTAATTTTTGACTATCCACATGTTGTCTGCTTGTCTGACTGTGTGGCTACTTTTTGTTTTCTAACATGTTTTATCTGCAGATTAACATGTTGTTTTGCAGGTGTGACTATGAAGTTGCTTTCTAGTATGACTCTATGGAGTCCCCTTACACTAGGCTTCCTTTAGGAGAGAATACCTAGAGGACACATTCTTTGCAAGTTCGAGGGCCTATGAGAGTTTTTATCCTGTGGGATTTTTCCATTGTTGGTTTGCGGACCTTTGGTGTACTTTGTTCAACTTTGTAGTTTCGAGGAGCTACGAAGTCCTTTGTTCGAACCTCCTCGAGAGAGAGTACCTATGAAGTTATTTTCCCACCCTGCGCTTTCGAGCCTGCCAGATTGTGCTTTACTTCCTCAATGGTTCAAGTATACATTTCTAAACTCTTCAATCTACTTTACCGAACAATCATTAACACTCGTCCTCACTAAAGTGGGGGGAAGATGTATAGGAGCAAATTTGCACCCCTTGTGTAAGTTCCTCTTTTGCATCCCTCCACCTTAGAGAATCAAACCCGGTTGTGAAATTCCACATCACTCATCCAAAATGAATTCACTTGGTGCTTGTATTTTGTGTTGGTGGGGGATTTATTGTTAGGGATGCAACCGTGACACATGGAAATCTATGTGGCATGCTATCATCCCTAATAGATTCCTACCCCTAGAGTTTGCAAGGACATTACGTTCTCCATTGGGCATGAAGCGTAATGCCTTTGTGTCGACCAACCATCCCGAAAATGACTCTGTCCCTCCTAATCTCCCTTCTAATGGATATTTTTCAAAACCATTCCATCTTCTTCACAATTCTAGACATTCACTTGCTCTCTCTCATCCTTTTGGAATCTATTAAGCATTACTCAACAACTTTATTCTTCATCAACTTCACTAAGAACGTGTTGTGCTACCATAAAAGCTATGATTTTGGTGTCTTATGAGACCTCCTTCATCACTGTTGTGGCCGTGTCGACTTTTCCAAGATCGTATTCTTGCGTTTTCCCTTCATTGGCCTTGAGTGCCTTTGGGTGAAGGTGGTATTGCTTCATTCTCCTTCTTTTGTGGTGGTTTGATAAGTAGCATTATGATTTTCATAGTGTTCATATTCTTTCTTTCTATTTCCTTTATCACATTTTCTATCTTGTAGCTTTCTTGGTTGCTTGTGGAGGTGGAAACACCAAAGTGGGGGTTTGACTAAGGAAAACCCCTATACAACCCAACATTTTTCCTCTCTTGGTTGTGTGTAGTTCTACGTGTCTGTGGAGCTTGCTCGTGAGCTGTACTTTCAATGAGTTGATATTTGCAATCCCTTTTTTCTCTATCCCCTTTATCATCTTTATAATGATTCATTATATTTCATTATTCTATTCATTTTGTTAAAATTTATTAGCTAGACTACAAGTGGGTTTTTTGGTAGTCGGGACTATACTTTTTCACTTTCTAATCATGTGGATGCCAGTGCCCTAGAGATATGCCAGTGTGTCACACTATCATACTTGACCCACACTATCGTCCTCGGGCAGAGAGCTATTTGAGGTGCAATTCAGATTCCAAAAACTGGCACGTCTAGTCTCATTCACATATTTGGATAAGTAGAGTGACAAAATCACTTGAGAGTGCTCTTCATTCTCTATCTTTGACCTAAAAACTCACTTAACTTGAGGCAAGATCGGGCAACCCTCCACTCTCAGCTCTTCGTGACTTGGATCCTTTGTGTGGTTGGCCCCCCTACCTTACACTAGTAATTTTAGAGGAAGAGGTAATAATTTCAAGGGAATAAGTATCAATTTCAAAGGAATAGGAAGAGGAAGAGATAGAAACAATGGAGACTACAATAAAAGGAATGTTCAATAATTTCATGCAATAAGTTTTTAAAATATGCATTAGAATGTTGGAGTAAACAAGGTGAAACAAAAAATGAAATGCTTATAGTATTTTTGAAGATAAATAAAATGTATTCATTTTTTTCTTTTGTACAAATTTCAATGAAAATAATGTATGGTATATTGATTCTATATTTTCTTCAAATATGACAGATCTAATGAGCATTTATTTGTCAATTTGGATGAAAAGCATCAAAATACAATGGTATTAGTAGATAATCAATCTCATAGAAGTAAAGATAAGGGTACTATTGCAATTACAACAAAATATGGGGAAGTAAAACATGTCAATGAAACACTGTACTGGTTCCAACACTAAAAAAGAATGTGTTGTCCATTGGACAAATTTTATAGAGAAATTATTAAGTAAATTTTGATGAGAATGAATGCATAATAAGAGATAAGTTAAAATGGAATGCAATTGTTGCAAGAACAAAGATGACATGTGAGAGGATGTTTCCTCTTTATTTCACCCATAGAAACCAAGCATTGAGGTCTAGTGAAATGAATGAAAGTAAAATTTTGCACTAAAGATATTGTCACCTTAGTTTTAGTGGGTTAATTTTACTCAAGAGATTAAAAATGGTTGATGTTCTACCTTTCATTTAAAATACAAAACAAGTTTGTGAAGAATATATTATTGGAAAAAACATAGGGTTAGATTTTGTAGTGCAATTTTTTCGCACACACGCCCCGCTGAAAGCAAGGACCCTCTTTCGCTTCTGTTTTTGGTTTTCTGGCCCTTTATTTTGGGGTTTTGTCTTACTTGGGCACAGTGCTTGAATTTTTTTTTTTATTGCCTGAGTTTTTCCCTGGGTTATTCGTTGAGAATCTTGAGTTCTGATTGAGTTTCAGGTTTTTGCCCTGATTCGGGATTTTTTGCCCTAGTCGGATTTTCTCGGATCCTGCTTGAACCTTCGGCTAGATCTTGCTATTCGGGAATTTTGAGTCTTCACGGATTTCCGCGTGGTCCGGAATTTCTCGGATTCCACCCAGTCATCGGTTTTGTAGGCTTCATGACTGTCTTATCGAGTGCATTAATGGCTTCGTACGCGCTTTGAAGGCTAGATCCTACTTGATTTCTGAGATCTTTTGCGCCATTATGTTCACTATTTTCCATCATTTGAGCTAGTATGTGCTTTCTCTGTGATTAATTGACTTCATTTTGAACCGTTTGGGGCTTGCTTCGTTTGATTTGGTGGTGGTTTCTGGTGCGTCCTCGCCTGTGTTCGTTGGGGACATCCTTGAGCTTCGTGTTTGTTGTTGTTGCAACCAATTTACGCTTCATAATGGTATGTGCCTAAGTGCTTTGCTTTGATTTTATTTATGAATGGCACGATTGGGGCTTGTTGGCTTTGGTTTCTTGTGCATTTCGTGCTTGGGTTATTCAGTGTTGTGTCCTTGTTATCTCCGAGGTGAGTTTTGAATTCACATGTTCATCTCCATTATGATGGGTCTTGTCTAAGAGTAATCTGTAAACCCTAGCGGTGACTAAACTATTGAAATGACTAATTTTTGGCCAGTGTGCTAATGGTAGGTGAATAGGTTTAAACCTAGGGCAATGTCATGTTTGAAGATTTCAGCTTAAGATTGACCAAGAATACCAGGGAATTTATAAGGAGCCCATTCCTAGCTTGCCCCGGTTTAGTCTCATCGAAATTCATAGATTAATTCAGTGTCTAGATGAAATCATGTCTTGGTGTCATAGCCTAAGACTCTCTGTCCTTTTTGAGCTTTCTTCGCTGTGACATTTGTCCTTCGGCGAGACCATATATCGATCACCTAGGGCTTTACCGAAACGGTCTTCATTTGCTCTGTCAGGTCGCCATGGTATTTTCATTCTTACACCGACAGGATCTTGAATGCCCATTAGTCAGTGGGACCTTTACCTTCGCCAAGACCTCACCCCATGGGGAGATCTCTCATCAACCTGCTTGTCCATGTTTTCCTTTGACAAAACACACCCCAGCTCGCCAAGATGTCATGGTGAGGTCTGGCAACTCTACCGATATTCACTTTTCGCCAGGACATTTGTCCTTCGACGAGACCTCCCACCGAGCATGTTCGCTTTCCCCATGTTGTATGCTTTCCAAGTCATCGTAACCCTTTGAGTTTGGGGAAACCTCATGTCGATCACCCTACATTTCGCCAAAGTCTTCCTGTCGGCAGGATAAACTAAGTCACTGAGATGTCATAGCGACTCCCAAAGGCCTTGTCGATTCCCGTTATGTCGCTGTAACTTTCACCTTCGGCAAGACCTTTTACCGAGTACCACAACCTTTTCCAAAGTCTATCTGTCAGCATAGAATTTCCATTTCGTTAGGACCTCCCACCTGAAGGTTGAAGTCATACCGAGGTGTTTGCTTAGGCTCACCGGTCGGTGAGACATGTATCTTCGCAGAGACCTTACCCCGATCACCCCTGGCTCATCTCGATTTGAATGTTATGTCCCCTTTTGCTGGGACCTCACACCGAGGCTGCCGTGTCTTGGCGAGACCCGCTTTTCTGGTGATCTTTCAGCGTAATATCTGCCTTTCGCTGAGACTTCTCTGCGAGACTCCAACCCTTTGCCGAAGCTTTCGCTTTGAAGTCTCCTTTGGTCCAGAAATTTGCCCTGCCCGTGGATGTCCATCAAGACCGAATTTCTTCGAGATCCGGTGTTCCCCTGTTTTCCCAAAAATCCTTCTGGCTTGATTTCCGCAGAAATCCATCCCTCACGAATTTTCCCGAAACTTAATGAAATGCAATGGAATATTGAATAATGTGACCTGTTGATTTTTTTTTCTGTGTTTGTTGGTTTATTCATGCTGTATTTGGATCTCCCATGTGGTCTACTGATGAAAAGTGATCGAATTTAAGGATTAAGTAGGTGTTTCTTGGTTACTCCATTGGAATCCGAGCGGACTGGAATTTTCCAAAATTCCTCTCTGGCCTAGATTCTACGGGTGGCTTTGAAACCCGAAATTTGTTGTAGACATTTTATAGGAATCTTAATAACACCTAGTTTATTTGGGATGCATTCTAACAGTTTTTTGATGGATTGAACTTGCTTTCCTTGGATTCTTATTGTGTTTTCATGTTTAATACAGGCCAAATCAAGCAAGGCTGGAGCTGGGTCCTCATTATCTGATGCAGAAAGAATCAAGTTGGACATTAAGAGCAAGGTCCCTGAGAGTAAGATCACCTCTGTCTAGTCAGAAATTACTGACACCAACATTGGCCTTTGGAACTATGAAGAATTCAAAGCAAGGACGTCAGCTAAGGATCCTCCTTTGGTGACTAGAAGAATGAAAGAGTCAGGTTTGGCCCATGTGGCCAGTTTCCCTTCAACAGTGCAATGCTATGAGCTGGTCCTTGAGTGTGCCAGGCACTATGATCAAGACACACAGAGGATAATTGGTCCTCAAGGGAGAATTATTGCAAATCTCAACCCGGTCTCCATCGCTCAAACCTTCAACATGCCCGATAGATCTCATGTGGTAGGATTCACCATTGAGGCAGCCCAGGAGTACTATGATGACCAAACCATGAGGTCTCAGTAGCTAATCAATTCTTGGTTGGAGAAGCCTAAGTCCCATTACTCCAAACTTCCCAAACAGCTATTCAGAGCCAAATTCAAGGAGTATTATGATGCCATCACCTTTCTGAGCAGGGTGGTTGGATTGAGGAATGCTGACACCTTTGAGAATTGGATGTGCCATGCAATTGTACGGATGGAACAAGAGAAAATTGACTACCACTGGGCAGGGGTCATCAGTCAGGTGATTCATAAACAGTTGTCTGAGGTGTTATGGACGAAGACCTTCACAATGACCTCCTATCTAGTTTATGCACTTGCTAGGTTCCACCCCTACAGAGGATTGGATACAAGGGGGACCTTTGGACAGGATATTATTTATGAAGTTTTCCCTCAGTTGCATTGGGGGGGTTCAAATTATAGGAGAGAAAATGATGCATTCACCATGCATATCACTAGAATGCTTCAAGAAGCAAAACATGTCAGAATTTCAAATCTAGCCAAAGAACTTATCAAGAAATATGGAGCTTGGTTTATTCAATTTCCAACCTTCTCTTACATTCAGATTGATGGCTGCCAAAAGGCCCCATACAGACTTCCAAGGTACCCCACTGACCACATTATATTGCTAGAAGTAACAAGGAAGATTTGTGATTTTGATACAATTGTCAAGAAGGATAAGCATAAGACTGGATTTGGTGGAGAGTTCCCATTGAGGATTGGCACTAGGGAGGTATGCCCTTCTATCGGTTCTGCCCAAGCCTCAGAGGAAGAATTGAGTACTCTTGGCCTGTCTCTCCACTCCCAAAGGTCCAAATTTGATATCACAGGGGAGGCTCAAAAGAGAGCCAGCAGGGAATATTGCCATAGGGTGAACTTAGAAGACTATTGGGGCAACTGCAGTGATGAGTATGATGTCCGAAAGAAGAAATTCTCTCAACTTCTGATTGATGTAGTCTGATTGTACAATGTGAGGGAAGTCCCTGATCAGTTGGAGGATGATGGGAACTTGATCCAAGATCATGCCTATGAAGCGGTGAAGGATAGGTTGATCAGTGATGTGGATTGGCTAGAAGAGGAATAGGCAAATTTGAAACAGCTGATGGATCCAGTTCTCAAGTTTACCAAGATGTGGCTCAAGCACACTTTGTGGGAGTTGGAGAATAAAGGTGTGCAATGCACATACAACTTGATGGGAGATTTGGATCCCCATTCTACTTCTGAAGAATCTACCGAACAAGACCGTAAGGCCAAGGGCAGGTTGGACTCTCCTCTTAAAGTTAAATCTAAAGGTGTTCAAGAAGAAGAAGCCCAGAAAATAGAAAAGCAGAGGAGGCCAAAGGCCATGAAAAGGATGAGGACTAAGAAGTCCAAGCAGGGTCCTGAGGTTGATGCTCCTGTGCTAAAGAGAAGAAGAATTGTAAAATTGTTAGAGAAGGCTGGCCCCAAGGTTGTAGAGGAGGTAGTTACCCCACTGGTAATAGATGTTGAGAGCTTAGAGGAGAAGGCCAAAGTGTATGCAAGGAAGTCTAGGACTCCTTCTCCTAAGGACGGTGTGCCTAGAGCAGGTTCCCCTCCAGTTGTCTCCCATGAGATGCACCTTGGAGATGTGCCCCCCGCTCATGAAATTCAAAGTGAACTAGGTGAAGAAGAAAATATTGAGGATCATTCGGATACTAAAGGTGAGGAATTCCATGCAAGGGATCTTCACAGTGCAGAGGCCGAGATTGAAAAGATAATGCAATCCCCTATGATTGCACATACAGACTCTCCGATCAGAACTGAGGTAGTTGAATCTCCTCCAAGGGAGGTAGAAGCAGAAATGATCCCATCACCTGGGCAGGAGGAAGAACATATTGAAGAAGAAGAAATTAAGGCCGATTAAGCTCCTGATGAACAAAATTTGAATGAGGAGGTACCTAGGGGTCAACAAGATGAACAGAAACAGGCTGAGGAGCGATTAGATCCTGCTATCCCTTAATGGCTTGACAAGGAAATAAAGAGAAAGCAGGTGGTAGTAGAGGATAGCCCACCGAATTGGGATGTACTGCTAGCCAAAATTGGAAAAGATAAAGGTAAGAAGAAAGCTAGGGTAATCTCAAAAGTTGAAAGGGATGAGGCACACAACAAAGTTGTTCATGTTGCTACCCCTGTCCTAGATAAAAACAGAGATGATGTGACTAGGAGCGATTACAATATACAGACTTTCAATCTTGGGCCTACATCGGTTGAGTAGGACATCGAAGATTATGAGGGCTCCAGCGCAGTCATGGTGGACATATTGAGAAGAGAGGTAAAAACCAAGCAGGAGCTTAAAAGAGAGAATGAGAATATCAAGAAGTGCTTAGAGGAGTTAATGAGGCCACTGCAGTCAATCAATCCCTCTTCCTCTACCTCCAATCCTCTGCCTAAAGAGACTATGTCTGAGCTAGAAAGGATGAAGGCTTCCACCCTTGCCACTGTGAATTGGTTGAAAGGAGTACAAATTAAGGGTGATGAAGCTATCAGGGAGATTTTATCAGTCGGTAAGGATGCTGTCATGACCACTGAATGGTTGAAATGGGTAATGGCATAGGATAAAGAGGACACCGACCTCCTCCTACAGAAAACTAGGGCCCTAATGGAATACACCTGGGACAAGTTGGTCAGCAACAGGATTCTTCCTTCTTCCAGAGCTGCTAAGCCATGGGAATGGTTTGAAATGTTGCAAATCTGGCAGAAGGTGTTGAGGAAGGTTTACAAATAGAGAAAACACATTGATGACACCCTAGCTGGCGTCTATGATGGCTCCATTGCTTTTTTTGAAATAATGACAGGACGAAGGAAAATCACGCCCAGGTATTTGAATTTTGAGCAGTTGAAAGGGTGGTGGCATGATGTCTATGCACCACTTGATGATGGGTCTGTCTTCAAGCACCAACTAGATGATGCGGCCACCTACCTCACAGTTATTGATAAGCATGTGGCACACAAAGCAAACTGGGATAGGTCAGTCAAACACTCAAGGGAGGAGATTGTGTCCATTGAGAGGTGACTTAGGGTTCTGCCAGTACCACCTATGGCTGACTTGGATGCAGCATTCTTGAGGCTACACGACGAGTCAGATCAGCGCAAGGACGATGGGGAAGGGTGATCCGGTGGACATTTTTCAGTGGAAATTGAAGTGTCTTATTTTTCTCCAGAATCTGCACCATCAGAAAGATCTCAGCGTCCTGGTTCCAACGCAACTCGAACGGAGCGAAAAGGAGTCCGTTTGCACGAGTTATGGCCAGTCAAACCTTCGGTCAAACTAGGATCAGGGGCGTCCAGGAAGTGGAAAAAATAATTGTCTCATAAATCGATGGAAGCAGTGTCAAGTCGAAGAGCTCGTCGAGACGATTCTGACGGTGTTCGTTTCGTTGAAATCCGATGCCGTATGCTCGAGTTACAAGCAGTCAAAGTTCGGTTGACTTTGAGGGTACAGTTGCTGACGTCATCATTCCGTACTGTACGGATGACGAATCAGAATTTGACACGTGTCATCCTTGTCGGCAATGTACGGACAAATCAGAATCTGACATGTGGCAGTCCGTACGTCCGTACACACAGTCAGCAAGTCTACTCAGCAAGCCACGTCAACATGACACGTCATCTCTCCGTACGCCACGTCGGCATCCAGCTGGGAGACACGTCGGCATAGGGTCGGAGTACACATCAGCTCAGTCAGCGGACACCGTGGTAGATTCTGACTCTGACACGTGGCACCCACTCGGCAGTACGGTCATCCTTGTCAGCATCCTCATCAGTAGAAGTCGTCGAATGGCATCGCGACACGTGTCAATTCTGGGCCTGCGCGTTAGTTGAGCGGACTGCTAAAACTATGGATGGGTTTTGAACCCGTGACCACCAATCCTTCCGAAACCGTCGCCAACCATTGCGCCAGAGCATAGCCACGTAAACGGTTATAACCGGCGGTTAGTTTTGTTGTAGATCTTGTTGGATTTTTGTTTTAAAAATGGCCGGTCGGGGTTTTGAACCCCCGACCTTGCGGGATACAAAATGTATAACCACCGTTAGGCCATCCAAAGCCTTCGAAATATATGGTGGCATCGGTTTCTTTTGATAAGATATTAGAAACCGAATGCCCTAAAAACAAAAAAATACAACCCTTTAAGTTTAAAAATGAAAAGATAATTCCCCTAAACTGTTAAGGAAGATTTAAATAAATCTTCTAAAGCCCGAGGATGCCAAAAAAAATAAGGGCTATAATAATATTTAAAATTATTAAGGGGATTCTTAAAGATTATTATGTAAAATTAGGGAGATTTTTGAAGATCCTTATGTATTTGGAGAGATAAGGGAAATATTCTCAAATCAATTGGTTAAAGGCCAATTTGAGAAAATTATTTGTATAAAAAGGGGGCTTGAGGTGAGGATTGGAATAATTTTTTTTTCAGGTGATGAAGCCCTGATGCTGTGGAGATAAACAAAAGAGAGGTCTTGTTGAAGAGTTTTCAGATCATTCTTGCATATCAGAGCGTCGTTACGCTGCCGAATTGCTTGAAGAATGGTGGTGCTATTGTAATCGATTTTGGAGTTAATCGGATCGGTCTCTCTATTGGAGTGGACCCGGAGACGTAGTCACATTCTGTGACGAACTCCGTTATCAACTGTTTGCACTTCTCTTCTTCTCTCTCTTTCTGTCTCTCATTTCCTTTCTTTCTGTTATGATCACCTTGATATTACTTTCATTATGTTATTTCCTTAAGTTAATTTCATTTTAATTAACTTGAAATAATCATTGTAAAATCATTGTAAAAGTTTAAGCATTTAAACTGCAATCTAGTCTAGATCCTATACAGATCAAAGGGGGCTGATGATGGGCGGCGGCGCGATTTATGCTTCCCCATTATCTTCCCGCGCGACGACCAGGCTGCATCACAGATCCAGGGCTGACCTCGATAGGACGTGCATTTATTGCCTATTTGACCCATTTCGACGACCTTCTTGGCTGGGTGGTTGCGCAGAGTTATTGTTGTGAAACCCTTGCTTGGCCGACAGGGTTTTCTGGGATTCTATATATTGGGCATTTGGCCTCTTTGTAAAGAGTTAGATAATTTTTAGTCAAAGCTAGAGGAAAACTAGTTAGAAGTTAGCCAGTTAGAGGTAGAGTAAATTAGCGAATAGTTTCTCTCAAGCAAATATTGTAACAGAAAACCGGAGTTGTTGCTACAGGGGACAATCTGAATATAAGTAATGTCATTGTGATTTGGTGCCATTCTGGTATTCTCTTGTCTTCCATGGTTCTTGTTTTTCATCTTTAAATTTGCTTTGAGTTGGTAAATATCTAGATAGATTCGATCTGATAATGTTTGTGATCTAATACTTAAATGTTGCAGCAATCCTTCATCCCATACTTTTCGCAACCAACTGACTGTTAGTTGCTTTGCAAAGTTAGCCTGGACTTGATATTCCTTGTGCTTAGTTCAATTGTGAATGTCGTTCATTTCAACTACAATAGGGTTATTTGAATGCATGTCATGGTTTGAAAATCTTAAGAGCCTTAGAAGATTGCACTGTTTTCTGTAAGGTAGTAGATTTATCTAGGTCAAGTAAAAATTAGTTTTGAAGGATTGGTCCGTTTTGGGTATTGATTACTCTCATTGTTAATCTTAGGAGTAATTTAGATTTAGAAATCTCTTTGAAACCCTCACTCTTTTGATCATTGGATTAAATCTTGGAAGGCTTGCTAATAGAGATTTACCTTTTAAGAGAGATAGGATATTGCATCTTGTCTGTGTTGTTGTTGTTGTGCAGAAACAGCGATCAACATATTTCCAATTGTCAAATCTACTAGAGTTAAGCAACATCTTGAGATAATCCATATTGATTTGTGTGGTCTGATGGAAACACCTTCTTTTAATAAATCTATATTTTTTAACCTTCATTGATGATCACTCAAGAAAAACTTGGGTATATTGTTTGGATACAATATCATAAGTGTTTGAAGTTGGTTAAAAAAATTGGTAAGTTTTACATCAAAGTGATAAGGTTAGACAATGGAGGTGAGCATAAATTAAATCATTTTCTAGATTTTTGAAAAATCATGGGATCAAAAGAGGGTTCATTACTCTCTACACTCCACAAAAAAATGGAGTTGCTGAAAGAAAGAATAGGACAATTTTTGAAATGGCAAGGAGTATGATGAAAGAGAAGAATTTAGATAAAATTAATTATCAGGGCAGAAGCAATATGCACAACAATGTATCTTCTAAGTTTAAGTCCTACAAAACAAATTAAATGAATGAATCCTAAACAAGTGTGATCTGGGATAACACCAAATCTTGTTGACTTTAGAGTATTTGGGTGTGTTTCTTATTCATTCATACAAAAAGAATAAAGATCTAAGTTAGATTATAAATGCCTAAAATGCATTTTTATTGGTTATGGATATGAAAATAAAGGATACATGTATGATCTAGTAGAGAAAAATATTGTGATAAGCAAAGATGTGGTATTTATAAGGCAACAAAATATACCAAATAAAATGAAGCAAAGGGAGAAGGGATAGTGATTAATGAAGCTGAAGAGGAATTAGAAGAAGAAAATGAACCTAAATCATCTAATGCATGAATAAGAGAATATAAAAAATATCAAAGGACATAAAAGAATCATCTATAAACTCTTATATTGGCTTCAAGTTTTGAGAAAATGAGAACAAGAGTTCTCAAGAAAAAGTAAATTATGCATTGATGACTCAAATCATGGAAAATAATGAGCCAAAAACTTTAGAACAAGCTCAAGAAAAATAAGAGTGGATTGAAGTAGTGAATAGTGAAATAAAAATAATTGAAAAGAATGACACATGGATTTAGTTCAACTACTTGGTAAATAAATTATTGGTACAATGTGGATGTAAAACCAAGTATAAATATGATGGAAATATTGATAAGCACAAGGCTAGATTTGTATCCAAAGGGTACACTCAACAGGAGGGTATGTATTATACTGAAATGTTTGCACTTTTCATAAGAATGGATATTATCAAATTGGTTTTGGCTTTGGCAGCTCAATAGAGTTGGACAATTTATCAAATGGATGCAAAGAGTTCATTTTTGAATGGATATATTGATGAGGAAGTATATGTTTCACAACCTAAATGTCTTGAAATATACCATATAAAGAACATTATATTTATAGATTAAGGAAGGTCTTGTATGGTCTTAAAAATGAACCAAGGGCATGGTATTCAAGGATAGACTCATACCTACAAAAAAAAAATTCTAAGAAGTAAATCAGATCCAACTCTTTATATTAGGAGTTTAGATAAGGATATTTTTATCTTATATATCTATGTTTATGCTCTTATCTATAATAAAAATAATTTAGTTGTATTTGTAGAGTTTAGAGAAGCTATGATTGTTGAATTTGAATTGATACATTTGGGACACATGCACTACTCTGTTGGTATAGAATTACGGTAAAATAAATATGGAATATTCATGTCTTAGAAAAACTATACTTCAGACATCCTACAAAAATTTCAGATGAAGAGTTGTATACCAATTGCAACACCTATTGTATTTGGACTTAAGATGTCTAGCTTTAAAGATGTGTTAGATCCAGTGAGCATCACTCTATACTAACAATTGATTGGAAGGTTGATCTACTTAACTACTACTTGACTTGATATCACATATGTGGTGAGTTTGGTATCTAGATTAATGTCAGGTCCTAAGAAACCACATTGGAGTGTAGCTAAGATGATTCTTAGATATATCAAAGGGGAATTGAGTTATGGTCTCAAATTTTAGCATTCAAAGGATAACGAGTTGGTTGGATATATACATTTAGATTGGGCAAGCTTCACATATGATAGAAAGTCTACTTCTAGTTACACATTTAGTCTTGGTTGGGTAGTATTCTCTTGGAAGTCCAAGAAACAACCAATTGTCTCACCTTCTACATTAGAGGACAAATATAAAGCTACAACATTAGTAGCTTTCCAAACTATGTGGTTGAGAAGACTACTAGATGATTTTCACCAAATATAAAATAGATCTACGTTATTGTATTGTGACAAGGGCCAGTGTAGGATCATGGGGGTCCAAACTAGGCCCTTAAGTGCCAATGAAAATTTAGAATAAAAGCGTTAGGAAACTTGACATAAAAAATTGAATAAGTTATTAACATAATTTTAAAATATGTAAGAATAAAATTTGTAGAAAATTGAATGTAATTTCTAAGATACTATTCCATTTTTGGGAAAAAGTAAATCTATTTGGTGAAAATTTGAAATTTCAATGCATTAGTACTAAATTTTTAGGAAAAAATAAGGAGCAGGTGTATGTCTAACTAACCTAAGTACAAGCAAAAAATAATATATATTTTTTGAAACTTTGAATATAAGTAGAGGAAACATGCCTAAATGTGCCGCATTTTTTTTGTAATTTTTTTGCAAGTAAATAATTAGTTATGAATTTTTTATTAAAACTTTTCAAAAATATTTAAACTTGTTTGTCTGACCACCATAACTAGGTCAAAATTTTATGAAATTCAATTTTTTTTAATATTGTCTAGTATGGGAAGCATAGAATGTGTTGCATCTTTTGGATTCAAAAAATATGAAATTATTTAAGAATTAAAGATGTTTTTTAATTAGCCTATCAATCAAGACTTTAGTAAAAATGTATGTAGAAAATTAATAATAATTACTATTTAATTCCAATTAAGGCATATATTATATTTTTGGAAAGCTAATAATTTTCCCAATAAACCCTTTTTATTTCATCAAATTCAGATTAAAAAAAGGTCGTCACCCACTTTTTTGTCATATCGCCACTTTTTAGACCCCCATGATCCCACACTCACCCACAACATGAGTGCTATAAAAATGTTAAAAGAATCTAGTGTTTCATAGAAAAACCAAACATTATTGAGATTCAATGACACTATATCAGGGAATTGGTTCAACGAGGATTACTTGAGATTGTGTACTATAGTACATTTAAGATTAGATAGAAAATATTTTCACAAAGGCTCTAGCTCGTGAAAGGTTCCAAAATATTAGAGATCTAATTCATGTTCTTCCTAATGGTCATTATGGGGAGAATGAAAATAATAATTCCCATTAGGGGAAATTTTGACAAGGAGGCCATTAGCTAAATCCATTTCAACGCAAATACAAAAACATCTGGAATTTTGATAGTTGATAGTTTCCTTCAGAGAACAGTGATATCTACCACTTGGCCATTTCCAATAGCCCTCAAGTAGTCAAGTTCCTAGAATTGAATAGGAAGATACAATAGTCTTATTGATAGAAATGTAGTGGTGAAATTTTTTGTATGTGGGTTGAATCAGGAAACCAAGGTTTCACACACAAAAAATCACCTTGATAGAGCCTTGAAAAAATTTCCAGCACCAACACCTTGTCTTCCTATGAATCAAACTCTAAAATGAAGAACCTATTTGCACAAGGATAAATGATTATTTCACCAACCATGTATTCCTTCCATTTCTCTGAAACCCATGCATGCAAATTGCATAGCTTTGGCCAAGTCTTTGTAAAATGGCATATTAGGGTGTGATCAGATAAAAAATCCTCCCTATTTGTCGCCAAGATATCTAAACATACTTTTGGTGATTTTGAATAGGGCCACACAGGGAAATCTGAATGTTTGAGACCATTAATAGTAGTGACAGCATGTTGAAAGCCCGAAGGACCCCCATCGCAAAGATTATTAGGAAATATGTTCCCTAGCCTCTAATAACCAGAGTGACATGGGCAAGAGTTCCCACATCTACACTACAAATCAGAAGCCTTAATGGCAAGATAAAAATCCATTCTACTACCAAAAACCCTACCTAAATGTGTCAACACATTATCGCCATGGTTGTCTTTGAAACCACCCTCAAAAGGAGCGAGCATAAAAAACCTTGGAGCAACACACAACATTTCTTTGTTCAAGAATGAAAAAAATTATTAACTGTATACACAACAACTCATTTTTTTTAATTACTGTATAATTCACCTCAACATCTATGAAAGTTTTACTTATGTAATAGATGATATAGAAGAGTACATCATCCTTCTAGACCAATACAATTCCCATTGAAGTATCTGAGGCATTAGTATGAATATGAAATGGTAATTCCCAATTCGGCCTACATAAGACTAGTGTGGTAAAAAAAAAATCTTTAATTGTTTCAAAGGTTTGTTTATATTTTGTCATCCATGAGAAAATACTATATTTTCCTAACAAGATAAAAAGTGGTGAGGAAATTTTACTAAAATTTTGAATAAACCTTCGGCAATAGCCTACATGTCCTAAGAAACTACAAACATATTTTGGCAAGTAGGTGTAGGTAAATCTTGAATTATTTGAACCTTTTTAGGATCAACTTCAATTCCCTTAGAAGAAATATAATGACCTAACACTATACCTTCTATCATTAGAATATGATATTTTTCATGACTGAGGTATAGATTAGTGTCTTCACATCATTGAAGAACTTTTTCAAGATTTCCTTTGGGTTCCTCATAATTATTGCTATATATACTTCTACACAATCATGAATAATATTGAAACAAAAATACTCAAAACTGCCCTTTGAAAAGTGGCAAGGGCATTACATAAACCGAAAGGTAGAACATTATATGCAAATGTTCCCCAAGAACAAGTAAAAATAGTTTTATCTTGATCTTTGAGAACTATTTAGATCTAATTGTATCCATTGAAACCATCCAAAAAGGAAAATAACTTCTTATGTACAACAGTATCAAGAACTTGATCAATAAATAGCAATGGAAAAGGATCATTTCTAGTTGCTTTATTAAGAGCTCTATAATTGACATAAATTTGCCACTTACCATTCTTTTTAGTCACCACAACTAAAGGAGAGACCCGTTGACTATCTGAGATTGGGTAAAGAAAACCTACATTCAACAACTTTTAGAATTCCTCTTTAAAAATCTCATGAAAATGGGATTTGACCATCTTTATGGTTGTTTTATCAAATAACTACCTTCTTCCATGTAAATATGGTGTGTGTAGGTGTCCAAATGTATACCATGCATATCATGATGCATGTGCTCAAATTTTGGTTATGCTTGATCCTAATCAAAGAGCCTTGCATGTTGACCCACATTCTACTTCCCCTACTTCTTCACATAGAAATAAGATTAAATATGGTATAATATTTCATGATGGAAGTGAACCTGGTTAATCAAAATTTGATCATAAAATACTGACCAAGAACTGGATTTTATTAATCAATTAAAACAAAGACATCAAGAACTTCAAGAATAAATATATTTGAAGCAAGCTCAAATAGTTCAACAAATACAAATGTAGGCTTAGATTTCTAATCAATAGAATCACAAACATGGTTGCTACTTGCACTACATTTCCCTACTCCAAATCAACAATATAACCTTCAATTCATCAACCCTCAAAATGTGAAAGCTTCATTCAAGAGGCAAGCTTAAATATTTCCACTAATAAAACAACCTTTAGGAACAAAGTGGTACAAATAGTTGGATTTCCTTAAAATCCTAGGTTATCCTTATGAAATCTTAAATGTGATGCGAGGAATGATACCCAGGTTCGAAGATAACAATGAAATTATTGTTCAGAGGAAAATTTAAGATATTTCATTAATATTAGTGACAATTGGGGCATTTGTTGAGTTGAGGGATCAATAAAAATATATATTAGATGTCTTATCTCATAATGTGCTATAAATTCAAAGCAGAACTCATGGGCATGATTACAATTCAAAGAAATGATATTTTCTATTGGTAGAAAAATAGGGACAAATCTCATGATACATGCTCAAATTTTGGTTATTCTTGATCTTAATCAAGGATCCTTGCATGTTGGCCCATATCCTACTTCCCCTACTTCTTCACATAGAAATGATATTGAATAAGGTATAATATTTCATGATAGAAGTGAAATTGCTCAATCAAAAAGTGATCATAGAGAAAGAAATATTGACAAAGAATTATACTTACTTTATCACTTAAAAAAAGAATAAAGAACTTCAAGATAGACAAAGTTAAAACAAACTCAAATAATTCAACAAACCCAAATATAGGATTAGATTTCTTATCAATAGAATCATAATCATGATCATTGTGCATTGTATTGCTTGCAATAAATTAGAAATATAACGTTGAATTCATCAACCCTCAAAATGTGAAAGCTTCAATCAAAAGTCAAGCTCAAACAATTCCACTGACGAAATAGTCGTTATAAGTAGAGTAGTACAAACAATCGGATTTCCTTGAAATTCCTAGTTTTCCTAATGAAATCTCAAATGAGATGAGATGAATGATACCCAAGTTCCAAGATAGCAATATAATAATTGAAGAGGCAAATATTTCCCTCATGACTTTCGCGAGTCATGGTGTAATTAAATTTGGAGACTTTTTTTATTGAAAAAAATGGCATTATATTAATAAAAAACTAATAATTTAAATGTGGAGACTCGACTTTCGCAAGTCATGGCAAATATTTCCAGTGGTGACTTTGGAAAGTGATGGTATAACGCGCTTCACCAAGAAATATCGGCCACAAATTAGTGTCGTTTTATCAGTTCAAACGAAGGCATTCAAAAACTCCAGCTGGAACGGTCGTGCACGGCACTGGAGAGAATTAATGTTCGCATTTCAATAGAAACCAATTTTGAGCTTTATTTACGCTTTTCAATTTTTTTAAGAAAACTACCTAATGCGCATTAGTGTTCAATTTAGAATCTTTCATTTTTTATAGGTAATTGAAAGGAAATAAAAACTAGCAATTGCATTTTAGTGTGCAATGGGTATGCCGAAGAAGTGTGGAAAGTCAATTAAGATAAATTTTGATCTATTTTTGTAATATATAAAACTATTTTTCATTTATTATAGGTAATTGAAAGGAAATAAAAACAGGGTAAATTAAAGTGAAAAGGAGTTGATATTTAAATATTATTTTCCTTTGTTTTTTTTAATAAAATATTTAATGAAATTGTATTATGATAATATCACATTTTTATATTAAATTTGATTTATTTTAAATCATAACTATTGGTCTAATATTGTTAAAAATATTGAGCATTATATAAACAAATGCTATCACAATTATTGGAACATGCTCAAGTATTGGGTCCTCTTTCTTATAGGGTAAACCACAATGTCTTAAAAATGTCGACAAAAACAAGTAGAAAAATATGGTTTGGGTCTTATTGGTAATTGTCCTAACCTCAAACAAAACTCACTTTAATTATTTTTTATTGACATATATTTCTACAAATTCATCATTGGACCAATAGTTAATTAATTTTTAATTTAATATACTTCCAAAAATTAGGTTCCATGCCAAACTTGGAATATGTAGGACACCATCAATCCCCTTCACTCAATCTTGGAATTAGATCTTGACTCTTCCATGACCAACTATCTTTAGGTGAGATTCATAACCCAAATACACCTTTCCACCATCATATTCTTTATAATTCAAGAAACAATCTAGATGTGAGGTCATGTGGAAGGAAGAGCGAGATTCAATCAACCACACATCTTTTGATACATGTGTTGTCAAGGTAGCAAAAAAAGAATATGCATAATCTTGAGAGGATCTATTAGAGTTGAAATTGGAGAAGTCATTTTCTTTTTTCTTCTCCTCCTTACACTCATTGTAGAAATCACCCGACTTTCCATAATTCAAAAATTTCACCTTGACATTACTAGGAGACTTAGATTTCTCGTGGAATTTGGATTTTGACTTTCCTTTTTATGTGTTCTTCTTCTTTCCTTTTTCTTTCATTATCTCCTTGGTCTTTTCATAATATTTTGTATGTGTCTCTTTAGAAAGCAATGATGCAACTACTTCATCCATATTGAAGGTGGTAGTGGTACTCCCAATGGCCATAACAAGGTGGTCCCATGAGTCTAGTGATGAACACAACAAATTCATAAAACGATCCTCCTCCATCTTCACACCAACAAAGCTCTACTAGGCAACAAGCATGTTGAATGCATTTAGGTAATTTGTGATTGATATCCCTTCTTTCATCTTTATAGAATACATTTTCTTTCATAGGAAAAACTTATTTACCAAGGATTTAGCTTGATAAATTTTTACATTTTTCTTCCACAAAGATTTTATAGTCTTATCTTCATGGATATATAGAAGCACGTAGTCAATCAAATAGAGCTTTATCAGACCCTTAGCCTTTTGATCCATCAGATCCCAATCTTCTTGTTTCATGTTTGATGACATGTTTTTGGATACAACTAAGGTCATATGTCTCAATCTACTAGCATGTCTTTCATCTTGAGCTTCCATAGTTCAAATTTTTCTCCATTAAACTTTTCAATCTCAATTCTTCCAAATATGTTATCCATCTCCTTCTCGCAACAAGATCACACAAAAAATCCTCTACAACAAACTCCCTCTCAAAATATTAGTACAAAAACCCTCTACCCTTAGGAAGTCAAAGGTTAAGACACCTTATTCCTAACAGTGGCCATGTTATTAAATTGGAAAATATTTCTAGTGATCCTAGTTGTGAACTTAAGAATGAATCATGAAAAGTATTATTAAAAAAATATATAGAAATTTAGAAAATAGAAAATATATATGAAGCCAAAGTAAAATGGACTCATTAGAATATTGATAGTATGACTTGGGAAAAAACTAGTCATATTAAACATCAATATATACATGTATTTGACTAATCATTTTGTTAATTATGTTGTAATGTGCTATTGAGAGCAACAACAAATCACAAAAACAAAATGTTATGAAATTATTTTCCCAAATAAAAATTAAGGAAGAATTGCATCTATATGAAAGATTATTTTAATTAAAAAGAAAGTAAATTATATGAAAAGTATGAATTATACTAAATGTGATGGATCTGTTGATTATCAAGGTGGAGAAAGCTTACAATATGAACTTAAATAGGTGAATGCAAATCTGAAATATGTACATTAACCTTTAGCCTTAGTGTGAAGAAAGAATGAGAGAGAGAGATAGAAGAATCATAACACATGCAACAACAGATTTACGTGGAGAAACCCCAAAGGGAAAAAACTCCACCACCAAAAGAGAGGCAAGTATATTACTAATATTATGAAATATTACATGCAGCAATAGACTTCTCTTATCATCCCTGTAAAATCCTGCAGCACCCTGTTACCATGCAACCTGCAAAACTAAATTGAATAACTCTAGCTCAAGGCCCCTATTGAAAGAGATTTGTGAGGATGAAAGCCACCATGGTTTCACAAAACAATAGGCAGCAATACCATCTAGCAAAACCCATGCCTCCCTTCATGAAATGGTCATGATGTCCTAAAAATAGCCTCTTACAGCTGTCATAAGGCATAACTTATGCATGAGCACCTGGGGTCAAAGATAGCATATTCTATCATAGAAATATGTCATACTTGTCATAGGAATCTGTCATACTATCATAGCATCTTATGACAACTTTCATACATGTCATAGATCCTCTTACAACATCCTAACAACCTCATTCTAGAAGATTCCAAGTGGGACGCCTAGCTATTTTGTCCTTTTCCTAAAAGACAAACGGTAACGGTAACACTAAATTTACATTGTCTCTTTCACCACTATTGGTTAAACGGTTTCACCTCTTATGGGTAAATGTTGAAAACACTTTAGGGGAATAATTAATTAATGGATTTACAAGGTTGATGGCACCTAAATCCTAACATTCTCCCACTTGACATCATACATTGTAAATTACACCCATAGAGATACAATTACATAGAATTAAATACAGTGATCAAGGCCCATGGCCTTCCTACACCAAGAGAACTTTTCTGTGGTGACTGGCTTCATAAGAGAATCTGCAAAATTATCCAAAGTGTCAACTTTTTCAATCAAGACTTGTCCATTCTCAACCATTTATCGCACAAAGTGATACTGAACATCAACATGCTTAGTACGAGCATGGTACATAGGATTTTTAGCCAAACATATGGCACTCTGACTATCATATTAGATCCTCACTATCCTGTAATCAAAACCAATACCATTACCAAGTCTTTGTAACCAAACCACCTCCTTAGAGGCAATGTGTAGCAGCCATATACTCTGCTTTAGTTGTGGACAAAGCAACTGTAGGTTTTCTTTTACTCATCCAACTTACTCCGCCTCCAAATAAACTAAACACATAGCCACTAGTGGACCTCCAAAAAAAGTATAAATATATTTATTTGATTCTTTGATTCACTAGTTTCTCACAATGCAATATTGATATAGAAAAATAGATCCATCACATTTAATATTAAAGACTTTCCATACAATTTTATAACTCTTTCTAATAAAAAAACATTGACCAACTGCAGGTTTACAAGTTGAACATTGGCCATCTTTTTCACCCCACTCACTACGTACCCTTGATTGATTACATATCCCTCTTTAATGTACACTTATCGTTAATAGTGAATGCACCCAGAAACGCGGTAGTGCAGGTTTACAAGTTCAACATTGACTGTCTTTTGCACGACCGCCCACGTATAATATGCTCTACCTTAACTCTCAACATTATTACCATTACCTATTTTCTTCCCTCTCCTCTCCAATGGTTGTGGCTACCATTGCTGTGTTTTTAATCATCTTCTTCACCAACCCATTTGTATGTCTATGCAAATTCCCTCAGCAGGAATCTGAAGCTCTTCTTTCCTTAAACTTCAACACCAGTGAATACCCTAATACATGGAAAAATGAAACGGACTGCTGCGAGTGGTATGGCACAACATGCGATCAGAACAAGAGCCATGTGATGACAATATTTTTACGTTCATATAGTACTGGAATAAAAGGAGTCATACCTGATAGCCTGTGCAAACTTCCATTTCTTAGATCCATAGACATATCGTACATTGGCACAACAAGTACTCTTCCTTCCTATTTGGGAGATCTTCATTTTCTTAAGTCTCTAAAGATAGATTACACTGGATTGAGTGGGGTAATACCCCTTAACATTTGTATGCTCACAAATCTCACTTATCTTAGCCTTAAAGGGAACCAACTGAGTGGAAGCCTCCCTTTTTGTCTGAACAATCTTTCTTCATTGAGTTATCTTTCCCTTTCAGAGAATCGATTAAGTGGCCAAATCCCATTTACATGGGGTGATCTCCCTTTGCTTGAAACATTGGGTGTGTCCTTCAACCAATTTAGTGGGAATCTTCCCTTGTCCTTTGCAGGGCTGTCCTCCCTTACTTACCTCGATGCCAATGGAAATAGATTCAATGAGAGTACCCCTTATTGGGCCTTACCATCCTCTATTCAAAGTCTCTCCCTCTCACTACACCATGAGTTCACAATTTCAGAAACTTTTTTTCTATAACCTTACCAATTTGGGATATCTATATCTATCCAATTGTACACTAAATATTAGTACATCCTAGATTCCCAACATCCAGCTCTCTCAGTTAGAACTTGTGTCGTGTTAGGTGGATAGTCAAATTCCACCATGGATCTCAACTTAGTTCTCATTGCATTCCTTGACATTAGCTAACAATGGTCTCTCTGGAGAAATTCCTTCTTGGCTATGGGATTTCTCTAATTCCTTATCAAAACTAAATCTCTCCCGAAATCATCTGCATGGGCCCCTTTTCCCAAACGGTCCTAATTCTGAGATACGAATCTTGGATGTATCTAGCAATGCATTCAGTGGACACATACCTTCCATGTGGCCAATAGGTACATTACCTCTGGACAGTCCAGCCAGTTGGTTGTCTCCTTTTACATTGATGCTCAATGACAATTTATTTACCGGCAACATTCCTCCAAGCTTGTGTAATTTGTCTGTACCGGTGGGAAAGTTAAATCTTCGAAACAACAAGTTGGATGGAATGATTCCTTGGTGTTTAATCAAAGAGGGGTCATTTCTTTATGACTTCAATGTAGGAGGAAATAGTCTAGAGGGAAGAATCTCCCGAGGGCTAATCGTCTTGTCTAGCATCACATCCTTGGTGCTAAGAAACAATCAGCTCAGCGGAACCTTCCTACCCTCATTTACCAATTGTACAGCTTTACAAGTACTTGATATTGGGCTCAACAAATTCACGGGACACCTTCCAAAGTCAATTGGGAATATTTCATCTCTTCTAGTATTGGTGATGAAGGACAATCAATTCAGCAGTAATATTCCTCCAGAAATTGGCGACCTGAAGCAGCTCCAGATCCTAGACCTTTCATCCAACAACTTATCAGGCTCTATTCCACACAACATTGTATTTTTACAAGTAATGGTTGTAGCAAGCGAGGATGGTTATGTGTTGCAGGGTAAACTGCCATATACAATTCCATTGTCAAATCAACAAGTGGCTTTTCCTCGTGGCATGAACGCTCCTCCCGGTGGAGTGGAAGTGACTTTTACTCATGGCACGAACGCTCCTCTTGGTGGAATGAATATGACTCCCAAAGGTACAGAACAATACTACTCATATATTCTCTCCACACTCACTGGCATAGATCTCTCCAACAACCAATTGAACGGAGATGTTCCTCTTGATTTTGGAAAGTTGAAGGGGTTGAGGTTTCTAAATCTATCCATGAACAATCTGAGTGGAGTTATTCCACATAATTTGGGGGATATGAGTCAGCTCGAATCGTTGGACCTTTCTTCAAATAGGCTTTCAGGAAATATTCCTTCAGAGCTTCAATCTCTAAGTTATTTGGCATTTTTAAATTTGTCGAACAACAATCTATCTGGAAGTATACCGCAAGGAGGACAGATGTGTTGATTTTTGTAGCTCGAAAAGTGGGATATGGATTTGCTTGAAAGAAACTCAAGATTAGATATTCTTTAAATCAATTCGAGTTGGATTTTTAGCAACAGCAGGATTTTTATTCTTTAGTAGAATGTTTTCGAGTTTGTAAGGATAAGATAAATCCAAGAGTGATTTTATGTGTAATTAAAGCCAAAGAAAGCAAGGAAAGATTCTTTCCTTGCACACTAAGTAAAATAGCTAGGCTCTATAAAAGTAAGATTGTTGTAGCAAACTCATATTGTATTTTCGAAAGAAAAGTTTGCTATTAGGCTGAATAAAAGATCCAACATTTGCAGGTTTTTCCCCACTTTGGGGTTTCCTGGGTAAATTTGTGTTATTGCCTTTTGTGTTTGGCTTCTTATTATTTTTGCTTCCGATGTTATTAGTTGTTAATTAACCCAATTGTATTAATTGTTATAAATCATATTTTTGTCTGTGAATTTATTGTGCAATTAATCTATTGCTGGGTTATAGAAATTAACATGGTATCAAAGCTCTAAACTCTGAATATGAAGCCAAGATTTGTGATGCAGATTTCAAGAAAAAAAAATCAGATTTTCGTCTCCAATTCTTTTGTGGCTATGGCAACCAGTGTTCGATACGAGGATAGGCTCGAGGGTGCGTCTAACCTCTTGCAGTGGAAGGTTCGGATTACTTATGTTCTCAAGGAGAACATGTTGTGGATCTATGCTAGCACAGAAGTGACTCCACCAACAAATGATCTTGTTGCCTTAGATTCGCATGAAGTCAAAAAGGCCAAGGCTCAGAGGATTATCCTGGATGGAGTAAGAGATCATTTAATTCCTCATTTATCCAGGAAAGACACTGCCAAGGAGATGTGGGATACACTCACAAAACTTTATCAGAGCGACTATCAGAGTCGTAAGATGATGCTCAAGGACAAATTGCATAATACCAAGATGTCCAAAGGTGAGAGTGTGACCTCTTACTTGTCCAATCTGACACAGGTCAGGGATGAGCTTGCTGTTGTTGGAGAGATGATTAAAGAAGATGAGTTGGTGTGTATAGCCTTGAATGGTTTTTCAAAGCACTGGGAAGTGTTTGTCAAGTGTGTTGTCGGTAGAGATCGGCTACCTAATTGGGCGAGACTTTGGGATGATTTTGTTCAGGAGGAGATCCATGAAGGTGCTCATTGAGGAGATCAGACGAAGAAGGGTCAAGATGAAGAAAATCTTGTTCTTGCAAGCAAGGGTAAGAAGAAGTCCAATAAAGAGCAATCAGAAGGTTCTTCTTCCAAGAGTGGGAAGATGAAAGATCTGAGCAAGATTAAATGCATTTGCTACCATCAGATGGGTCACTATGCCAGTCAATGTCTGAATAAGAAAAATAAGGACAAGCAAAAGAAGCAATTTGCTGCTACAGTAGAGGTGGACAAGTTTGCATCACGATTTAAAAATGAGTTTTCCCTCATTACCTGTCTCTCAAGTTCAATTGCCAACAGGGTATGGTATATTGACAGTGGGGCTTCTCGCCACATGATGGGAGTCAAAGAAGTTGGATTTCTATATTGAGCTCGGAGACAATGCCAAGTACCATGCAACTGGTATTGGCACTGTCAAGTTTTAGAGGGAGTCTGGAAAACCTTTGTTGGTGGAGGATGTGTTGTATGTCCCTAGCATGACAAAGAATTTAATCTCAGTTTCTGCTTTGGAAGACAAGGGTTACAACATGACCTTTGAGAGGGGAAAAGTCTATATTCGTCCCAAAAATTCCAAGATTGCAAAAGTGATTGGTGTCAGGCATGGCAGCTTGTTTCGGTTATAGTTTGAGCCAGCACATGCATTGGTTATTAGGTGTAAAGGGATAGGAGAATTGTGGCACAGGAGGATGGCTCACCTTCACCATGGAGCACTTAATTTTCTTAAGGAAATAGTGACGGGGCTGCCTGAGATGAAGATAGAAAAGCATGAGGTGTGCAAGGGTTGTGCTCTTGGGAAATATGCCAAGACAAATTTTCCAAGCAGTGACACTAGATCCAAAGGGATTTTGGATCTTGTACATTCAAATGTGTGTGGGCCCATGTCAACAACATCCTTGAATGGATATGAGTATTATGCTACCTTCATTGATGATTTCTCCAGGAAGACGTGGATATATTTCATGAAAAATAAAGATGAGGTCCTCAGTAGGTTCAAAGAGTTTAAGGCTCTCGTGGAGAACCAAACTGGGAAGAAGATCAAGATACTAAGGTCTGATAATGGAGGCGAGTATACCTCGAATGTCTTCAAATATTTTTTGTGCTCAGGAAGGTATCAAGAAAGAGTTGATAGTTTCGTACAACCCTCAGCAGAATGGGGTTGCTGAACGAAAGAATAGAGTTATCATTGGAGTAGCCAAGGCCATGCTTCATGATCAGGATCTGCCTTGGTTCTTATGGGCAGAAGCTTGCAACACAGCTATGTATTTGTAGAATAGGAGCCCTCACAAAGTGTTGGGCAAATTGACTCCAGAAGAGGCATTCACTAGTAAGAAACTAGATTTGGGGCACATTCGCATCTTTGGATGCCTTGTGTATTGTCACATTCCTATTGAGAAGAGAACCAAGTTGGAACCTACTGCAGAGAAGGGTATCCTTGTTGGGTACAGTGAAACTTCTAAGGCTTATCGGGTTTACATTCCTACTCTCAGGAAAATAGTGGTTCGTAGAGATGTGAAGTTCGAGGAAGAAAGGGCTCTTCAAAATTCAAGCAACTTGATGAATGAGGAGGAACACTCACCCACGGTTGAGGTAGCACAAATTCCTCAAACTTCAGTCACACAAGCTGGAGAGTAGAACAAGCAGGATGATCAGAAGGAGGAATCAATAATTCCTCAGCCTCAAATTCCTATTTCAAAAAAGAGGAGAAATAGGGAAACTAAGCAGACACTGAGAGAGGCTCAAGAATATATAGGTGATCCTCAAGATTCAGCCAGACAAAGAAGGGATCCCAAACGTTATTCAGATTATGTGGCACTTATGAGTGAATTAATTAAAGTAGAGCCTTCCAAGTTTTCAGGAGGCATCCAAGCACCAAGTGTGGAGATATGCCATGGTGGAAGAGTATTCTTCGATCATGAAGAACAGTGTGTGGGAGGTAGTACCATAACCAGAAGATAAGTCTGTGGTGGGCTCGAGATGGTTGTATAAGATTAAGCATGCTACAGATGGTAGTGTGAAAAAGTTCAAAGCTCGGTTTGTGGCTAAGGGGTTTTTTTAGAAGGAGGGAGTCGACTATGATGAGACTTTTGCTCCAGTAGCTAGGTACTCATCCATAAAAGCTATCATTTCTGTAGCAGTACAAATGGGTTGGAGGATTCACCAAATGGATGTAAAGACAGCCTTCCTTAATAGAGTGATTGAGGAAGAGATTTACATAGAGCAGCTAGAAGGATTTGAAGCACATGAGAGGGATTCTCATGTATGCAGGTTAAAAAGAGCACTGTATGGGCTCAGGCGGGCTCCTAGGGCGTGGTATTCACATATTGATAGTTACTTGCAGAGTGTGGGCTTCATCAAGAGTGAGGCAGATTTGAACCTGTACTATGTTCAGGTGAAGGGAAAACTTCTCATATTGTTGTTATATGTTGATGACCTATTTCTCATAGGGTCAGAGGAGCTCATAGCACACTGCAAGTGGGATCTTGTAGGAGAGTTTGAGATGAAGGACTTGGGGTTGATGCATTACTTTCTGGGATTGGAGTTGTGGCAGAAAGAAGGAGAGATCTTCCTTGGAAAAAGGAAGTACTTAATTGATATCTTGAAGCGATTCAGGATGGAAAACTATAAGCCTATGTCAATGCCACTTGTGACCAATTGGAGGAGGATTGATGCTTCCAGATCAGAGGTAGTGGACCTGACTTTATATAGATAGTTGATAGGCTCTCTTATGTATCTAGTCAACACCAGGCCAGACATTTGTTTTGCAGTGAACTCACTCAGTAAATTTATGGTGGAACCTAAATGTGTGCACTAGATAGCTGTGAAGCATGTTTTGAGATATCTTTGAGGCACAGTTATTTATGGGTTGAAGTATGTTCAGTAGGATGGAGTGAAGCTCAAGGGGTTTACTGATGCAGATTGGGTAGGCAGTACAGCTGATCGAAAGAGCACTTCAGGGTGCAGTGTCTTGGTATAGCAAGAAATAGAAGTCAGTTGCACTGAGTTCTACAGAGGCCGAGTATATGGCAGCTAGTATGGCTACATGTGAGGCTATCTAGCTTCAGAAACTTCTAGCTGGGCTCTTTAATCAGGAGTTGGATCCTATAGTCATTTACTGTGATAATCAAAGTTGTATCAAACTCTCTGAGAATCCAGTGTTTCATGACAAGTCAAAGCACATTGAGATCAAGTACCACTTCATCAGAGATTATGTGGAGAAGGGGATAGTGAAGCTCATTTACATTCCTACGGATGAACAAATTGCAGATATCCTGACGAAGGCCTTGATGAAGAGCAAGTTTGAATTCTTCAGGGACAAGTTGGGTGTGGTGCAGAACACCTTCCTCACTAAGAGGGAGTGTTGATTTTTGTAGCTCAAAAAGTGGGATATGGATTTGCTTTAAAGCAACTCAAGATTAGATATGCTTTAAATCAATTCAAGTTGGATTTTTAGCAACAGCAGGATTTTTATTCTTTAATAGAATGTTTCCAAGTTTGTAAGGATAAGATAAATCCAAGAGTGATTTTATGTGTAATTAAAGCCAAAGAAAGCAAGGAAAGATTCTTTCCTTGCACACTAAGTAAAGCAGCTAGGCTCTATAAAAGTAAGATTGTTGTAGCAAACTCATATTGTATTTTTGAAAGAAAAGTTTGTTGTTAGGCTTAATAGAAGATCCAACATTTGCAGGTTTTTCCCCACATTGGGGTTTCCTGGGTAAATTTATGTTATTGTCTTTTTGTGTTTGGCTTCTTGTTATTTTTGCTTCCACTGTTATTAGTTATTAATTAACCCAGTTGTATTAATTGTTATAAATCATATTTCTATCTGTGAATTTATTGTGCAATTAATCTGTTGTTGGGTTATAGAAATTAACAAGATGATCACTTTTGAAAATACATCATATTCTGGAAATCCAAATTTGAAGGGATGCCCACTTCCAAAGAATTTCTCTTGGCCGAAATTTGCACCTCCTCCTGTAAAGGATGGTGAAGATAAAGATGAAGAGGAGAGCGAGAAAATACCCTGGTATCAAATTGGAGTAGGATGGTCATATGGAGCAGGGTTTTTGAGTGTAGTAGTGTTATTGCTTTCAGTCAGAGGGAACTGGAGAAAGAAATACTTCGAGGGGGTTGATAATATTTTGAAGTTTTTGTTTCCATGCCTAATTGATAGGAGATTATGAGGGCTTATTTCTCCACCAGAATTGAACCAAAACTGTGCCTTAAGTGAAGATTTGATTTTTGAGCTTTGCTATTGTAAGTAGACTATATTTTATATAGTTTAATTTAAAATTATATATAGATAGTGTCATGTTTGCATTGACATGCATAAAACTATGGTTGATCTTTTATTTAATTTGCAGATTGATCTCTTATTTAATATGCAGATTTATTTGTATTTTACTATAGTGTTATTTCTTCATTGAGGTTGGAAAGCTTCATATGGAAGTTTGATGTCAAATTTTTCATAAAGGTATTTTAAGGAGAGAAATAGTATAAATAGTTATTAATTTCTTATTAGAAAATGTCATTAATGTTATTTTTAAAAATATTTAATTAAAATATTAAAAAAAATTATCTGTATGATGTATTTTTGGCATAATTAATTCAATCTTATTTACTCAAATAAGATGTAAAGATATATTGTGTTCGTAGCATACAAATATATTTTGAAAGTTGCTTGTATTAAGAAGTGTGAAGATGTTTGTAAATAGCAACACAAGAAAATTAAAATAGATAAATGTGATGAAAAATACATTTACATAGGAATTAGATATTAAATGTCAAATAATGGTGATAGTATTGACATTTCATACTTTATTGGTTGCTAAGGAGATAATTTTTTCTTACAAAAATTTAAAATTGTATTGCAATTTAAGTTAATTAAAGGATTTTGAGTGAAACTTTTTAGGAAAAATGGTTTTATCAAAACTCTTTCCTTTCTTATGTCATCTATATCATAGAAAGGCTTCGATCAAAACACTTCGACAAAAAATGTTTCTTATATATCAATTTCACCATGAATCTATTATTTGCATTTGCCTAAAACAACATATGTGCCTCAAATTTCTTTGAGCTTTTATAACTATCAGATCGAGGTAAGTTTCACAAATTATTTATATATATATATATATGAAAAGCTTATTTTGAATTTAAAATTTCATATATTTTTATTTTAAAAGTAGACATTTTTAAATTATACATGTGTGTGTATATGTATGTATGTATTAATATATGTATAAAAAATCAAACCCTAAATCTTAAACAAAAAACCCTAAGTTGATTGATACTAACCTAAACTAACAAACCTTCAACATTAAACAATCAACACTATCATATATTTTAAAATACCACAATAATACATTGCTTATATTCTATAAAATTTTGTTCAATACACTTTACATTCTTATATAGGAGTTTAATCTCTTACATTATAGGAATCACACCCTAATTATACAATTGATTCTAGCAACTCATATCCCTACAAATGATTGGGTAAAATTGTGGTTTAAGATTATGATAGAGTTTTGTG
Source organism: Sequoia sempervirens (assembly GCA_007258455.2). Classification (NCBI taxonomy): domain Eukaryota; kingdom Viridiplantae; phylum Streptophyta; class Pinopsida; order Cupressales; family Cupressaceae; genus Sequoia; species Sequoia sempervirens. The sequence continues at coordinate 240,468,073 of VDFB02047230.1, read as the reverse complement.
TCTGAGTTTGGCTTATGGAATCCCTCAGTTCTTACCTAGTTGTGTCAATCTGGGGTCGTAAACTAATGAAAGGTATAGTGGTTGTTTTCTCAAGGGATGAAGGTGGTAAGTCAAGTGGGAATGTATGCATGTACAAGTCTAAATAAACCAGTAAAGGTTAAAACACACTTCCTTAAATTGTATTAAAATAGAAAGACCTATTTTAAACTCTTATCTACTCTAGCAATCTTAACTCAATTCTACTAATACATGCTTTATCTCATAACATCATTAAAACTAATAAAAAAACTAGAATTAATTGTTGAAATCACACTAATGTAATGCAGGCGACAAGAGCTATGCATTTGGGTGACAAGACCTCTATGTCCTAGCCACAGGATATAATAAGCCTAACAGATTATTTGCAACGTTTCTAATACAAATTATATGCCATTGTCATGCTTCCATCCCGCAGCATGTGTCCATACCAAACATTAGTAATACTTAAATCACTTCACTCTTTATGAATATAATTGAAACTCGTTCATTACCACGCGCATACTATGTTATTAATATTAATGAAGTTGCATACAAATCAAATAATTGCTAATACATAGAACAAACACAAATAATACCTCACACAATAGTAAATAAGATAACTCCAAGCAATGCCAGGGAGTGGGCCCTTTCCCCCAAATGATTGAATGGAGTGGAAATGCTAAGATATTCGCAACTTAGTCTTTCAACAATACTATGTATTAATTCAAACTTGCAGAACATAAATTAGAATGTTTACATGCTCACATAAGGGCATATATATAAGTCTTTAATACAAACAGAGTGCTTAGAATATCATGTCCACCGATCATACGTGGACAACAAAATGTTTACTGATATATGAAAAATAGTAATATGGCCTACGACCTACTATTTTTCAAAAGCTATTAACCGATATCAATCCTAGTCACTAATTACCTAAGACTATACTAGGAGACAACCATCAAATGAAAACTAGTAAATCACATGGAAATTATTGTCTTCATGCTTCACCCCTTTTTAACTTGTTTCACACAACCACCATGATTAGTGCCTATAAATGGTTGATTACCTAAGAGTTTGCATATAATGTATATTATATTGATTCACTTTGATTCTAACAAATATTATGGAAATAAAGGAACAATAAGCCAAAGGGGTAAACTATTGTGGACACAACACTAGACAAATCATGATAATAATTAAGACAACTATTGACCTCATTATTCCCCCCAATTGAAGACATTGCATGTCCTCATACAATATGCACCAGGACTTAAGATGATTGGGTTGTCCACTGTTGCACTGTAGTCAAGATCTCTTTATTCCAGTGGTCTTTTAGGCCCTAAATGATCTGCTAGTGCTCAACTTTGGAGATCTAATCAGTGGAAATCCTTTGCTCCATCTCAAATTTTAATTCATTAACCTTCTCTTGGTGGTGTTCCACAGTCATGCATTTCTCAGCAATCTAGTCTTCCCATGATTCTTTTAACTTTTCAATCCTATTCCTATGCTCTGTCAAAGTGATATACCCTGGAATAACTAGTGTGAATTATGCATTTGTTTATTCTATTTGATCTTTCAAATGTTTAATCTCATCCTTTTGTTGCTAATTGGCATCTAGGGCTTGTTGCAATTGTGGTTGAAGAGTCAGTACTTGGGCTTCCAATCTTCGTACCCTAGCTTGTAGATCTCTAATTTCCTCAATAGAGTATTCTTCACCGTGGGAGATGTCATGAGAATGTTCCCCTAAATTTTGAATTTCTTTATTTGGCTGTTCTTGTGAAGGGGTTGCAAAAGGAATAGATTCTTGGTTACCTGCATCCATTTCTTGACTCTATTCTTTAGAGCTTATAGACGACTGTAACATGTATTCCTCCTCCTGTTCCTCAGTGGAAGTCTCAGATACCACATTTCTTCCCTTCTTCCTCTGGAGGTTTTGGCATCGTAGTTCTTTACTCACCCTATCTTTTCCTTCAGTCTTTGTTGTCAGGATTTCAACCTATGCTTCAGGGGTTTCTTGGTTTACTATGCAAGCTGCAAAGGCCATTTTTCGTAAGCTAGAGGTTACTTCTAGATATTTCCACTTGATCCTAATGTTGTAGAGTGTTACAACTAGAAGAGTGTTAACCTCACTAATAGATTTATCCTTCCTGGTGCAAGGCCTTGACCCACGGATTTTCTATTTTGTTTCATGGGAATGCTCAGATTCTTGACTATGATTCTTATTTTCACTTGCATTACAGGGGTTTTCAGTTTGTGGGGTTGAAGAAAGATCTGACCCTATCTCTTTTGTGAGTTCATCCCAAATACCCAGCACGACAAAATTGGCTAAACCCCTTTGAACAATTAGCTTGATCAAACTGTGGTGAGCCAGGGAATTGTTGTGACTTTTTTGGACTTCTAAGCTCATCCTTTTAATGGAATGGAAAAGGTAGTATGGCAGATTAACGAGTTCTTTATGGTGTAAATGACAGAGAAATAAAAAATGGTGGGAAGAAACATAGGCATACCTCCCTTCCCCCGTGATATACTAGATAACTACCTTGGCAACATTGGGCCAATGTGCAGGAAAAGAGGTCCATACAGTGCCCTATTTGGGAGTCGACTGTAATTTCTCATCATGTCACAAGAACCTCTAGATTTGGAGCTAAAGCTCAACATGCTTGTTTGTGGCTGCAGGAAAATATTCATCCCCCATTTTTGGTAACCCCATCGCTCATGCTATGATTAAAGGTGTAATAGACAAGGAAAGACCTCGAACCATCATGGAATTATTGACAGCATCTAATGCCATAGAAAATTCGAGAGCCACCCCATCATGATACCCGTAGAGCTTTTTGAAAAACACAAGCCATCCTGCGGCTTCAAAGATGATGTATACTATTGTATTGGCTTTAACATTTTTCATATCCTTTAGCTCCTGACGTCGATGAATACCTCCCATGGTGAAAGAATTAACAAGAAAACTTGACAGGATGTGTTGACAATAATGAACTTTAAAAATGAGTTTATAGTTTAAATGGGTTTCCTTGTTGGGATAATCAATAAATGGAATGGCGACAGGGTATGACGTGACCAGGGGTAATCATGTGACACAAAACCCCCTAGCTAAATGTATGAAATTTTCTGCAATTTTCCATAATAATTGCTAAGAAACAAAAGAAAACCAATATAAAATAAACGACATACAAACCTTGGTTGAATTACCATTAAAGCACGTCGGTGGGAATCGGTGAGGAAATGATGACAGATGATGAGGGTGTCAGCACGATCAGTCAATCCAACCAGTGATCAACACCAAGGCAGTCATCGGGATGGCGGCAGAGGGGACAAAACCCAATGGAGAGAAGAGGGCACATGATTGGAGAATTGGAGATTGTGTAGAGATTTGAATGCAATGAGAAGGTGACAAGGATAGGTCACA
>VDFB02047230.1:240415780-240464531 GCA_007258455.2 Sequoia sempervirens | reverse complement strand
TCTAGCCTATGTCTCACCCTCTTCATCATTAATGCACATGATCTAAGCCTCCTTATCATCCTCGCCACTTGTAATTCAATCGAAGTGATAAATGAAAATCCTAATTATGCACATCTTATCCATTTTTTTTTCCTTTAAAAAATATAGATTATATATCGATCTAAATGTTCGAATATTTTTGCCTACAAGTTAACAATGCACTACATGCTATATAATAATATCACAAGCCCAACAAATATTTATAAAAAAATATTTTTTTTCTTATGAAGTTTTTTATGTCATCCACAAAATTGATTTGATATCGGATATGGGAGCATTAGCCTTAAGCTAAAACCTCTTCGATAGACAACCAAGGATTGAGAGCCATCTATTTTACCAAAGTCAACCAAGACACAATCCTAGACTCATCCCTTATTGTGTTGAGTTCTTCCACTTAGGAAGACTTGATCCCCAATGGGCTCATTCAAAACTATTCAACTTCACTAGTAGACTAAAGGCCCATTGATAGAAAGATAAATTTTCATGTAAATAGTGTTAAAAGATTCCTCTATATGCACACCCATCTCATCTTTATTAACATTTTGTATGGTCAACACTAGCGTGAGTTTATTATTATTTAGCTTTATCCATTATTATGAATAGATTTCTGGATTAAAACTGTGTGCCAACTTTTACATCATGATGTAAAAATTGGCACACAGTTTTAATCTAGAAATCTATTTATAATATTATCATGGACTACAAAAACTTCACAAATTTAATTTATCCATTATTTTAAAAATACACTACTAGATACCCATTATGTGTAGATTTAGGTAGAGAGTATTGAGACAATTCAATCATGAGTGGATTAGACATGGTCTAATTTAATGTGTTGGAGACTATCAAATTTCTCTTCCAATTTACTAATGTAAACACTTTTCAAAATTTACAACTTATGTGAAAAATACAAGAAAAACTATTGTAAAATAATCTAATTCATAACATCGTGCACAACAAAAAAGAAAAGTAAAAGAAGCTCAATTTGTCTTTGTCCATCTTAGGAACTCATTTTCCTTTGCATATCATTTTTTATTGGTTGTTTGATTCCAATTATCACTTGTTAAAAATATAATTCTAAATCATATTCATAAATTACTTTGTTGAGCAACAATTTATATATAAATAAATTAGATGGGTCATGAAAGAAAAATAGGTCACACATTTAATAATAGCTATAGAAGAAGTTGACTCTCCTCACACATATCCCATTTTTAGATGAGCCATAAAAAGAAATGGACCACTCCTTTAATAATATCTATAAAAAGAGATGACCCGTGACTCTTCTCCCATGTATCCCATTTTTAAGCGAGTCATAAAATAAAATGGACCACTAGCATAATAATATCTATAAGAGATGACTCTCCTCACATGTATCTCATTTTTCTTGTTGAGCACATCACCTCCTCTATATAATTGATAGATATTCCTTCAAAAATAATTTTCTTTTAGACAATATAATAGACTCTTTATCACTTATATACACCACATCATAAAATATGAATAAACATTTTTAACAATTCTTCTATGAAATGTGATAAACTTTTTTAAACTTTTTGAAAAGAAAAAATATCCCCTTTTTATCTATTATATTATAATTTTCTTACAGCTTAATAAAATATTATATCATATAAAAACTACACATCATAGAAATAAAATTAAATTCATATATAAAAAATTAATAATAATTTAAAAAAATTAATCAAGGTGTTATTGTATAACACCGTCAGCTTAGTTAAACTAAGCGGCGATTTCAATACCCAATTTATTTATTCTCTATCCTATAATTCATTTATCGCCTGTGTTTGGTGCTGCTCTTGTACTGGTTTGCTCTAGTTTGGTCTACCATGGCTCCTCTTATGTTGTTCTGTTTCATGCTTTCCATCTTCTCGATCTCCGGTCTTCCTCACTCTCTCGATAATCTCTCTCACCAACAACAACATTTACTCTTACAATTCAAAGCTGCCATTTCGAACAACAACAAAACTTCACTGGCAGACTAGACCCCCCTTCGCCCCCTCTGCAATTGAACTGCGTTACCTGTGATCCCTCTTCTCACTCTATCCTCGCTCTCAATGTATCCTACATGAATTTAGATGGCACCATTTCTCCTGTTCTTGGGAATTTTTCCTATCTCCAATCGCTCGATCTCTCCAGCAATGCTCTCACTGGTCACATTCCACCTCAACTTGGTCAGCTTCGCCATCTGCAGATACTCTGGCAAGACGAGAATAAACTACAAGGAATCATTCCGCCCTCTCTCTCAACTTGCCGCAGTTTGTTATCGCTGGCACTCTCCCGTAACCAATTGCATGGCAGAATTCCGCCAGAGCTGGGTCTCCTCCCAAGTTTGAATTACCTCGACTTGGCAGTAAACAATCTCACCGGTATCTTACCCCCCTCTTTAGGAAATCTGTCCACCTTAGTTACATTTGATGTGGCAGACAATGATCTCACAGGTACCATTCCTCTTGAATTGGGAGCCCTGGCTTAACTACAGGTGCTACTCCTTTATACAAATCAGTTGTCAGGCCCCATTCCCAGCTCTTTGGGAAATCTGTCTGCCTTGATTAAATTAGAATTGGCAAGAAACCATCTGCAAGGTCCCATTCCCCCTGAAGTGGGAATGCTCACTCACCTGAAGGTACTTGATCTCTTTGAAAACCACTTATCAGGCAACATTCCCTTCTCCTTATCAAATCTGTCAAAGTTGAATGTATTGGATTTAGATCAAAACCAGCTGAGCGGCCATATTCCGTGGGAAATTGGTACCAAGCTCACCAATTTGCAAATCCTTAGTTTATGGGGAAATCAGCTTGAAAGTGAAACATGTAATGTCCCCTTCTCATCATTGATATGTTAGACACTCATCGGCTTATTACGAAACTTGTAGGCTCGTTTGAGGTAAAATTAGGGTTTCCATCTTCGAAGGTTCTATGGCATTTCAAGGAGTTTACTATTTATAGTAAATTCTATTTTTGGCAGTATGGAGTTTGTCAGCTTTCAGTACATCATTTCCAGTTGGAGCAATTATTTACAATTCATGTCGACTTATAAAGGCTTTTTAATGGTGAATAAAAGTTAGGAAGCCTATAGGTTTCGTTTGAGAATTAAAATTAGGGTTTCAGTTAGGAGGTTGTGGCATTTGAGGAGTTTACTATTTATAATGGAATTCTATTTTTGGCGATTATACAGTTTGTTAACTTTGTTTTATCATTCAGTTGGAGCAATTATTTGCAATTCATGTCTAACTTCTAAAGGCTTTTTTATGATGAATAAAGGCATTAAGGTTATAATTTGCAGTTGACCCCTTGGCCTAGGAGAACAACTTAAGTTGTGTTTAAAAGAGGGACTTGGAAGGGGTATGCCATCATAAAGGTGATTTAATTATTAATGAAGATAAAAGCCTTGAGAAATGAAGTGGACGCCTTTTTGAAGAAGTTATTATTTAAAAATAAAGATTTTATGTTGCCTTGTAAAGTGGACGCCTTTTTGTGAAGTTGGAAGGTTTCTGGAAATTTGAAGAGACATTTTACAGCTGACTCTTGGCGTCTTTTCTTGGGAATATGAAGAGTTTTCAGTTTTTCTATAAAATGAAGCCTTGTTCCAGCTTTTGGTATCCATTCATGTTATCATATTGTTATGCTGTTGGAATGACAAATGAAACCTTGCTTCGAGGATGCTACCTCCTAGCCATTAACCAATTTTGTGTTTGAGATACAACACCTAGTTGGTCTTTGTTGCTTCTCATCGGACTAACAAATTGAACTCTCAACGGATAAGTCTTTTTGGTAAGAATTTCTAGTTTTTGAGTTGCTGGTTCACATATAGCTGAAAGTGTAAAATGTATGCAGCTCTTTGAATAATTTTTATTTGCTTCTGGGTATTTTTGAAATGTCATTGTTTGCCATGGGCGCCCCTTTCCACCAAGTATGAGATTTTATTTTGGGGATTCTGATTTTTAAGAAGCAAATCGCCCTTTTCAAGGGCCGTACCATTTGGAGTGTCTTGGGAAGTGTGCCAGTAATTAATGATCAAGATTTGTTGCTGTTTCTTTATCCTAGCATGGTCGCCTACCTTCTAGAAGTCCATTGCATTCAATCTCATTCGAAACGGAGGTAATTTGATGAAGTTATGAACATTTTATGAGTTTACAGTTTGCTGATCAGAATTTCTAGAAACTCTGTTTTTTATATCAGATTCATATGATTTCTGTTTTGGTCATAATTCTATCATTGGAAGAGTAAAGGAACATCATTAGAATTCATTCTTCTCTTCTAAACTTATTTCTCTATCATTGTAATACTTGTTTTTGCAGTCTTTTGAATTGTAAGGTTGTGATTTAGTAGTACTAATCCAACCCATGTTATTGCTGCAACTACTTGTTTTATTTCTTATTAATTACCCCTAGACGGTTTATCGACAGTGCGAAGAAAGAACTTGTTATATCATTGTACCCACTCTCACATGGTGAATCCCCACTATTCAGTGGATGCCCGCAGCAGCGGATGAATTAGATTGTTGTAGCTTCATGGCTGGTTATCCGCCTATTAGTTTCAATTTCAATTAATCACTCTGTCATATGTTAGCACCTCGCCCTCAGTGGGATCTTGAGTGCACATTCTTGACTTGAGTAGTTTCATTCAAGTATTGTTCTTTAGTTTCTCTGCCATATGTCAACACCTTTCCTTCATTTGGATTGAGTGTGCATTCTTGGCGTTGAGTTTCGTTTAAGCTTGGATTTAGTTTGATGCTAACGCTAATCTAGTTGGCTAGTGCTGGTTTATGTTGTGAAAATCCTTCGAAAAAAATTGGTTAGCATATTTCAGTGGTATCAGAGCAGAAGACCCTGCCATCCTGTGGCAATCTTGCAGTTGGTTGTTTGATGAGTGGAAGAGACACTTGGCCATTCACCAGAAGTCAGGCCAAAACTCAGCATCAGTTTCCTCCCATTCCAGAGGCAGAGACTTTTTCAGAAGTTTTAGGGGATGCCAGCAAAAGCAGTTGAAAGATGCAGAGAGAAAAGTGAGGTGAAAGAAGTCGTCAAATAGTTAAAAAATGTGGAAATAAAAGGGACCAACAAAAGAAAAGGTACGATGGAACCAAGTAGACATGATGTCTAGATTCTTGTCCCAAGTTAGGGTTGACAGCAACACTTAATGTTCTTGACCCCAAAATAATTCAGCTGAGTGAAAGTATTGGAAATAATACTAATGGTAGCCGAGGTGAATAAGTGTTAGAATTGTGGGTCAGCATGCTGCAATTCCTAGTGGGTCATCCTCTAGACCTCTTTTCCCCGTCTTCATGCCAATGGAAGAGCAACAACTGGTTGAAGCTGCACCAACTTTTGCTGATGATGCACGTCAAGCTTACATGGAGTATGTTTCTTTACCTCTTGACTTGAGAGGTGCTTGGACCTTTGATCAATACATGAATCAAAGGAGTCGGAGAAATGGAGGAAGGAATGAGCAGCATCCTCCTATGGTGCCTAGAAATGATTTCTACCAAGCTTTGGGAAAGATAACTATGGAGCATTTTGATGGTAGTAATAAGTGTACAGCCAGATCATGGGTGCAGAAGCTAGATAACTATCTCTCTCTCAGACCCATGCTGGAAGGAGATGCTATCAAATTTGCTACCTTGCATTTGGATGGGATAGCTCACGAATGGTGGACTCATGGTTTGGTCACTCTTGGCCATAACCTCATTCGCACCTATGAGGGAGTTTCCAACAAGCTGATCAAGAGATTTGATACCAAGGATCTTGAAGTTGAGATTGAGGAAGGTGGCTCCGAATTAAAACAAGGATCTTTAGAAAATTATGTGGCTGATTTTCAAAGGTTGTCAGTATTGGTGCCTAACATTACTGAGAGAAGACTTGTGGTTCTTTTTGTTGAAGGTTTAATGGAGCCTTTGAAGGGTTGGGTCAAAGCCTTTGATCCACCAACTTTAGATGAAGCCATCAAGAAAGCTAGGAGCATGGAGTTGGCAGCCCCAAGGCCTAAGTTTCATTCAAAACCTTTCAGCCATAAGAAGGATAAAAAACATTCTTCAAATCTGCCAAAGAAGTTTCCACCAAGGTTGTCAGAAGAGCTCAAAGAACAGCTTAGAAAAGATGGAGTTTGCTACACTTTCCGTGAACCTTGGGTTAAGGGTCACCGTTGCTATGGAAGAGGCAAAGCAAACCTAATGGAGGGCTATTCTGATTTTGGATCAGAATTTGATTGGTCTAATCAGCAATACGAATCAGCAAGTAGTGAAGGTGAAGAAGGCCCAGAAGAGAAGCCTGATGAGGTGGTAGATGGTAGTGCTTTCGCACAACTCTCAAGTTTTCAGAAAAATGAATCCTTTCGGGTTCATGGAGTAGTTAATTCACAAAGGATTGTTGCTCTAATTGACACTAGAGCAACTCATAATTTTATTGATGAAGGATTGGTTGCTAAAAAAGGTTTGAAGACTGAGGAATTTGATGGTTTCAAGGTTATGGTTGTAGATGGTTTTACTATGTCTTGCACGAGGAAGATTCCTAACCTCTCTATGCAATTGGGAAATTATGAGATTAAAGATGATTTTTATGTGGTGGGAATTGGAGACACTGACGTTGTGCTAGGCATACAATGGTTGCGATCTCTTGGTGAGATCACATTGAATTTGCAAACTATGGAGCTTAAATTTCAGTCTAATGGAAGGAAGGTTGTTCTAAGAGGGATGTCAAATGGGGGCCCTCGAATTGTGTCTTTGAAGAGGATGGAAAGGCTGATCCGTCACGATCAGGTTGAATGGGCTACTAAATGTTTGGTTCTACCAGCTGATCCAGTGGAAGAAAAGAGGCAATATCATCTAGATATTCAAGCCTTACTTTCAAAAAAGATCAAAGTCTTTGGAAGCCTACCTCCTGGAAGACCTCCTGAAAGAGGTTCTGAGCACGTCATTGAATTAGAAGAAGGAGCAAAGCCTGTCATGACTACACCTTACCGTTATCCAAAGAAGCAGAAAGATGAGATTGAAAAAGCCATCAAGGAGCTTTTGGAGAGTGGTTTCATTAGACCAAGCAAGAGTCCTTTTGCTTTTGCAGTGGTGCTGGTCAAAAAGAAAGATGGTACAATGCGTATGTGTATTGACTACCGTGCATTGAATCAGAAGACCATCAAGAATAGATATCCTATCCCTAGGATTGATGAGCTTATTGATGAGCTCCATGGGGCTATGTTTTTCTCAAAGATTGATCTTCGTTCGGGCTATCATCAAATCAGAATGAGGGAGGCAGATATAGAGAAGACAACTTTTAGATGCCATTTTGGGCATTTTGAATTTCTTGTCATGCCTTTTGGTTTGACAAATGCTCCAGCTACATTCCAATCTTGTATGAACAAGATTTTTAGACAGCAGTTGAGGAAGTTTGTGCTCATCTTCTTCAACGATATTCTCATCTTCAGTAAGTCTTGGGAAGAGCACCTCAAGCACTTGGAAGAAGTGCTTAGCATTTTGGAGGCGGAATGTTTGTTTGCCAAAGAATCAAAGTGTGAGTTCGGGATGACGGAACTGTTGTATCTCGGCCACATCATTAGTGCCAAGGGTGTCAAGGTTGATCCAGAGAAGATTAAGGCCATCCTTGATTGGCCACCTCCAAAGAATATTTCTCACTTGAGAGGATTTTTGGGTTTGTGCGGATTCTATAGAAGATTTGTTAAGGGATATTCTCACATGGCAGCCCCCCTTACAGATCTTACTAAGAAAGGAGCCTTCCTATGGACAAATAGGGCACAAGGAGTCTTCGACAAGTTCAAGCACATAATGAGCTCATGTCCAGTGTTGGCCCTACTAGATTTCACAAAGCCCTTTGAATTACAATGTGATGCTTCAGGTGAGGGAGTTGGAGCTGTTCTTATGCAAGACAAGCACCCCATTGTCTTTTAGAGCAGAAAGTTGAGAGGAGTAGAAAAATATTACTCAATATATGACAAAGAGATGCTTGCTATTATGCATGCATTATCTAAGTTCCGTCAATATTTGGTGGGAAGTAAATTTGTTGTTAAGACTGATCATAACAGTCTTAAACACTTTATGCACCAAAAAGATTTAAATGAAAGACAACAGAAATGGGTAAGTAAGCTCCAAACATATGACTTTGACATTGAGTATGTCAAAGGAAAAAATAACATAGTGGCTAATGCTCTTTCAATAAGGCCTCATTTGCAGTCACTTTGTGAGTTATCAACAGATTGGAAGGAGTTAATTGCTGCTGATTATGCTAAAAATCAGTTTGCAACCAGCTTACTAGAAGGACAATTGGCTGATGAAAGGTATAAGTTGGTTGATGGTTTAATTTTCTATAAAAGTAGAATCTTTTTAGTGCATGAATCTAAGCTTAAAAAGAAGATTCTACAATCTTTTCATGATGTTCCCCTTGCTGGTCATCAAGGGATTTTCAAGACTTATAAGCAGATTCGTGAAAGATTCACTTGGAAAGGGTTGAAAGAAGAAGTCTTGAACTACATTAGAGAGTGTCCGATTTGTAAAAAAAATAAAAATGAACACTCTTATCCGGCCCTGGTTTATTCTGACCCTTGCCAATTCGAATGAAAATGGAAACTTATTGCAATGGATTTTATCAGGGTTACCCCAAGTACCAAGGTTAATGATTGTATTTTTGTTGTGGTAGATAGACTAACAAAATTTGCTCATTTTTATGCTGTCACAACTTCATTTACAGCAGCTCAAGTGGTTGAGTTGTTTTTTAGAGAGGTTTTTTGTTTGCATGGATTGCCTAAAACTATTGTCAGTGATAGGGACAACAAGTTCCTAAGTATTTTTTGGCAAGAGATCTTCAAATTGAGTGGGACAGTGCTTACTCCAACCACTAGTTATCACCCATGGATGGGCAGTAATTATTGTAAATGGTTGACTACTTAAAACTATGTTTCAGGACAACAAAGAGCTTGGATTAAGTGGCTTCATTTAGGAGAGTATTGTTATAACTCTTCCTATCATATGTCAATTAAGATGTCTCCTTTTATGGCTCTTTATGGATATGATGCTCCTAACTTTGTTGATTTAGTGTTTGGTGATAGTAGAGCTCCACAGGCAAAGGATATGTTACAATAGAGCCAAGATATCTTAAAATTTCTAAAGGAAAATCTGCAACAAGCTCAAAACCAGCAGAAGTTATACGCTGATCAGCAGCGTATTGAGAGATCTTTTGAAGTGGGAGACATGGTTTACTTGAGGCTTCAGCCCTACCGACAATCTTCCCTCAAGAAGAGCGGTGTAGAAAAGTTGAAGCCACGTTTTTATGGTCCTTTCAAAGTCACCAAGAGGATTGGTGAAGTTGCATATGAGTTGGAGCTTCCAGCTAAAAGCAAGGTGCATAACGTCTTTCATGTGTCTCGCCTCAAGAGGCACTTGGACACAATGTTGTGGCTACTTCAGAATTACCTACATTGGATGGGAAGGTCAATTCCATTGTTGATTCCAAAGAGATTCTTGATACTGAAGCGTTCAACGAGGAAGGACAATCAAAGGAATACCCGGTTAGATGGGGAATTTACCTATTGAAGATGCCACATGGAAGGAGAACAGATATTGTTACATCCATCTTTTCAGTTGCTTGAGGACAAGCAATCTCGAGGAGGGCAGATTGTAATGTCCCCTTCTCATCAGTGATTTGTTCTGACACTCATCAGCCTATTCTGGAAGCCCGCAGGCTCGCTTGAAGTAAAATTAGGGTTTCCAAGTTCGGAGGTTCTTTGGCATTTCAGAGAGTTTACTATTTATAGTAAATTCTAATTTTGGCAGTATGAAGTTTGTGTGCTTTCAGTACATCTTTTTCAGTTGGAGCAATTATTTGCAATTCATGTTTGACTTCTAAAGGGTTTTTTATGATGAATAAAGGCATTAAGGTTATAATTTGCAGTTGACCCCTTGGCCTAGGAGAACAACTTAAGTTGTGTTTAAAAGAGGGACTTGGAATGGGTACGCCATCATAAAGGTGATTTAATTATTAATGAAGATAAAATCCTTGAGAAATGAAGTGGATGCTTTTTTGAAGAAGTTATTATTTAAAAATAAAGATTATATGTTGCCTTGTAAAGTGGATGCCTTTTTGTGAAGTTGGAAGGTTTTTGGAAATTTGAAGAGTCTCATGTGACTATTGGCGTCCTTTCTTGAGGAATTGAAGAGTCTTCTACTCTTCTATAAAATGAATGCTTTGTTTCAGCAGTGGGATCCATTCATGTTATCATACTGTTATGTTGTCAAAATGACAAATGAAACCTTGCTTTGAGGATGCTACCTCCTAGTCATTAACCAATTTCATGTTTGAGATACAACACCTAGTTGGTCTATACTGCTTCTCATCTAGACTAGCAGATTGTGCTCAACAGAAGAAGTTTTGATGGTATTTCCAGTTTTTGAGTTGTTGATTCACATACAGCTGAAAGTGAAAATTTGAATGCATCTCCTAGAGTAAATTTATTTTGATTCTGGGTATTTTTGCTGAGTGTTTGTTGAACCAAGGCACCCCTTCTTGCAAAGTTTGAGATTTAATTTTGAAGGTTCTGATTTTTAATTAAAAAATTGCCCTTGAGGAGGGTCGTACCATTCTTGAAGGCTTTGGAATTCATGCCAAAAATATATGTGTAGTTTTTTTGCTATTTGATGATCAGAATATGTTTTCCTACCTTCTAAAAGGACACAGCAAAAGACAGCATTCGATTTGGAGGTGAATTGAGTGAGTTATGAATACTTCATTGGTTTTCACAGTTGCTAATTGACATTTTTAGTTTACAAATTTTTGTATCAGACTTTAGAAGTTCTAATTTTTGATTCATTATCAATAGTTAGAGAGATAATTATTTGTATGAGATCATCTATTACTCATGTGCTTTGAAGTTATTGAAATTCATATGTAATTTGCAGCTTTATTCCTTATTTGTAAGACTGTAAACAGTAGTACTGTTCCAGTCCTAATCGCTGCAATTAATTCTTCTTTCTTCTCACATTAAGTACCCCTGGATGGTCTACCACCAGTGTGGATAAATTGATTGTATCTCTCTTTGTACCCACTTTCAAAGTGGTGAATCCCCACTCTCAAGTGGATGCCCGCCGCAGCGGATGAATTAGATTGTTGTAGTTTCATGGCTGGTTATCCGCCTATTAGTTTCAGTTTTTCAAATAATCACTCCATCATATGTTAGCACCTCACCCTCAGTGGGATCTTGAGTGCACATTCTTGACGTTAGGTTTGCTTCAATTCAAGTTATAGTTTTGTAATTACTCTGCCATATGACAACACCTCTCCTTCCTTGGGATTGAGTGTGCATTCTTGGCGTTGAGATCTTTTCAATTTGGATTTCAATTTGGAGCTAACACTAATCAAGTTGTCTAGTGCTGGTTTATGTTGTGTAAATCTCTCAAAAAAATTGGTTAGCATATTTCAAATGGATATGTGAAACTAAATATAACTTAGATGATGGATCTATTGAAAGGCAGAAGCAAGATTGGTGGCAAAGGGTTTTTCTCAACAACCAAGTATTGATTACATTGAAACATATTCTTCTATTGCTACATTGGACACAATAAGAATAGTTTTATAATTAGTAGGCCAATATAGGTGGAAATCTTATCAATTTGATGTTAAACCAACATTTTTGAATGGTTATTTGAATTAAGTGTTTGTAGAACAACCACTTGGTTATGAGATTACAATATAAGAACAAAAAGTCTACAAGTAAATAAAGATAGTTTATAGACTCAAATAGGCACCTAGAGCTTGGTGTAGTAGGATAGATGATTATTTTCAAAAAAAGAGTGAAAATGAGCCTACATTATATGTGAAATTTTAAAATACATGTGATTTACTTATAATCTATATATATTGATGATCTGATTTACACAAGGAATAGTGAAAAGTTAATGGATGAATTCATAAATGTCATGAAGAGTGAATTTAAAATGACAATTTTGGGTTTAATTCATTATTTCCTTGGGATAGAAGTAAGGAAATTGAATGATGGCATATTTTCATTTCACAAGGTAAATAAGCTTAGAATGATTTACTTGACAAAATGAAGATGAAAAATTGTAAACCTATGAACATGCCTCTAAACATGAATGAAATTTTGATTTAGGATGTTAGTTTTGAAAAGATAGATGAAACAATGTATAGAATTCTAGTTGGTATCCTTATGTATTTGACAGTTACTAGACTAGATATCGTGTATGTTGATATTTTTCTTTCAAGATTTATGAAAAATCCAAGTAAGGTTTATTTTTGTGCAATGAAAAGAGTTCTAAGATATGTTTAGGGTACAAGTAATTTTGGTATTTTGTATACACCTACAAATGATTTTGGTTTAATTGGATATAAATATAGTGATTGGGATGGTTCTATTGATGAACAAAAAATAACTTTGGGTTATGTGTTTACTTTGGGTTCAAGTGTCATTTCTTGGTCTTCAAAAAATAAATCATTAGTCTCTTTATCCTCAATTAAGTATATTTATGCAAATTTAGCTTCTTGTCATGTAATATGGCAGAGGATAATTATGGAAAATTTAAAACAAAAATAAAATATACCAATTGTTATATATTGTGACAATAACTCAACAATTGCTCTCACTAAGAATAGTGTCTTCCATAGTAGAAAAAACACATTGATATCCAATATCACTTTGTTAGAAATATTGTGGTTGAGAGATAGGTTGAATTTATAAGTTTTACAAAACCAATGATAATCTTTCTAATATACTCAACAAAGCAATTGCAAAAGAAAATTTTGAAAAACTAAGAAAATTGATAGGTGTTGGCACATTAATAATTAAGGTGGAGATTGAAGATACTAATGCTTAAGTGACACCACAACATATTATTGAAGACACATAGCATCCTCCACTACCCATTTATTCTTGACAATTATTATTTTTGTTGTCCTCATTCTGTTCAATTTTCTTACCACTTCAAGTAGATGTAAATATATCAATTAAATTGTCTTGACACTTGTAATGTGTTATGCCATATTTTAATAGTTTTTCCTCAAAAACTCCATGCAATTACATATAGGAAAAAGGGGTTTACATTATTGAAAACATTTTATTTTTTCATTGTACGTTGCTATTCTACTTTATGCATGTTTTATGTTCAGAGGATTCAATACGATGTTGAATTAATCCAAATGTTGTCCAATGTCAATTTTTCTCTATTAAGAATACCACAATATTGCCCAGAGCTTTAAGCATCGTATCTCCACTACTTTTGGTTACATAAATATTATAATATAATACAAGTGTGGTAATATTTTCTCAATTTATCCCCACAAATGTATTTGGAATATTTGGGTTTCAGAAACAAATGGTCCTATAGGAAATAATGTTACAAAACAACATGAGAATATTGTAATGTTTGTTTTGATGTTTTTTAATGAACCAATAGGTTTCATTAAAAAACATCAATATTGTAATGTTTTTCTTTGTTTTTTTTAATGAACCAATAGGTCTTCATTGTTGTAGCAATATTCTACTTTGTTTTATTATGTTTAATGTTTTTGAAAGAGGAAAAAATAGGTTTTACAGGGACCCGAAACCACAAAGTTTACAAAATAAAGATAGAATCAAAAAATACATCACAGTCGGAAAGGCTATAAAAAATAACAACAGTAAATGCCCATAGCCATCATAAAGGCCAGTGAAGGCCACAGAACCAAAAAACTAGACAAAAAGCCAGCAACAGCGAAATTTATGTCTTTAAAAGACTAGCAGTCTCAACTTCTAGCTCATTCATATCCTGAACCCCCCACTTTAAGATATGAACCATCTATGTAGTGGGAGGTTCTTTCCTTTTGAGATTGGCCTGGGTCCTTTTAGAAATACCTTGGTCATCATTCTTGCTTTCCTTGTTCTCTTCCAAATCAACAACCAGCGAACCTTGTTGTGTTTTTTCCAGCTTTTCAGACATAGCATTGATAATAATGGCATTGTGCCTAGCAATTTTATGGTTTTGTTCCATGACTGCTTTCAATTTATTTTTTAATTTTCCATGTTATAAAACCCACTATGCTTTATGAACTGTCTATTTTTGAAATTTTGTAACTCCGCAACTAGTTTCTCCTTCTAAAACCAATAGGAATTAGGTTCTTTGTTAATGCAAAAAAAATATGTCTAAACAAAGTTGAAGAATATTATTAACTGAATGGAAAGGGACAATTATTAAATGAAGTAGAAAAATTTCTTGAAGAGCTTCCTTATATCCAAGGTTAAAAATTATTCTTTTGAATGAAATAATAGTTAATGTATATTTTATCTGGTAAGCATGATTATCAATCATATATGTTAAATTAATGTTAAGAAGAAATAGAGACACTCTTATAAAGAATAAAAAACATGGAATTCTAATGGTTTGCAAGGAAAAGTGTCATGTCACTTCTTTATCGCCCTCATATATAAATTTGGACCATTCAAAGTGTTGTTAGTGTTTATACACACTATGACAATGATCTAAAATAATTTTTTGATAAGACAAGTAGGGAAGGGCCCTAAACTTGTATAAATCATACAATACTGCCAAACAACCCAAAAAATAGATTGGCCAAACTAGCCACCACTCAAAAATAGCAGGAATAGAACAAAAAAAACAAAGGAAACAACACAAAAAAATAGCCCAATCCCCAAATATGGGAACCAAATCCTCCAAGGGCTTATTACAAAAAATATTGGCCTTCTTAAATATCTTCTTTCATTGAAATACTATCCAAAATAAATCTGAAACAAGATTAGTTGAATCAAAAGGGGAGGAGTCCCCTTTAGTGTAACAAACAAGTGGAGCAAAAGCTACTTCAGGAGAAGTGTTTGAGACCAAGGCCAAAGCAATAGGATTTGAAGTTACACCAACCCTACTTAGCAAGGGGGAAACAAAGGTCACAAGGGAGGTAGGACACACGATAGGTCGAGAAATCTTATCAAGAGGATCAATAGATGCATCAGGTGCAATAGCCAAATCCAAGCTAGAAGCAACACAATTTGAAGATGAAACATCCTTTACCAAAATGGGATTAGTATGGGGTTTCAAAGAAAGTTGCACACTTGATAGTAGGAGTAGACTTGTCTAGAAATAGAGTATTAGAAGCCAAAGGAGAAGCTACACCATCAACACTAAGATTATTCTATTGTACAAAAGGAGAAGGGGGACTAGAATCATCATAAACCAAAGAAAAATCAAGATCAAGGTGCATAGTTAAATATTCTAGGAGGGAATTCTTCCACCAAGCTGAGGAAGAAGCAGGATGAGAGCCACGAGGGTAGTCCTAAGCCAAGTGACCATTATCAAAAAAAAATCTACAGTGAAAGGGGATGCCTTCATAGTCCACCAACTGAGACCAAGACCATCCATTAACCTGAAGCACAACTTCACTAAGTAATGCTTGAGATAAATCATCTCCACCAATATCCTAGCAAAAGAGGTGTGAGTAAATTTCTTTGAAGTGAAATCCACTTTCAAGAACTGACCTAGAGCATTACCAATGCCCTCAAAAGAAAATGGGCACCAAAACTATAAGGGGGGATACAACAATCTCACCCAAATAGGCATAACATTAAGGGGATCTTTCAAGTGGTTGAAAGAATGAACCCAAGGTCTCATGGAAATGGGATGAGAGTCCCAATCCCAAACAGCATGATCCAAGATAGTCTTTCTATCCTCGGTAGAATTAAAACAAACAATAAAGAAGCCTCTGGTAGAAGGGTAAATTTCCATCTTACCCTCCACCAAATGTTTCCACTACTTTAAAATCCAAAGATGGAAATCAGAAAGAGAAGGCCAAAATTAACAAAATCCACATATAAGACCCAATTTAGAGAAATAATCAATGCAATATGAGACCTCTTGACCAAGGGAGACCACTGGAGCACCACATGAACACAAAAGAGGGTGCCCCTCACCACTAGAACCAAACTGCATAGACTCAACAAAAGAACCTGTAGCCTTGGTAGAACCAAAGGCCGCACCAGGGGAGCACTTCAAAGCACCCACAGAAGCAGGAAGCATGTTTTCACCTAGAAAAGTACCTTCTACATAAAGGTCCACCTCCAAGTCACACACAAGAGACACAGGCAGCAAACCTGCAGACCCAAGCTACAAGCAAATAGAGCCAAAGAGGCAGGACAATGAATATTTTGAAAAGATAGGAGAGTCATTTGAACAGGAGCAATGAGCCATTGAGTGGGAGTTTCAATTTTTTCTATTTAAAATAATTGTTCATCATAACATTTGTCAATTTTTTTGTATTTAATCCAATTTTTAATATAAGAACCATCATGTCCTCCAAATCAATTGTTAGTTGTAGTGTAGTAAAATGCATAACCTTGCATTTTCACACTTGTTTGGGCCCACCTTGGTTAATTTATCCCTATTTATGTCTTAATTTGTCCTATTTTGCATCCACAAGCCCTATGAATTATATCTTTTTCTAGCTAATCCCAAAATTTTCTAATAAATAAATGATAATTTAATGATTTCATCTAAGTGTCCCTATTTTTTGGGTACGGACTAAAATGCCACCCAGGGCATCTTTTTCCCCCAAAGGTCTTGGGACCCTAATTTTGACATAACTTAAATGGGCCCCTTTTTGGTGTTTGTGCCCCAAGTTTCATGACTTGGTACTAAGACACCACCTAGGGCATCTTAGTCCCCCTTTAAAGTTATTTTCAAGATTTATTTTCAAATTCTGGTGGGATTTAGCCTCCTTTATTTTTAAATGAATTCATATGTCGGCTTGGTGTGGTGTAATTTTGGGATATTAAGCATAGATAAGTATAAATACAAGGTCCTTCTCTCATTTTCTCCTAACAAGCAATCTAAGCAATCAAGTCTTTTGTGAGATTATTGAAGAGCAATTCATCAAGTATTTGGAGTTATCATTAAGATTCAAGCATCATTTCAAATATAGTCTTGCATCATGTGTGTTGTTGTGCTAACATTTGTGATGTAGGGTTTTGATTCAAGCAAGCAATTCAAGTTCATATCCATTGAGCATTCCTTTGATTTAAGATCCATGTCCATTGCACCCATTTCACACAAGTTTGTAAACTTTAAGATAAGGGTTTGGTGAGTTGTAGCATTGCATGTTGTTCATTCATCACTTCCCTTCATTATTCTCTTTCATTTCAAGGTTTAATTACCAACAAGTGGTTTGACTAAGGCAAACCCCCATTCACTAACAATCAACATTTTTTTTTCCTTCTTTCATATTTGTGATTACAAATCTAGTTTCAAGAATTGAAGATCATTTGGAGTGCAAAGTTGTAAAGTTGCATTACAAAGTTTTCATCTTCATGGAAACTCGCTTACAGGTCAAATCTGAAGGTTTCAGAAACTAGGATTAGAGAAGAAGGAAGATCAGACATCAAGCCTCAAGACCACACTCAGAGATTTCAAAAATTTAGATCGGGACTAAGACAATAGTAAGGGAATGTTAGTCTTCCTGAGGTCATTTTTCAGAAATTCTTCCAAATCCGGTTCTAACATTTGAAGATTTTGCATCTGCCCTAAAATACAATAGTGGGACTAAGACAACAATAAGGGTGTCTTAGTCCTCCATAGCAGTTTTGGCAGCTTCTTTTCATTTCTAGAATCCTCACCACATCTTCAGACTTCCCAGCTACATACATCCTAACTCCTTGCATAATTTCATCATTTGCATCTTTCATTTAGGTTGCACTGTTAGATTTTGTAAATTGAATGTTTGTTTGTCTTTTCCAAGATTTTTCTTCATGGCGATCCCCTAAAAGCTGAAAAAGGCCCCTCATAGGTCTTCCTTGTTGTGAATTGACTCACCTTGTGAGGTTGATAGTCAATCCAATTAGGATTTCTAGGACATTATTGAATTATTGTAGGAGAAGAGTGATACTATTAGTTCACCCTCTTTTCCATAGATTTCATTTTGGTGAACCTGCCACTTTTGAGCATTCATTTTTTGATTTGGAGTTCATTCAATTTCTAGATCTAGATTACATTGATTCTTGCATTCATCTTGCATTAGTGAAATTGCATCTAGGGTCTCTCATATTTAGTGAAAATTGCATTTAGGTTTCTCATATTTGCATTAGTGAAAGTGCATATAGGTTGCATTTTTTCTTTCTTGCATCATTTCATTTTATTCAAAAAATGAAAATTGCATTGTTTATCATCTTAATTGCATTTAGAAACATTATTATTGCATTCAAAATTGAAAAAAATTGTATTAACTTTGCATTCAATTGCTTGTTACTAGTTACTTTTTCTTGCATTCATTTGCACATTTTCCTATTTCTAAACCTCGACGTCCTAAATAGGCAATCTATAAACACTGTAGACAATTCAGAATTTGTTGTTTTTTTGAGAAAAACCTCTGCTATGACTAAAATTCACTTCTTGGCATCTTAGTCCCTCTCAAGGTTTTTGTCTTAGAATCTTCTCTCTGTTGTTTGTTGTCTGTTTCAGTCCTTGGAACTTCAAAATTTCACCAATGGGACAAAGATGCCCTTACTAGTGTCTTAGTCCCTATTCATTTTGGCCTTCCAATTTTATGGATTTGAAATTGCTTTTTTGTGCTTCTGTTGGCTACTTTCAATTCTCTGTTTCAATTTGTAGAATTGTTGTATTTGTTCAATCTTGCATCATGGATATGTGCTTCGAAAACGTTTGGATGTACTTGAAATCTTTGGTAGATGTGTCAAATTGTGCCTTTGGCAATGACCCTAATGAAATTGAACTTGCTCATACTCACACACCTCTTAATGCATGTCCTCCTCATGATGTTGACGTCATTGAAGAAGATGATGACAACATGAACAAGTTCCTAAATGATTTCGTTAACAAACTTGAAGATAATGAATTCTTCTATCCATTCATGAAACAATCAAGTCATCCTACAATACCATCTCTTGAGATGTTTGGTTACTTACATATCCTGAAACACAAGCTGAACCTAAGTTACCTACAATAGGTGAACCTAGTTCCTCCACACAAACAAATGCTCAACCATTTTATGATAACAATGTAACAAACACTCTCATCAATATAGAAGAAACATATGGAAAAGGATTCACAATCTTGAGTAAACAAGGATGTCATACAACAAGTGAACATGAAATTCATCAAGTTATAGAGCAAATACCAACTAATGAAAACAAAAATTAGTTAGGATATCAAGATCCCCCTCGCAACAAAAGACCTCCTAGAGAATACTTAAATCTTTGTAGCAATGGCATGGTGATCTTTGATTCTCCTCCTAATTTTAATATCCTTCTTCCCAAAGAGAAACCAATAGATCATAATAATAACAAGGATGAAGATAAGATCATCTCAGGACCTCATGCCCTAATCCCATCTAGAGAAGTTGGTGAATCTAGAAAATGCAGGGGGCCTTACAAGTTACAAAAACTAAAGTTTCCTCATCCACCACCTGTAAGTGAAAGGAAATTACAATTGCTTTTGAACAAAGAACTAATATCATTACCAACTATGAATATATTATTACTATATCCTAAAGATGCAAAAGTCCCACATTGTGCATATCATCGAATTCCTGGACACAGTACTGATGAGTGGCATGCATTCCAGTTGATCTTGAAAAACTTTCACTTTGATAGCAATGATTTCCATCATGTGATTTCCTAGCTTAATATTGATTTACCCCTTATCATGTAATAGTTCTAGAATTTTTGCATTCTCACTATTACATGATCCTTCTCATCACCTACCTCAGCTCATTCTTGTCTTGCACTCAGTGGGGGCAAGAAGTTGATAGCCTTGTCCTAGTAAGGAATTTGTTGTTGTCCCTTAGGCTCATCATCTACCTTTTGCTTATACAAACTGAGATTGGGAGGTCGATGACCAGCTTTAAGTTGACTTGCCTTTGCCTTACTAGTCTTTTGCATTATTTCTTTTGTGTGATTGCATGTGTGTAATGTGATCCCCCATGATGCTTGGTTTGATGTCTCTTTCTCTATATGCATTCCTCTATTTGTACCTTCATTCTTCTATATGTCGTACACATTTTCCCTTTTATCATTGCTTTTCATTTTCATTTTTTTCTTGTGTTTTCCTTTTGGGGATGATGCAAGGCGTCGAGATACCCTATGTCTCTTCCATGTTGACCCAAAATATTTTTCCTTATCTTTGCTTTTCATTTTCATTTTTCTCTTGTGTTTTCCTTTTTGGGATGATGCAAGGCATCAAGACATTCATGTTTCTTCCATGTTGACCCAAAAGGTTTTTCATTTTTTTCTCTCTTTGTGACATTCTTCCAATTCTATGTGTATTTGGGGAATGATAACAATTCTGAGCTCTCTGATATCATTGCAAAAAGTACAGATACTAACCCCAAATCCATAGATCCCTTATGTATTTTTGGTGGGAAACTCTCTTTCTTTTCATGTTTTGGCTACTTTAAATTAATTGCTCACAGTATGGTGTTAGCAATTTCTTTAAAGTAGGGACATACATTGGCATAATTTTGGCATAATTTCTTGTTCCTTGATGTGATTTTCTTAAATTTCATGCAATGTGTTAAATTTCCTCTTTGTGGTGACATTAGGAGTAATTTCCTTCAAGAGCTTGATCTATCTTAGCATATTACATTCCTCTTAGTGGTGATGTGATGCATTGCATTCCCTAAGTTGTGAATCTTTTATCGTTTGATTGGTCCTCTCTTGGAGACATTAGGAACAATGTCCCTTAAGATTAAGAGCTCATATGAGCTAAGCAAAATCTTGTTGAACATCCCTCTTTATTGTTGCATTTTTCTTTTTGTGCCTTATTAAAGTCATGGAGGTATGGCTTTGATGTGGTCCCCTGGGGATCACCTAGTGAACACATAGCTTCACTAGCCTTTGTGAGCATGCATTTTTTTTTGTGCCTTATTAAATTCATAGAGGTATGGCTTTGATATGGTCCCCTGGGGCTCACCTAGTGAACACCTAGCTTCACTAGCCCTTATGAGCACACATTTTTCTTTTTATTCCAAGTTATTAAAGTCATGGAGGTATGGCTTTGATATGGTCTCTTGGGGCTTGCCTAGTGAACACCTAGCTTCACTAGCCCTTGTGAGTGTGCATTTTTCTTTTTGATCCTTATTAAAGTCATGGAGGTATGGCTTTGATATGGTCCCCTGGGGCTCACCTAGTGAACACCTAGTTTCACTAGCCCTTGTGAGCGTGCATTTTCTTTTTGTCCTTATCATAGTCATGGGGGTATGACTTTGATATGGAATTCTTGGGGCTCACCTAGTGGACACCTAGTTTCACTAGCCCTTATGAGCATGTGTTTTGTTTGCATAGTGGACAGCGCATTCCACTTGTAAACCTTTTTCAACTTAGACCCAGTCCACCGCGTTGGACGGCTAGTTGAAGCTTGATCCTTTGCATTTTTCCTTTTTCTTTTCCCTTTTTCCTTTTTCCATCTTTGATGGTGTATGTTTGTGATTTGATTATGGCTTCATATATCATCTGCATGTGTGTTCCTTTGTGCTTATGTTGGTTTGCCATAGGATCTTGATCTTGGGGCTTGGCCACCCTCATGATTATTGTCATCCTATCTTACTAGCATTTATACATTTGAACCCCTCTTGATTGTGTGGTTGGCTACTTTAGTTTGAGTTTGAAGCAAGTTCATCCTCTCACTAAAGTGGGGGCTAAATGTAGTGTAGTAAAATGTATACCCTTGCATTTCCACATTTGTTTGGGCCCACCTTGCTTTATTTATCCTTATTTATGTCTTAATTGGTCCTATTTTGCATCCACAAGCCCTATGAGTTATATCTTTTTCTGGCTAATCCTGACATTTTCCAATAAATAAATGATAATTTAATGATTTCATCTAAGTGTCTCTGATTTTTGGGTCAAGAGTAAAATTCCACCTAAGGCGCCATTTTCCCCCAAAGGTCTTGGGACACTAATTTTGAGGTATCTTAAATGGGCCCCTTTTTGGTGTCTATGCCCCAAATTTCATGACTTGGGACTAGGATGCCACCTAGGGAATCTTAGTCCCCCTTGAGTTATTTTTGGGATTTAATTTCAAATTCTAGTGGGATTTAGCTTTCGTTATTTAATGAATTCATATGTTAGCTTGGTGTGGTGTAATTTCAGGATATTAAGCATAGATTTAAGTATAAATAAAAGGTTCCTTCTCTCATTTTCTCCTAACAAGCAATCTAAGCAATCAAGTCTTTTGTGAGAGAATTCAAGAGAAATTCATCAAGCATTTGGAGCCATCATCAAGATTCAAGCATCATTTCAAAGATATTCATGAATCTTGTGTGTTGTTGTGCTCAAATTTGTTATGTAGGGTTTTGATTCAAGCAAGCAATTCAAGTCCATATCCATTGAGCATTCCTTTGATTCAAGATCCATATCCATTGTAGCCATTTCACACAAGTTTGCAAACTTTACAATAAGGGTTTGGTGAGTTTTAGCATTGCATGTTGTTCATTCATCATTTCCCTTCATTAATTTTTCCTCATTTCAAGGTTTAATTACCAACAAGGAGTTTGACCAAGGCAAACACCCATTCACTAACAATCAACAAGTTTTTTTCCCTCTTTCATATTAGTGTTGTAAAGTGTATTTAATCATACTTTCACATTGAATTTTGTGTCCCTTGCCCTAATTTCCCTTTACATCATCATAAACAAGCCCTTATGGCCCCATATTGTGTATCCTGAGGCATAATTTGATCAAAACCTGACTATATCATCATATAAACCTGATTTCTTCACTCCTCGACAATGCAGCTGGGAAAAGAGCCCTTGTGGGACCAAGTCACCCATCTAGACGAATTAGTCCCATCTAGGTGGGACTAAGTCACCTAGCTTGGCAACTTAGTCCCATTTGGGTTATTTTTGAGGTTCAAGTAGGAAAAATTGGGTTTTAAGTTTAATTTTCCTCCATGTCGACCTTGGGGATCAAATTAATGACCATTTTAGGTGGATTGCCTTTATAAACAAGACTTTAAACCCTAATTCATAACTCATTCATCATTCATTATGCATTTAAGTCAAGCAAGCTAGGGTTTTAGACTTCTAAGTCAAGGTAGCTTTCTAAGGCATTCAAGGGTAGATTCTTCATCCATTGTTACAAAAATTCAAGATCTATTATCATGGAAATTTTCTAATCCTTTCATTTCATTTTCATGCTTCAGGATGATCACATAAATTTGGTTAACAATTTTTGGGAGATTCTATTTTTTGTTGAAATCACATATTTTTAGAAAGTATAATGATTTAATCCTTAAAAAGTTCCATTTAAAGCATTCCAATTGAAGAGGGTTTGATCAAACTACCTTATATCAAACCCCCTTGGATATAACCCCGCTAGTTTTAAACCATACCTATAATAGAGTCTCCTTTACACCTATCAAAATGCTGATAAAAAACCACTTTTTATTTACCTTTTGGGGTATCAAATGAATTCATTTAAAATTTATTTTTTGTAAGTATGTAGTCCTTATTATAAGCTTCCCAAAAATTATAATTTTAAATAAATTTAATTTTATTATAATTTATTTTTTATTTCTTACGAATGTAGGTTTTTCACTGAAAATCAAGCTCTTTGTTCTACACATGTGGAAAAAATAAAAGATTATCAAAAAAAAATACAAGTGTACCAGATATTGAAGTCCTTGATCCAACAAAAAAATTGAAGTTTGATATATACAAAAAAAGTTGTGTTATACAGTCCACCTATGTTTGAATTGTAATTAGTTTGACTTCAAACCTTGATTAAGGAAAAAATATTCAATAAAACATTATGAAACCAATTGGAAGCACTATATATCATAGTTACAAATCTAAATTCAAAAAAATAGAAGTTTATCCTTCATGGAAAAAAAATTATGTGTTATACAGTGAGCATCACTCCTTAAAAATGGTGTTTACTGAAAAAAACTAGTTTTCAAAGGAGATGGAAAAAGAAGTGCAATCTGATTCCAAAAATTTTGAAAAAAAAATATTTAGAATCTACAGACAAAATGTCACAAATCACTAGTTTGTATCATCTTCAAATTCCTCACGGTTTAGCCGCTATAGGTGCCCAAAAGTGAAGATTTAGTTAGAAAAAATTAGTTCAGTGTCTAGTTTGGCCAAAAATTGTAAACCAGTATTGTGGGATCACCCTTCATCTTATTTCTTCATTTGGTTTAATTACCTAAAAGGGGTTTGACCAAGGCAAACCCCTATTCCCTAACATTCAACATCTCTATTTCTTTATTTTTGTGTTTGCATATTTAGGTACCTTGAAGGCTTGAAAATCATTGAAGGATAAGTTGCAAAGTTGTTCAAGACATCTCCTTCTTCACTAGGTCAAAAGATCCACAAAAAGTCACTTTCAAGCCTAAATTTGACAGTTTCAGAACTAGACACTTGGAGGAGCAGAAAGTGCAGACTGAGAGCTTCCGTTTCCACTTTCAAATTTTTAGAAAATCCAAAGTGGACTAAGTTGCCATCATTGGTGACTTAGTCCCACTGTACATGTTTTTTAAAGATTTTTGTAGATCTAGATACCCATTTGGCTGAAACAGCTCTAGTGCAATTTTTGCAGATCTGGGACTAGGTCACCCAGAATGGCATAAGTGTCCCAGTAGATCAAAATTTCAAGATCAATAGCATTTCCAATCTGCAACACATTTCCAGGTGCACCTCTTTAGTTTTATAGTTTTCTATTTTGTTTCATAATCATTTAGTACATGTTTGCATATCATATTGTGTTTTCAAACATTTTACATTTTATTAGTTTTGCATTAATAATCAATATCTCTCATTAGTTTATTGCATTTAGGATATTACATTTAGGCATATTCCATTCATATTTGCATTAGTCTTTAGTGGGGACATTGCAATTTTTGGCATACCTCTCTCATTTTAGGTGAAAAACCCTAGAAGTGTTAGAGAGCCTTGTGGTGCCAAAATCTTTGTTCACATTTTAGTGAACCTACCTTTAGAATACCTTCTTCTCTTATTTTGATTCCATCATCATCCTAGAATTAGTTTGCATTGCATTTTGGATTATTTAAGTTGCATTCTAGGGTTTCAAATTTTGCATTAGTGAAAGTGCATATAGATTGCATTTTTTCATCTTCAATCATTAAATTGCTAAAATTTTGCATTTGCATCTTAGGTCTACATCGTACAGCATATAAAACATAAAAACCAACAAAAAAAAATCTAGAAAATATGAAAAAAAAATCCCTACTGGGACTCATTTGCCACCTTGGGCGAATTAGTCCCTTTGCACCCCTGAAACTGCCTTTTACAGTGCTAAAAACCTTGTTTCTGCACTTCTATTTGCTGCCATTAACTATCTATATCAGTAGGATGAGTTTTTGTAACATGTATTTAATTCAATCTAGCTTAATTTGGCTCATTTCAAGCATTGCTTAATTTCAAATTTGCATTCCTGTGACATTATTGCATAGCATAATCAGTCAATTATCATCTGAAAATTGCATTTCATTTTAGCCTTTTACATTGCATTTTGAGTTTGCATAGATTTTTATTTCAAAATTTTAGTATCTATCCTTTCCAATTTTGCAACAAAAAATTTAGTTAACAAGCATGTTATTCATTTATTCAATGCATTCCCTAGTTATGAGAGTCTCTTAGGGCAAGAGAATGAAAATGTTAATGCTTGCCTTAAACATACACCCTATACTATCTCTCCTATTTGTGAGGATGATGTGATATAAGAGAATACAAACATAGATACTCGTGATGATCATCATTGTTCTTCTCCCAATACCTCTCCTTTTAGCGACGAAGGTATCTTGGCGAAAGAGGATACAATCATTGACAATCATAAAGATCTTGCTTGTCCTTCTTCTCATCCCCTTTGGGAATATATTACAACACAAGAGAATGAGATTGTAAATGATGAGAATGATAGATTGGTCTTAGATAATCAAATCTTTAAGGTCTATAACAACCCTCTTTATGATCCTTCCCCTAACTCTCCTATTTTGGAATACATTAGGGAACAACGGCATGAGTTCATCAATGATCATGATAATCATACTTGTACTTCTCCTAGTATCTCTCATAGTTATGACAATGATACTTTGATGTTATAAAACACAATGCATGAAATTCATGAGAATCTTAGTTATCCCTCTTCAACTTGGACAACCCTTATTGAGCAAGACACTTCAACCACTAATGATTCCCCTTCTTGTGATGAAGTAAAAATGGAAGAACCAAACATTGAATGTCAAGAACATCTAGTTTGTAGTTCTCCTAAACACTCTCCTAATAGGGAAGGTATTATGGTACAAGCAAACATCAACACTATCCTATGCAAACCAAAAATCAACCTCACTTTGAAGCATCGTGAATTGTTGGATATGGATCAGGCCTTGATGCAAATGTTAGGATTTTATGACAAATCACCTTCTACTCCTCAAAACAAAAATATTACATGTGTTATGATTAGTACCAAGCAAAACAATATAGAAAGACAAAATAAAATTGAATAAGACACAAATTTATTGTAAGATGCTTCGGAAACCTTTGATTTCATACCTCTATCCAAGGGAGAATACAAGATCATAACAAAAGAGTCTAAAAAGAGCAAAGAGAAACTAGCATCCTCTTCAACCACCTTACAAGCAAAGACAACATCCAAGACAAACTTTGAGCAAATTGAACAACCAAATCCAACAAAAGAAACAAACCAACTTGGGAAAGGATGTGATGATATAGAACAATGTATCCATGTCCCTATAACGCCTATGGCGTGGGAAATAACTCATGATCTTGGTCTTTGTCCCTTCAATCAAAAACCTTCAATCAATGTCAACACCATCACAAACAATTCTTCCATGACAACTTTAACCTTGGTACATCCTAAACTAATAGATATCTCACTAAATGTACGTATCAAGAAGAAACTTTGTTTACTTATCAAAATAAATAACATTAGTTGTTGCTCCTTGCCATGTAATAGTTGTAGGATCATAGCATACTTACTATTGCAAGGAGCGGCATATCATCATCCATTCCAGGCTCACCTTTGTCCTGCACTAAGTAGGGGAAAGGGGTTAAGTAGCCTTTTCCTCGTATGTCATTTGTCATTCTCTCTTTTGGTTGTTCATTAACCTTTAATGAACATATAAGAGCAAGCTTGGGATGTGGACAACATGCCTTAAGTTGACTTGCATGTGACATACTTATTCATGATGTAGCTCAATTCGAAAACATATGACTTGGCATAGGGCTTTCCCATATTAGCTCTCATGTCTTCTTTCATATTAGGATTTATCATTGGCTACTTTAAAGAAATTTCTCACAGTGATGGTGTAGCAACTGCTTTAAAGTGGAGGCATACATAGAAGACATCCTTTTGCGAATTTCATGGCATGATTTTTCTTTTCTTGTGATGTGTCCTCTTCTTGGTGGTGTCATTGGGTTTGATGTCATCCAAGAGTCTATGATCTTCTGACATGGAATGATGCGAACGAGGCATCCCATGGGAAACGATCTAACACCTTGAATTTTCCTCTCTTAGAGACATTAGGCACAATGTTCCCTAAGAAGAAGAACTTACATGAACAAAGAAAAATCCCCTTTAACAAAATTTTTACATTACATTCGAAAGAGTTTACAAAAATCATTTTCATTGTGGTGCCTTATCAAAGTTATCAAGAGGATAACTTTGGTATGGTTAGTATAATGGGAAGCCAACACACTACATGACTTTCTCATTATATGGTGGGAAGTTGACACATTGGCATGACTTTCTCACTAAACCACTTCTTTGGGACAACTCGCCCCAAAGGACGACCTGATGTTCTGTGGCCCCAAAGTGTGTGCATCTTTGATCCACCTCATTTTTCTTTCCTTTAGATCTTGCCATTGCATGATAGCATGTCTTGTTTTGCTGCACCTTGTGCACTTATGACTTAGGATCTTGGATCTTGGGGGCTTGACTACTTCCTTCATCTTTGTTAACTTATACCATTTCCATTGGTATACTTGGACGCCTCTTGAATGTCTACTTTAGTGTGAGTTTGAAGCAGGTTCATCCTCTTGCTAAAGTGGGGGCTAAATGTGGACACAGAAAAATTAACCCTACTACTTTTTTCTCCTATTTAGCCCCTCCTTGTGATTTTGGCTTAATTTTTCCTTGATTTAATATTGTAATGTGGCTAAACACATTCACATTAGGTCTTGGGCCCTAGCAAAATGAATAAAATGCATGTCTTGTAAAGGTGTTGTAAAGTGTTGTGAATGACTTTCACACTTTTCTAGACTCTTATTAAGCATCTAAGTCTAATGGACCTATTTTTCCCTTAATTCAATATTATAAAATATATTTAATTGCATTCTCACATTAATCTAGAAGGCTTGTAAATTAAATTTGACTTTAATCTAGTGTTGTAATGTGTTTTACACATTCACATTGGATGTTGTGCCTTTCTATGCTATGTGGACTTTCATTTTAGTGTTGTAAAGTGTATTTGATCACACTTTCACATTTAATTTTGTGTGCCTAGCCATAATTTACCTTTAGGGTATGTGCAGGATCATCATGGAAAAAAAAGGCCCTTAAGCGGCAAAAAATTCAGAAAAATCAAAGTTAAGCAACTTGACGTAAAAATTTGAATAAGTTATCTATATTATTTCAAAAATATGTAAGACTAGAATCTGTAGCAAATTGAATGTAGTTTCTAAACTACTAATTTTTATTTTTATTTTTAAATCTACTTGGTGAAAATTTGAAATTTCAATGCAATAGTACTTAAATTTCAAGGAAAAAATAAGGTGCCTATCTGACCACCCTAACCACAATAAGATGATAATATTTTTTTATAATATTTTAGATATAAGTAGAGGACTCATGTCCCAATGTGATGCATTTTTTTTGTAATTTTTTTCCAAGTAAATAATTAATTATGATTTTTTTATTACAACTTTTAAAAAATATAAAAACTCATATGTCTGACCACCTTAACTTGGTCAAAACTTCATGAAATTCATTTTTTTTTAATCCTATAGTATACGAACCATAGAATGTTACGCATATTTTGGATTCAAAAAATGTGATATTGTTTGAAAGCTAAAGATGTTTTTTCAATCAGCCTATCAATCATAACTTTAGTCGTAATTTAAATAGAAAATGAATAATAATTATTTATTAAATTCAAAGTAAAGCATAATTTATATTGGTGGAAATCTGAGAATCTCCTTTAAAAACCATTTTCGTTTCATCAATTTTGGGTAAAAAAAGTCGTCAGCCACATACCCCTACACATACCCATCATATCACCACTTTTGGGCCCATCATGATCCTGCACATACCCTTTACATCATCATTAACAGACCCTTATGGCCCCATATTGTGCATCTTGAGGCATAATTTGATCAAAAACCTGACTATATCATTATATAAACTTGATTTCTTCATTCCTTGACAATCCAACTAGCAAAAGAGCCCCTGTGGGACCAAGTCACCCATTTGGGTGAATTAGTCCCATCCAGGTGGGACTAAGCCACCTAGCTTGGTGACTTTGTCCCATTTGTGCTATTTTTGAGGTTTAAGCAGGAAAAATTAGGTTTTACGTTTAATTTTCCTCTATGTCAGCCTTGGGGATCAAATTAACAAAAAACTTAGGTGGATTTCCAATATAAACTTAAGCCTTTAAACCCTAATTCATAACTCATTCATCATTCATTATGCATTCAAGTCAAGCAAGCTAGGGTTAGCATTCTAAGTCATCAAGATAGCTTTCTAAGGCATTCAAGGGTAGATTCTTCATCCATTGTTGCAGAAATTCAAGATCTATCATCATGGAAAGTTTCTAATCCCTTCATTTCATGTTTGTGCCTCATCTTATTTCTTCATTTGGTTTAATTACCTAAAAGGGGTTTGACCAAGGCAAACCCCTATTCCCTAACATTCAACATCTCTCAAGTTCTTTCTTTGCGTGTTTGCATATTTAGGTACCTTGAAGGCTTAGAAATCATTGAAGGATAAGTTGCAAACTTGTGGAAGACATCTCCTTGTTGGCTAGGTCAAAAGATCCACAAAAAGTCACTTTCAGGCCTGAATTTGACAATTTCAGAACTAGACACCTGGAGGAGCAAAAAGTGTAGACTGAGAGCTTCCATTTCCACTTTCGGATTTTTTCAGAAAAGCCAAAGTGGACTAAGTCACCATCAGTGGCAACTTAGTCCCACTATACATGTTTTTCAGATATTTCTATAGATTTGGATACCCATTTGGCTAAAATAGGCTCCAATGCAGTTTTCCAGATCTGGGACTAGGTCACCCAAAATGGCATAAGTGTCCCATTAGGTCAAAATTTTAGGATCAGTAGCATTTTCAGTCTCCATTCCAGTCTGCAACACATTTCCAAGTGCACCTCTTCAATTTTACTATTTTTTGTTTTGTTTCATAATCATTTCTAGGTCATTTAGTACATGTTTGCATATCATATTGTTTTTTCAAACATGTTTACATTTTATTAGTTTTGCATTAATAATCAATATCTCTCATCAATTTATTGCATTTAGGATATTATGTTTAGGCATATTTCATTCATATTTGCATTATTCTTGAGTGGGGACATTGCAATTTTTGGCATACCTCTCTCCTTTTAGGTGAAAAACCTTAGAAGTGTTAGAGAGCCTTGTGGTGCCAAAATATTTGTCCACAATTATTATTTTGCATTACTATTTAATACTTTATCTTGCACCACTAAATGGGCTTGTCTAAGAATTCAAATTTCCAATAGGTAAGCTCACTTAAGGTTTGTATGACCACCTAGTCTATTTTGGGGATGAAATAAAATTATATTTAGGTTCATGGCTAGGCACCTAGATTAAGGGTAGAAAATTAGAAAATTAAAATAAAAAGTAAAATTCCAAGCATGGATCATAAGTCTATTTAAAATTTAAAATGAAAGAATGAAACTTGTATTTATCTTTTGTGGTACCTCACGTATATGTTCATAGTGAAGATAAAAGTAAGGCCCACAATTTTTTTTCATACTTTAAGGCTAAAGTTAGGATGTCACTCCCTTGTCATTTTTTGTTTTTATAATAAGTTGAAGGATTGGCCTGGGAGATGTTTATTTGTATATTATTTTAGGTACAAAAAAGGGGATATTTATTTTGCATATGTTGTGTCGTTGATGGATATGTACCTACTATTTTGACCTAGTCACTCTAGGAATAAACAAGAGATTTCAATTTATTTTGAAAATATTCTACCAATTAATAATATCAAGTTTCCACAATCCATATTGTAACAGTATAATATTCTACCAACAAAAATAGGCCATTTGGTCTATAATTTGATGTTGATTATAAATAGGTGGAAATGAATTTACAATTAATTTGACCCTACCCCCCCTCTTTATGTAGATTTTAAACCCAAAACAATTCCTTCATGTGAGAGAGTGGTTGTGGAAGAAATAATAATTTAATTCCTCACAATTATTTATGAACTATTTATTTAAGTTTTTATTTCCATGATAATGTTAGGTATCCTAAAATTCATTGGTGATGTCATCCCAAGGTGCCCTTTCTATTTGCATAAAAAATTATGCATAGTTATTATGTGTTCACTCCCTGCTTTGGAAGATATTGAATCTAATGAACATTTTCCTTCACCAAATCAAATTTTATTATGCCCCTTTGTTTGAACATGTCTCAAAATATAATTATTTTAGTTGGTGAAGGCTAGGAGCAAGAGTCTGATGAAAAAAGGCATGATATTAAAACTCCTTACCTCTATGTTAAGTTGTACAAAAGTTTTAATGTATTTTTATAGGTGTCTGATCTTTGGATCCAAGAATCCTACACTTAGGATGGTAATGTATAATCTAGGGATTTAAACAATGAACATTGGAAACTTCTAATGATAGTATTATGTATGTATGAGTTGTAGGATGTGTTTATCAATCAACAATCATTGTGTTGATAGATGTATCCATTATATACTATATTTTTTTAGGTATTTATTCACTATTGTCTTCCTTAGTTCATATTTTCTAATCTATATATGCTCTAGGAATTGGTTGGATTCATACCTAGTTGCAAGGTATTGCAATTTTTTGTAGCAATACTTTTTTTATTAAATTTAATCTTTTTACATTGAGAATTGATGTGTAAGCATGAAGTTAACATATAATATTTCTTATTCATGTTATTTGTGTGATTGTACATCCAAATTCCTATTATAGTCTCATAGATGGTCTCTTTCTCTTTATAAAATGACTTGGTTTTCCTACCAAATTGGCACTAATTTTGATGTTCAAGGGATAAATATTTATATAAAAATCCATCTCTCTTGTTTCTTATTAGTATCTAGGACTATTTTAGTTCATGGCTTCTCTTATGGCTTGATTTTATAACTTATATCTATCATTTTGAGCATATAGTTGATCATACATTTAGTGATTTATGTGAGAAATATTTGTAGATTGTACACATGTAAATTAAGTTAAGGAGATTTATACTAATTTATACAATTCAGTTTCATATTTATTTACATGCATGTTTTTTCTTTCATCTACTTAATTATAGGTCATATAGGTCATAATCCACGTATGATTATAAATTCCTTGTGCTTAATTGTATTTATTTATAATAGTCCTATTCATTTAACCTGTATAAACTACCCTCCTAGATTTAGTAGAGTTTGAAGAATGAGGATTTCTCCCTTTACTAATTGCTTCATTATAATCTCTCTTGTTGATGAATCATTCCTCCTTTTCATGGTCATCTCCCCTAGCCAAATAATTTATTGTATTCTCTAGTGGAATGAAGATAATAGTTTGTGAGAAAGTACCTTCCTCCTAGGTCCTCCTAGAAAAGCTTCATTAACTTGTCCATTCCCATTCATTGATGATATTATTTTATTTTATATTGGAAATATTATTCAAGTGAATAATGTGAGAGATACTATAAATCTAATACTATGATTATGTAGTAATATTTGAATTAAATATTTTCAATAATTAATTATCTAAGTAAGTACTTTGAAACTTTTTGTGCACTTCTTTTATGTATATTTTACAGTTCCATTGACATGTTTGATCATCATGTATTACTATGCTTTCTTCTTATGAATGATATGACCCTTTATGTACTTGCAATTTACAATATTGAAAACATTGAAAACAACTTTTTTAGTAAATTTTCTTTATGAATTTATTTTTAATAAAAAATTTAAAGTGGTTAAAGATTTTGGGGAGAGAAAATGTTGTAATTATTTAAGGTTTTGAAGGAAATAAATTATGATACTTTATCATTGAAGAAGAGTAAAATTAACTATTAGTTTTTTAAATAAAGTGTTCATAAGGTATGGATATTGTTGGTAACCATGTATCATTGGAGATGAATGAACATATAATAAAATTTTGAGAATCACTCATCTTCATCACATGATAACTAGACCATGTTATTCTTTGTGAAGTATATGTGAGCTACCAATAGCTAATGAGTTGCAAAGACATGTTTAAGAAAAACTAAGCCTTCCTCACCTCAAGCTTAGAATACTACCATTCAATGCAAAATTATAGGGATAAATTATTGAAAAGAATAATATCAAGCAAGAGCTCCAACAAAGGAGAAAAATATTGAACTAAAAACATAGCATGAGCAATTTATTTGTACATTATATCAAGGCCTGATCTAAAATATATATATATAACCTAGTGGAAATGTGTATGGTGAAAGCCCATATTAGGATCAAAAGACTCCAATTTGTTGAACATATAGTACCATACCTCTCATTCACTAGTTATCCATCTCATGAGTAGAATGTTATATTTACTACAAGTCATCTCAATCATATTAAAGTCTCCACATAGAACCTAAGAGTTAGAAAGATCTAAATGAGTGATACAGTGCCACAAAGAAGATTGTTCAACATAATTGGAGGCATATATACTAATAACTACATAGGAATAATTTTTAATATAAAAAAGGCCCACAACTTTGTATTATTGGAGTCGCATTTATGGTCAACTAAATGTGGATTCTACTTAAAAGAGAGAGGCGACAACTTCTCCATGATCCACATCATGATTGGGACACAAAAAAAAATGATTTGTTAGCTAAAGTACACTACACGCAATAAAAATAAAAAACTAGTAATTTTTACTTCTTACAATTAGTTAATAAGTAACATTATAAATTGATGTCAAGTGTCTATAACAAAACTTGATAACAAGAGTAGAGATATATCCTCCCTATATGTTTTGTCTGTTAGCAAATGTATTACATTGTGACGTTGCTATTGTTGCTATGGAGGTAGTTGCGGTTGCTAACAGTTGCATCAACCAGTCATTATGCAACTGTTCATTATGCTTCTTTATATATGCTAATTCCTACCCATTGTGAAGACAATGAAGGCTTATATTGGATCCTACATATTTTCCAACATATAGTATCAGAGCTGCAACTGTTCCTGTGCGTGATGAAAAGATGAGAATGGAGGGATGAAGATTGGGTACGAGCCGATGGTGAAGTCTGAAGAAGAGTTCTGGCAGTGACCAGATAATGAAGGGCGCGATTTGAAAGTAGAATCTGTGTTGGAGAGCAATGAAAATTGCACACTGCAAGCGCGGTGGGAGAATGCGAACCGCCATTCTTTTGGAGAGAAATGAGCAATGAAATTTGTTGATCTTGGTGCGATAAACAGCGGATGAAGAAAAACTTGGGTGTAGTACAGTGTACGTAAACTGTGTTATAGTTCTTTTCTTCTTTTAATCTGTAGATTCAAGACATTCCTCAATAAATGTGATAGTCTAGGGATTAAACATTTGTAAAGGAGATATAGTTGAGTTCAAAAGCAAATATTCATATAAGAAGAGCATATCAATGCGAGAATAGACTTGAATAGCATTACTGTTTCTGCTCTGCGAAGTTTTGATTGTTGTGGAAGCGTGAAGTTTGAAAGTTATCGTCATCACTCATGCATAATCTTCGTCATATCAAGTCGTGTCTCACATCACAATGATAGGTGATGAAAAGGATAAGAGAATACCACATGCAGGCGAGGTAATTTTCTTTGGTTTTGCTTTAATGATAACCAATAATTGTCTGTAAACTGATCTCAAAGCATCAATTGTCCAAGCTAAAAGTCTGAATGCAAGGAGAAGTTACGGTTTAGAAATAATGTTGC
The DNA here is from genome assembly GCA_007258455.2 of Sequoia sempervirens. Taxonomy (NCBI): domain Eukaryota; kingdom Viridiplantae; phylum Streptophyta; class Pinopsida; order Cupressales; family Cupressaceae; genus Sequoia; species Sequoia sempervirens. The sequence goes on along the minus strand of VDFB02047230.1, from coordinate 240,429,342 downwards.
AATTTGGTGAAGTAACTAAAGGAATATAAAGATGTGTTTATGGAGGTATAAGTTTGACCAGTGTATGGGTCTAATATTAGTTAAAATTTATATTGTCATCTTTTAATCATGGGTGCACATATGATGGATGCAATTCGAATTAGGTTTATGAGCATTGTAAGATGTCTAGCAGTTGATATATTTTTCCTGAGTTATGCCAATCAAGCAATCTATCTTCTTATTATTAATGTTTGGGAAAGTGCATTTCAAAATATTGAAACAATTGCTTAGTATCTTGTAGATGAGTTTATCAATGTTGCCAATGGATCTTCAAGGAGTTATGCTTGGACTTTTGGGGCCATCTTTTCATCTATTACTGATGAGGCCTCCAAAAACTTGTCTACAATATTAAATGGATAAACTGTAACAAGATCATACTGGAGGCTGGTGGCACCGAAGGATGGAAGAATTTCCATCGTCTCAAGTTAGCTTCTCACTTTGAGATGATGCTTTGCATGAGAAGCATTTTTGGCTTTAGTTTCTTGCTTTTCCTTATTGTTACTGAGATATTTGAAGAATACATATACAATGTGAAGTTTTTTTTTTGGAGACAGGTAAGGGGTTTGGTGTAGAGCTCAATATGGATGGTTTTCTAGCAAGCACTCAAGGTTGTGATTGAGAATTATACCCTTCGGAGGGTCATCAAACAACTTGATGGAGCCATCTGTTTGGAGAGCTCAATATGGATTGTTGTCAAATAATTCAAGAATCTATGATTCGAGAGTTCATGGGAGGAAGAACTCGGGAATTTAGCTAGGGAATACACCTTTCTAAGGGTCACAAGACAGCTTGATGGAGCTCTACTTGATTCAGGATTTGTTTCTTCAAGCAAGATCTTCAAAAAAATATTTTTTTTTTTGTAATCAACAAATTTTGTTATGTAAGCCTTATGGGGGGGTCTCTTGGCAAGGTGATTTTGTGGTTTCGGGAACAATGTAATAAGGAGGGGAATGTTAGAAAATGTATTACATTGTAACGTTGTTATTGTTGCTATGGAGGTAGTTACAATTGCTCATAGTTGTATTAACCATTCATTATGCAACTATTCATTATGCTTCATTATATATGTTGTAATTCTTGTCCATTGTTAAGACAATGAAGGTTTAAATTGGATCCTATGTATTTTCCAACATTGTCAACATCAAGAAATTTACATAATTATTCTATAGGAAATCCTCTTTAAAGAAGCTATCTAGTTGAATAACTAGGGGATCATGCCTTCTTTTATCTAGAAAAAAATCTCCCTCTTCTAGATTCCTAAATAGTATATGAGAACATCATTGTGCTACCAACGGGAGAATGAACAACTAGCTATGTTCATAAAGCACCAATATCAAAAGAGGTTCCCTAGTGTAGTTGGGTTTATTTGTCTCCTTGGATGACTCTCCAATAGAGGGAGTGGCCTCCTTCCCCTTGTCCATAGGTTTTGAAACAATTCCATTTATTATCTTGTCAAGCTAGTCAACATTGTCAACTAAATTCTTAATTAGAGAATTAGTGATAGGGTTCTAGTTGATTTTATGAATCCCAACTATTGTCCAAAAAGCTCTTATTTTTAGGAAGAGAGTCTTGATATTAGGTCAAGGAGTAGGCTTACTGTGAGGGGTAACAAAGGGGGAATATTTGATCATGTGATTAGAAGATTGACATCTTAAGCAAGTATTTGGTAGATTAAGATAAGGAATGCATTGTGTGTGATGCATTTGGCCAATCTAAATATTGATAATTTTATTTGATTTGAAATATCAATTATAACATGGACCCCTTTTTAAGGATAAGTCAAGAATAACCTATTTGGATCAATAAAATAACTTTACTAAGTGAACTTATAATTTGAGTCAACAAATCCCAACATGACAAAGGGATACTTGAATTCTCTACCCAAACGAGAATACAAAAAATTCATTCATTGGAAACAATAAAGTCTCAAGTCTAGGGTTGAAAGACCAAAAGGGATGCATAGAAAAACTAGTGGCCATGCTTTAGGATGGCTTCCACATAGCTAGCCTCTGAAAATGAAAAATGAAAACACCCTTAGTGAGGTTTTGGATAGTGTCAAGGTTGACCTCACATAGGACCCAAGCCTTGCCAATCCAAGCTCTTAGCATGTTTCCAAGGAGAACCCTCCCAACAAAATAGCATATAAAAAGTGAAGTAAATCTTCCAAACCATTTATAGGAAATATCAAACTCTAAGTTGGGAAGAACCACATCAAGAAGTGATTCAGAATGTATATACCTTGTGGAACACCTTGGAAATGAAATTATCAGTTTGCTTGTTTGGTGGAGTCATTCTCATCCACCTTCAAACCTTCAACCTAATAGCAATTATTGAGTTGATGAAGTTTAAGACCACTAAAAAAACAAAAAATTACTTGCAAGTGTGGCAAACTAAGAGCTCTAATAATTAATTGAAAAAATAAATAAAATCCCTACTTTAGAAAACAATATGAAATCAAAAGAACGTAAAATTAACATTAACCGGACCAAAACCAAAATCTAATAAAGCTCCCTCTTCACAATTATTCTCGAATACATGTACATTCTAATAATCCTTCAATTAAATATTTTTAAAGTAATTACTTAGAAATGCGTTGCACTCTCTTTTTATGTGCTTAAACTAAGTACTCTCTACAATTCCATTACAATGTTTGATCATTTGTGCCCTGAATGTTACTATACTTTCTTTCCACATAAAGAGAGCGAGAGAGAAAAAAAGGCTATTTACGTGCTTTCAATATACTCTATTCAATTTCAAAGAATTATCCTCGTGAATTTATTTATTTCAATTGATATGAATGCCTGTGAGAGAAGAAAAAATTACAATTCTTGAAGATTTGAGAGAGGAAAAAATTACGATGTTTGAAATTTTGGGAGAACAAAAAATTACAATGCTTGATATTCTAAGAGGAGTGAAATGAATTGTTCATGTTTTAAAGCGAGATTCCATGGGGTATGGATGTTCCTGGTAACCATGTACCACCGGAGATGAATGAACGTACAGTAAAATTCTGAGCATCACTCATATTCATCACATGATAACCAGGCCATGTAACTCTTTGTGAAGTATTTGACCCTGGACCTTGGTTTTTGAATTCGCCATAATATAGCGTGCTCAAGGCAAAGTCACCGGACCATTCTAACCACCCAACTGGCTGAATCAAACCATCTAAATAAGATTTCATGTAAACAGTGCGCGAGTAGAGTTTCCATGGCCTTCCCAAGTAGGTGGGGAAAGAGCCAATAACAGGAACCAATTCAGGTGCAGCTGTAATATTACACTTGTGAATGGATATTCCCGTATTTTGATTTGGATCTGTTCTACCTTGAGCTGTGAATATATTCTGCTGCCCTATCAACGGTGTTCGTGCCAAAAGAGTGCAGTTTTGGAATACTACTGCTGCATTACCGAAGATGAAATCTACAGTGCCATAAATATCACATTCTCTGTAGAATTGACGGAGTGAGTGAACATACAGAGTGTCTTGGTAACCCTTGATGCTGCACCTATAAAATGCAGATAGATCTGCTCCAACCCGTAGAGCAACGGCCTGCTGTTTTATTGCACCTGCTGTGTTCTGAATTGTGAGGTCTCTTGCAATAAAACCTTTCCCAGTTGTAGCTGCATATATTTCAATTCATCAAGGTTAGCATGCCATTTAAAGGTCAGATGTAAATACATACAAATGTGGCGAAGAAATAGAGATTTTTCTCATTAATTTGTACATGAAAAGGGAAACATCTCTGAAAAAAATAGTTGGAAATAAATTTCAAAGATGGATTGATCTTATAAGGACCAATAGGTAAGTACTAAAGCATAGTAAATGGAAGGTCTTATGTTCCAGTCCTAGTTGGTCTATAGAAAGCTCAACATGATATTAGAGTCAGGTCAAGTTAAACATTCTATAAAGTGGCTTAGGTGGATGTTGGAGATAAGTCACATCCTAACCAAAGATGAGTTGGTTCTATAAGGATCAATAGCTCAGTAGTCTTATGTTTGAGTCCTAGTTGGTCTATAAAAAGCTCAACATGATATTAGAGCCGAGTTCAGGTAAATTCATCGTCAGCAATTCATTGTCGTGACATATTCATCACGTATACAATTCACCAGCAATTCATTGCCATGGTATATTAACTACGTATACCTTTTATATGCATTCAACAAAATCTCTAAACTTTTTCCGTTTTGGGTGTTCTTGGCCAATTGAATATTGAAAAATGTATACGTGGTGAATTTACCACAACGATGAATTGTTGAAGGTGAATTGTATACATGACATGAATATGTCATGACGATGAATTGTTGGCAAAGAATTGTTGATGATGAATTGTTGGGAAATGATCCTATAGCCATTAGAGCCAGGCCAAGCTAAACATTCTATAAAGTGGATTAGGTGGATGTTGGAGATAAGTCACACCCTAACCAAAGATGAGTTGGTTCTATAAGGGTCAGTAGCTCAATGGTCTTGTGTTCAAGTCCTAGTTGGTCTATAAAAAGTTCAATATGATATTAGAACCAGGCCAAGCTAACCAAAGATGAGTTGGTTCTTTCTTATAAAGTTGGTCTATAAAAAGCTTAGGTGGATGATTGGAGATAAGTCACATCCTAACCAAAGATGAGTTGGTTCTATAAGGGTTAGTAGCTCCATGGGCTTATGTTCAAGTCCTAGTTGGTCTATAAAAAGCTCAACATGATATTAGAGTCAGGCCAAGCTAAACATTCTATAAAGTGGCTTAGGTGGATGTCGGAGATAAGTCACATCCTAACCAAAGATGAGTTGTTCTATAAGGGTCAATAGCTCGGTGCTCTTATGTTCAAGTCCTAGTTGGTCTATAAAAAGCTCAACATGATATTAGAGCCAGGCCAAACTAAACATTCTATATAGTGACTTAGATGGATGTTGGAGATAAGTAACATCCTAACCAAAGATACACTCGTTCTATAAAAATCAGTAGCTTAGTGGTACAACACTCTAACAACTAATAAAAAGTACTATTTCAAATTCTAAATAATCCATAAAATCTTACCAAAACAAGAAATAAGACATACTAACACGCTAAAGATTGTAAAATTGAAAATAGTGGAGTTATCTACAATGCTTCTGATAGAACACTCTAACCACAAATAAAACGTCCTAGATTCGAATCCTATAATCTTAATTGATCCCAAAAAAACTAAAAAGACAAGAAATAAGACATAGGTACTAACGCACCGAGAGTTGCAGAATTGAAAGTAGTGGAGTTATCCACAACGCTTCTGTTGCCAGTTATCACAGTGACATCTCTTCCATCACCGATGAGCATGATATTATATTTGTTACTCGGCACGCTTACATATTCCTCGTACACTCCTGCGGTGACATAGATCACGGATCGGTTTGGACTATTGTTCGGAACAGCGTTGATGGCGTCAGTAATAGTTGTGAAATTACCACTGCCGTCCTGCGCCACCGTCACAGCGTTGGCCGCCAGTTTGACGCCGCTTTTGGTCTTCTGCAGGAGCAATCTTCTGTCCGCACGAGACAACCACGACGGAAAGCCATCGTCGACTGAGCCATACTGCGACATAAAATCATCGTCGACGCCATCATCTTCACGGACATCAGATAATAGGCGCCGGTTGTGCACATAAATCTGCTGAGAATCCAGTCTTTTGATCCAAAACTTGTTTACCAAAGCCAGGCAATGTCTTACGCCTCGCGTCGCGTTAGATATATGATCAGGGAACGAAAACATGTCGAGTTTTACCTTTGCTTCTTTCAGTCCGTCGAGGCAGGTGACGACGTTCGTCAGGGCTGCACTCAGATAACTCTGAATGTCGACTGCTTTGTTCCAGTCCAAAGAAGATTTTGTCAAGATTGACAGACCATCTTTCAAGAAACCCACTGTGAGATCGTACAATTCTATGCAGTCGTCGACAGCTTGGCTCTGCTTTACGTCCATTGGCCGCCTCGCATGGACAGGAGGAATGAAGGCCCGAACTGTTTTCGCTTGAGCTATGCTCGTCTTGACAGCAATTTGAGTCAGAATTTCAGGATCAACAACTCGATCACTATAACTTGAAGAGTCGCCTTCACTTGGAGAAAATGACAGAAATATGATCAGAGCCAAAACCAGCAACTGTGGAGCCATTGCTCGAAAACACAAAACGAGATCGAAAGCAGTGAAGTGGTTGGTATACAAATTGTGTTCTCAGTTATTTATAAAAACCAGAAATCTAAGTCAACTGAATCCCATGTGAGTAGATGCTTCATATAAGCTTTGCGACCTCTCATTAATTGTCTGGAACATAAAAAATAAAATTCCTGACCTTGCTGATAAGCTCATCTTAAATCCAGACGTGGACTTTGAAGGCCTTACACTTATTAAATTGAGCTAAACGAATCAAGAACATGGTGAAGCTCAAGTAGATTTGGACTTTGAAGGCTGTACAGTTATTAAATTGAGCTAAACGAGTGAAGAACATGGATAAGCTCAACTAGATTTGTCAACGACTTCAAACAACACGGCCATATGAGGTGCAGGCAGATTCATTCCAGAGAGCTTGAAGTGCACGCCACCGTTGGAGAACGGTTCTTTGGGTCTCTCCAGGGGATTTTAAATTCGCACAATATACTTGATCTCCCTTCTCTGTGCTGTCTTGACGCGTTACACTAGATATTTTTTATTAGTACTTGCAGAAATTTTTATTTTTCAAAATAAATTAACAGTTAGACTTTACTTTTTTAATAGAAATTTATATTAGTTTTTGCTAATAAAAGATTGTTTGAATTTCAGTTCATAGATAGACATGTAGAGCATTAGATAGACATGATCATACAATTGAGTCTAGAAAGTATATTTCAATGAATTTTAACATCTTAATTTAGTGGGTCAAAAGATACAAGTTGTGAATTTTTACATACTTATTAAGTGGGTCAAAAGATACAAATTACGAATTTTTAGATTCTTGTTAAGTGGGTCAAAAGATACAAGTTGCAAATTTTTACATCCTCATTAAGTGGGTCAAAAGATACAAGTTGTGAATTTTACATCCTCATTAAGTGAGTCAAAAGATACAAGTTGTCAATTTTTACATCCTCATTAAGTGGGTCAAAAGATACAAGTTGTATTCACCCTCAAGTTGCATTCATTTTCTCAAAGTTTATAAATATTATATACTTATACATTACTTTTCAAATTTATGTTTATTATTAAATAATCATTATTTCTCATGTAAACGGTTGTTAAATTTAAGTTAGTGAGTTTTTATTTACATGGTCACAACATGAGACTCCATGTTGTCACTATAGAACGCCTCTCAACATTAGTTAGTTGACATAATACATTATATTAATAAAATAATATTATCAAAACAAATAAAAGTGAAGAAACTTGAAGTCCCATGTAAAAATTAAGAAATTGAACACAAGGAAACTAAACATTAATTGAGGGTTTGCAAATGAATTACAATTGTGTCTAACCATATTGCAACAAGATACATTGGTAGCTAATCTTATTAGCCACCCATTCAAAAAAAAATATTGTCCTTTGCAATTAGGTTAACCGCATCCCTAATTTACAACAACCAAACTACCTCCTAATGACCAATTCAAAAGCACTCACTTTCATTTTAATGTGTCTAATCTAGGGTATTCACAACTACAATATCTAACAAAATTCCTTTGTCCTTTATGTCTTAATACATGTTCATACCCTACTCAAAAAAACTTATTTTCCAACATAGGCTCAAAGTAAATTGGAAAATGTAAAGTTTTCATTTGTTTAAATATAACCACTAAAATTATGTACTTGAAATATACATAAATAAGATTATTATACAAGTTTGTGCATGTGGAAAATGGAAATTGCCTATGAGCAATGAATGAGTTCGTTTTTCCCTTGTGAAAGTGCATTCTTGATAACACAAGTATGCACTTGATGTTTAAAAACTAATGTAAACATCCAATATAGATGCTACCATTTATCAATGCTCTCTACAGGCTTCTCTATTTATTTTTCACCTCATTCCTCTCTATCTCATTCTTTTCAACTTTTGTGCATGTATGTACTACACCCCAACCTCTTAAATATCTTCACCACTAAGTATGCATAAATCATGAATAAAAATACATGACTTCATTGGCTACCTGTGATTTTTATTCAAACACCCAAATCTTAGGTTTCAACATTTAGTTCTTATTTCTCAACAAGATTTTACAACACTATGTTTAGAATCTATGACTTATTATTATATAATAAAATAATAATGCAAATTGAGTATCCCACCAATTTTCTCATTTTAAATGCATTTCACACCTTTCAAATTTATGAAAAAATATGTGTATTATATTTCCATGGAAATTCCCTTTTGGGAAAGTTGGTAGGGTTCATGTACAACCTTGCAACCCTTAATAACTTACACCTTATGCTTGCACTTCTTTTCTCCAACTATCCCTTACACATAAACTTTTTCCCTTATTAGTAGTTTGTGTTCTTGCACCCTGCTTCCATAACTCTACACCCAAAAGACTCATTTATTTTGTCTTGTGAACTTCTTTCTCCCTTTACAACTTACATTTTTCCTCCCTTATTCAAGATTGTACACTTTTGCTAACCTATATTGTGGGTTTATCTTGACTATTTACTACTTGCAACTTGTAAGTTGTACCTTGATCTTTATTTCCTACCACTCCTCTTCTCTATGGACTTATTTGCTTTATGTGCACCTTTTGAGCTATTTTATTGATTTTATAGTTTGCATGCTCTCGGTAGAATTTAACCCTTGTTTCACAAACTTGCAAATTCCAATTGCATCTTTGCCTCAAGAATCTATCATTTGAATAGGGTTTCACACCTATTTCTTGGCTTATATAACAATATCATAAATGGTCTCATTTAGATGCAATTTTACTCAAGAAGACTTCCAAATTCCTATATGTACCTATAGACCCCTGAGAGATATGGTTTTGTGTACAAAGTACATGGTTGATGATACAAAGGTGAGGATTCAAGTGCAAACCAATGTGAGCATGATGCAACTAGTATAGGTGGCCTAAAATTTTGTAATTATCTCGTTCGAGTCTATATCTGAGTTACTAAATGAAGTTGTAATAATATATACATATATATATATGAAAATGATAAATACAATGGTTGTTGGTAAGTTGGATACTAAGTTGAGAGATAAAAAATTATAAGTTGGGGGTAGAATTTATCTTGTGATAGCCTTAGGGTTAACTTGCAATATAATATTTATTTGAGTGTCAACTACATTTTGTAACTACATCTTTATAATCCATTGAAGAAGAATCTATTAAAATATGATCATCAAGATTTTGAATGTCTCCATGAATCTTAAATATAGTTTTTGGAATTCCACTTATTTCTTCGACTAAATTTTTAATTTAAGTACTATGTTCAAGATTAGTTAATCAATATAGACTTGGTTATAGAATCCTTATGAAGATTTAACCTAGTATATTTTCATCAAAATAGAAGAATTCTTTCTTTCTTTTATGAATTATTGAAGAATGATCTATTCTTGTTATAATTTTATGGTGTTGTGTCTTATATACATGGATCTAGCTTATGTGTGTGAATGAAATACTTGGTCCCTATTTTGATTGTTATTTGTATGATATAGTCTTTTATTGCACATACTTTACTCTTTGGTTTTAAGATTATACCCTATCACCCATACAAGATCAAGGCATCAATATATAATATGTTCATTTCTTTTCATCATAGCAATACACATATAAAAATAATTATTAAATAATAACCTATTTAGTATATTTTTTCCTACCATTATTGCATAACCTATTGCTTTAGCAATACTATATCTTTAAAAGGGTAATTTCTAACTGATTTATTAGAGGGGTATTCTTTGTTATTATTTAAATTATAGCCATGTATGAAGTTCACTCTTACACTCAATAGATTATAAGGGATGATGTCTAGTATATATTTGATTTCATATGTACATGAGTTATCTTTCTAGTTATATAAATTTTTAGGTCTTGGTTATGGTCAACCAACATAATGAATCTCACTAACATATTACTAAGGTTATAAATATTTTATTGTGTATGGTTATTCCCAATATCTATTGTGTCTAAATTTTCTCTTTATTTTTTCTATAAACTAACCTCAAGGAAAATCCCCTTGGCCTAGCAAAGCCTAAAGAAGAAGTTACCATTTCTCATGTATTATCCCATAGTTGTCAACTACCTAATAATAATTTGCATGTTTATCATTCTAAGTTGGTCTTCCCGAAGCTTAGATTTCACTCTAATATTATGTTATTAGGTGGGAGAAACTTTTAGAGCTTATAGAGTCATTACCAAGGATGTTGTTAATCCCAATATCTCAAGCACAAATTAAGTATTATTTCTATCTCTACCAATTTTGCATTTGTGTAATTCATAACCCATCAATTTACACCAATAATTGGTACTATTTTATTTAATCATTTGAAGAATTATCATAATTTTCAAGTATAATATTCATATTTATATTAGTATCTTATTGAACTGATAGTTATTGCAAAGATAATTTTCTCTTCTGGAGTGAAGAGTAATGACTCCATTTGATTCAAACTAGTTAAAGAACTAATAAAAAATTTGAAGATGGAAGAAAGAAAGAATAAAAGATCATCTCAATGCATAGAAGATCTCATTGTGCCTATAAGAAGATAGGAGACAATTTGGAATTTTGAGATAGGTAATTCAACCCAAAATTCTTCTCATGAACATGAATTTGGAACATTTATAAGCATTAAAATTGAATGCCTTATAGAATAAATTGTTGAAATGTTATGCTAATGGTGCAAGACTAAAACCCTATTATGTGGGTGATTGAGGGATAGACTCAATCTAAAGAAATATTAGGTATGGATGGAATACCTTGTATCATATTTAATATAGTTGTATATTAAAGTGTACATTATGTAATTTTAGCTCTCTCACTTCTAGATAGCTACTTACCTATCAAATTGAAATAAAAAAATAATTGCTAATTGGAGGGAAAATGGGTAGCTAAAAGAATTTAACTTAGAAATTTGTTAAAATATTATAAGGGATGTGATTTAAATAAAGGTAAAACATAGAGAGACTTAATATTAAAATTGAGTCAATGGTTAGAAGTGCATTGATTGAAGGGTTAAAAAGTGAATTCCTAAACAAAATAATGGTGAGATAAGAATAAAAATTAAATAGAGAAGAAGTAAATTTGGGTTTGTAAGAAAATATAAGAGAAGGAATTAAATTATGGTTATACTTGGACAATAAAATATTATAACACCTATATTGGTTAAAGAAAAATATAACCCTTTCCCAAATTATAAAATTATTGATAAAAAGTGTTGGAGGTAGATAAGATGGAGCTTTATCGAATATTTCCATGTTGATGTGCTTTACATAGAATATATCTACATACATCCATATCTCATTTATTGTGATGAATTAACTCAACTTAACAAGGATTGAATACCCTTAACTAGATTAAATGCAAATGCCAAAGTATGTAAATATTTATATCAAATTAGAGAGTATGACATCTAAAAATAGATATATGGAAGGATTTCCATAATTTATTTAGGGAGAATGAATAGATTATATTGGTTTTAATTTAGATCTATTTTATTTGTTAAATCTATATACCAACCCTAATAGATTACAAAGAAATCTATTAAAGAAATTACTAGGTTGTGGGATCAAGATGAGCTACATGTAATGAAGAAGATAAAAAATGAGAAATCCAAGCAATTAACTGGAGAAAAACTTGATGGAAGAAACCTTGCAGTAAGTGATATTAAAAATCTTGAGCTCAAATATATGACAAAGGTAATTGCATACAAGATTTATTATACCAACAAGGAGAACTTGGCCACAAGGATAGCAATTATGGCTACATATCCAATTTTGGTAAATGGAAAAGAGTTTTATTTATGTGAAACCCTCTAAGAGAAACTACTAGAGAATATGGAAAGGACAAAGAAAAGTGACTAGATGTTTTAGTATGGTTCCTTAATTGTCTACCCTGTATTTTAATTTATAAGGAGATTACCCTACATTTTACTTAATAAGGTAACTACCATGAATGATTAGGTATAGTTGGTAAAATGCTAGACTAGTAAGAGGTCAAATAAATGCAAATATAAGTTCAATCAAGTAAGTGATTAATAAAATCCTTACAATGAATTTTTCACCAAATTCTAATCATAAATGTAAGGAAGGGACGAGATCATAAATGACATAGTAAGGAATATTAAAAATAAATAAAATTTATTATGGACATGAATTTTATGTATATGGAGTTAATAGATCCTAAAACATCTTAGGTACCATGATTAACTTATGAACTTTCGAATGAAATAATTAAATCCAATGCATAGATTTGTTAGCCCTACCCTTAGATCCTAAAGGAGAGAAACTTGGAACTTATAAGGAATTTATGGAGAGAGAAATAAACAAAAAAATAAGATAAACAAGTTTGTAATGACAAAAAAGAGTCCCCCTTTTCCTTACTTAATTTGGGAATTGCACCATAGAAAAATGGCTCCTTGTCATTTTCATGGTCTTTTAGGCCTTTCCTCTCAATGTTTGGTCTATTTTGCTTTGATTTATTGATGTAATGTGGCTTCAACATTCACATTAGGTCCTTAAAATTCAAATTACGGTGTCTTGTGAAGGTATTGTGAAGTGCTATAAAACATTTCTACACTTTTCTAGACTCTATTCATTACAATTCACCTAAAAATCACCTTTTTATTCATCATCAAATCCTATTTTGAAGTGTTGTAAAGTCTTGTAAAAAGATTCCACATTTTTCCAAGCATAATTTCACTATTTACACCCTCCTTATGCTTTATTTGACCCCTTTATGCCCTTGTAACTTGGCTTAATTAAGTGTATTTTATTAATGTAAACCCGACAAACAAAATTTAAATATGACTTAACTCCTAACACCCACATTCAAGTCCAAGGAGGGACCCATTCACCATGGGTGGCGAACAAGTCCCTCTTGGCTCCAATTTCAAAATATTTCAAATTTTCTTTTAGGTTTTTATTCAAAATTACTTGATTTCGGACTGTGATGAGGTATCATCAGGTTACTAAGGCACAAGTGTGTATAAATAAGTGTTTTTTTATCTCATTTCAAGCACCAATCATCAAGTTCACTTATTTAAGCATTCAACTAGCATTTGAACACTTTGCATCATCAAATCAAGCATCAATCAAGCATTCAAAGGCAGCCATTGATATATCTTCATAATTTCATCAACAAGGGTTTGGTAAGTTGATAGCATTTTCATGTTATTAATTTATCTTTCTCTTTCATTTCATCATTTTATTAAGGGTTTTACCAAAGTGGGATTTGACCAAGGAAAATCTCTTTACCCTAACCCCTTAACCATTTTTTCCCTTTGTGCATGTGTTGGGTATGCAGATTTATCAAGAATTTAGGTGTTGGAAAGTGGAGAAGAAGTAAACAAATTTTTTTAAGTCAACCACTTCATATTTCGAGCTTGGAGAAGGCTTT
>VDFB02047230.1:240289081-240415680 GCA_007258455.2 Sequoia sempervirens | reverse complement strand
ATAATAATAAAATTAAATTTATTTAAAATTATAATTTTTGGGAAGCTTATAATAAGGACTACATACTTACAAAAAATAAATTTTAAATGAATTCATTTGATACCCCAAAAGGTAAATAAAAAGTGGTTTTTTATCAGCATTTTGATAGGTGTAAAGGAGACTCTATTATAGGTATGGTTTAAAACTAGCGGGGTTATATCCAAGGGGGTTTGATATAAGGTAGTTTGATCAAACCCTCTTCAATTGGAATGCTTTAAATGGAACTTTTTAAGGATTAAATCATTATACTTTCTAAAAATATGTGATTTCAACAAAAAATAGAATCTCCCAAAAATTGTTAACCAAATTTATGTGATCATCCTGAAGCATGAAAATGAAATGAAAGGATTAGAAAATTTCCATGATAATAGATCTTGAATTTTTGTAACAATGGATGAAGAATCTACCCTTGAATGCCTTAGAAAGCTACCTTGACTTAGAAGTCTAAAACCCTAGCTTGCTTGACTTAAATGCATAATGAATGATGAATGAGTTATGAATTAGGGTTTAAAGTCTTGTTTATAAAGGCAATCCACCTAAAATGGTCATTAATTTGATCCCCAAGGTCGACATGGAGGAAAATTAAACTTAAAACCCAATTTTTCCTACTTGAACCTCAAAAATAACCCAAATGGGACTAAGTTGCCAAGCTAGGTGACTTAGTCCCACCTAGATGGGACTAATTCGTCTAGATGGGTGACTTGGTCCCACAAGGGCTCTTTTCCCAGCTGCATTGTCGAGGAGTGAAGAAATCAGGTTTATATGATGATATAGTCAGGTTTTGATCAAATTATGCCTCAGGATACACAATATGGGGCCATAAGGGCTTGTTTATGATGATGTAAAGGGAAATTAGGGCAAGGGACACAAAATTCAATGTGAAAGTATGATTAAATACACTTTACAACACTAATATGAAAGAGGGAAAAAAACTTGTTGATTGTTAGTGAATGGGTGTTTGCCTTGGTCAAACTCCTTGTTGGTAATTAAACCTTGAAATGAGGAAAAATTAATGAAGGGAAATGATGAATGAACAACATGCAATGCTAAAACTCACCAAACCCTTATTGTAAAGTTTGCAAACTTGTGTGAAATGGCTACAATGGATATGGATCTTGAATCAAAGGAATGCTCAATGGATATGGACTTGAATTGCTTGCTTGAATCAAAACCCTACATAACAAATTTGAGCACAACAACACACAAGATTCATGAATATCTTTGAAATGATGCTTGAATCTTGATGATGGCTCCAAATGCTTGATGAATTTCTCTTGAATTCTCTCACAAAAGACTTGATTGCTTAGATTGCTTGTTAGGAGAAAATGAGAGAAGGAACCTTTTATTTATACTTAAATCTATGCTTAATATCCTGAAATTACACCACACCAAGCTAACATATGAATTCATTAAATAACGAAAGCTAAATCCCACTAGAATTTGAAATTAAATCCCAAAAATAACTCAAGGGGGACTAAGATTCCCTAGGTGGCATCCTAGTCCCAAGTCATGAAATTTGGGGCATAGACACCAAAAAGGGGCCCATTTAAGATACCTCAAAATTAGTGTCCCAAGACCTTTGGGGGAAAATGGCGCCTTAGGTGGAATTTTACTCTTGACCCAAAAATCAGAGACACTTAGATGAAATCATTAAATTATCATTTATTTATTGGAAAATGTCAGGATTAGCCAGAAAAAGATATAACTCATAGGGCTTGTGGATGCAAAATAGGACCAATTAAGACATAAATAAGGATAAATAAAGCAAGGTGGGCCCAAACAAATGTGGAAATGCAAGGGTATACATTTTACTACACTACATTTAGCCCCCACTTTAGTGAGAGGATGAACTTGCTTCAAACTCAAACTAAAGTAGCCAACCACACAATCAAGAGGGGTTCAAATGTATAAATGCTAGTAAGATAGGATGACAATAATCATGAGGGTGGCCAAGCCCCAAGATCAAGATCCTATGGCAAACCAACATAAGCACAAAGGAACACACATGCAGATGATATATGAAGCCATAATCAAATCACAAACATACACCATCAAAGATGGAAAAAGGAAAAAGGGAAAAGAAAAAGGAAAAATGCAAAGGATCAAGCTTCAACTAGCCGTCCAACGCGGTGGACTGGGTCTAAGTTGAAAAAGGTTTACAAGTGGAATGCGCTGTCCACTATGCAAACAAAACACATGCTCATAAGGGCTAGTGAAACTAGGTGTCCACTAGGTGAGCCCCAAGAATTCCATATCAAAGTCATACCCCCATGACTATGATAAGGACAAAAAGAAAATGCACGCTCACAAGGGCTAGTGAAACTAGGTGTTCACTAGGTGAGCCCCAGGGGACCATATCAAAGCCATACCTCCATGACTTTAATAAGGATCAAAAAGAAAAATGCACACTCACAAGGGCTAGTGAAGCTAGGTGTTCACTAGGCAAGCCCCAAGAGACCATATCAAAGCCATACCTCCATGACTTTAATAACTTGGAATAAAAAGAAAAATGTGTGCTCATAAGGGCTAGTGAAGCTAGGTGTTCACTAGGTGAGCCCCAGGGGACCATATCAAAGCCATACCTCTATGAATTTAATAAGGCACAAAAAAAAATGCATGCTCACAAAGGCTAGTGAAGCTATGTGTTCACTAGGTGAGCCCCAGGGGACCACATCAAAGCCATACCTCCATGACTTTAATAAGGCACAAAAAGAAAAATGCAACAATAAAGAGGGATGTTCAACAAGATTTTGCTTAGCTCATATGAGCTCTTAATCTTAAGGCACATTGTTCCTAATGTCTCCAAGAGAGGACCAATCAAACGATAAAAGATTCACAACTTAGGGAATGCAATGCGTCACATCACCACTAAGAGGAATGTAATATGCTAAGATAGATCAAGCTCTTGAAGGAAATTACTCCTAATGTCACCATAAAGAGGAAATTTAACACATTGCATGAAATTTAAGAAAATCACATCAAGGAACAAGAAATTATGCCAAAATTATGCCAATGTATCTCCCTACTTTAAAGAAATTGCTAACACCATACTGTGAGCAATTAATTTAAAGTAGCCAAAACATGAAAAGAAAGAGAGTTTCCCCCCAGAAATACATAAGGGATCTATGGATTCGGGGTCAGTATCTGTACTTTCTGCAATGATATCAGAGAGCTCAAAACTGTCATCATTCCCCAAATACACATAGAACTGGAAGAATGACACAAAGAGAGAGAAAAAAAATGAAAAACCTTTTGGGTCAACATGGAAGAAACATGAATGTCTCGATGCCTTGCATCATCCCCAAAAGGAAAACACAAGACAAAAATGAAAATGAAAAGCAAAGATAAGGAAAAATATTTTGGGTCAACATGGAAGGGACATAGGGTATCTCGACGCCTTGCATCATCCCCAAAAGGAAAACACAAGAAAAAAATGAAAATGAAAAACAATGATAAAAGGGAAAAAGTGTACGACATATAGAAGAATGAAGGTACAAATAGAGGAATGCACATAGAGAGAGAGACATCAAACGAAGCATCACATGGGATCACATTACACACATGCAATCACACAAAAGAAATAATGCAAAAGACTAGTAAGGCAAAGGTAAGTCAACTTAAAGCTGGTCACCCACCTCCCAATCTCAGTTTGTATAAGCGGAAGGTAGATGATGAGCCTAAGGGACAACAACAAATTCCTTACTAGGACAAGGCTATCAACTTCTTGCCCCCACTGAGTGCAAGACAAGAATGAGTTGAGGTAGGTGATGAGAAGGATCATGTAATAGTGAGAATGCAAAAATTCTACAACTATTACATGATAAGGGGTAAATCAATATTAAGCTAGGAAATCACATGATGGAAATTGTTGCTATCAAAGTGAAAGTTTTTCAAGATCAACTGGAATGCATGCCACTCATTAGTACTGTGTCCAAGAATTCGATGATATGCACAATGTGGGACTTTTTCATCTTTAGGATATAGTAATAATATATTCATAGTTGGTAATGATATTTGTTCTTTGTTCAAAAGCAATTGTAATTTCCTTTCACTTACAGGTGGTGGATGAGGAAACTTTAGTTTTTGTAACTTGTAAGGCCCCTTGCATTTTCTAGATTCACCAACTTCTCTAGATGGGATTAGGGCATGAGGTCCTGAGATGATCTTATCTTCATCCTTGTTATTATTATGATCTATTGGTTGCTCTTTGGGAAGAAGTATATTAAAATTAGGAGGAGAATCAAAGATCACCATGCCATTGCTACAAAGATTTTAGTATTCTCTAGGAGGTCTTTTGTTGTGAGGGGGATCTTGATATCCTAACTCTTTTGTGTTTTCATTAGTTGGTATTTGCTCTATAACTTGATGAATTTCATGTTCACTTGTTGTATGACATCCTTGTTTACTCAAGATTGTGAATCCTTTTCCATATGTTTCTTCTATATTGATGAGAGTGTTTGTTACATTATTTTTGATAAAAGGGGATAAACAGGTTTTATAGGGACCCGAAACCACAAAGTAACATTATTAGCAAAGACTAGAACAGAGGTCTGAAAGACAAAAAGGCTGCCATAGAGAAAAAAAACCATCTAAAACAAACAGCCACAAAAATCCGCAAAAAATCCATCAGACGGTTGGCAAACAGACAAAACTGGGCCTAGCCACAGCTAATCCATAGACTTCAGAAGCTCATCAACAACCTCTTCCAGGTCCACCATAGCTTGGACCCCCTCCATGAAGATCTGAGTCATATTTGGGGTAGTCAGGGCTTTTCTTTTCATACTTGATTTGGTTCACTTAGAGATCCCTGCTTCCTCATCCTGGTCTTTCTCCTGATGAAAATCGACAATCAGTTCTCTTTTCTGGGTTTTCTCCAATCTTTCGGTCATGGCTTTGATGATTAAAGAGTTATGTCTGGCAATTCTGCAGTTCTGATCAACAATTTTTTTCATGGTTCCTCTAAGTTTATCAAGATCATTTTCAACAGTGCTGTCCTTTTGTATGTTATCCTTCACAAAGGTATTCTTCTCCACTTCGAGCTGAATTAGCCCCACAACTTTGGCTTCAATCTCCCCCAACTTACTATGAAGAGACAAATTTTTGGTCTTCAACTCACTGATTTCATAAAATAACAATTTGGCAGAATTAAATTGGTCCACAGAACATCTCTTGGCAGTTCCAACGAAGTCAAAAGGGGGGTCACAATCAGAATTGACCCCAAAATTAACCAACTCCGCACCTCTGGGAGGGCTACAGTTCTCCTGTTGAATATTTTGAGGGAAGTGGGGATCCTCAAGACTGACCTTGGCCGCTTTAGCAGAAACAATAGGAGAGTCATTAGGGTAGGAGACTAACTTGTTAATCGGAGAACTAGAGCCCACCACTTTAGCATTAGGGTTAGTGCGACCAGGGGTAGGAACAGAGCAGGCACCAGAAGGCTGGGGGGATCGGCCTGAGGCAGAAGGGGGGCAGGGGAGGCGAGGAGAGCTTGACACGTTTGGAAGAAACTTTAGTATTAGATATACTAGGCTCAGTATCGTCCTCATCATGCTCCAAAGGGGCTATAGGGTTTGATAGGGCAAGCATATTCTGAAAGTGCTCATAGATGAGCCTTAAAAGACCCGTGTGAAAAATTAGGTATCTTTTAGGGCTCCTACTGTGGTTAGAAAAGCTATTTCTCAGGGAACAGAGCAAGAAGAAAGGGATGGAAACACGCACCTTATGCCGGAAGTGATTGAGTAGCACGAAGTGATATCCATAAACCCTAGTGAAGCGACCGTCGAGAGTGATGTACTCCATGATAACCCTTAGCACTTTTCTCCATAAAGCTTTTATGGTGTCCGCTTCATAGTAACTGTTCATCATCTTGACAAGTTTTTGCTTCTCCGTTTCGGTCTTAGGAAACCTTATCATAGCTTCGTCAGAGAATTTCCTGTCTCTAAAAAAATTATGCTCTTCAATCGGGATGCCAGTCACCTCCGCTATCAAAGCTTCATCAATCTAAACTTTCCTCCCAAAGAGGAGAACCTCCCCATTATTCCAATTTTTCTCAAAGAAATTAGTAATCTCCTCCTGAGGGCCATGGAGCTTCTCGATGAATGGAAGTAAGCCACCCCTTCTTATTTTGCTCCATGCTTTAGTGTTCTTTGTGTGTGACTCGAAACTGGTAGGTTCAACCCTCTTCTGTTCCCCGCCCATTTTTGAGATCTTGGTGCGAATACTGTTGCAAACGGAGAACCTGTTCCAGATAGTTCCTTTGCTTCGCAGGACCCACAAAGTGTGCCAAGGTAAATAATTTATCTGCCTGATCCTCAAGGCCCCATTATGTCTACTTATTTTGTTAGTCATGACTCGTACCTTCCTCATTATTACAAGAAGCTGCCACTTTTCCATTCACCACATCAAGCACCATTAAAGCTTGAACATCGAAATGGAGGTCAATCCTTTTGTGCCACGTGAGGATTTTATCACTCTTAACTCCCTTATTGGAAAAAAAATCCGCTACAACATTCGCCTCACGGTAAGCATGAGTGATTTTTATTCTGTTGAACTTACTAAGTAAAACCTTAGCATCTTCAATCTAGTTTTTAATCGACCATGCGGGCTGGGACCTACCACAAAGGCTATCTATTATATTTTTTGAATCACCTTCAAGCCATAAATTTTTACATTTAATTTCCACTGCAAGGTTGATTATGTAATAAGCACCCGCTGATTCCGCCATGTGATTAGTTTGGACCCCCAAAGGGGTGGCAATGGCTCCCATAAAGTTACCTGCCGAGTCCCTTAGGACCCCACCACACCTAGCCTTCCCCGGATTTCCTTTGGCCGCGCCATCGAAGTTGGCTTTGGCCCAGCCATCCATAGGAAAACTCCAGCAAATTCCCTCCCTGGACTTTTTAGTCGTATTAGGAACATTAGAAATATCCCATTTAATTCTCCATTCCCTAGCAATCAAGCTGTCATAAGGAGAGCAAACCACAGTCTCAACCTTGTCCTCCCTGAAGGGAACAATAGAGAAGTTTTCTTTAATCATCCTAAGAATTCTTTCAAACACAATTTCCTCCGACGACTCCTTATCCCTGAAGATCCTGTTGTTTCTCTCTTTCCAAATTCTCCAAGTCACATGGGGGAACGAGAAAGCCCAAAGTTTTTTTATAAAGGGGTTGAGAGAAGGGGCTTTCCATTGAACAAAAAAATCTTCAACTGATTTCGGGGGGATCCAAGAAAAATGCCAACATTTCAGAAGCTTGTCCCAAACTAAAGAGGAGAAAGGACAGTGGATAAAGAGGTGGTTAACTGATTCAGCGTTGCTTTTACAGAGGTAGCATCTATTGGGGAGCAAAACACCTCTTTTGCTAAGATTATCCACAGTTAGCATTTTATTTTGCAGCAAGGACCAGAAAAAGATGTTAACCTTAGGTAAAAGATGCTTAGTCCAAGCATGCGACCACAGAGGGGGAGGATTAAGAGCATGAGAAAGCCGGGCAAAAGCGGATGAGACAGAGAAGCACCCAGAAGGATCATACTTCCAGATAAGACTATCCTCCTGATTCAGGCACAGTCTGACAACATTCAAAGAGGAGTAAACAAAGAACAAAATAGGGTTTATCAAGGGGAGATTGATCCACTTACCATCCCGCCAGTATTTTTTACAAAGAGGCCAAAAGTATCTTTGCAAAACTCAGCCCATCTACTGAGATTCCCATCCTGAGACAGAGGTTCATTGCGCAGCCAACAGTCATCCCAAAATATGATCTGGTTACCATTACGAACCTGCCATTTCAATCCCAGTTTCACAACCTTTATCCCATCAATCATATAGTTCCAGCAACTTGATCCTTTCGGGAGATTAGGATTCTCAATAAGATCTTTGAAGGAATTGTTATTCTGCAAATACTTACTTTTAATTATTTCACTCCATTCCCCAGAGGAGAAGAATAGTCTCCATATCTATTTAGCTAGGAGCGACTTGTTCAACAGTCTGATTTTTCTTAGCCCAAGGCCTCCATCCTTTTTAGATTTGCAAACCAAGTCCCATCCAACAAGAGGCATTCTTTTTCTTTCTTTGACTCCCGACCAAAGGAATCTCTTTTGAATCTTCTCAATGGTTTCAGCATATTTGGATGAGATTTTAAAAAGACTAAGAACATAGATAGGGAGATTCTGTAGAGAGGCTTTAAGAAGCTAGAGTTTTCCGGCTTGGCTTAGGCGAGCTCCTTTCCAGCCAGAAAGTTTTTTCCCAAACCTATCAACCAGAGAGATCCAGAAAGAATCCAGAGGTTTTAAGCATAGAGGTAATCCTAGATAAGTAGCAAGAAGGGACTCTATCTTGCAACCAAGAATTCCAGCTATCTTCCTCTGTCTGTGCAAAGGTGTGTTAAAGAAATACATCAAACTTTTTTTCTTATTTATCACCTGACCAGAAGCTCCTCCATAGGTATCCAAAAGTTTCTTCATCTCTTTAGCTTCCGAGACAACAGATCTACCCATCATAGAGTGTCATCCACAAACTATTGATGAGAGCATATCAAATTGCTCGAAGACGGTTTGAGCCCCATAATAGATCTTTGAGCAACCAATTTACTCATATTCCTACCAAAACTCTCAGCCATAATCGTGAAGAGGATAGGAGAAATGGGATCTCCCTGTCTTAACCCTCTAGAACTACAGAAAAAAGTGGAAGGGGACCCATTAATCAGAACCACCACAGAAACAAAAGTAATGAGTTGTTCAATCAGCTGCAAAACCCTTTAATTGAATCCAAAAGATTTTAAGATCTTAAACAGAAAGTTCCAGTCCACCCTATCATAAGCCTTCGAGATGTCAAGCTTTAGAAGAAATCCTTCCAATTTAGAGACCGAGAGGGAGTGAATATTCTCATGAGCATGGACAATGGAGTCAAGAATTTGTCTTCTAGGCATAAAACCATTCTTTTGAGGAGCAATAATAGTGGGCAGAATGAGAAGCAGCCTAGAGGTAAGCACCTTCAAAATAATTTTATAGAAGGAGTTACAGAGGCAGAGGCTGATAGGTCTGAAGCCTTCAAAATCCTGCACTCCAGGTTTTTTGGGGATAAGAACCAAGAAAGTGGCATTTAACTCCTTTAGAAGGTTTCTAGAACGGAAGAACTCTTTCACCGCCTTCTCAACATCCTCCCCAACAATGTTCTAGAACCAATAGAAAAAAAGTAAAGGGAAGCCATCAGGACCAGGCGCTTTGCTTCCTTCAAAAGAGAAAACAACTTTTTTAATTTCCTCGCTAGAGGGTATAGCTATCAGCATTTCATTGTCTCTAGAGTTAACAATCCTGGGGATAGCCTCCAGTAATTGATTTTGATCCTCCAAGTTAATTCCCTCTTTCTCAGACAAAAGGTTCTTAAAGAATAGGACAACCTCTCTTCTGATGTCCTCTTCCTCCTCATAAGTTTTGCCATAAACCATAATTGCTGAGATTTTATTAGCTGCTTTGTGTTTAGAAGCTGAAAGATGAAAGTATCTAGTGTTTTTTTCTCCAGCCTTTAACTAGAGAGCTCTGGACCTTTGTCTCCAAAATTCCTCTTCTCTAGCAACTATCTCGTGAAGTTTTGTGAGAATCTCGTTTTCCTTTTCCTTAGTTTCATTCAAGTAGCCTTCCTTCTGAACTTTTTTTTGGATTTCAGAAAGCCTAAACTGAAGATCAGATTTGATTTGAAAGATATTGCCAAAAGACTCTTTTTTCCACTTTCTGAGATTCATTTTAACTTCTCTTAATTTTTTGGCGATTCTAAATAAGGCAGTACCCTTTATATTAATATTCCACCATTTCTTTATTTCCTCTCGGAGGAGAGGATGGGAAAGCCACATCTTCTCGAAACGAAAAGGAGTATTCCTCTTAATCTTTAAGGGGTCAGCAACAAAACTAATAGGAAAATGGTCGGATCCAATCCTAAGGAGGATTTTCAAAGAACAACAATAATTTAAGAGCCATACATCAGAAACAAGGGTTCTATCAAGTCTCGCCTGGATCAGATCAGACATAACTCTTCGATTCGACCATGTGTAAGAGCTCCCTTGCAAGTCCAGGTCAATCAAGGCCTGATTGTTGATGAATTCCAAAAGATCCTCTTTGCTTTCTTCATTGATCTAAGAGCTGCCAAACTTCTCACCCTGAAGGAGAGGGGAATTAAAATCTCCCATGACAACCCAAGGGTCATTTTGAAAGATATTCCGAAAAGCAACCAGCTCTTTCCAAAAAGCCTTCCGAGCTTTTTTGTAGTTAGGAGCATAAATATTAGACTAGATCCAACTGAAGTTGTCCCTTATATGAGTAAATCTAGTGGCAACATGATTAGGATGAGAAAAAAGTGGATCACCTCTTATGACCTTACAGTTCCAAAAAGTTGCAACCCCACCAGAGGCACCAGCAGAATCACTTCCCTGAATGGAGCAGTGCTGGAACAAAGAAATCTTTTCCACCTTTTCACTTAGCATTTTAGTTTCCTGAATGAGGAGAATATCAGGCTTTTGGTCCCGGGAAAAATTGTGTAAAATATCCTACTTGTGGGGGTTATTTAGTCCCCTTATATTCTAGGATAATAACTTCATGACAATTTAGGAGGGAGGAGGATCTCAGGGATGGTTTTTTGGCAGCCATCTGCAATATCTTGAAAGCTAATGTGCTCTCTTATCCAAATTTTAGGTCTTCTTCCTCTGGCCAAAGAAATTGCCCCACAGTCTGCTTTTTCTCTCGATCTTGTTGAGATCCCGCAAGGGGTGATTTTGATTTTCACTTTTTTCTTCTTTTTCTTAGATAACACCTCTTCTCTATCTGTGTCCTCTTGACTATCTGATTCTTTACTGGATTCCCATTCTTTTTCAGAGAAGAATTTCTGTTCCCAGGGGAGAGTATCCATGAGCCCATTTACACAAGGCGAGGAGCTATTTCTTTCAAGAGAGCTTACCTGGCTGGGGTCCGAATAAGTGTCTTTAACAACTTCAATAGGAGCCACATCCGAGCTGGATTCAACTACTGGGTTATTTGCCTGAATCGGGGACACGATCAAAGGAATGCCTACCTCCAGAGAAAGACCCTGAATTGGAATATCGTCCAACCCTGGTGTCATGGGGTCTCGACCAAAGGGGCTCATTATTGGGGCAAGAGAATCTTCCTCCTTGCTTAGGGCTAAATTCCCCACATCACATTCCACACTTTCCCCTTTGTCCTAAGAGTCAGAGTTAAACTCCGGTATCAAAACTTGGGGGATCTGGAAGGCGGAGCCTTCTTTACCAGCCTCACCTGAAATATTATCTAGAGAATCCTTCACCTTTCCTAGGGCTAAGTTCCCACCATCACTTTCCACCCTTTCCTCTTTGTCCTGAGAATCAGAGTTAAACTCCGTAACCAAACCTTGGGGGATCTGGAAGGTAGAGCCTTCATTTATAGCATCACCCGAAGTATTATTAGGAGAATCTGCTTGCTTTCTCACTGATGCCGTTGCTAATTTTTCCCCCTGCTTCTTTTTCCATACCACTTTTGAGGCCCTTTTAGGGTCTTCCATTTCTTTTACTACCTTAAGGGTGCATTGCTTAGCCTAATGGCCAGATTTTCTACAGTTGAAGTAGGCAAAATGGATGGTCTCAAACTCAATAGCCTGTGACCAAGAGCCAAGTTTCGAATGGATCTCCACAGAGGAGGGGAGATCCGCTTCCTGAGAGACACCCACACATATTCTGGCAAACACCAGTCTTTTTCTTGCTACTGTCATTGGATCAATCGATAGTAGCTCCCCACAAAAACATCCTCGTTCTAGTATTCTAAAGGAAGACAATGAAGCTTGGCCCATACTGGAATAGTCTCAAAGATGGAGTCCGTTAGATCTAAATTTGAAGACCATTTCTTAAGTGCAAGAGTTGATTTCCCAATAACCCATGGTCCTCCACTTCTAACTTCCTTAATGTCTTCTCTGTTCGAGAACTCAAAAGCAAAGAAGCCTTTTGGGAGAGCCGCAACAAAGACACTACCATTTGTTCTCCATTTCTTTCGAACAAAATCCCTGACAATCTCTATATTTGGCCTTTGGCCCATAAATTTTCCAACTAGGGAACTATCCATTAGAGCTATATTATGATCAATGATCTCGTTTGGAATAGAAATTGCAAATTTTCCAGCCGTAGGGCAAGAGATGTTGCGCATAGGAGGAAAAGTTGACTTACCATTAGGTTTAACCCCAAACAGAGAGGCCCACTTCTTACGATGCCCTCCATTCATGTCACTAGACCCCACCACACCTTTGAGGTTATCTTTAGGGCAACCGCTGGCTGGCATCTTAGAGGAAGGGACCGGAATATCCTTCCTACCTGGGTCGTCCACAAATTTTTTTGGGGAATCCTCTCATTCCGGATCCTCCACGCTTTTCTTCTTACTCGAGGCAGACTAGTGACCCACCTAGGCCTTCGTAGATCCATCGCCATCACCCTGCTTAGTACCAGATGATTCAAAAGACCCATTTTCCCGCCTAGACCTCCGCTCCTGTTCGTGCTCCATATGGAATTTTGTAATCTCCAAAAAAGTTATTGGTAGTGTTTGTTACATTGTTATCATAAAATGGTTGAGCATTTGTTTGTGTGGAGGAACTAGGTTCACCTATTGTAGGTAACTTAGGTTCAACTTGTGTTTCAGGATATGTAAGTAACCAAACATCTCAAGAGATGGTATTGTAGGGTGACTTGATTGTTTCATGGATGGATAGAAGGATTCATTATCTTAAAGTTTGTTAAGGAAATCATTTAGGAACTTGTTCATGTTGTCATCATCTTCTTCAATGATGTCAACATCACGAGGAGGACATGCATTAGGAGGTGTGTGAGTATGAGCAAGTTCAATTTCATTAGGGTCATTACCAAAGGCACAATTTGACACATCTACCAAAGATTTCAAGTACATCCAAAGCTTTTCAAAGCACATATCCATGATGCAAGATTGAACAAATACAACAATTCTGTAAATTGAAATAGAGAATTGAAAGTAGCCAATAGAAGCACAAAAAAGAAATTTCAAATCCATAAAATTGGAAGGCCAAAATGAATAGGGACTAAGACGCCAGTAAGGGTGTCTTGGTCCCATTGGTGATATTCTGAAGTTCCAGGGAGTGAAACAGAGAACAACAGAGAGAAGATTCTAAGACAAAAACCTTGAGAGGGACTAAGATGCCAGGAAGTGAATTTTAGTCATAGCAGAGGTTTTTCTCAAAAAAACAACAAATTCTGAATTGTCTACAGTGTTTATAGATTGCCTATTCAGGATGTCGATGTTTAGAAATAGGAAAATGTGCAAATGAATGCAAGAAAAAGTAACTAGTAACAAGCAATTGAATGCAAAGTTAATGCAATTTTTTTCAATTTTGAATGCAATAATAATGTTTCTAAATGCAATTAAGATGATAAACAATGCACTTTTCATTTTTTGAATAAAATGAAATGATGCAAGAAATAAAAAATGCAACCTATATGCACTTTCACTAATGCAAATATGGGAAACCTAAATGCAATTTTCACTAAATATGAGAGACCCTAGATGCAATTTCACTAATGCAAGATGAATGCAAGAATCAATGCAATCTAGATCTAGAAATTGAATGAACTCCAAATTAGAAAATGAATGCTCAAAAGTGGCAGGTTCACCAAAATGAAATCTATGGAAAAGAGGGTGAACTAATAGTATCACTCTTCTCCTACAATAATTCAATAATGTCCTAGGAATCCTAATTGGATTGACTATCAACCTCACAAGGTGAGTCAATTCACAACAAGGAAGACCTATGAGGGGCCTTTTTCAGCTTTTAGGGGTTCACCACCAAGAAAAATCTTGGAAAAGACAAACAAACATTCAATTTACAAAATCTAACAGTGCAAGCTAAATGAAAGATGCAAATGATGAAATTATGCAACAAGGAGTTAGGATGTATGTACCTGGGAAGTCTGGAGATGTGGTGAGGATTCTAGAAATGAAAAGAAGCTGCCAAAAAGTGCTATGGAGGACTAAGACACCCTTATTGTTGTCTTAGTCCCAATATTGTATTTTAGGGCAGATGCAGAATCTTCAAATGTCAAAACCAGATTTGGAATAATTTATGAAAAATGACCTCGGGAAGACTAAGATTCCTTTACTATTGTCTTAGTCCCGATCTAAATTTTTGAAATCTTTTAGTGTGGTCCTGAGGCTTGATGCCTGATCTTCCTTCTTCTCTGATCCCAGTTTCTGAAACCTTCAGATTTGACCTGTAAGCGAGTTTCCATGAAGATGAAAACTTTGTAATGCAACTTTACAACTTTGCACTCCAAATGATCTTCAATTCTTCAACCTAGATTTGTAATCACAAATATGCAAGAAGGAAAAAAAAATGTTGATTGTTAGTGAATGGAGGTTTTCCTTGGTCAAACCCCTTGTTGGTAATTAAACCTTGAAATGAAATAGAATAATGAAGGGAAGTGATGAATGAACAACATGCAATGCTACAACTCGCCAAACCCTTATCTTAAAGTTTGCAAACTTGTGTGAAATGGTTACAATGGACATGGATCTTAAATCAAAGGAATGCTCAATGGATATGGACTTGAATTGCTTGCTTGAATCAAAACCCTACATCACAAATGTTAGCACAACAACACACATGATGCAAGACTATCTTTGAAATGATGCTTGAATCTTAATGATAGCTCCAAATACTTGATGAATTTCTCTTGAATGCTCTCACAAAAGACTTGATTGCTTAGATTGCTTGTTAGGAGAAAATGAGAGAAGGACCTTGTATTTATACTTATCTATGCTTAATATCCCAAAATTACACCACACCAATCCGACATATGTATTCATTTAAAAATAAAGGAGGCTAAATCCCGCCAGAATTTGAAATTAAATCTTGAAAATAACTTTAAAGGGGGACTAAGACGCCCTAGGTGGCATCTTAGTACCGAGTCATGAAACTTGGGGCACAGACACCAAAAAGGGGCCCATTTAAGATATGTCAAAATCAGGGTCCCAAGACCTTTGGGGGAAAAAGATGCCCTGGGTGGCATTTTAGTCCCTACCCAAAAATTAGGGACACTTAGATGAAATCATTAAATTATCATTTATTTATTAGAAAATTTTGGGATTAGCTAGAAAAGATATAATTCATAGGGCTTGTGGATGCAAAATAGGACAAATTAAGACATAAATAGGGATAAATTAACCAAGGTGGGCCCAAACAAGTGTGAAAATGCAAGGTTATGCATTTTACTACACTACAACTAACAATTGATTTGGAGGACATGATGGTTCTTATATTAAAAATTGGATTAAATACAAAAAAATTGACAAATGTTATGATGAACAATTATTTTAAATAGAAAAAATTGAAACTCCCACTCAATGGCTCATTGCTCCTGTTCAAATGACTCTCCTATCTTTTCAAAATATTCATTGTCCTGCCTCTTTGGCTCTATTTGCTTGTAGCTTGGGTCTGCAGGTTTGCTGCCCATGTCTCTTGTGTGTGACTTGGAGGTGGACCTTTATGTAGAAGGTACTTTTCTAGGTGAAAACATGCCTCCTGCTTCTGTGGGTGCTTTGAAGTGCTCCCCTGGTGTGGCCTTTGGTTCTACCAAGGCTACAGGTTCTTTTGTTGAGTCTATGCAGTTTGGTTCTAGTGGTGAGGGGCACCCTCTTTTGTGTTCATGTGGTGCTCCAGTGGTCTCCCTTGGTCAAGAGGTCTCATATTGCATTGATTATTTCTCTAAATTGGGTCTTATATGTGGATTTTGTTAATTTTGGCCTTCTCTTTCTGATTTCCATCTTTGGATTTTAAAGTAGTGGAAACATTTGGTGGAGGGTAAGATGGAAATTTACCCTTCTACCAGAGGCTTCTTTATTGTTTGTTTTAATTCTACCGAGGATAGAAAGACTATCTTGGATCATGCTGTTTGGGATTGGGACTCTCATCCCATTTCCATGAGACCTTGGGTTCATTCTTTCAACCACTTGAAAGATCCCCTTAATGTTATGCCTATTTGGGTGAGATTGTTGTATCCCCCCTTATAGTTTTGGTGCCCATTTTCTTTTGAGGGCATTGGTAATGCTCTAGGTCAGTTCTTGAAAGTGGATTTCACTTCAAAGAAATTTACTCACACCTCTTTTGCTAGGATATTGGTGGAGATGATTTATCTCAAGCATTACTTAGTGAAGTTGTGCTTCAGGTTAATGGATGGTCTTGGTCTCAGTTGGTGGACTATGAAGGCATCCCCTTTCACTGTAGATTTTTTTTTGATAATGGTCACTTGGCTTAGGACTACCCTCGTGGCTCTCATCCTACTTCTTCCTCAGCTTGGTGGAAGAATTCCCTCCTAGAATATTTAACTATGCACCTTGATCTTGATTTTTCTTTGGTTTATGATGATTCTAGTCCCCCTTCTCCTTTTGTACAATAGAATAATCTTAGTGTTGATGGTGTAGCTTCTCCTTTGGCTTCTAATACTCTATTTCTAGACAAGTCTACTCCTACTATCAAGTGTGCAACTTTCTTTGAAACCCCTACTAATCCCATTTTGGTAAAGGATGTTTCATCTTCAAATTGTGTTGCTTCTAGCTTGGATTTGGCTATTGCACCTGATGCATCTATTGTTCCTCTTGATAAGATTTCTCGACCTATCGTGTGTCCTACCTCCCTTATGACCTTTTTTTCCCCCTTGCTAAGTAGGGTTGGTGTAACTTCAAATCCTATTGCTTTGGCCTTGGTCTCAAACACTTCTCCTGAAGCAGCTTTTGCTCCACTTGTTTGTTACACTAAAGGGGACTCCTCCCCTTTTGATTCAACTAATCTTGTTTCAGATTTATTTTGGATAGTATTTCAATGAAAGAAGATATTTAAGAAGGCCAATATTTTTTGTAATAAGCCCTTGGAGGCTTTGGTTCCCAGATTTGGGGATTGGCTATTTTTTTGGGTTGTTTCCTTTGTTTTTTTTGTTCTATTCCTGCTATTTTTGAGTGGTTGCTAGTTTGCCAATCTATTTTTTGGGTTGTTTGGTAGTATTGTATGATTTATACAAGTTTAGGGCCCTTCCCTACTTGTCTTATCAAAAAATTATTTTAGATCATTGTCATAGTGTGTATAAACACTAACAACACTTTGAATGGTCCAAATTTATATATGAGGGCGATAAAGAAGTGACATGACACTTTTCCTTGCAAACCATTAGAATTCCATGTTTTTTATTCTTTATAAGAGTGTCTCTATTTCTTCTTAACATTAATTTAACATATATGATTGATAATCATGCTTACCAGATAAAATATACATTAACTATTATTTCATTCAAAAGAATAATTTTTAACCTTGGATATAAGGAAGCTCTTCAAGAAATTTTTCTACTTCATTTAATAATTGTCCCTTTCCATTCAGTTAATAATATTCTTCAACTTTGTTTAGACATATTTTTTTTGCATTAACAAAGAACCTAATTCCTATTGGTTTTAGAAGGAGAAACTAGTTGCGGAGTTACAAAATTTCAAAAATAGACAGTTCATAAAGCATAGTGGGTTTTATAACATGGAAAATTAAAAAATAAATTGAAAGCAGTCATGGAACAAAACCATAAAATTGCTAGGCACAATGCCATTATTATCAATGCTATGTCTGAAAAGCTGGAAAAAACACAACAAGGTTCGCTGGTTGTTGATTTGGAAGAGAACAAGGAAAGCAAGAATGATGACCAAGGTATTTCTAAAAGGACCCAGGCCAATCTCAAAAGGAAAGAACCTCCCACTACATAGATGGTTCATATCTTAAAGTGGGGGGTTCAGGATATGAATGAGCTAGAAGTTGAGACTGCTAGTCTTTTAAAGACATAAATTTCGCTGTTGCTGGCTTTTTGTCTAGTTTTTTGGTTCTGTGGCCTTCACTGGCCTTTATGATGGCTATGGGCATTTACTGTTGTTATTTTTTATAGCCTTTCCGACTGTGATGTATTTTTTGATTCTATCTTTATTTTGTAAACTTTGTGGTTTCGGGTCCCTGTAAAACCTATTTTTTCCTCTTTCAAAAACATTAAACATAATAAAACAAAGTAGAATATTGCTACAACAATGAAGACCTATTGGTTCATTAAAAAAAACAAAGAAAAACATTACAATATTGATGTTTTTTAATGAAACCTATTGGTTCATTAAAAAACATCAAAACAAACATTACAATATTCTCATGTTGTTTTGTAACATTATTTCCTATAGGACCATTTGTTTCTGAAACCCAAATATTCCAAATACATTTGTGGGGATAAATTGAGAAAATATTACCACACTTGTATTATATTATAATATTTATGTAACCAAAAGTAGTGGAGATACGATGCTTAAAGCTCTGGGCAATATTGTGGTATTCTTAATAGAGAAAAATTGACATTGGACAACATTTGGATTAATTCAACATCGTATTGAATCCTCTGAACATAAAACATGCATAAAGTAGAATAGCAACGTACAATGAAAAAATAAAATGTTTTCAATAATGTAAACCCCTTTTTCCTATATGTAATTGCATGGAGTTTTTGAGGAAAAACTATTAAAATATGGCATAACACATTACAAGTGTCAAGACAATTTAATTGATATATTTACATCTACTTGAAGTGGTAAGAAAATTGAACAGAATGAGGACAACAAAAATAATAATTGTCAAGAATAAATGGGTAGTGGAGGATGCTATGTGTCTTCAATAATATGTTGTGGTGTCACTTAAGCATTAGTATCTTCAATCTCCACCTTAATTATTAATGTGCCAACACCTATCAATTTTCTTAGTTTTTCAAAATTTTCTTTTGCAATTGCTTTGTTGAGTATATTAGAAAGATTATCATTGGTTTTGTAAAACTTATAAATTCAACCTATCTCTCAACCACAATATTTCTAACAAAGTGATATTGGATATCAATGTGTTTTTTCTACTATGGAAGACACTATTCTTAGTGAGAGCAATTGTTGAGTTATTGTCACAATATATAACAATTGGTATATTTTATTTTTGTTTTAAATTTTCCATAATTATCCTCTGCCATATTACATGACAAGAAGCTAAATTTGCATAAATATACTTAATTGAGGATAAAGAGACTAATGATTTATTTTTTGAAGACCAAGAAATGACACTTGAACCCAAAGTAAACACATAACCCAAAGTTATTTTTTGTTCATCAATAGAACCATCCCAATCACTATATTTATATCCAATTAAACCAAAATCATTTGTAGGTGTATACAAAATACCAAAATTACTTGTACCCTAAACATATCTTAGAACTCTTTTCATTGCACAAAAATAAACCTTACTTGGATTTTTCATAAATCTTGAAAGAAAAATATCAACATACACGATATCTAGTCTAGTAACTGTCAAATACATAAGGATACCAACTAGAATTCTATACATTGTTTCATCTATCTTTTCAAAACTAACATCCTAAATCAAAATTTCATTCATGTTTAGAGGCATGTTCATAGGTTTACAATTTTTCATCTTCATTTTGTCAAGTAAATCATTCTAAGCTTATTTACCTTGTGAAATGAAAATATGCCATCATTCAATTTCCTTACTTCTATCCCAAGGAAATAATGAATTAAACCCAAAATTGTCATTTTAAATTCACTCTTCATGACATTTATGAATTCATCCATTAACTTTTCACTATTCCTTGTGTAAATCAGATCATCAATATATATAGATTATAAGTAAATCACATGTATTTTAAAATTTCACATATAATGTAGGCTCATTTTCACTCTTTTTTTGAAAATAATCATCTATCCTACTACACCAAGCTCTAGGTGCCTATTTGAGTCTATAAACTATCTTTATTTACTTGTAGACTTTTTGTTCTTATATTGTAATCTCATAACCAAGTGGTTGTTCTACAAACACTTAATTCAAATAACCATTCAAAAATGTTGGTTTAACATCAAATTGATAAGATTTCCACCTATATTGGCCTACTAATTATAAAACTATTCTTATTGTGTCCAATGTAGCAATAGAAGAATATGTTTCAATGTAATCAATACTTGGTTGTTGAGAAAAACCCTTTGCCACCAATCTTGCTTCTGCCTTTCAATAGATCCATCATCTAAGTTATATTTAGTTTCACATATCCATTTGAAATATGCTAACCAATTTTTTTGAGAGATTTACACAACATAAACCAGCACTAGACAACTTGATTAGTGTTAGCTCCAAATTGAAATCCAAATTGAAAAGATCTCAACGCCAAGAATGCACACTCAATCCCAAGGAAGGAGAGGTGTTGTCATATGGCAGAGTAATTACAAAACTATAACTTGAATTGAAGCAAACCTAACGTCAAGAATGTGCACTCAAGATCCCACTGAGGGTGAGGTGCTAACATATGATGGAGTGATTATTTGAAAAACTGAAACTAATAGGCGGATAACCAGCCATGAAACTACAACAATCTAATTCATCCGCTGCGGCGGGCATCCACTTGAGAGTGGGGATTCACCACTTTGAAAGTGGGTACAAAGAGAGATACAATCAATTTATCCACACTGGTGGTAGACCATCCAGGGGTACTTAATGTGAGAAGAAAGAAGAATTAATTGCAGCGATTAGGACTGGAACAATACTACTGTTTACAGTCTTACAAATAAGGAATAAAGCTGCAAATTACATATGAATTTCAATAACTTCAAAGCACATGAGTAATAGATGATCTCATACAAATAATTATCTCTCTAACTATTGATAATGAATCAAAAATTAGAACTTCTAAAGTCTGATACAAAAATTAGTAAACTAAAAATGTCAATTAGCAACTGTGAAAACCAATGAAGTATTCATAACTCACTCAATTCACCTCCAAATCGAATGCTGTCTTTTGCTGTGTCCTTTTAGAAGGTAGGCGAACATATTCTGATCATCAAATAGCAAAAAAACTACACATATATTTTTGGCATGAATTCCAAAGCCTTCAAGAATGGTACGACCCTCCTCAAGGGCGATTTTTTCATTAAAAATCAGAACCTTCAAAATTAAATCTCAAACTTTGCAAGAAGGGGTGCCTTGGTTCAACAAACACTCAGCAAAAATACCCAGAATCAAAATAAATTTACTCTAGGAGATGCATTCAAATTTTCACTTTCAGCTGTATGTGAATCAACAACTCAAAAACTGGAAATACCATCAAAACTTCTTCTGTTGAGCACAATCTGCTAGTCTAGATGAGAAGCAGTATAGACCAACTAGGTGTTGTATCTCAAACATGAAATTGGTTAATGACTAGGAGGTAGCATCCTCAAAGCAAGGTTTCATTTGTCATTTTGACAACATAACAGTATGATAACATGAATGGATCCCACTGCTGAAACAAAGCATTCATTTTATAGAAGAGTAGAAGACTCTTCAATTCCTCAAGAAAGGACGCCAATAGTCACATGAGACTCTTCAAATTTCCAGAAACCTTCCAACTTCACAAAAAGGCATCCACTTTACAAGGCAACATATAATCTTTATTTTTAAATAATAACTTCTTCAAAAAAGCATCCACTTCATTTCTCAAGGATTTTATCTTCATTAATAATTAAATCACCTTTATGATGGCGTACCCCTTCCAAGTCCCTCTTTTAAACACAACTTAAGTTGTTCTCCTAGGCCAAGGGGTCAACTGCAAATTATAACCTTAATGCCTTTATTCATCATAAAAAACCCTTTAGAAGTCAAACATGAATTGCAAATAATTGCTCCAACTGAAAAAGATGTACTGAAAGCACACAAACTTCATACTGCCAAAATTAGAATTTACTATAAATAGTAAACTCTCTGAAATGCCAAAGAACCTCCGAACTTGGAAACCCTAATTTTACTTCAAGCGAGCCTGCGGGCTTCCAGAATAGGCTGATGAGTGTCAGAACAAATCACTGATGAGAAGGGGACATTACAATCTGCCCTCCTCGAGATTGCTTGTCCTCAAGCAACTGAAAAGATGGATGTAACAATATCTGTTCTCCTTCCCACGTGGCATCTTCAATAGGAAAATTCCTCCATCTAACCAAATATTCCTTGATTGTTCTTTTTATCAAGGTACATTCTCTGGAATCAAGGATCTCTTCTGGAATCAACACCAATTGACCTTCCTCATCCAATGGAGGTAATTTTGAAGTAGCCATGACATTGTGTCCAAGTGCCTTCTTGAGGTGTGACACATGAAAGATGTTATGCACCTTGCTTTTAGCTGGAAGCTCCAACTCATATGCAACTTCACCAATCCTCTTGGTGACTTTGAAAGGACCATAAAAATGTGGCTTCAAATTTTTTGTACCACTCTTCTTGAGGGAAGATTGTCGATAGGGCTGAAGCCTCAAGTAAACCATGTCTCCCACTTTGAAAGATCTCTCAATACGCTGCTGATCAGTGTATAACTTCTACTAGTTTTGAGCTTGTTGCAGATTTTCCTTTAGAGATTTTAAGATATCTTGGCTCTGTTGTAACATATCCTTTGCTTGTTGAGCTCTACTATCACCAAACACTAAATCAACAAAGTTAAGAGCATCATATCCATAAAGAGCCATAAAAGGAGACATCTTAATTGACATATGATAGGAAGAGTTATAAAAATAATCTCATAAATGAAGCCATTTAATCCAAGCTCTTTGCTGTCCTGAAACATAGTTTCTTAGGTAGCCTTCTAACCATTTGTTAACAATTTTTGATTGCCCATCTATTTGTGGGTGATAACTAGTGCTTGGAGTAAGCACTGTCTCACTCAATCTGAAGATCTCTTGCTAAAAAACACTTAGGAACTTGCTGTCCCTATCACTGACAATAGTTTTAGGCAATCCATGCAAATGGAAGACCTCTCTAAAAAACAACTCAGCCACTTGAGCTTCTGTAAATGAAGCGGTGACAACAAAGAAATGAGAAAATTTTGTTAGTCTATCAACCACAACAAAAATACAATCTCGTCCTTGCACCTTGGGCAATCCCATGATAAAATCCATTGCAATACTTTCCCATTTCTGATTTGGAATTGGCAAGGGCTGTAACAGACCAGTAGGATAAGAGTGTTCATTTTTATTCTTTTGGCAAATAGAACACTCTCTTATATAGTTCATTATCTCATCCTTCATCCCTTTCCAAGAAAACCTTTCTCTAATCTGCTTGTAAGTCTTGAACATGCCTTGATAACCAGCAAGGGGAACATCATGAAAAGACTATAGAATCTTCTTTTTAAGCTTAGATTCATGCACTAAAAAGATTGTACCTTTATAGATAATTAACCCATCAACCAACTTATACCTTTCATCAACCAAATGACCTTCAAACAAGCTGGTTACAAACTAATTTTTAGCATAATCAGTAGCAATTAACTCTTTCCAATCTGTTGATAACTCACAAAGTGACTGCAAATGAGGCCTTCTTGAAAGAGCATCGGCCACTATGTTATTTTTTCCTTTAACATACTCAATGTCAAAGTCATACGCTTGGGCTTACTTACCCACTTCTGCTATCTTTCATTTAAATCTTTTTGGTGCATAAAATGTTTAAGACTATTATGATCAGTCTTAACAACAAATTTACTTCCCACCAAATATTGACGAAACTTAGATAATGCATGCATAATAGCAAGCATCTCTTTGTCATATATTGAGTAAGATTTTTCTGCTCCTCTCAACTTTCTGCTCTCAAAGACAATGGGGTGCTTGTCTTGCATAAGAACAACTCCAACTCCCTCACCTGAAGCATCACATTGTAATTCAAAGGGCTTGGTGAAATCTGGTAGGGCCAACACTGGACATGAGCTCATTATGTGCTTGAACTTGTCAAAGACTCCTTGTGCCCTATCTGTCCATAGGAAGGCTCCTTTCTTAGTAATATTTGTAAGGGGTGCTACCATGTGAGAATAACCCTTAACAAATCTTCTGTAGAATCCGCACAAACCCAAGAATCCTCTCAAGTGAGAAATATTCTTTGGAGGTGGCCAATCAAGGATGGCCTTAATCTTTCCTAGATCAACCTTGACACCCTTGGCACTAATGATGTGGCCGAGATACAATAGTTCCGTCATCCCGAACTCACACATTGATTCTTTGGCAAACAAACATTCTGCCTCCAAAATGCTAAGCACTTCTTCCAAGTGCTTGAGGTGCTCTTCCCAAGACTTACTGAAGATGAGCATATCGTCGAAGAAGATGAGCACAAACTTCCTCAACTGTTGTCTAAAAATCTTGTTCATACAAGATTGGAATGTAGCTAGAGCATTTGTCAAACCAAAAGGCATGACAAGAAATTCAAAATGCCCAAAATGGCATCTAAAAGCTGTCTTCTCTATATCCGCCTCCCTCATTCTGATTTGATGATAGCCCAAACAAAGATCATTCTTCGAGAAAAACATAGCCCCATGGAGCTCATCAATAAGCTCATCAATCCTAGGGATAGGATACCTATTCTTGATGGTCTTCTGATTCAATGCACGGTAGTCAATACACATACGCATTGTACCATCTTTCTTTTTGACCAGCACCACTGTAGAAGCAAAAGGACTCTTGCTTGGCCTAATAAAACCCGCTTCCAACAGCTCCTTGATGGCTTTTTCGATTTCATCTTTTTCTTTCTTTGGATAACGGTATGGTGTAGTCATGACGAGCTTTGCTCCTTCTTCCAATTCAATTACATACTCGAAACCTCTTTTAGGAGGTCTTCCAGGAGGTAGGCTTCCAAAGACTTTTCTCTTCTTTGAAAGTAAGGCTTGAATATCAGGGTGATATTGCCTTTTCTCCTCCATGGGATCAGCTGGTAGAACCAAACATTTAGCAGCCCATTCAACCTGATCATGATAGATCAACCTTTCCATCCTCTTCAAAGACACAATTCAAGGACCCCCATTCGACATCCCTCTTAGAACAACCTTCCTTCCATTAGACTAAAATTTAAGCTCCATAGTTTACAAATTCAATGTGATCTCACCAAGAGATCGTAACCATTGTATGCCTAACACAACATCAGTGTCTCCAATTCCCACCACATAAAAATCATCTTTAATCTCATAATTTCCCAATTGCATAGAGAGGTTAGGTATCTTCCTTGTGCAAGACATAGTAAAACCATCTGCAACCATTACCTTGAAACCATCAAATTCCTCAGTCTTCAAACCTTTTTTAGCAACCAATCCTTCATCAATAAAATTATGAGTTGCTCCAGTGTCAATTAGAGCCACAATCCTTTATGAATTAACTACTCCATGAACTCGAAAGGACTCATTTTTCTGAAAACTTGATAGTTGTGCAAAAGCACTACCATCTACCACCTCATCAGGCTTCTCTTCAGGGGCTTCTTCACCTTCACTACTTGCTGATTCGTAGTGCTGATCAGATGAATCAGATTTTGATCCATAATTAGAATAGCCATCCATTCGATTTGATTTGCCTCTTCCATAGCAACGATGACCCTTAACCCAAGGTTCACGACAAGTGTAACAAACTCCATCTTTCCTAAGCTGTTCTTTGAGCTCCTCTGATAACCTTGGTGGAAACTTCTTAGGTATATTTGAAGAATGTTTTTTATCTTTCTTATGGCTGAATGGTTTTGAATGAAACTTAGGCCTTGGGGCTGCCAACTCCATGCTCCTAGCTTTCTTGATGGCTTCATCTAAAGTTGGTGGATCAAAGGCTTTGACCCAACCCTTCAAAGGCTCCATTAAACCTTTAGCAAAAAGAACAACAAGTCTTCTCTTAGTAATGTTAGGCACCATTACTGACAACCTTTGAAAATTAGCCACATAATTTTCTAAAGATCCTTGTTGTTTCAATTGTGCCAATTCTCTGAATCTCAACTCTGGATCCTTAGTATCAAATCTCTCGATCAGCTTGTTGGTAAACTCATCATAGGTATGAATGAGGTTATGTCCAAGAGTGACCAAACCATGAGTCCACCATTCGTGAGCTATCCCATCCAAATGCAAAGTAGCAAACTTTATAGCATCTCCTTCTGGCATGGGTCTGAGAGAGAGATAATTATCTAGCTTCTGCACCCATGATCTGGCTGTGCACTTATTACTACCATCAAAATGTTCCATAGTTATCTTTCCCAAAGCTTGGTAGAAATCATTTCTAGGCACCATAGGAGGACGTTGCTCATTCCTTCCTCCATTTCTTTGACTCCTTTGATTCATGAATTGATCAAAGTTTCAAGTACCTCTCAAGTCAAGAGGTAAAGAAACGTACTCCATGTAATCTTGATGTGCATCATCAACAAAGGTTGGTGCAAGCTTCAGCTAGTTGTTATTCTTCCATTGGCATGAAGACGGGGAAAAGAGGTCTAGAGGATGACCCACTAGGAATTGCAGCATGCTGACCCACAATTCTATTTCTTGTATTCACCTCAGGACTGCCACTATTGTTATTCCCATTAACTCCACTGCTTTCTCTAGTTGAATTATTCTGGGGCTGAATAATATTCTGTGCTGCTTGCTGGTCCAACTTGGACAATAATCGGGACATCATGTCTATCATCCCATCAAACTTCTTCTCAACTCTGTCCCTCTCGTCATTAGCTTGCCTTACACTATCTGACATTATTTCAACTGTCTTTTCTGTACCTTCCACTGTTTTTGCCAAGATCCCTCAAAACTTCTAAAAAAGTTTCTACCTCAGGAACAGGTGGAAACTGATGCTGAGTTCTGGCCTGACTTCTGGTGAATGGCCTAGTGTCTCTGTCACTCATCAGACAACCAACTACAAATTGCCACAAGATGGTAGGGTCTTTTGCTCTGATACCACTGAAATATGCTAACCAATTTTTTCAAGAGATTTACACAACATAAACCAGCACTAGCCAACTTGATTAGTGTTAGCTCCAAATTGAAATCCAAATTGAAAAGATCTCAACACCAAGAATGCACACTCAATCCCAAGGAAGGAGAGGTGTTGTCATATGGAAAAGTAATTACAAAACTATAACTTGAATTGAAGAAAACCCAACGTCAAGAATGTGCACTCAAGATCCCACTGAGGGCAAGGTGCTAACATATGACAGAGTGATTATTTGAAAAACTAAAACTAATAGGTGGATAACCAACCATGAAACTACACCAATCTAATTCATCCGCTGCGGCGGGCATCCACTCGAGAGTGGGGATTCACCACTTTGAAAGTGGGTACAAAGAGAGATACAATCAATTTATCCACACTGGTGGTAGACCATCCAGGGGTACTTAATGTGAGAAGAAAGAA
This sequence comes from Sequoia sempervirens, assembly GCA_007258455.2. Classification (NCBI taxonomy): domain Eukaryota; kingdom Viridiplantae; phylum Streptophyta; class Pinopsida; order Cupressales; family Cupressaceae; genus Sequoia; species Sequoia sempervirens. Next base: position 240,388,398 of record VDFB02047230.1, on the reverse strand, counting down.
GAATTAATTGCAGCGATTAGGACTGGAACAGTACTACTATTTACAGTCTTACAAATAAGGAATAAAGCTACAAATTACATATGAATTTCAATAACTTCAAAGCACATGAGTAATAGATGATCTCATAAAAATAATTATCTCTCTAACTACTGATAATGAATCAAAAATCATAACTTCTAAAGTTGATACAAAAATCAGTAAACTGAAAATGTCAATCAACAATTGTGAAAACCAATGAAGTATTCATAACTCACTCAATTCACCTCCAAATTGAATGTCGTCTTTTTTTGTGTCCTTTTAGAAGGTAGGTGAACACATTTTGATCATCAAACAGCAACAAAACTGCACATATATTTCTGGCACGAATTCCAAAGCCTCCAAGAATGGTACGACCCTCAAGGGTGATTTTGTCATTAAAAATTAGAACCTTCAAAATTAAATCTCAAACTTTGGAAGAAGGGGTGCCTTGGTTCAGCAAACACTCAGCAAAAATACCTAGAATCAAAATAAATTTACTCTAGGAGATGCATTCAAATTTTCACTTTCAACTGTATGTGAATCAACAACTCAAAAAATGGAAATATCATCAAAACTTCTTCTGTTGAGCACAATCTGCTAGTCTAGATGAGAAGCAGTATAGAACAACTAGGTGTTGTATCTCAAACATGAAATTGGTTAATGACTAGGAGGTAGCATCCTCGAAGCAAGGTTTCATTTGTCATTCCGACAGCATAATAGTATGATAACATGAATGGATCCCAATGCTGAAACAAAGCATTCATTTTATAGAAGAGTAGAAGACTCTTCAATTCCTCAAGAAAGGACGCCAACAGTCACATGAGACTCTTCAAATTTCCAAAAACCTTCCAACTTCACAAAAAGGCGTCCACTTTACAAGGCAACATAAAATCTTTTTTTTAAATAATAACTTCTTCAAAAAAGCGTCCACTTCATTTCTCAAGGCTTTTATCTTCATTAATAATTAAATCACCTTTATGATGGCGTACCCCTTCCAAGTCCCTCTTTTAAACACAACTTAAGTTGTTCTCCTAGGCCAAGGGGTCAACTGCAAATTATAACCTTAATGCCTTTATTCATCATAAAAAACCCTTTAGAAGTCAAACATGAATTGCAAATAATTACTCCAACTAAAAAAGATGTACTGAAAGCACACAAACTTCATACTACCAAAATTAGAATTTACTATAAATAGTAAACTCTCTGAAATGCCAAAGAACCTCTGACTTGGAAACCCTAATTTTACCTCAAGTGAGCCTACGGGCTTCCAGAATAGGCTAATGAGTGTCAGAACAGATCACTGATAAGAAGGGGACATTACACCATTTCAACTCAATAACATCTTTTTCAATTGGAAGACCAACTAGCTCTCATATTTTATTTTTCTCAATTGAAGCAATTTATTCAATTCATGACTTTAATCCACACTTCTCATTTTACTGCATTCTCAAATTTCCTTGTTTCAACTTGAATATGAGATAATAAAGCTAAATTTACAATTGCATCAAGACTACTAGTGCTTCATAAATTTTCTTAAGCCCTTTTACCTTTCTTGGAGGACTAGAGCTCAGACTATATGGAGAAGGTGGTGAGCTTGGTGAAGGCAATGTAATAGGAATTGAGCTACTGCTTGGACCATGAGAAGTTTAAACATCTAGCTCTAGATCAATAATTATTTTCTTTTCCTTTCTTAAATTTTTATTTCATTTCCAGACTTCATTTTCAATAATAATAACATCTGTACTAACAATTAAATTCTCATTCACTAGATTAAACAATCAATAACCCTTTGTCTCCTCACTATATCCAATGGAAATGCATTTCTCACTTTTGTCATCAAAATTTTGCCTTCTTTGTTCAACTATTTGAGCATAAGAAATACATCGAAAAAACATCAACTGTGCAACACCATGTACATACAAACCATCACAAATATAATTTTTTGGACTTTGTTTTGCTTTGACTGCAATCATTTGTTCACCTATGACTTCAACTTCCTTATCATCACCAAGTCGCACATATGTTCTAAAAGAATCATCCATATTTACAAAAATATTTTTATTTCTTGTCATGTGGCTACTACAACCACTATCCAAAAGCCATTTAATTATTGACTATTCCTTTGTAGCATTGTAAGCAAGAAACGTGTTAGTATCTGATTGTTCTTCTTTTTCTTCAGAAAAATATACACGTTGTTTATTCTTTTTCTAGCAGTCCTATTCATAATGCTAGAACTTTTTGCATTAGTGACACTATACATTTAATTTATCATAAGTTTGAAAAATCTTTTGATCATCACTCAAGTTTTGTTCATCCATAATAAATTCTACTTTGTCTACTACTAGCAACTCTATTGAAATTGTTGTTTCTTTCTCTTCATTTGAACCTTCTTGTCCTTCTATGAGATCTCCCTTCTAATCCTTTTTCTTTGAGATGTTTCTCTTGGTTTGAAAGGCTTGTTCAATTGATTTTTCACTAGACTTATTCATTATTTTCTCATGAATTTGAAGAGACTCTATAAGCTCATTTACAGAGAGAAGGCTTAAGTCTTTTGACTCTTCAATAACTACTACAATAGAGTCAAATATGGGAGGGAGACATCTTAATATTTTTTCCATAATTCTTTTGATTAGCCAAATTTTCTCGATAAGACCTAATCTAATTGACCAAACCTATCACATGAGTGAAGAAATTTTGCAGAGGTTCTGAATCTTTCATAACTAGGTTTTGAAAGTCCCTTTTGAGCATCTAGAGTTCTATTGTTTTCACTTTGTTTGTTACTTGATAAGCATTTTGCAATAAATCCCAAGCTTGTTTGGATTTTGTAGTTGCAGCAATTCTAGGGAAGATTGACTCATGCATTTCTTGTTGGATGATAAAAAAGGATTTTGAGTCTTTCTTCCTATTTTCTTTCAAATGATTTCTTTATGCCTACATTAAGGTTGCAAGCGCTTGAGAATCTGCAAGCTCTGTAAAACCTTGTTCTATGAACACCCACAAGTCTTGGGACATAAATAAGGTTTTCACTTTTATACTCCAAAAAACATAATTTTCACCTATAAACACAGATATTTGAAGCTAGAGTAAATTTGAATTATTTGCTGCCATATTTCTTTCTCAATGTTGGGATATGTAATTTCTCCCTTGAATGAAATGTAATTAATTAAATGAAAAAGGAAAAAAATAAATGGAAAATGAGAAGTTTCTAGATGGTAGGAATATTCCAGAATGATAGAGATAAGGATTAAAATATTTATATGTAAGAGACGAGTCAGCCTAAGATCTAGAAAGGCCTAGGTAGTTTCTAGAATTATCTATGTAATTCCTAAGACCTTTATTTAAGGAGGTAGATTTAATGGATTGTGGTGTGGTGGAGTGTCTAGAGCTGATCAAGTATGAAGATGAAGAGTTTATGAATTTGTAATATTTCATATTGATGATGAATGAAATATAAGTTTATGGCATTTCATGAGTTTGCATTTCTATGTATTGTGTATTGATCCATATCCATTCACCCCTATTAGATTCGTATCAGAGCCAGGTTTGAAGTCATTGTTCAGACAGGAGATTGTTGGGAGATTGAAAATTGTCATTCAAAGGATTGATGAAGCAAATATGATTGCTGTCATTTCTTAAAGACTTATGATCATAGTTTTTCATTGAAGAGGACCCACGTACTAGCCAAAGAAGGAACTAGGAAAATTGTGTAGGCCATTTGTAGCTGTCACAAATGAGATTTGAAGGAGAGAGGCCATAAAAGGAGATCTAAATGAAGCCCCAAATCTAGATTACTGAAATTGTTAAAGGCATTGCTAAGAAGTATTAACCACCATTTGAAGATTGTTGTTCCAGATCGTGATGCAGATTGCAAGAGATACCTGTTTAAAGAAAATTGCATGAAAAGTGAAGCTAAAGGGAAAGGCAAGCACTTATTTATTTGAAGAGCATTGATGAAGTTTAAGAGAAGCTGAAGGGAGCCGTTGAAGATTGTAGGAGAGTAATAACAAAAAGATGCATAGTTAAAAGGATATCAATGCAATTGCCGATGAAAAGGAGATCAACAATAAGAGATGCCACCATTCAAAGATAAGGTTATGCCATTGGAAAATTGAAATAAGTCATAGAAGAGTTTTGCAAACTATAGCAATGAAATGCAGATCGTGGTTCATTGAAGTCACTTGGGAGTTTATAAAAAAGCCGCAGCTATAAGTAGATCATGTAGAAATAAAAGAAGTCATTGACCAGAGCACATGTCAGAATGGGAAGATCATAGCAGAGTTAATGTTACTGAATAGAGTTTAAGGTAGTGTTAAAGAAGATCAAGTCTAGGGTTTATTGTTTGTAATCATGACATCAGATATTGAGGGGGAGCCTGAAATCAAAAGGATATAGCTGTAGCTATTGAAGGAGCATCAATCACGATAGTAAAAAAGAAGGCACGTGAAGTTCTGTTGAAGGAGCATCAATCACAACAGTAAAAAGGAAGGCACACAAAGTTTCTAGAAGAAGAATAAGGTAAGTTTAATTGTTTATTGCAATGGGAAAGCAAGGGAAAAAAATATTGAAAGAAAATGCAAGTTTAATTTTTGAGATGGATTGTCTAAATGAAAAATTAATGGAACTAGAGAAAGAGAGATTTGCAATGATGAATGAGAGGTCAGCGGAAATACATAAATTTTTAAATGAAATTACTGATTATAAAGAGAAAATTGAAGAGCTAGAGGATAGGTTAAAGTTTGTGGAAGAATTACATAATTGGCAGGTGAAGGAATCATGCAAACTTAGAAAGAAAAATAAAGAGTTAGAGGAAAAGCCAAAATTGTTTGAGGAGATAAAAAAAAAAGAATGAAGAACTGGAGCAAAGAGTGAAATTGGTTGATCACTTAGAAAAGAAATTAAAGAATTAGAAGAAGAAAATAGTTTGCAGATGAAGGAAATTACAAAATTGAATGAATGTTTGAAGTCAAAATCAATATGTGATGTTTCGTGTAGTACAAAGGATTTGAATTTTTCATTTGATAAATGTGATTTTGCTGAAGTTGTTTGTAAAAAAGAGTGTGATGGTGAACATGTAAAGTGCAATGATACTGTAAAAGCTTTTAGTTATTTTGATGGCAATGTTGGAAAGCATGAACAAGGAATGAGGAATCCAATTGAGCAAACAATGAGGCAGAAATATGAAGGTCTTGGCTATATGACAGGTAAAAGAAAGATGAATGCATGTTTTATAGGTTCAGGCAAGGAAGTTCAAAGAATGCAATGTTCACATTGTAATAGGAAAGGACATATGAAGGATAGATGTTGGGATCTACATCTGTGCAATATTTGTGGTTTGAAGAGTCATTTTGAAAAGACATGTTGGAATAGAGAGTGCAAGAAAGATTCTATGGTAGATTGCATGAAAATAGATTATGGATGGACTTATGGATCGAGTTGGTAAAAAATTACAGGCATGATTAAAAATTTGTTTGAGTACAAGTGTTCAAGTGTGAGCAATGATGGAAATCCAACAAAGAAGATAACAAATGGTTTGAGTAAATCGACATCATTGTCTAGCAAGATGTCCATAGAAAGTGAGTTTTCAGAAAGATCAAATTTTTTGTTTTGAAAAATTGGAAACCAAAGATTTGAAGGACTGCCGCAATAGTTAGAGAAGGCTAAGAGAAAGATCGTAGAGATGGTTTGAAGTTTGAAGGCCTGGAGAAAGACAAAGGCATCGTCAAGTTTGAGGATATCAAGCAAAGAAAAGGATTTGCAAAGTCAACAAACTTGGTTACGGATATCCAAAAGAGGCAAAAGGAAGGACAACAATTAAGAGCAAAGGAAATTTATGCAGCACCATTTGAGGTCAAAATTACGGGGAGTGTTGGGATATGTAATTTCTCCCCCGAATGAAATGTAATTAATTAAATGAAAAAGGAGAAAAAAAAGCAAATGGAAAATGAAAAGTTTCTAGATGGTAGGAATATTCTAGAATGATAGAGAAAAGGATTAAAATATTTATATGTAAGAGACAAGTTGGCCTAAGATCTAGAAAGCCCTAGGTAGTTTCTAAAATTATCTATGTAATTCCTAAGACCTTTATTTAAGGAGGCAGATGTAATGGATTGTGGTGTGGTGGAGTGTGTGGAGCTGATCAAGTATGAAGATGAAGAGTTTATGAATTTGTAATATTTCATATTGATGATGAATGAAATATAAGTTTATGGAATTTCAGGAGTTTGCGTTTCTATGTATTGTGTATTGATCCATATCCATCCACCCCTATCACTCAAACTGGAATTCTTCTCAAACTCACATACTTTTCACTTCTCTACTGAAAATAAACCCACTTTTATTTGTTGGCTTCTCTTAAAAACACTCAGAGTTTCTAACTTCCCGATGCTTTGATACCACTTATTGGTTCATTAAAAAATTTAAAACAGACATTACAATTTCATTGATTCTATTGACTGCTTTAAATTTGTAAGCAGTTAAAGGCGCCAAAGGAATAAACATTTGATAAATTCAGCATTTTCTCTTCATGGAGTTTTTATTTCTGTTATTTGTGGCTGAAGGTAGAAGAAATAAATTTGATGATGCAATAATCCTAGAAGAGTCAAGTGGCTTTTTTAACATTTTAAAACAAGCCTCCATTATAGGGTATGGAAGTTGCTGGTAACCAGGAATAGCCAGAAATGAAGTTAGTTACCGTAAAATTTTGAGCATCAGTCGTGTTCATCACATGATAACCAGGCCATGTAACTCGTTGTGAAGTATTTGACCCCGGACCTTGATTTTGGTATTCACCATAATACAGAGTGCTCAAGGCAAAGGTACCATTCCATTCTAACCACCCAGCCGGCTGGATCAGACTATCTAAATAAGATTGCATATAAACAGTGCGAGAGTACTCTTTCCATGGCCTCCCCAGGTATGTGGGGACAGAGCTGATAACAGGAACCAGATCAGGGGCCGCTGTAACATTACAGCCGTGAATGGATATTCCCGTGTTTTGATTTGGATCTGTTCTACCTTGAGCTGTGTATGTATTCTCCTGCCCGTTCAAAGGTGCTCGTGCCAAAAGAGTGCAGTTCTGAAATAGTACCGCGGAGTTACCGAAGATGTAATCTACAGTACCATAAATATCACATTCTCTGTAGAATTGGCGGAGTGAGTGAACATACAGAGTATCTTGGTAACCCTTGAAGCTGCACCTATAAAATGCAGAGAGATCTGCTCCCACCCGTAGAGCAACGGCCTGCTGTTTTATTGCACCGGCTGTGTTCTGAATCGTGAGATCTCTTGCAATAAAACCTTTCCCAGTTGTGGCTGCATATATTTCAATGTATCGTGTTATATTAATATGGTTTTTCTTAAGAGAAACAGAAGAAAAAAGGAGAGAGAAAGAGAGAGATTTTATAACACACCGAGAGTGGCAGAATTGAAAGTAGTGGAGCCATCTACAACGCTTCTGTTGCCAGTGATCACAGTGACGTCTTTTCCATCTCCGATGAGCATTATATTATATTTGTTACTCGCCACGCTTACGTATTCCTCGTATACTCCTGCAGTTATATAAATCACTGATATGTTCGCGCTTTTGTTTGCAACGGCATTAATGGCATCAGTAATTGTGGTGTAATTACCGCTGCCGTTCTTCGCCACCGTCACCCCGTTCCCCGTCAATGTGACACCCGCTACGGTCTGGAGAAGCAATCTTCTCTCCTCTCCGGACAACCACGACAAAAAGCCGTCGTCGACAGGTTCGTAATCAACTTGAGGGGCGTCTGATAACAGGCGTCGATTGTGGACTGAAGTTTTTGAAGATTCCATGGCTCGGATAAAAAGCTTCTCTACAATAGCCAGGGAATTACTCACTGACCGCGTCGCGTTTGCCACATGATCTGTGAACGACAGGGAGCGCGGGTTGACGTTGGCTTCGTTGAGGCCGTCGAGGCAGGTGATCTGGTTCGTCAGTGCTGCACTCAGATAGCTCTGAATATCCACTGCATCTTTCCACTGTAACGAAGATTCTGTCAAGATTGACAGACTCTCCGTCAGGTAATCGACCGTGAGATCGTACAAGTGGCTGCAGTCGTCGACGGCTTGACTCTGCTGAGCGTTCATGGACGACCTGGCCGAGTCACTGGAAATGAAGGCTCCAACCGTTTGGGCTTTAGATATGCTCATATTGAGGGCAATATGAGTCATATCTTTCGGGCTTGCTCGTAAAGACCCGGGATTTTCAGAAAGACTTGACTCGCATGATTTACGATCAGGAGCCAACTCGCAGGCAGATTGAACGCCGTTTTGTGGAGTGGCGCCTTCACTTTGAGAAAACAAAACGAGTATCACCACAACCAAAAAGAGAAGCAATTTCGAAGCCATTTTATCAAATCTCAAAGCGCAATGGAATGGAATACAGTGAACTGATTGGCATTAATTGTGTGGTCGGGTATTTAAAAAGTTCTGCAAAATAAAAGTCAAAAGGAATCCCATGAGACGAGCTCTTTCACGTCGGCTTCGCGACCTAACCTTAGTTGTTCCTATATTTCAGTGTCGGCATCAACATATATTCCATTGCAGCTGTTCCTATTAACTCGATCCTTATCGTGCGACTGTCTTACAATGCGCACAAATGCATTCTAACTGTCCAGCTGGGGAGTTTGAAATACCCATAATAATTGATGGAGGAAATAATTTATTATTTTCTAGCATCTTTACTAGGCGGTGCATATTACATCAATAACTATTCGTGGAACAGTCAACACTGGCTTTATCACTAACACGTTTGCTTTTTTAAAATTTTCCTACTATTTATTTATTTATTATATTTTCCACTGTCAGATATACAACATTCAAATTATTGTAAATGTATTCTTCCGTACATTTTAGTATTCATAGTTGTCACTCTCATACCGAATGCTGGATATGGTGATCCCTTTGTTGATAGTGAAGAATAATGAGAGGCTCCGTCTACTAATTTTGAATAAATGAAAAGGTTTAGTTTTATGTAAGGAAATAATAGTTTTTTTTTATTTACTAGCAATCACATTTGAGTATGCAATGGGTATGTCGAAAGTGTGGAAGGTCAATTAGGGAAAAAAATAGTTTATTTTTTTACATACATTTGCACAAAATTTAAGGTCAATTGGTAGGCCATTTAGAAAATGGTGTTGTTTGTGCAACAAAGGTCTCAATGAAGAAGTTATAGCTTTAAATTAAGTATGCATTTACTTACAAGGATCTAGACATGGCTGAAACAAAACCTCTTAATCGAGAAGATAATCATGCTTTATTACCAAGAGAGTCATGTTATATTTGCAATAGGAAGAGATAGAGATGGGAAGCGTGCGCAAGAGAGAGGGGGTAAGAAGAAAGAGATAGAGATAGAGATGGACATGGACATGGATATGGAGGAGAGGGGTATGGAGAGGAGAGGGAGAAATAAAGAGAGAGAGGGGAGAGGGATAGATAGAGATGGAAGAGATACATATATAGAGATGGAGAGATAGAAAGATATTTAGATAAAAATAAGAAGTGATATATAGAGATAAGTAGAGAAACAAGAGAGATATAGGAGTAGGAAGAGATTGATAGATACCAAGATAGGTATAGAGAGAGACATAGAAGAAGAAATATGGAGAGGTAGAGATAGAGAGGCAAATAGATATAAATTATAGAGGTCTAGGAAGAGGAAAAGGGTGAGAGAGAGGGAGAGAGATGGATGGATAGAGAGGAAGATAGAGGAAGAATGAGACAAATAAAAGGTGAGATAGAGAGAGGTAGAGAGAGGTAAGGAGATAAAGAGAGAGATAGAGAGGGAGAGATAGATAGATATAGAGGGAGAGAGATATAGAGACATATAAATATTTGGTGAGATAGAGTGATAGAGAGAGATATAAGGAGATATAAAGAGAGGGGGAGAGAGAAAAAATAGAGGTAGAAAAATAATGACAAAGAGAGGGAGATAGAGAGAGGGAGAGAAAGATATATGGGAAGAGAAATGGAAGAGAGGTAGAGATAAAGAGATAGATAGGGGGATAGAGAGGGAGGGAGGGAGAAATGAGGAGATAAATAAAGAGATGAGAGAGAAGTAGAGAGATATAGAAAGAGGGAGTGATAGGGAGAGATGGAGAGAGAGAGGAAGAGAAAGGGATAGTAAAGGAGGAGAGATGGGAAGATAGAGATAAAAGGGGGCAAGAGTAAGAGGTAAAGGAGATGACAAAGACAAGTGATAGAGAGAGGGATAGAGATAGAGAGGGGGAGAGCTAGAGATAGAAATAGGGAGGGAGAAACAAGGAGAGTGTGTGTGTTAATGAGGGAGAGATAGAGAGATAAAAATGGGGGGGAAATAAGGAGTGAGTGAGTGAGTGAAAGAGATATGGAGATAGAGATGGAGAAGGATATATATATATATATATATAGAGAGAGAGAGAGAGAGAGAGAGATGTGGGAAGAGGCAAGGAGATAGAGATAGGGGGAGAGATAGAGATGGAGATGGAAATAGAGATGAAGATAAGGATTAATATATAGAGGGAGAGAGAGGGGGAGATGAAAGGAGAGAAAAGGGAGATGAATAAATAGAGATATAAAGAGGGAGAGACATAGAGAGAAAGAACAAGAGAGGGGGGATGGAGGGATAGAAAAGTAGAGATATGAAGTCATATATAGAGAGAGAGGGAGAGAGAGAGGGGAGAGAAAAATAGGTATAGAAAAAAAGAGAGTAAGGGAGAGAGATAGGGAGATGGAAAGAGATAGAGCGGAAAAGAAAGAAAGATAGAAGGGTTCACGACAAATATAAAGAGGAATAGGGGAGAGAGAGAAAGAGAGATTGAAAGATAATGAGAAATATAGTGATAAAGAGGGAGACAAAGACATAAAGAGCTCTCTCTCTCTCTCTCTCTCTTTTCCCATCTCTCCCTCTCTATATATATCTCCCTAACTCTACATCTCTCTTTCTCTATATATATATATCTCCCTATCTCTACATCTCTCTCTAAATATCTCTTCCTTTCTTTCTCTTTTTTCTCACTTTGCATATTTATATCTTGTCTCCCTCTCCCTCTCCCTTCTGTCTTTCTCTCTCTATTCTCTTTATCTATTTTCCTCCTTAAGTATGCAATGGGTTTGAAAAGGTCTTAAAGGTCACAAATTATGATATCCTTAATCAAATGACATGCTACCTTGAGCATAACTCTATGGAGACACATGCAATCCTTGGATTGTTGGCACAAAATGATTGATCAAAACTTACTTTCTCTCCTCTCTAAATATTAATTTAGATTTTAAGTTTTAAATTTATTTTATTATATACATTAAAAAAAACTACAATATAAATATTGTACAATAATGCACTCAAAACCCTTAAAACAAGGTATATAGACTGACCCTCAGTAATTGGCTTCTAAAATGCAAAAAAACACTTGAAATCCAACCAAACCAAAAGTAAAATGGAGTTAAGTCTTCTGCCCACCAAATTCCATCCAAAAGAGAGCACAATCACCTTGTACAAAACCGTATAGTTCAAGGAAACATCATATTTCTGGTGAAAATACAAAAAATTGCAAGGAAACAATGAATTTTATTGATCTTCTTTTAAGTACATGGTACATTTATGCTAGAATTTAAGTTGAAAGGGAATTTGTGGGAATAATGATTCATTTCCACATAATGCCAAGAGAGAAAAATATATAAAGAAGTATTTAAAATCCACAATGCAAAAGAATAGAAAAACAAAAACCAAGATGAAACAAGATATACCTTAGAAAAATATCATGAGAGAAAACCCTAGTCTCCAAAAGTACTCACACACTAAATGTATTATAATACACTTATATAGAATCTCCATGCCAGGATTCTAAAATATTAAGATCCCTACTTGTACTCCATGTGGCCATGTAAGTGACAATCATGTAATCACACATCATAATCCAAACATCCTCTCCTCACATATGCAACATACAAGAGATGTTAAATATACCTTAGCTAAGAAGTCAAATGTTATCATAGCCAATATAGGGAACCTAAACAACTATTCACATGCCTTTTTTTATAGAAATAAGCTTGCATGAAACCACCAAGAGATATTACATAAACCATGTGTATTATACCTAAGTTTATAAAACTGTATCCCCTTTATTTTTCTAATGTGTAATCTACACTAAATATTTATCCTGACATTGCATATAACATATAAAGTGGCCCTAAGAATTTCGAACCCATGTGATGCACACATCCTAGATTCCATAGGTTTACCACAATAATATTAATTTTATGTTTGAATATTGCACAAGGTGAACAACTAACATTTTCTGAACATTCTACCACTTCTTTTATAAAGTTTAGAAGGGTTAAAGCTAAACTAAAATATCAAGGGAACAATCCCTATAGCCAACATTTATGATATGAAAATATGTGTTTTATGCTCTCCATCAAGATACATTTTTAAATAACAAAGGTGACCACCATCCAAAACATGAACTCCCTCATCATACATCATGCTAATATACAAAAGATAAGACTCAACTCAAATAAATGTCATACTAATTGTCACATAGAAGCATAAATTCTACCTCTTGACTTGATATCCAAAAATAAACACTAAATATAATGGTAACAAAAGTGCATAAGTAGCTCTCAAAAATTAAACACCATATATGGAATAATAACCACAACTAGTTGCTAATTGTAGAAGATTGTAAATTGTCACCCCTAACAAATTCACACTAACTTGACACCCTTTTTTGCTAACAATACTAATTATAATAATAATTTTTCATTTCAAGGCCATATCATAAAGATATATTAAATTCCCTATGACCCTAATAAATTTTGGGCACAATCGCCCGATTAGGGGTGGTAGCACCCTTAACATTAGATGGGACCTAATTAAAATTTGAGCCTTTGGTGTCAGTCCTCAAAGGATTAAAAGATCCCATGCCATCTTATAATCAAAAGTGTTAGGTGGAATGCATTTATAAACAAGTTTTATCCTTTTTTTAACATTAAAAAGAGGAGAAGAAGATAATTATGAACAAGGAGCTATTGTGATTCATTTATTGTGAAGATGTATTAAGTTATCCTCAACATGCTAGCTATAGAAATCTATTATGTTTTGTGGACTAACCTATTATAGGTCTACCAAGCAATCCAAGCATCCATTAATCAACTTTTGCAAAAACACATGGTGTATCATACCAAGGTAACATTATCATTTATCATTTATTATTTTAGTCAATTATTATTTTGGCCTTTGCTTGACATAGGAAATTCCCTCTTGATCATCAACATTTGTTGCATGTGGAGGTAAAATCTTAAAAATGGAGTTTGACATAGGAAAGCCCCTACACAACATAATCCTTTTCCTCTTTTCATATGTGCAAGATATATTTGAAAGTTTCATCAATAGCTAGTCATAGGAAACACAAAGTATATTGTAACCTATCTTTAGAATTTTCAGATCTTGAAAAAGAAACTTTTCTGGACTAGGGTGGTAACACCCCTACCCACTAGAAATAGGCTTAAATTTTGATATTAGGTTCCTCTCTCTATATCTCCATTTTAGATCTACAATTATTTCTATAGTTTTCATTTTCTTTTATGTAATTAGCTGATAGGCTATTATAGGTGAGAATTCAACCGGAAAAGTCTTACTGTCTGATGCCGGTGGAATATTCTAGTGGGAAATCTCACCAAAATGGTTTTAAGTGGGAAATCGCACGCACCTACGGCCTATTACAGGATTCTCCATTACCTAATAGAAGCGCCCGCTGATATAAACATGGACACAATTCTCCGCCGACGGGAATGCGAAATGACCATCGCTTGAAGGGAAATTAGCGACGGCAAAAATCAACGACCACTGTTTTGGATGATACAACCTGGCTGGAGTGAAATGCATGGACGACAATACCTGCTTTACTTCGAACTGGTTTATGTTTACCAAAATTTTAAAATTTTGCCCTAATTAAGACCTGCTAAGCTATTGTTAGTCCCTGTAGATGAAAGGAGTAGTTGGAGATATTATGTTAGATAAGACTGGCGGCAGAGGAGAGTGGGTAGGGGTCAAAAGGACTTTTGTGCCATTAATTAGGGATGGCACCCCATCCATTTTCAGGACTCTTCACGTGAAAGGTTCCCCTAACAACTGCACCGCGTTCCCCTGACAACTGCACCGCTTGCCATAAATTTAACTTCGGATTTAGTATTAAATCTATCAGCTCTGCCATGGACTTGCTTGAAGGATATTTCCTGCACGGAGGTGCTTTTGCAATATGATGACAGTGAGGAGTACCAGCACTGACGGGAACAAAAAAGGCTTCTGAAATCCTTTAAGAGAGCAGCCATTAATAGAAACAAAGCTCAGAGTATTTTAGCAATCACTAGTACAAAAACAACAATATATGATTAAATAAACTACTAAAAATTACATATAAATGACTAATTTTGGTCACGTGATCATTAGTAGTTTATTGCCGGTCATTTATAACGCGACCAAATTTATGACAACTATTTTAGTCATTTATCTAGTCATTGATTTGGTCATTGATTTGGTCATTTATTTAGTCATTGATTTAGTCATTAATTTAGTCATTGATCGTTGGTAATTGGTCATTTATTTAGTCATAGTAGTGATTTATTTAGTCATATATTTAGTCATTAATTTAGTCATTGATTATTGTTAACTGGTCATTTATTTAGTCATGGTAGTCATTATAGTCATTTATTTAGTCATGGTTTAGTCATGTTAATCATTTATTTAGTCATTTATAAACTAATGCTTTCAGATGTGTATGCAAACTCTTATGTTTGGAGAATGCTATTACAATAACTAGTCTATGAAATTGCAAACCAAGAGAAAATTCTGTTGTGATTGAATAATATAAAACTTTAAAGCTCTTATGTTATTAAAACTTCAACAAATTTGGGATTGAAACAACATTGGAAAATAATTCTCTATATATTCAAACTGTATATAAAATATGTTACAAAGAACTCTATATATAGAGTTTTGAATACAAAATCTTTTGCAGTATGCAAACTACTGATTTATTATACTTTTAAAATTGAAAAAAAACTAAAACGAAATAGTGTGAATGTATGTCTTCAGTGATGCCACTATTGCACATGAGATGGGCAGTAATGCATCCAGTAAGGCACTAGTTTTGCATTTTCTCCTTGCTTTGTATCTATCCATAATAAAAAATAAACATATTACTAGGTAGCATAAACAACGAATATCTTAAAAGCATATACCCATAAGCATTAGAGTAAGTCTAATAAATAAAAAATGCATAGAATTAATGATATTACAAAAGAAATGCATTTGCAAAAGAATTAATATCAGAGTAATATCTTAAATATTACTAGCTTATCAGAGCAATATCTCCTTGCTATGTACTGTCCATAAATATATTACTAAATAGCTATAAACAATGAATATCTTAAATGAAAATACCCATAAGCATTAGAATAAGTCTAATAAATAAAAATGCATAGAATTAATGATATGATATTGCAAAAGAATAAATATCAAAGTAATATCTTAAATATATTACTAGATTATTAAAGTAAGTCTAATAAATAAAAAATGCATAGAATTAGTGATATTGCAAGAAAAATGTATTTGCAAAAGAAATAATCTCTACTTTTTCTATTTTGTATTCAATTATTGTATTATTCTTTAAATCAAATCACCACAATATCTTGAAAACTTAAATTTCATTCTAAATTTAAATTAAATTTTAATTTCTAATTTAACAATTACTAATTTAGATATAAAAGCAACCTTTCTTTTTAGTTTTTCTTTTCTAATGAAAAAGAAAAACTAAAAAAGAAAGATTGCTTCAAAAAAGCTAAGCTAATAATAAAATTATTTAAGAAAAACTAAAAAAATTATTAGAATGTCTCTTTATAACTAAAATTCTATTGTAATAAAATTATTTAAGAAAAACTAAAAACTTAAATTTCATTCTAAATTTAAATTAAATTCTAATTTCTAATTTAACAATTACTAATTTAGATATAAAAGCAACCTTTCTTTTTTAGTTTTTCTTTTCTAATGAAAAAGAAAAACTAAAAAAGAAAGATTGCTTCAGAAAAACTAAGCTAGTAATAAAATTATTTAAGAGAAACTAAAAAAAAAATTAGAATGTCTCTTGATAACTAAAATTCTATTATAATAAAATTATTTAAGAAAAAACTAAAAACATAAATTTCATTCTAAATTTAAATTAAATTCTAATTTCTAATTTAACAATCACTAATTAAGATATAAAAGCAACCAAGTTCTTTTTTAATTTTTCTTTTCTAATGAAAAAGAAAAACTAAAAAAAAAGATTGCTTCAAAAAAACTAAGCTAGTAATAAAATTATTTAAGAAAAACTAAAACCTTCAAATAAACTTAAATGTATATTATCAGCAGTGGCTGCAACCATGAATGGAAGATACACTATGAAGCTGTGAATGTGCTCGAAATAAATTATTGAAAGCATTGTGAGAATAAAATGGGTTCAAGAATACAAGCCTAGATTATTTACAAAATCTACTTCAAGAACAAAATCTGAAAATGAATGAAAATAGGCCAGAGATTTCAGGAAATGCCAAAAGTTGTGATATTAAGTGGAAATAAGCTGAAACAAAGCCCTCTATTAAAATCAAGATTTCCAATAAATATAATAATTCTCTCAGTTATGAAGGTGCTCTCTAGGAATTCAGACACACTTTGGCTGCTCCTGTCCAATTTGTCATTCATCCCATTCATAATCAGACACTTTACATGGATGAAAAACATAAAAGAAAATTAAAGAAAGAATTTTAGTGCATGCCATTTATATAATTTTTGGAGTTTCCTTTGTGAAAACATCAAGTATACAAAAGTTTGTTTTATTAAGTATTGGGTCTCTACCACACACCCATGAGGAAGAGAAAATGAACAGAAAGAAAAATACCCAAAATGCTATGAAGGTCACGGCCATTAGAACACAAAAATCCCTCAAAATAATGAAAATAGTAAGTTGAGAATGCAAAGTTTTACATTTTCTATAGAAAGAAGGTAACCCATCAAGATTTGTGCAAGGAGATACAAGGGTTTTTATCATATTGCCTCTACTAAGCTCGAATCGAGCCTATTCTCATATAAATTTAAGAGATAAGAATAATGAAACTTACACAAGATTGTTGTAAAGGAGACGCCCTCCAAAGTCTTCAAAAATGAGCCTCAAAGATACTCCAATGGCGGTCAGACAAAGACGAGAGATATCAAAAAATGGTAAGAAACAAAAATACAATAGAAAATACTCAGTCGCAACCAAGTGAGCTCGATAAAATGTTTCAAAATGGAGAATACTTTTTAGTTTCAAATCCAAAGAATTACCTCTGCAAGATTTTTTTTTCAAAAAAATCATTAGAAACAACAGAATGAGTCACCATTCCACTCTCAAACCCTACCCAGGCATGGCGGTGTTGAGTTTTCTCCAAAAATACAAGTGAAAAATGGAATGAGTTTCTTCTCCAAAAATACAAGTGAAAATGAAATGAGATTAGGGCTCGGTTTCTTTTTGATTTAGGGTTTTTTCATTACCCTAGGCTGAATGGTTGATTTTTCACATTCTATTAAAGAAAATAGGTACCTTTTTATGATTTTTATTAGAAAAATCAAATACCTTCACCCACTTTCCTACTTTTTTACTTCATTTCTTTACTTCATTTTATTTTGATTTCAAAATTAAATCTATCGCTTTTAAATATATTATAATATTACATTTATATTATAATATAAATATTATATTATATTATAATATAACAATTATATTATATTATTATATAATATATTATATATCATAATAATATAATATTATATAATAATATATATTATATAATATCATATTATATTATAATTTATTATTATAATATATTGTATTGTAATATAATATATTATTATTATTATATTATATTATAATACAATACACTCCCTCAATTCAATTTTTTTTAATTAACCACTTTGATGTCATATTGTCTAATTTTTATGTGTGACTAATTATTTAGTCATCTTTATTTGTGTTTTGAAATGAAAGATAGCCCTCAAAATGTAATTGGATTGTTTAAATCATATTTTATTAGTGAAATTGACCACAATTGCTCTTTGATACATTTGACATGCTAACACAATAGGAAAATCAAATTGGCTTCAAATCATAGTTAAAAACATTAATGATTCATTAACATAATGAGTAATAAAAGTTAAAGAATGTAAATGTTAATTTTTTTTATAAAATATGTGAAGGCCTTAAGACTGCACTAAGAGCCAATGCATTCCACGCAATAGGTATTTTTGGTGCATCAAGCAACCTAGGCGGCCAAATGGCCTGCTTAGGTAGGGGTCCCATGAGGGGGGCTTAAGCTCTATGGATTATGATCAAATTCGAAAGAAAAAAGAATAGAGTAATAGTCATTTATTTAGTCAATTATTAAGTCATTTTTATTTGTTTGATATTAGTCATTTATTTAGTCATTTAGTTGTGATTTTACCTGATTAGCTCTGTGAGTTAGCTCTTGATTAAAATGTTTCGTATTAGCTAGGAAGTTTTGTCTCAATGATGTAGTTTTCAGATTGAAAATCCAAGTCCTGGCAGCAACCATCACTCTAGAATGCTTCAAGGAGCTTATGGAAGGTTGTTTTTTGTCAAGTTTGTGAAGATGTATCATCACATGGAAAATAATATAGAGAAAAAATGCAGCACCTCCATCTATCTGTAAGCCATATTTTCTAAAGTTGATAAGCTGCTTTTGTAGTGAACTTGAGTTAATGATAGATTTGAAACTTGCGATATGGGTATGCAATTGTTTTGGTCAATACTTACATGAGTTTTGAGTGTCTTGTGAGATGTTTGTCTCAAATGGTGAGAAAAGCAATGTGTTAGTTGAGGTGCATGTCTTGAATGCAATAGAAGAAGAGTTTCCTTTTGTCTTGGCAGCTTAGCCTAGCACGATTTTTACAGTCAAAGTAGTTTGGATTGTTTGGTTTTGTTGCGTTGCTTGAGGGCACTTAAGGACCTTATGTTTGTTAAGCTGGTTGGTTGTATTCTTACACTCATCTTCCAAGGTCTATATTGGATGTGTTTGCAGGTGATAAATGGAGATTAGATGTGATAGATTTATCAGAAAAGCACGAAATAAAATGTGAACATATGGTCTTTTTTGTTGGACAATGTAACTATCACTTTTAGACAACAACACAACCTGCTTAGTGTAAAAGCACATACAGGTTATTAGATTTTAGCTTGTGCATGGATTTACAAATAGATATATTGCCAAAATAGGCAATGAGGTGCTTGAACAAGGCGTTTTGTTTTGTGAAAATTATGATGCTTAGCATCTACAAAGCTTAATTGTGGTGGTTTGCTATTGTTCACCCCATATGAATAAAGCTTAGCATAGCAAAATCCAAGGTCAAGATCGGAGTAGGACGACTGCTTATGTGTCAATTGCATTTGTTGTTTGGTGCAGGAAAATGGGACACTAGCAGAGCATCTGCTATGGTTTCGCGCCCCCAAACTCTTCCTCCCTGGTATTGACCTTTCACTTCTCCAATTTAGCGAGCTACAGTCTGAAGAAAAGGTGTTTCCACGATGGTTTTAGAGTAAGTTTATTAAAGTGAAAATTACTGTCAAGATTCCCAATAATGCGCACATTTAGGTTTTAACATTACTGCATCCTTTACCCTACGTAGTTAAGTATGCATCAAAATAATTAATATATAATGATTAAAATGAAAATTACTATCAAGATCTCCAATAATGCGCACATTTAGGTTTTAACATTACTGCATCCTTTACCCTACGTAGTTAAGTATGCATCAACATAATTAATATATAATGATTAAAATGAAAATTACTATCAAGATCTCCAATAATGCACACATTTAGGTTTTAACATTACTGCATCCTTTACCCTACGTAGTTAAGTATGCATCAACATAATTAATATATAATGATCTAAAGTTTTTTGGTGCACTTTTAAGTCCCATTGACCTACTTTTGATCATGTGTCAACATTAATATAATTTCTTCCTTGAGTAGGAAGTAATGTTTTGTGTCAAAGCTTGCCCCTCTTCCCTATAACAGTTTAGGTGGAGTTGGTCAGTCCTCTTATCGTGTAGCACTCATGCTATAGACCTCATTGTAGCCTATCTCTAGTATGGTATGGCTTTGTCTGGAATGTGATGCAATTGAAGTCTTCTTCATCCATTGAAAAATTGTTGTGCTTTGAGGTGGAAATTTGTCTGGTGTTCTTTGTCTCACTCTTAGCCATTGTTGGCATTATTTGAGTTTTTGTTGTCAACTGTATTTGGCCCATGGGAGTCAAAATCAATGACTTAAAGTGCCAATAAATTGTATAACTCAGTTTTGATTTTGTCATTGTGTAAATAGAATTAAAGCACACCATATACAATCCACTTTATTGATTAATTCAATTAACTACTCAAAGGGGGTGTATGCTCATAGTGGCCATATTCTCTACCTACTAATGTTGTACAACTACCAGTAGGTCTTGAAGACAAATGGAATATATCATAGAACCTCATCGTCAACCACCAACAATTGTATTATACATAACCAATCTCTTGAGTTTGTGATTTTCATGTGTCATAAAATAGTTTTTGTATTAAAAAAAAATTCCCGCAACATGCCGTTTTCCATTATATTACATTCGGTTACAAGGTATATCATTAACCAACAAAAATTGTACTTAATCCAATCGACCTTTTAAGTTATAGGTCTTCTTTCATTGTAAAAAAAATATTATGTTATGAAACCATTTAGCATTGCATACCCATTTAAATAAAGTTCCATTTGTTCATTTTCAAATCTTATCGCATCCCATCATCAATTGACTTTTTCTATAAATAGTTAGTCTTAACAAAAAAATTTTACATTTTCTTGCAATTTTCCCCCCTGCCCTTCAATATATTGTCAGAGTATATCCTGCTATCGGCGTAACCATTGCACCTCGTTGAGGTGCAAGTGCTAGTAAATTACCTTTTCTGATCTAGGGTTATGTCAAATAGGCTTGTTAAAACCACCTTAAAATTCTCCTCTTTGTAACTCAAAAGGAAAAAACACCAGGAGATATTCTCTCCCTTGCGGTAGCTAGTCAATCATCCAACCTAGTTGGTTTGTGTCTGAATGTGGAGTCGAGTAAAAAGAAGTTAACACTAATTAATCTACTAGTTGGATCTAGCATCACTTTTCCTACACTACATTTTGATGAATCCACCATATCCTACACTTGCAATTTTTAAATTTTTGTAGCATAAATTCTAAAAATTGATTCAAAACCTAGGTTATTTGAAGATCTTGTTGTTGGTTTGATTTTTTTTCATTTTCAAAAATATGCATTTATATTCTTTGTCCATCATACATCAAATTTTTTTTGAAAAATATTGTGAATCTAATTGCATAATTTCATTGAGAAATTTGATTGCAATATTAGGTTATTTTCATCTGTCAAAAGTG
The DNA here is from genome assembly GCA_007258455.2 of Sequoia sempervirens. Lineage (NCBI taxonomy): Eukaryota > Viridiplantae > Streptophyta > Pinopsida > Cupressales > Cupressaceae > Sequoia > Sequoia sempervirens. The sequence goes on along the minus strand of VDFB02047230.1, from coordinate 240,366,880 downwards.
CATTCATATTTTAGTGAAAAAAAATGTAGAAATGAATTGAAAAGTACATTTTGTATTTCAAAAGATCAAAAAGTGTATTTTCAAGAAAAAAAGTCAATTATAGCAGCTTTTTGAATTTTAAAAATGATCTTGTATATCATATTCTATCACTTTAAATAAAAAAATTCATGCATTATTATATTTCACATAGAAAAAATAGGTTTCCATGAATTTCCAGAAATTTGTTTGCTTCGAAACTTGAAGTTGTGCAACCCCAGATCCTGAGATAATGCAAGTCATTTCAAGAATTTTAAATTGGTGAAATATTGTACCTCTGGTCTAGGATGTTAGTGTTCTTGTCTAGTCAATTTGGTATCATAATTTTTTGAAAACCCTATTTGTGATCTCTCCTACTTGCAAGGGTTTCTTGGTGCAAGAGGATGCAATCATTGATACTTTTCCTAATCTTCATTTTTCAAGTAATCATGAAACTAATTTTTTGTCCCTCTCCTAATATCTCTCCTACTTGAAAGGATATATTGGCAAAAGACAATGGAATCATTGATATTTTTTCTCCTTCAAATGATAGTAAGGCAACTTACATAGATGAATACTCTAAATTGGCATTAGATCACTTATTGCTAGAGCGTTGTCAACAAGTAGTCGACTCAGTCGAAATTGTAAACTCACTTGATTATTGGACTTTCTCTCATTATAGGACATCCTTCAAGCCAATATAAACCTCCTAGCCATATCTTAAACTATGAAAACAATCTCACTCAAACTAGCTATACACACCAAAATGTGTTGCAACAACCAAGTTATCATGTAGTTGCTCACACATATAAAACTCAAAGTAACAAACAATCTATAGAGTAGGAAAAGTGATCCTAGATCCAATTAGGTTAACTAGGATAATTATCTCCTTTTCACTTTGACTCCACATTCAAACATAAACCAACTAGGGTTTTTTGATTAGCTTACTACCATAATGGAGATCAAACCTCAAAGGGTTTATGCCAATGTGAGTTGTGAGGATGATAATTTTTATGTTTTTTTAATAAGCCTATTTGACATATGCCCTAGATCTAAAAACTATATTTTATTACAAAAATAGAAACAAAAACCACCTAACAAGTTCAAATCTAAGAATTAGGGACAAAGAGGAACCCATGATATAAATTTGAGGTAGAAATAGGTGGAAAAATTATTTGGGTTCCCTAGACCAAAAATGTTTCTTTTCCAAATTTGAAAGCTTTGAGATGCCAATTATAGTCTACTCTGTGCTTCCCTATAGTTGTATGTTGATGAAAGTTACATATTTGACTTGTACAAATAAAAAAGAGAGACAAATTTGTGCTATATAGGGGCTTGACTAAGTCAAAACCTTGTTTTGGTATTTTTACCTACACATAATTTTTTTTTTGATGATCATAAGGGCATACCCTAGGTTGGGAAGAGGCCAAAACAACAATAATTTACTAAAATTGATAAATGAGAAATGATAATATTACCTTGATGTGGAAACCCTTAATGGAGAGATGCCACAAAAAAATTGATTTGATGGATACCATGATTGCTTGATATACCTACAAAAGGATAACTCACATACACCATAGATTGTTGAAGCTAGCAGAGGATAACTAAATACTTCTCCATAATTGCCTTCCAATTGATCCTCCTCTCTCAAAATTGGCTTATAGTATTCAAAATAAGAGTAAAAAATCCTTATATATGCATTTTAATTAGTCCTTTTTGGTAGGAGTTGACATGAAGTCATTTTTAAATCATAAAAGGTCGTTAATCCAAATTTCAAACATTCAAAATTTTTCTTTTTTGTCTAGGGCACCTAGCACCCATGACTAGTACTTTTTGGCTTGAATTTCTAGAGATGGTAGGTATTTTAATATAAACTTAATTGATTTGGCCTCAAAATGATTAAACTATTATTATAATTAATGTTATACTAAAAGTAGGGTGTCAAGGTAGTGTAAAATTTCCCAGGGTGACAATTTACAATGCTACATTTAGCCCCCACTTTAGTGAGAGTATAATCTTACGTTTAGACTCACACTGAAGGATTAACTATCCATATAAAAATATTGAAGAGAGAAAATGACACTAAGTTGAGGGGTGTTCAAGACCCCATCTTACCATCTCATTGATCCATGATGTTGGGATAAATATACACATAAGACAATAAAAGATTCACTCACACATAAAATCATTTAATGAATAATCAATGGAGTATACTTTAAAAGAATACACAAAGCATGCATAAAGAAAACACCATATAAAAAAAATACATGATACATAAAGACATAATACATGAGGAAAACATGCAAAGGGAAAAAGGCCAACACATAAAAGACACAAAGTAGAAATATAGCAAACATAAGATGAATAATACAAAAAATAAAACAAAAACACAAAGGTTAGTACTAAAAAGGATTTGAGTCAGTAAGGTATACAAACCTTATTCTTAAATTTATCTCAAGTACACAATGCCATCAATAAAATGTGTTGGATAAAATGGTGCCTCCATAAGGATGTTTAAAATCACTTGTGAAATATGTGGACAATGATTTTGGATTTCCCAAGGGTTCCTCTAACTCTTTTAGGTTCTTCACCTAAAGGGAGAGGAATTGGGGTCCAAAATAAAAATTTCTACACTCAAGATTAATGTAAATGAGATGTAATGTATCTAATTATGATGTTCTAATGAAATAAATTGAAAGAAAGATGACTTATTGATGCTAAATCTAAGAAATGTGAAGTGTTGGAAAACACATTTTTGTATGCAAACATGTGATAAATGACCTAAAAATTCAAATAAAACTATACAGAAAGTTACGAAACAGATTGTGTACAGCTGGATGTTGAAAAAGGATGGAATGAAGGTCTAGAATCCTAGAAAAATTAATGTAAAATCTGACTGGGACACTTGTGCCAATCTGGGCAACTTAGTCCTAGTTCTAGAAAAACTGCTTAGAAACCTGTTTTGGCCAAATGGGTATCCAAATATGCAAAAACCTCCAAAAAAAATGTTCAGTGGGACTAAGGCGCCACTATTGTTGACTTAGTCCAATTGTGAATTCCAAAAATTTGAAAGTTGAAACAAAATCCCTCGGTTTGCACTTCGGTTCCTGACAGACATTTGCCTATGAAACTCTAATTTTTAGGCCTAAAAGTGACTTTTTGTTGATATTTTGGCTTTACAAGTAAGGAGAGGTCTTCAAAAAGTCTTCAACCTAGTGATCAATGATCTTCAAACCCTCAAAGTGTCTAAATCTGCAAACACACAATGAAAGAGAAAGAAATGGTGAATGTTAGGGTATGGGGGTTTGCCTTGGTCAAACCCCTTTTTAGGTAATTAAACCAAATGAAAAAAGAATGTAACGAAGCATAAAACAATGGAGTTAATAACTTTCCATGATGTTTGATCTTGAATTTCTACAACAAAACATGAAGAATTTTCCCTTGAATGTCCTTGGAAGCTATCTTAATGACTTGCAATGATAAAACCCTAACTTGCTTGACTTGAGAACATGGTGAATGATGGATGAATGATGATGAGTTATGAAAAATTAGATCAAATGAGACGTAAATTTATGCACAATTATGCCCTAGGCCGACCTTAGGTCTTAAGGAATAAAAACTCGAAATAAATTTAATTTAATTTTGATTTTTGAGCCAAATGGGACTAAGTTGCCACCAATGGCGACTTAGTCCACTTGGGCATTTTTAAGTGGATGTTAGGAATTGTGATAATTTAAATAATGTTTATCGGGTTCTTCTTCAACAAGACACTTAGGTAAGGCTTGTAAGTGTACAAAGGGGCCATTTAAAGCATAAGAAAGGTGTAAATATTGATGACAAGCCTAGAAAAGTGTGAAATTTTGTTACAAGACTTTAAAACACTTTGAAATAGGTCTTGATAGGGTTATTTAGGTGAATTATGATATTATGGTCTTAGAAAAGTGTGAAGATGTGTTACAACACCTTACAATACCTTTACAAGACATCAATAAATGCATTTTACTCAATTTGCAAGGGCTCAAGACCTAATGTGGATGTGTAAAACACCTCACAACACCAAACCAAGGCCTCATTAAGTTCAATTTGTCATCAACTATTCCCATATCAAGAAAAGTATACACTTTTTGGTGACACATTAAGCCCCCACTTTTGTGAGAGGATGAACTTGCTTCAAACTCATGCTAAAGTAGACATTCAAGAAGAGTCCAATCACACCAATGCAAATGACAATTGATGACAAAGACCAAAGGAGGTTGTGCAAGCCCCTAGGATCCAAGATCCCAAGTCAAGCCAACCTAAGCACAAGAGGACACACACAAGGTGAATGATTTGTAGCAAGAAAAGATACATGATCATACAATGGAAAGAACTAGAAGGAAATGAAAATGGGGTGGATCAAGCTTCGATCATTTGTCCAACATGTTGTGGAGTAGATCTAAGCTATTTGTTTGGAAGAAGAAATGTATACTCACTCTGGGATGATGAAACTTTTGGTTGTTCGCCTAGTGAGAAAGCCCATGTATACTCACTATGGGGTGAAGAAACTCTTGGCTATCCATTGGGTGAGAAAGCCCACATATACCCACTTTGGGGTGACAACTCTTGGTTATCTATTGGGTGATAAAGCCCAAGTATACTTACTCTGGGGCCACAAAACTTCTAGTTGTCTATAGGGTGAGAAATCCCAAAAGGTAGCTATGGGGAAAGTTGTGCCTCACAATGGGTTTCCTGCTCAACCATACTAAAGTTATACCTCTTGATAACTTTAATAAGGAACCACAATGCAAATGATTTTCTAGCTCTATGAGGTAAGAAAAACTTCGTATGCATGACACTCATAGACATTGTCAATGCAAGATAGTGTCAATAATGTTCAAAGGGATTTTTCTTAGTTCGTGCAAGGTATCACTTGAGGGAACATCATGCCTAATGTCTCCAAGAGGGGATAAGTGAAAATGGTCTCATCTTGTTTCTAAGAGAGGAAAAGTGCAATGTCTCATCCTAGGCAACATTGTATCTAATGCTTCCAAGAGAGGAAATCACAAGAAAAAGAAAATCACACAATGAAATGTGAGTGTTGATGTATGCCCCCTCTTTAAAGCAGTTGCTAACACCATTCCTGTGAGAAATTTCTTTAAAGTAGAAGAAGGAGAACATGAGAATTGACTCGAAAAGCCCTATGTCAACTTATATGTTTCTTAGAAGCTACATCATGAAAAAGGTAGTATGTCATGTGCGAGCCAATTTAAGGCATCTTGTCCACATCCCAAGCTTTCTCTTATGTGTATATGAAAATTTAATGACTAGCCAAAGGAGGAAATGATAAGTGACATACGAGGACAAGGCTATGTAACCCCTTGCTCCCACTTAGTGCAATACAAAGGTGAGCCAAAATGATTAATGAGATGCATGTTGGAGTGAAAATCAGTATCAATTAGAGGAATTAGGTGCCCCCTCAGAAGGAAGAATACCAAACTCCTGAAAATGTTGGATTTTACTAATCAAAGCCTTACATTCATTAGTAGAATGACCATGAACTCTGTGATATGCACAAAATGAATTCTTGTAATAAAATTTCTTTTGAGTTTGTGGAGGGAGAGATATCAAGTGATCTTGGAGGAGTCTTGACAAGATACCCTCTTGATCAATGATAGAAGGTGGTCCTATAGGTTATGAAAAAGATATCTCTTGCTTAGATGTACAAAATGTCATATCTACACAAGACTCTATAGATTGCAATATTTTGTTCTCTCCTTTATAGGAGGGTGTAAAATCTAACGAATTAAATTAATTAGTGTTTTGTAAGATGACATGACATTAAGTGAAGAGGGCATTGTTTGTTTCATGTTTTGTGAAGGATGACTTTCAAGAGCAGTAATGCCAAGGAGTTTAGGATGCTTCATAGTTAAGGTTGAATTAGAAGAATGTTGTGTGAGAGTGTTGACATTGGATGAAGGATTGGTGATTTCTATTAAAGGACAATAACCAAGACCATGAGTTGTTTGTTGTGTGATAGGATTGATAGGGTTGTGAATACCTTGTTCATTAGCACCACATCCTTTTCCACTGTATCCAAGTTGTTTCAAAAGCTCATAACCTTTTCCATAAAGCTTTTTCATTGATTTTGAATATGGTGGTTGTTCAGTGTTGAGTTCATCAAATTTTGTCATGTAATTTGTGGGATTTTGTTCTAGAATGGTTGAGGTAGATGCTTTCAAAAGGTCTTCCAAGCTATGTGTTGACATGACAAGTTTTTTGTTTCCCGTATTTGAATCTTTATTTATGATCTGGTACTCATCCATGAGTTTTGGTGTAAAGTCTAAGGAACCCCAATCATCATCTAAGAACTTTGTGACTCGTTCAATTTGTTGTTTTTCATTTTGTTGGATGTGTTATACTTGTGTGGTTGGTGTTAATGTGTGCAAATGATTCGCTTTGTTTTGCTCAATGTTCAAACAACTATTGGGATGGGGGTCAACTTCAAGTATGTGCAACTTGTTGTAAATGTATTCCATTTTTTGATGAAGGGTGGAAGACACACCATTCATTGCATGAATCCACGGTCTACCTAAGATAAGATTGCATGAAAGTTCACAAGGCATAACATGGATTGGTGTATTCAATGTGGTCACTCCAGCTATAAGAGGTATAATGATCACCCTAAGTGTTTTCATTTTGACATTGTCAAATCAATTAATAGATAGAGAATCAAGTTGAATTTTCAAATGATCAATTCCAAGCCTATCTAGAAGGCTCACACTACACACATCAACCCCTGAGCCAGTTTCAACAAGGGTTCGCTTTATCCCTTTTGTTTTGTATTGAGATATGAACATGAAAGTATCATTTTTTTTTTCACTTCCAAAGGAGGGAGTTCACTTTGGTGGAAAAAAATGTTAGTGTTTAATGCTTGAATTATAGATGCTATGTCATTTGGTTGCACATTAGAAGGGATAGGAACTTGTTGTAAGGATGTTTGAATCATAGTGTGATAGGTAGATGAATTTTGAAGGTCCCAAAGGGATATCTTTGCGGGAGTTCTCTTAAGTTACTTTGCAAGATCATACTCCCTTAATTAAGGAGTAGGAGACAAATTAGGCAAAGGTAGGGAATTTGAGGTTGGTTGTTGTGGGGAAAAATTATTTCTAGTGTGATATGTATGAGAAATGGTAGTATGATTTGGTTGTTGCGATACATTATTCTAAGGTGGGTAAAGGGTGAATTCAGGTTTGTGTTGAGTTGAAGGTTGGTGTGATGGCGGATAAAGGATGAGTTCAGGTTGTTTCTAAGTTTGTTTTTTGTGTGAAAGGGGATAAAGGATGAGTTGAGGTTGAATGGTAGTAACATCCCTTGGTGAATGAGAGTCTAACATGGGCTCTTCATCTTCTTCTAAGGGCATAATATGATTATTGTCAATGTTATCCTTGTCTTGTATCATGATAGTCTCCCTAGGAGGAGAGGTTTTAGGAGAACTACAAACCACATGTTCTTGACAAGTAAGGCTTAGTTCTTCTAAAATAACTTCATTGCAAATAAGCGAGTTAGTAATGGCTGAATATGTTTGATTATTGATAGTGGGGAGGCTAGGGGAAGACTCTATTTGATTGTCCATTGTATCAAAGGTCTCATTCTTTTGTTCCATATTATCTACCCTAATAGGAGAGCTTGCAATATGGTAATCCAAGTTTGTAACGTCATCAGAAGTGGGGGAGGCTTCAAGAGAAGGACCATGATGATTTTCAAATAGATTGTCCCAAACAGTTGGAGCATTATGGAATAGAGGGTCAAGATTCTCATGACTCTTAATAGGTATATCTTCTAACACCTACCTATCCTTGTGGCATCGAGGAGGGATATTAGGAGAGAGACAAGGTAAGGTGATATTGAGAAATGTTTCTTTGATTTCATGTTCTTGTTGTCTAACATCTTCCAAAGGGGAATGAGGAGATGGACAATCGAGACTGTCAATACTTGTATCTTCCTTCACCAAGATACCCTCATCCTTAATAGGAGAGGTATCAAGAGAAGAACAAGTATGATTGTTATGATTGTCTACACTACCATACTCACTAATGGGAAATGTAATATTAAGAATTGTGTCAATGGTTTGGACATGTTTCTTACCTCATCGTTGTAATAAAAATTTAACTTAAAAGAGGGGATGTTGTATTTAAGCAATCCATTTTTTACCAAATCAAAGCCACATATTTTGAAATAAAACATGCTATTATGGAAAAGTGCAATGAAATTACTTAAAATTAAATGTTTAAATGAAAATTTCAGATGTGAAATAAAGTAATTATCTGATTACATTATGCATCAACCTGAAAGATGAAATGTTGGAAATACAAATTTGAAATGAAACACTGCATGAAATGAGCTAATTTAGGCTAGATCTAATGAAATGAATGTTACAAAAACTTAGCCAACTGATATAGGTAGTTGATGGAAAGAAATAAAAGCTTAAAAGAAGGGTTTTTAGCTCTGTAAAAGGAAGTTTCTGGGGTGAACAGGGACTAAGTCGCCCAAGGTGGCGAATTAATCCAAGTTGGAATTTTTTTAGACTTTTGAGAATTTTTTGATAGATTTTTTTATTTGTTGTGCTATATGATGTAGACCTAAGATTCCAATGTAAAATTTTAGAAATTTTCAATGATTTAAGATGCAAAAATGCTTGTAATTGAAATGATTTCAAAAATGACTACCCTTAAATGATGTTTTTAACCTATATGCATAAAACAAATGTTCTCAAAACTTTCCAGACTTATAGTATATGATACTAGGAGGCTTATGAAGAACATAAATGAGGTTTTTGATGTTGTAATAGATAGTGCAAAATCTAGACAGGGACTAAGTTGCCCAAAATGGAAAATTAGTCCCAATTTGTTTTTTTTTCAAAATTTTCAAAAAATTTTAATGGTTTTTTGATGTTGTTGAATATCTATGACCTGAATACTAAAAGAAAATGTAGTTTTCAAAATTTTTGCAACAATTTAAAATGAAAAAATGCAAACTATATGCACTTTTACTAATGCAAAATTTGAAAACCCTAGAATGCAAATTAACTAATGCAAAATGTAATGCAATGTTAATGCTCTCTAATTCTAGGATGATGAAGGAATCTAAATAAGAAAAGAAAAGTATTCAAAACTTTGGTTCACCAAATGTGGACAATGATTTTGGATTTCCCAAGGGTTCCTCTAACTCTTCTAGGTTTTTCACCTAAAAGGAGAGGAATTGGGGTCCAAAATTCAAATGTCTACACTCAAGATTAATGTAAATGAGATGTAATGTATCTAATTACAATGTTATAATGGAATAAATTGAAAGAAAGATTACTTATTGATGCTAAATCTAAGAAATGTGAAGTGCTGGAAAACATTATGTTGTATCCAAACATGTGATAAATGACTTAAAAATTCAAATAAAACTATACAAAAAGTTACGAAATAGAATGTTTGCACAATCTGTTTGGGAAACTTGTGCCAATTTAGGTGACTTAGTCCCAGTTCTAGAAAAACTGCTCAAAATTTTGTTTCAGCCAAATGGGTATCCAAATCTACAAAAAAAATTGAAAAAGTTTAGTGGGACTAAGTCACCACTATTGGAAACTTAGTCCACTTGTGAATTTCTAAAAATTGAAAAGTGGAAATGGAAGCCCTTGGTTTGCACTTCAGTTCTTGATAGGTGTTTGCTTTCGAAACTCTAATTTTTAGGCCTGAAAGTGACTTTTTGTTGATATTTTGGCTTTACAAGCAAGGAGAGGTCTTCAAAAAATCTTCAACCTAGTCATCAATGATCTTCAAACCCTCAAAGTGTCTAAATTATCTACAAACACACAATGAAAGAGAAAGAAATGGTGAATTTTAGGGCATGGGGGTTTGCCTTGGTCAAACCCATTTTTAGGTAATTAAACCAAATGAAGAAAGAATGCAATGAATCATGAAAAAATGTAGTTAATACCTTTCCATGATGTTTGATCTTGAATTTTTGTCGCAAAACATGAAGAATCTTCCCTTGACTGTCCTTGGAAGCTATCTTGATGACTTACAATGATAAAACCCTAGCTTGCTTGACTTGAGAACATGACAAATGTTGGATGAATGATGATGAGTTTGAAAAATTAGGTCAAATGAGAGGTAAAACCCTATATTTATACACAATTATGCCCTAATTCCTGAAAATTCCTCATCATAGGCCAATCTTAGGTCTTAAGGAATAGAAAACCAAAAGAAATTTTATTTTATTTTGATTTTTGAGCCAAATGGGACTAAGTTGCCACCAATGGAAACTTAGTGCACTTGGGAATTTTTGAGTGGATGTCAGGAATTGTGATAATTTAAATAATGTTTATTGGGTTCTTCTTCAATAAAACACTTAAGGAATGTAAGTGTATAAAGGGGCCATTTAAAGCATAAGAAAGGTGTAAATATTGATGACAAGCCTAGAAAAGTGTGAAAGTTTGTTACAATACTTTACAACACTTTAAAAGAGGTCTTGATAAGGTTATTTAGGTGAATTATGATATTATGGTCTTAGAAAAGTGTGAAGATGTGTTACAACACCTTTACAAGACATTAATAAATGCATTTTATTCAATTTACAAGGCTCAAGACCTAATGTGGATATGTAAAACACCTCACAACAAAAAATAAAGGCCTCATTAAGTCCAATTTTTCATCAACTATTCCCATATCAAGCAAAGTATACAATTTTTGGTGACACAAAACACATGGCTCCACTAGCAAAAAAGGTGTGTTATACTAGGTATCCATGTAAAAATGCTCAATTACATGAATTAGTAAGCTTAGTTATGCTAAATTCATGGACTATTTCACCAATCATGCTTTAGGGAGTGCATAAAAGTTTAACATCATGGGGGACAAACAAATTCTTTATATCAAAAGGGAAAAATTAAAAACCACATCTTAGGGGGTGTAACAAATAACACAACCACCAAAGGGGTATGCCAATAACTCAAATCTCACAAGAAGCTTAATTAAATGGATAGGGTGATATGCCCCCTTTAAAATGTCAACATACTTGCTATGTTGATAATTTAAGGAAGAAAAAGAGAAGAGGGGATCATTGAAAAGAGTACTCACCTACAAAACTAGTTATCCTTGGCTCCCAAGAATAAAGGGAAAGACAACCATGCAATCGACTATCATATTGCTACTATAAAAATAAATATTGTTATATTAAGGATTGTACCACCATGAATGGCAATGAGAAAACATGTGAAGCTATAAATGCCACATAGTCAGAAGGAACACTATAAAAGATAGATTATTAGTTAGAATGATTAGGTGCACCATCACATGGAAGAGCACCACAATTAATAAGTTTTTGTATTCTACTACTAAAGGTCCAAGGAATTCATTGGTGGAATGACCATGCACTCAATGATATGCATAAAAAGAGTTATTGGATTATAATATTTCTTACGTGTTGGAGGAGGAAGAGTAATCAAGTGGGATTTAAGAAGATCAAAAATATATGCTCTTGCTTGGAAAAAGGTGGAGGAGACAAGTTTTTCTCTTGTGAAGAAAAGCTTGCTCACTTACCACATGATGTCATAAATATAGTAGATGAGGATGAAGTACAAGATGAAGAAAATTTCTATGTTGGAATTATGATAGAAAATGGTCTAGTATTCATAAGTGTAATAATATTGAGAAAATACTTTAATGATTATTAAGAATGAGGTTGAATAAGAGGGAGAAGTATCTACAAAGAATCAAATGTAAAAATTGAGCATGAGAATCACAAGGAAGAAGAAAGAACTACTATGTCTATACATGAATTGAAAGAAAAAAGTACACAATAAATACTCAAAGTAATTAGTTATATAAAAAATTGAAACATGACAATGTTGGATGATGCAAGTAATATACCCAACTTTATTGATAGAAGATTTCCCAATGAGATAATTCATTTTTAGTATCTAGTATTGAATTTATAAATCATGATAGCTAATGGGAAACAACTCAATTATACTTGTAAATTCCATCATATAAAAATCTTAATAGGCAATTATAAACTAGATTATGCAAATACAATCACCACCAAGTGACATTATCGATTTCAATGGAATTGATAAATTACTTAAGAAATATTTTTATAGCATAGGGGCACAAATAAATTTTATCAAAGCACAAGATGTAAAAAATTAAGATTAATCAAATATTCAAGAGATCATTTAACACCATCAACATGTATTTCAAGAGCTCAATGGTCTATCCCTAGTCAAAGATAATGATCATGCAATTGTTCATCAATACTAGGAAGTATTGTTCATCCCAAAAAGGTATATTTATCCCTTATAATTCTACATAAAAAGAATTATAAGTCATTGGGAATGCTCCAACATGTAAGGAAGCTAAGGTAGTGGAACAAATTCCTACACTAATCTTGAGAGGAGAAAAAAGAAAAACTTTACAGATCTTTAACAGTTATAGAAAATTAAACATAAATAAACATAAATATCATTCATACCACAACACAGTGATTTATGTGGGGAAAACCCTTTCAGGAGAAAAACCCCACACTCCAAAAGTCACCCAATATATTATTCAGTAAATAAAAAAGATTACAATATACTTGCATAACAAGCTTCTCATAGAAGTATCACCACCAGAGATCAAGAGGTAACATGATCACTATCACAATCTTAGAATGCATCACCATCTACCACATCCATAATACAATGCCCTCATAAAATATGGTTACATTCTAGGAAAAAATAGGACAACAAAATATCCACCATTAAATCTAAAACCTAATAATGAATAGTCCATATTTACAATATATCATTATTTCATGTATGTCAGCCATTTTAGGAGTTTCCTAAAAAATTTAAGACACTCATTTTTCCCTTTTCTACCATTGTATACACCTATCGGTGTAACTAGGATATATATATACATCCTATAAAAAATAAAACCATATATAATTGCAAGTTGAGAAACATTTTCACAACAAATCTCCCACTTGTTGAACACCTTACAAGAGCAATGTGAGGGTGTAAAAATTTTTAAACAACCTAAATAACTAAGAGGGGGATGAATAAGTAATTATTAAATAATTTTCTTGACTTTAATTAATCTGGAGGTATCTTAAATCAATCAGATAATAATCTAACATATATGAACATGAAAGCATATAACAACACCATACACAATGAGCACTAGAAGTTATGTGGAAATACAAGAAGGGAAAAACCATGGAGAATGCTAATTCTCACTTATATTAAAACATCGGTTGAGGTGACACCGGTTAATGTGATTTCTACAAAGGCTCACTACTAAAATGCTCACTATAGATAAGGATCACTGCTAGTGGGATCATTTCCCAATTAATACAAAAAAAAATAGTATCACTGAAAAAAATGAACTGATGAAGCTACATCTACATATGCATGAGGTCAGTTCTAGTTTAGAGCATAATGCTTGTCTACAACAGATCTGGTCAAGAATCTTCTACCCACTTTTCTTGCTCAATCTCTACACTACTAATTACTTCTTCCTAACACTTTTCTTCTACTTCCTTTTCTGTTTCTTATCGCATAATCCTTCCCATCCTTTTTCATACACACCACACTTCTTATCTCAAACCAAATAGATGTCATATATATATATGTACCTGTAGAAAAAAGTAATTCGACCTAGAAAAACATGTTAGCTTGAGGAACAACATTGAAATATTCAATAAGGTTTGGCATGTTAGCACTAGACCCAAAGGATAAGTCGCACAGAAAGATATTCTTATCATGTTACCAAGGGACCAATAAATAGGTCAGACATAAGATGGCATGATTACCAAAAGATGGAAAATTTTGAATTACATGAAATATATTCTGGAGCTGATGGGAATGCCACAACCAAGACCAAATCTTGATTTCCATCAATTTCAGTATCAATTGGAGAAATGTAGTTAGACATACCAAAACTTGTAACATTCTACATGAATGTATGGATAGCAAGGATACCCAGAATAAGCTTTGAGCATAGTAGCCAACATCAAAAGACTAGTCTTCATTATTCTACATTAACTAACTTTCACGAATGTCCCAAAAAGGAGTACTACCATATCCAAATCAAGGATAATATCCATACTACAAAATATCATAGGATAGATCATTTCTATATATCATCTAGAGCACAACCTTCTGGATCCCAATTTTTGACATCAATGCCAACAATGCTAGATCTTCTCAACAATCTCCCCCTTTCGCATTGATGGTAAAACAAAAAAAACTCAAAAGGACAAAAAACTATAAAATAAAACCTCCAAGCGCTCCCCCTTTGTCAAGCAATTAAATTCTACTTTTTTTTTGTTTCTCTCTTCAATTTCTCCCCCTTTTTGCCATGAAAGGAAAAGGACCAAATAAGAGCATTCAAGAACTCAAGTAAAAATAAGAATTTTCATGTGAAAATTTTTGTTGTACCTTTCTCTCACAGTTGTAAGAATCCTCTTCCAAGCTTGAGCAATAGAAACCATTCTAGCACACATACTATCCAATAGAACCAACAAATCAAATGATGATGACTAGTCCAAAGATAGGCACTGAAGTTCACAATCCTCTACATCAGAAAGTATCCCAGAGAGATGATCCAATTGGACATCAACAATTTCTTTGACCAACCAAAAAGTTTTAACAAAATATTCCCTTTGTCTCTGAGTAGAAAATAGCTCAGCTTGCAAATCACCAACTCTTATTCTTTTTTCTCCATCTTTATCTTTAAAGAATTAAAAACACTTCCTAATATCATTCAATTTAGATTCAATAGCTTCAATTCTACTTCTAAAATTGTCAACAGTAGTAGGCCATTGGAGATAGTACCTATAGATGTTAGACATCTCCTTAATGCATTCTCTTGTCTCACTAATGTGTTTGGATAACTTTTGTTTGGATTTGACACATCTTCTCTAAATCATAGCTCTTGGATATTATGACCTTTAGATCCTTCCTAGAACAACCTTTCTTCAACAACTTCAACCAGATTATTTGGTAACAAGTCAGAAACAACTGAAACAGTAATACCCTTTTTGAGCATATAATCAACTAAGGCATCTTCAATTCTAGGCCTATTTTCTGGAGAGTAGGCATACCACATTTCACTAATCTTTTTCATATCACCCTCATCCAACATTGATTGAACTTCATCTAGATTGAAAGAGCCAAATCCAGGCAGAGACTCTTCTTCCTTCTCCTTCTCCTATGAGATAGTGATGACATCCTTTGTGTTAATTTTCCTCCTTTTAGGTTCTGGAGGGGAACCACCAATGACAACCTCTAACTCCTCAAAATGATTGATAGGCATAGCACTAGACATACTGGAGCACAGATCCATATGCAAGGATGAGAAGTAAACTTTGCATGCATCTGCTTTATCTTCCATACATTCCAAATATCTATAAAATTTATTTTTGATAGGGATGTCAGAATTCCACTTAATATTCTTTTTTGATGGTAACGAATTCAGAAAGATCTCCCCACACTTGTTTCCTTTTCCTTCCAAACCATGGCCATCTTCTTCTTCAATTCCTCTGATTTTGCAATCTTATTTTTTTGTTTTTAGGTTTTTTCGGAGCAACATATCTACATGAGTTAGCATAGTGTCTAGGTTGACTACACTTATAACATCTTTATCCCGACTTAACTGAGTGAACCCAAGATCTACACTAATTAGCTTTGTGACCATAACCATGACATACATGATAATTACCATGAAAGAGATTATTCATTCCATGCCTTCTAGCCGGATTAGATAGTTGGATTTTGTAATGACTTGCTTTGTGACCAAACATGTGATAGTTAAAGCATTGAGTACTCGGTTCCTTCTTGCTTCTACACATTATAGCCTTAATTCCAAATTTTTTGCATAGAAAAAAAAACCATTAAATGATAAGTACCTTTGAGCATTTGGTTGCTCGACTAGAGGTCTTTTTGTAGGTGTTCTAGAGTTCCAAACCTTGCTTGCTACAACTCATCTTGATTCAACTTCAACTACTTTGTCTTTACCCTTAGTATTATGATTTGAACTTTCACTTGAGAAGCCGAGTCCTCCCTTATCCTTGTGACATTTCTGTAGGGACAAGAGTTGATCCAAAATTATGCTACTTTCGGGTGAAGCCACAATAGTGGTTTACAATTGAAGTGAGGAAGAAAAAATCACAGAAAATGAATGCATGAAAAAAAAACTAATTTTAGGGGTTCGTACGAACATACTGGTTCGACCGAACCCATTAGGGGTTCGCTAGAACTTGGGTTCAGGCGAACCCTTTTAATGCTTTCCCACCAAAAATGCCAACAAAGACCCTTATAAAAGGGGGGTTCGAATGAACCAGGGTTCGAAAGAACCCTGGTTCGAGCAAACCCCTAGGGGTTCACTTGAACCCCCCTTATTCCTCATCCCTCCTCCGAGACACAAAAAAACCCTGAATTTTGGCACTTCAAAGCTCAGGTTGATGATGAAAATGGAGGAATTTTCACAAACTCAACTGGAATCAGGTAGTCCTCGGAACAAGTTATCCAACGAATATAATCATAATATGTTTTAGTTTTATTATGTATTTGTTTTTTTAGTTTTATTAAACATAGGTTTTTCATCAAAAATGAAGGTCTATGTTCTGCACGTGGAAAAATAGAAAATTATCAAAAACAAAATTTGAAAAATATGAGTGCACCAGATATTGAAGTCCTTGATCCAACAATTTTTTTTTGAATTTCGGTATATACAAAAAAGTTATGTGTTATACGGTCGCGCTATGTCTGAATTGTAATTAGTTTGACTTCAAAACTTGATTAAAAAAAAAAAATTCAATAAAAAACTATCTAACCAAGTGGAAACACTAGATATCAGAGTTACAAATCTAAATTCGAAAGAATTATAATTTTATCCTACATGGAAAAAAAGTTATACGTTATACGGTCTGTGTCACTTTTTAAAAATGTTGTTTTTTGAAAAAAAATAGTTTTCATGGGAGATGGAAAAAAAAGTGTAAACTGATTCTAAAAAGTTTGAATTTTTTTTTTTTAGAATCTACAGACAAAATGTGACGAGACTCTAGTTTACATTATCTTCAAATTCTTCATGGTTTAGCCGCTATAGCTGCCCGAATGTGAAGATTTAGTTAAAAATAATAATTTCAGTGTCCAGTTTGGCCAAAAATTGTAAACAACTATTGTGGGATCACCATTTCACATATTCTTGCTTCTGATTTCAACTTTCTTAACTCTTGATTTAACTTCTCATTTTCTTCTAATTTCTATTTGATGGTATCTTTGAGATTTTCTTCAATCTTCTTCCATTCTTCCATTTTTTGTTTGATGGTATCTTTGATATTTTCTTCAGTTTTCTTGCATTCATCCAACTATAGCTTTACATTCACAGCACTTTCCTTTGAATCCTTACATTCCTCATAGACCTCTCTATGTCTTGCTTTGAATTTCTGGATTCACACCCTTATCTTTAAGATACAAGCATTTTTCGTCTCTGTTGTTTTCTTTCAATTCTTCATTTTTAGATTCCATGCTTTCCATGCCATCTAACATTGTCTCCAGATCTTCATCAAAGTAATAATATCTTTCCATTTGTTCAAATTTCCAAGATCTCCCTGAAGCGGTTAAGCTCTATCTGTAAGGGACCAAGCTTTGATACCAATTATTGAACAACTCAGATAACTAAGAGTGGGGTGAAGTAGTTATTATAAAATAATTTTCTTGACTTTAATTAATTAGGAGGTATCTTAAATCAATTAGATAATAATCTAACAAATATGAACATGAAAGCACATAACAACACCATGCACAATGAACACTAGAATTTATGTGGAAACCCAAGAAGGGAAAATCCATAGAGAATGTTAATTCTTAATTATAAAACACCGGTTAAGGTGATACCGATTAAGGTGATTTTTACAAAGGCTCACTTCCAAAATGCTCATTGCAGATAAGAGTCACTGTCGATGGGCTCATTGCCCAATTAATACAAAAGATAAGGTCTCACTGACAAAAATGAACTAATGAAGTTGCATCTACATATGCATGAAGTCAGTTATGGTTTAGAGCACAATGTCTATCTGCAATAGATCCGGTCAAGAATCTTCTGCCCACTTTTCTTGCTCAATATCTGCACTATTGATTACTTCTTCCTGACAGTTT
Source organism: Sequoia sempervirens (assembly GCA_007258455.2). NCBI lineage: Eukaryota > Viridiplantae > Streptophyta > Pinopsida > Cupressales > Cupressaceae > Sequoia > Sequoia sempervirens. The sequence goes on along the minus strand of VDFB02047230.1, from coordinate 240,348,693 downwards.
CCTTCTACATCCTTCTTTATTTCTTATTGCATAATCCTTCACATCCTTGTTTGTACACACCACACTTCTTACCTCAAACCAAAGATATATATATATATATATACTTGTAGAACAAAGCAAGTTAGCCTAGCAAAACATGTCGGCTTGAAGAACACCATTGAAATATTCAATAAGGCTTGGCATGCTAGCACCAAACCAAAAGGATAGGTTGCACATAATAATTCTCTTATAGTTATTTATTCATTGTTTGAATTATTTAACCTTTAACCTTTTTTGATCCATTTATTTGTGTTGTATCATATTATTATATTATTCATTCTTCTATTATGTCTTCATCATCTTTTGCCTATTTTTAGTTTTACTTCAGTTTTCCAATCTCCTTCCTCCCTACCCTCTCCCACCACTTAATTCTTCTTAGGGTCATTTCTACAATCATATTCTTCATTATCCTCTTTCTATAATCATATATATCATTCATGGACTTTGAAAAAATCATACCATCTATAATCATTGATTCGTTAATATTTAACAATAATTGATTTGAATGAAGAGATATAGTTGCACTTGTGTCTACTATGAATCAAAAATGATAATTTAATTTTATATATATCTAACTTTTAATGATTTTTAGTATATATTATATTTATTTTATATATAATAATTTGTAATATAACATTTATTAAATATGTTATTTATTTAAAAGTTAGTGATACAAATTAGGTTTATAGTTAATGATAGTGTTACAATCATAGTTAGGGTTAGAGATAGGTCTAGGATTAAGATAATGGTTTAAAATTTATTGTTAGCGTAGAGTTAGGAATAAGATTAGGGATAGAATTAGAGTTAGGGTTAGGATTAGGTCATTAATATAACTAATTAACAATACTGAAATACTATAATTAACAAAACTTACATTTATTTTTATTCACATTAATAAAACTTAAATTTAATTTTTATCAAATCTAAAAAAATAATAATTGCAATACTATTAAGACAAGTATTAGCCACTACGTAACACTTGTTAAAGATTACATTTACTTCTTTACGCATAAATAAAAATATATATAAAACTAAACCTTTAAATATGGAGAAAATCAGTACACAGCCTTATCATATAATTCTCCATTATCAACAAAGATATTAGCATAGTCTACATTTGTTATGACAACTATTAATACATTTTTAATGGGAGAATGTTTTAGGTGAAAATATAATAAATAATTTTTTTTAGGATAGTTTTGACAAAACAAAAGGAGCCGTGGCAAACACGTAGGGGACGGACAAAGCCAGTGTTGACTGTTCCACGAATAGTTATCGATGCAATATACCCCGTCTAGTAAAGCTGCTAAAAACTAGTAAATTATTTCCCCCATTAAATAACGTGAGTATTTGGAAGCTCTCGGCTGGACTGTTAGAATGCATTTGTAGGTATTTGAAGACACACAGACGATAAGTAGAGAGTTAAATACCAATCTCTCTGTGCCCGCCTGTATACAGTAGTATTTTACAGATTTAATTAAAAAAAAATGGAATATATATTGTTAGGTTGGGAGCTCATCTCCTAGGATTCCTTTGACTTTGATTTTGCAGAGCTTCTTAAATACCCGAACGCACAATGTATGCTAATCACTGCACTCCATTCCATTCCATTGCGTTTTGAGATTTGATAAAATGGCTTCTAACTTGCTTCTCGTTTTGGTTGTTGTGGTGATACTTGCTTTCTTTTCTCAAAGTGAAGGCGCCACTCCACAAAATGGCGTTCAATCCGCCTGCGAGTTGGCTCCTGATCGTAAATCATGCGAGTCAAGCCTTTCTGAAAATCCGGGCTCTTTACGAACAGGCCCGAAAGATATGACTCATATTGCCCTTACCATGAGCATATCTAAAGCCCAAACGGTTGGAGCCTTCATTTCCAGTGACTCGGCCAGGTCGTCCATGAACGCTCAGCAGAGTCAAGCCCTCGATGACTGCAGCCAACTGTACGATCTTACGGTCGATTACCTGATGGAGGGTCTGTCAATCTTGACACAATCTTCGTTACAATGGAAAGATGCAGTGGATATTCAAAACTATCTGAGTGCAGCCCTGACGAACCAGATCACCTGCCTCGACGGCCTCAACGAAGGAAACGTCGACCTGCGCTCGCTGTCTTTCACAGATCATGTGGCAAACGCGTCGCGGTCAGTGAGTAATTCCCTGGCTATCGTAGAGAAGCTTTTTATCAGAGCCATGAAGTCTCCACAAACTTCAGTCCACAGCCGACGTCTGTTATCTGACGCTCTTCAAGTTGATTACGAACCTGTCCACGGCGGCTTTCCATCGTGGTTGTCTGGAGAGGAGAGAAGATTGCTTCTTCAGACCGCAGCGGGTGTCAATTTGACGGGAAACGCGGTGACGGTGGCGAAGAACGGCAGCGGCAATTATACCACAATTACTGATGCCATTAATGCCGTTGCAAACAAAAGCGCAAGCAGATCAGTGATTTATATAACCGCAGGAGTATACGAGGAATACGTAAGCGTGGCGAGTAACAAATATAATATAATGCTCATCGGTGATGGAAAAGACGTGACTGTGATCACTGGCAACAGAAGCGTTGTAGATGGCTCCACTACTTTCAATTCTGCCACTCTTGGTGTGTTATAAAATCTCTCTCTCTCTATCCTTTTCTTCTGTTTGTCTCTCTGTCCTTTTTTCTTCTGTTTCTCCTAAGAAAAGCCATTTTAATATAGTACGATGCATTGAAATATATGCAGCCACAACTGGGAAAGGTTTTATTGCAAGAGACCTCACGATTCAGAACACAGCCGGTGCAATAAAACAGCAGGCCGTTGCTCTACGGGTGGGAGCAGATCTATCTGCATTTTATAGGTGCAGCTTCAAGGGTTACCAAGACACTCTGTATGTTCACTCACTCCGTCAATTCTACAGAGAATGTGATATTTATGGTACTGTAGATTACATCTTCGGCAACTCCGCAGTAGTATTTCAGAACTGCACTCTTTTGGCACGAACACCTTTGAACGGGCAGGAGAATATATACACAGCTCAAGGTAGAACAGATCCAAATCAAAACACGGGAATATCCATTCACGGCTGTAATGTTACAGCGGCCCCTGATCTGGTTCCTGTTATCAGCTCCGTCCCCACATACCTGGGGAGGCCATGGAAAGAGTACTCTCGCACTGTTTACATGCAATCTTATTTAGATAGTCTGATCCGGCCAGCTGGGTGGTTAGAATGGAATGGTACCTTTGCCTTGAGCACTCTGTATTATGGTGAATACCAAAATCAAGGTCCGGGGTCAAATACTTCACAACGAGTTACATGGCCTGGTTATCATGTGATGAACACAAGTGATGCTCAGAACTTCACCGTAACTCAGTTCATCTCTGGTAATACATGGTTACCAGCAACTTCTATACCCTATAATGGAGGCTTGTTTTAAAATGTAAGAAAATCCACTCGACTCCTCTTGCATTATTGCATCATCAAATTTATTTGTTCTCCCTTCAACCACCAAATAACGGAAATAAAGCCTCTATGAAGAGAAAATGGTGAATTCATTAAATGCCTATTCCTTTGGCGCTTTCAACTGCTTACAAATTTAAAGCATTCAAAGAGGGAATTTTGCAAAGTGCTTAGTTGAGAGTGGATAAAATAGAATTCAAGATATTTATAAATAATCCTAAATTGAAATAAAATTTCAGTGTTATATAATTAAAAGATGGAGAAACGATTACAAGATTATATTATAACTATTCTATGACTATTCACCAATAGAATCAACGGAATTAGGTGTTTTGTTAATGTGGAAAAATAAAAATAACTTTAAACAAAGTTAAATAATATTATTGGCTGAATGCAAAGAGACAATTATGAAATAAAGTATATTATTGAAGAGCTTCCTTACATTTAAGACAAATAATTGTTCTCTCAGAGGAAATAATAACTAGCAATCACATCTTGGTGTGCAATGGGTATGTCGAAAAGGTGTGCAAGGTTAATTCGGAAAATTTTTGCTCTATTTTCTGCATACATTTATCTAGTATATGAAGTCAATTGCTAGACCATTTAGCAAATGATGTTTATGCAGTTAAGGTCTCAATGGAGAAGTGATAGCTTCAAATCAGCTATAGATCCTTAAGAGGTGTAGTGGGTGAGTTAATTGATAGGTAATATGGATGCATTGCAAATTACAATTGACATAAAAAAATATTATTTAAAAAAAGTTAAATTGCATATGCTCTTGATAAATGCCAAATAATTTATTGCAATGAACACACTAGAACAATTCTCTATTTAATGGAAGTTAAATTACATTTATTTCTTGAGAATAAGTTAAAGCTCAAAGCTTCATTAATAGATATAATAGTGCTTGTTAACAATTGGTAGGTTATCGTTAATTGAAAATCTAGTAAACTTGTGGGATTTGAGTTCCTACATAAACAACCAACTTGTGCTTTAACTAAAATAATCCAAACCACTAGATATCATATGCCAATGTTGGGAATGACTCCATCTGGCTATCTCTAGTCCTAGGAAGGAATCCATTTGGCCACTCCCAAATCAAATAATAGAACACAAATCAATAAAAAATATTTTTCCAAAATCATTTCAACTAAGAAAAATAGGTAGGAAATAAAAGGTCATTGTAGTCCCTTTTGTAATCAAGGAAAAAGTTTTGGTTTCTACAATATATTGTTTTCTTCCCCAAATTTTTTTTCCCATATTTAATATCTTTGTCTTCTCTATTTGATTTTTGAAAAAAATATAAAACTGTTCAATAGAAAACCATTGCTATTGTAGCTAAGAAATCATTTACATCATATAGAAGGGATGAAATACCCATTTTATGTAAATCTAGGCTAATTACATTTATATGGCCAAAATATGCATGAACTAAGATAGACTAGCATTAATTATCAAAAGAATTGGGAATTAGAAAATTTAAATTAAATAATTATTTAGGTTTTAAATGAGGAAGGATTAGTTGAGGATAGATGATTTGTAAAAAAGTTACAATTTTTTTCAAACTAGAAAACGTGTGTACATTCATGCATGTGTGTTATCAATAAACATTGTATAGTTATGTATAGGACAAATAAAAAAAATTGATTTGAAACTTGAGGAAAGGTAACACAAAATTTAAGCATTTGTGAAATTTTAAAAGGGAAGATCCATCTCTATTCATGGGAAAGATGACCATTCGATGGTAGAAAATGTTTAAAAGTTACTATGAAGCATTTTTTCCTTGATCATCTTTGATTTTCAGCTTGTATATGTTTTTTGATTTGGATGTGTTTGCGCTTCGGTAAAGTTGTCAGAAAGGTGCACAATGCACCACGTAGTGGCTGCACGACTCTTGTTTTTCACCTTCCTTTTGGGAGAGATTTTGGACACGTGTCAAATCATTGGGGATTTTCACAAGGAGCTATATTCATGAGTTTGAGAGTTTCCACTTGTTTGATACATCATCTCTTCACTGTGAGCAGTTTGTGCTTTTGTAAAGTGATCTTTTTTTTTGGGATTTTGTTAGATGTTGTCCTTTTTGGTTTTTGGGATGGAAGCTTTGAGTTAGTGCTGTTGGGTTACATGGCTAGTCAACTAATTTTTGCCAAGCTATTTACTAAGATTTGATCATTTTTAGATAACTATCTTTGCTAAATATCTAAAAAATTATTTGAGAATTGATGAGCAAAGATTGTTGTGACCTAACTAAAGATCTATGATCAAATTGTGTGCTATCCAATGCCAACACCTGGCAATAATTACTTCTGTGTTGTGGCAGCGTTTTCTTCTTTCTAAAGCTATAAATTAGAGGCAATGAAAGAAATGAAGGGTTCGTTTCAAGTTTCAATTTCCTTTGTTGAGGAAAAGTTTCTTTATTTTTCTTAGGTTTTAAGAACTATTTTTAGAAGTAGAGTTGCAAAACTACTTTTCTCTAGCATGTTATATCGTTTATGCTCAAACTATTATCAGATTGGCATTCGACCTTTGTTTTAAATTTCATTTAATATTTAAGCATGAATTATTGGGAAGAAATCTTTGAGACTGTGCATGTATGGACTTTATCAAGTTTTCCTTCTTTATGCTTTTGTTTTGAATAAAACATTGTGTCAAGCAAGCTAAATTCAAATGGTCTAAGTTTTTGATTTCCATGTTGTAGGCTTATATGGTAGAATAATAACTTATGAAAACTGGATTATCTCAATAGATTTCCCTATTTTTCTAAAGGGTTGTTGTTTTGTCATATGGTGTTGTATTAGGAGAGAGAGTTTATGCAATTTTTGAACATTTTTCTATTAACCTTGAAAATCTTTATGTTTGATTGGACCTTAATGAACACTATCTATGGGAAGATTTGAAATTTTGCATCGTGCTTGTTGTTAGCCTTTGTTGTTCATTTTTTTCCCAACAATGAAGGGATGTGGCATTATGTGTCTCATTATATCACTCATAGGAAATATTGGGTTTAAAATGCTATAAAAGATTTGACTTATTTCCATTTTGATGTTTTATGTTTACATTTCCTTCTACCCTTTTCTTCAAAAGCCAAAGAAGAGTCGACTTTCTATAAAAAACTCAGAGGTATTGAATGAGGCACATATCGGTCGCCCACTCATTGAATTTCCCATAAGATTGTCAGAGAGGTGCAAGCTTTGATGATCAACAGTTATTTTTTTAGCATGCTTGGTGGGACACGAAGTTCTTCAAACACCTAATTAGAAGTCAAAAAGTTTTTTTAAATCAGGCTAAGGAAAGAAACTAGAAGTTTCATTCCAAAAATCCAAACAAGAGCATCTTCAAGAGGTCATTTCAAGGACTTCTAGTTACCTGCCTCGGTATCTAGGAGAAGAAAATTTACTGGTTCTGTATCACCTGTAAAGAGCAATAGATTGAGAAGTAAGAGCCCAATATCTAGAGCCTTATCTACTCCACCTAGAGGCTCAACCTTCCAAATCAGAATACTTGTATACCAGTTTCATAAGAATATTTTTGCTATGGCTCACGTAGCTACTCCCACTCCTAGAAATTTTGTGACCTAGGATAATGGTAGTCTATTGCAATGACCTATGCCCCTAGATGTATGGCTTGCCATACCTGCTAACACCCTTAAGGCTATCCCAAAATTCTTTGAAGAAGATTTCAAAACCCCCTTTGAACACCTTCAAGATATATGGTGGAGGTATGTAGGATACATAACATAGCAGATGAAAACATCACCTTGAGGCTGATAGCTTCCTCTTTCAAAGGAAAGGCCCAAGATTGGTATCGATCTTTGGCCTCAGGTTTGATCATCTCCTAGGATCAGCTTGGAGAAAGGTTGCTTCAACACTTCTAAGAGATAGGAGATGATTCTTCATTGCTACATCAACTAATCACCATTAAGAGAGCCCTGCAAGAGGCCATGAGCGATTTCAACACCAGGTTCCATAAGACCCGGTAAAGGATCCATATAACTACTCGGCCCCTAGCCTTGATGGTGTTTATGTTCTATCTGAAGGATCTCAATTCAGAAATCACAGTAATGATAACATCCATGGGAGGGGATATCTTTCTTGATGCATACGAGTTGGCTATGCAAAGAATAGTCTGATTGATGTCGGGAAGCTTCCACCATGACCTTCAATGCTTATATTTGTAGGAATCTCTGGTGGTCATTTGGAAGAAGTTATTCCAAGCACTTCTGCTACACATTTGATGTTGGCTATGTCACAACCTATGTATGTGTACCCTGCCACCCAAACAAGCATGTTAGGCTCTTCCTCTATTGTAATGAACATTAGTGACATGAAGAGTTTCATGCGTACTTTTTCTAACAAGTTGGTTATTATCAAACGACAACAAGCAACACCTTCGAAGTAGACCACAAAATCCTATGGTAGAGGAAAGTCTTCTTACTAGAAAAATACATACCAAGGATCCTCCAGAGGAGGAGGTCATTAGATGACGTCTATAAACTAGATAGTTCCAGACACCATGCCCCTACAGATGGTCAAAGACAACCTGAGCAAAGAGTTAATTCTAGGAAAAAACAATTTGGTGGAAGAAAAGAATGTATGATGCTTCTTGTGCAACAATAGTCATATGTCCCACAATTTTCCAAGGGGGAATATGCAATAGAAGATAGTGGAAAAAAGAAGCAAGGGTGTGCTCCTAAATGTGAATGAAGATGAATCCTCCAAAATGGAAAATTCCCATTTTAGAGCATAAATGCAAGGAATTTCCTTGGAGTAGGAACTGGATATTGTGCGCTCAACCAAGTGATATTTTCATGGATGGAAGACAAAGATGTGGTGTTCATGAATGAAGCTTCGGTGACTAGTACTCCACAAGTATAGTCAAATTACAACACAAGATCCTAAAGAAGGCTCATGTGAGAATATGTGCAACAAGATTTACCACATCCATAGCCATGACAACCATCACCACAGGAGAAGCAAGTTGTGTCGCCCACTATCTAACCTACTCCTCAATTGTGCACTCCACCATTCCTAAAAAACTAGATGAAAAAAATACTGAGCCCATTCACTACAAAACATTTTCTTCTGAAAGCTAGAGAAACACCACCATTCAATCCCAAGACCCAACTAGTCAGAACACTTAATGTGGTGGAGCAATTGAAGAAGGCACCTTCCAATGCATCTCTATGGGATGTCATATCTATCCTAGAACAAAAAACATTAATTTGGGAAGCATTAAAGAAAGAAGAACAAATATTGCAAACAAACGTGACTTTGTCATATGGCCAAAGTGGAGACAAAGGATCTGTGTCAAACCCTCAAGCTTTGAAAGTAGTAGCTTATGCAAATGATGTGGGGAATGCTAAATAAAAGGAGATAAGCAAGCAAAATCCCACACCTTTCGTTTTAACACTTATTGTGGGAGATAAGATTTTTCATAATAACATGATTGATTCAAGGGATAGCACAACGGTCATGCCAAAACAAGTGGTCGATGCCCTTAAACTTAAGTATGAGCCCCTTGAAAAAGGAATCATGTAGTTAGATGGGAAGAAGGCCTTGACCGTTGGTCAGATAAAAGATCTATTTCTAACCCTCTTCTCATATCCAAGTCAAATTGTCACACAAGAAATAGTAGTGATAAACATTCCCCTGGTCTTCAGAATGTGTCTTTCATGATATTTCACTACAAAAATTGGTAGATACTTGGTGCTCGACTAGTCAATCCTAATATATAGAACCAAAAATAGGGCAACGATAAATATTCTATTCAAATCTTTACATATCGAACACATAACGAATAATGCAGTCCTATGTTTTGAAAAGGCACATACGTCCATCTCTTAGCAGGAGAGATATTATGTAGAAATGTTGGAGGATGAAAAAGACACAAGTGATCAGACTCCTGAAGAAGAGGTGCTACTTAACCAATTCATTGATTCTGACCCATTTGGAAACTTTCATGCAATAGGGTTAGGCACCTATGTGATTTTCGACAATGATCAAGTCCTTCCAAAATTGATAAAAGATCGGGAGAGATATGACAATCCAAGTGATAATCGTCTATGGACCTTATATTTTTATGGTGCCAAATACAAAGCTAGTTCTAGAGGAGGGGTGACTAGTATCTCCAACAGGATTGGACACCCTCAAAGCTTACCATTTTTAGTTCTCATGCTTGAATAATGATGCAAAATATGAGGCCTTGGTCCATGGTCTGACCTTTGTAGAATGCATGGGTGTAAAGAGAATAAAAGCTTTCAAAGATTTAGACTTAGTAGTGAGCCACATTCATGGGAAAGCAACCATGAAGAAAACAAGAATGAAGTTGTATAGACATCAGATTTAGGACGTAATTGAGATTTTTGAAGCCTTAAATATACAACTTATCTCCTAATCTCAAAATGATGTCATTGATCAGATGACCTCTATTGGTTTGCAATTTGAACTAGTTTCTAATTCAGCCAAGCAAAATGCGGTACAAGTCATTGTCTGGTCCGCAATCCCTGACAATGATCAAAACTAGCAAGTTTTTGATGATGACATTTAGATTGTTTCCTTTATATAGAAATTAGGAGAAGTTTTAGACTATTCACAAGTAGGAGCAAAATTTTTCTAAGAATAGGTTATCCAGTTAAAAGGTAACAAGCTTCCTCAGGCATTTATTTCCTTTGAAAATGTCTTTGATTGTGAAGATGTAAGGAATGGAAAGAAAAGCCTCATTGCAAACACCAGGGACTATAAAGATCTTGATGTCAGAAGCAATAGAAATTTAAAGGTCAGAAGGGAAGTTCCCCACAAGGACAAGAAGCTGAAGGATCTATTTTTTAAATATGATGGATTTATTTCCTAGACCTATGATGATCTTAGAGGGTATAACCTGGGTATAATTCAACATACCATTGACTTGGAAGAAGGATCTAAGCCAATCTGACAATAAAAAGGCCAGTCAATCTGAGGGTTGAAGCATCAAGATGGCTCAAGAGCTCACCAAATTGGTTGAGTCAAGGATCTTATATTTGATTAAGCATTCCACCTAGGTGTCAGATGTGGTACTAGTATGAAAGAAGAATGAAAATATTATGCTTTGAGTCATTTTTTAAGATTTGAACAAAGCCTCGCTAAAATACTATTACCCCTTGCCATTGATGGAGCAGATCCTACAGACTATCACTAGATCAGAGATGTTTCATTACTAGATGGTTTCTGATGTTATAACCAAATATATGTAAATGAAGCTAACCAATATGAGACAATGTTTACCACCAAGTGGGGAATGTTTGCATACTCAAAAATTCCATTCGGACTTTCAAATGTTGGTGCCACTTTTCAATGAGAAATGGATATTGCTTTTAAGGGATTAATCAACCTAATTATCTTAATATATCTAGATCATCTAACAGTATTTTCAAAGTAAAAAAATGACCACTTCGATCTTCTAGAGAAGGTTTTCTAGAAATGTCAAGAGTTCAAGATTTCTTTGAATCCTAAAAAATGTGTTTTTTGAGTGCCTCAAGGTAAGCTACTTGGTTTTGTAGTGTCGAAGGAGGGAATAGATATAGAACCCAAAAGGGTTAGATCTATAATGGAATTACCCTTGCTAGTAAATTAGAAGGGACTGCAATCTTTTTTGGGGAAGATCAACTTTGTCAACAGGTTCATATAAGATTTCATGGGCATTCTGAGACCAATCATGCTGATGCTTAAGAAGAACTTGATTTTCAAACGGACCCTCGAGGGAAAGGCATATTTTGAGCAGATAAAGATGGCCATCTCTTGTGCTCAAATATTGGCTAACCTAAACTTTTAAAAATAGTTTCTACTCTATGTGTATAGTTGGCAACATAGCATAGTTTCAATGCTCACTCAGAAGTGTGAGGGAGATAATGGAGAGCATCCTATTTCATTTCACTCAAGGATCCTTAAAGGTTATGAGGCCAAGTATAATTTTGTAGAAAAGTAGGATTTTTCCATTGCTAAAAGGTTAAAGAAGTTCCAACACTTGGTGTTGGCCAATAAGATCACTATCCTCATTGCACATCCTAGTGTGGGGGCATATCATAGAAGGTGAGATAATAGAAAAGAGAGAAAATTGGATCACCAAGATCCTAGAGTATGATGTGGACATTAGACCAACCAAGCTAGTTTGGGGAAGAGGTCTATGCGAATACATTGCATAGGAATGAAGTTCCATAGCTAAAAATGATATTTATCAAGTCTACTCGAAGCAATTTGAGTCTGAAAAATGTTGGGTGGTGGACTAGACACAGTATATACAAAAGGAGAACCAAGAATAGGAAAAAGATGAAGATTATATCTGAATCTTTGTATCCTGAACATATAGCGAACAAAGTAGTCCTATGTTTTGAAGTGACACATAGCTCCATCTCTTAGTAGGAGAGATATTGTGTAGAAATGTTTGAAGATGAAAAAGACACAAGTGATCAGACCCTCGAAGAAGAGTTGCTACTTAACCAGTTTATTGATTCTAACCCATTTGGCAACTATCATCCAACAGGGCTAGGCACCTATGTGATTTTCAATGATGATCAAGTCCTTCTAAAATTGATAACAAATTGGGAGATATATGAAAATCCAAGTGATAATTGTCTATGGACCTTATATTTTGATGGTGCCAAATGCAAAGCTAGCTCTAGAGTAGGTGTTTGAATAATATCTCCAATAGGATCCAAGACCCTCAATGCTTATCATTTTCAGTTCTCATGCTCGAATAATGACGCGGAATATGAGGCCTTGGTTCATGGCCTAACCCTTGTAGAATGCATGGGCATAAAGAGAATACAATATTTTAGAGATTTAGAGTTAGTAGTGAGCCATGTTCGTGGTCAAGCAGTCACGAAGAACACAAGAATGAAGTCATACAAACATCAAATTTGGGACCAAAATAAAAGTTTTGAAGACTTCAACATACAAATTATCTCCTGATCTCAAAACGATGTTGTTGATTAGATGGCCTCTATCGGTTCACAATTTGAACCAGTTTCTTATTCAGCCAAGCAAAATGTGGTACAAGTCATCATCTAACCCACAATCCCTTACAATGATCAAAACTAGAATTTTTTTGATGATGACATTTAGATTGTTGCCTTTATATAGAAATTAGGAGAAGTTTCAGACTATTCACAAGTAGGAGTAGAATTTCTCGAAGTATAGGTTATGTAGTTAAAAGGAAACAAGCTTCCTCGGGGATTGATTTCCCTTGAAAATCTCTTTGATTGTGAAGATGTAAGAAATGACAAGTAGAGGTTCACTACATACACTAGGGACTATGAAGAGCTTTATGTTGGAAGTGGCAAAATGTTAAAGGTTGGAAGGGAAGTTCCCCACAAGGACAAGAAGAGACTGAAGGATCTATGTTTATATGATGGAGTTATTGCTTGGACCTATCATGATCTTAAAGGGTATGACTTGGGCATAATTCAACATACCATTGACTTGGTAGAAGGATCTAAGTCTGTCCAACAAAAAAAAGGCCAATCAATATGAAGGTTTAAGTATTGATGGCACAAGAGCTCACCAAATTGGTCTAGTCAAAGATCATATATCCGATTAAGCATTCCACATGGGTTTCAAATATGGTACAAGTACAAAAGAGGAATGGCAATATTAGGCTTTGTGTGAATTTTTGAGATTTTAATAAAGCCTCACTAAAAGTTCGTTACCTCTTGCCAATGATGGAGCAACTCTTATAGACTACGGGTAGATCAAAGATGTTTCTTTACTAGATGGTTCCTCATGATATAACCAAATATATGTAAAGGAAGCCAACCAACATAGGACAATGTTTATGACCAAGTGGGGAAAATTTACATACTCAAAAATGTCGTTCAAACTTTCAAATGTTGGTGCCACCTTTCAATGAGTAATGGATATTGCTTTCAAGGGATTAATCAACTTGATTATCTTAATATATCTAGATGAACTAATGGTCTTTTCAAAGTTGAAAGATGACCACATTGATCATCTAGAGAAGGTTTTCTAGAAATGTCAATAGTTTGAGATTTCTTTAAATCCCAAAAAATGTGTTTTTAGAGTACCTCAAGGTAAGCTACTTGGTTTTGTACTATGGGAGGAGGGAATAGCAATAGACCCCAAAAGGGTTAGATCTATAATGGAATTACCCCTACCATTAAATCAAAAGGGATTACAATCTTTTTTGGGGAATATCAACTTTGTCAACAGGTTCATATCAGATTTCATAGGCATTGGGAGACCGATCACACTGATGCATAAGAAGAACTTGATTTTCAAATGGACCCTCAAGGGAAAGGAATCTTTTGAGAAGATAAAGATGGCCACCTCCGCTGCTCCAATATTGGCTAAACCTGACTTTTCCAAAGAATTTCTACTCTATCTACAGTGGGCAACATAGCATAAGTTTGGTGCTCAATCAAAAGTGTGAGAGAGGTAATGGAGAGCGGACTATTGCATTTCACTTGAGGACCCTTAAAGGTTATGAGGCCACACATATTGTTTTAAAAAAGTAGGATTTTTCCATTGTTAAAAGCTTAAAGAAGTTTCGACACTTGGTGTCAGTCAATAAGATCACTATCCTTGTTGCACATCTCAATGTGAGGGAGTATATCATAGAAGGTGAGATAACATAAAAGAGGAAAAATTGGATCACCAAGATCGTAGAGTATGATGTGGAGATTAGACCAACCAAGCTGGTTTTGGGAAGAGGTCTGTGCGAATACATTGCACAAGAGTCAAGTTCTATAGATGAAAATGAGTTTTATCAAGTCTACTCGAATGAGTTCGAGTCCAAAAAATCTTGGACGGAGGACTAGAAAGAGTATATACAAAAGGGGGACTACTTGACTAGCCTTTTGTCTCATAAAAGGTGATACTACTAATTGCAAGGCACTGGGTATGTATTAATTGAAGGTGCATTATTCAATAGATATCATGATGGTGTCCTACTCTGATGTTTAGACAAGCTATAGGTAGAAAGAGTTCTTAACGAATTCCATCATAGGCCAAAGGGTGGACATTTCTCCGCCAAGACTACCACTTTAAAGATAATGTGAGTAGGATATTATTGGCCCTCAATTTTTTTTGAAGCACATCATCTGGTGTAAAACGTTATCAGTGCCAATTCTTTGAAGCCTATGTTTTGAAGCTGTACATACCTCCATCTCTTAGCAAGAGAGATATTGTGTAGAAATGCTAGAAGATAAAGAAGACACAAGTGATCAGACTCCCAAAGAAGAGGTGATACTTAACCAATTCATTAATTCCAACCCATTTGGTAACTTTCATGCAACAGGGCTAGGCACCTATGTGATTTTTGATGATGATCAAGTCCTTCCAAAATTGATAAAAGATTGAGAGCGATATGATGATCCAAGTGATAATCATCTATGGGTCTTATATTTTGATGGTGCCAAATGCAAATCTAGCTCTAGAGTAGGTGTTTGACTAGTATCTCCAATAGGATCAAAGATCCTCAAAGCTTACCATTTTCAATTCTGATGCTCTAATGATGACATGGAATATGAGGCCTTATGCCATGTTTTGACCATTGTAGAATGCATGGGCGTAAAGAGAATACAAGATTTCAGAGATTCAAAGTTAGTAGTGAGCCACATTCATGGGTAAGCAGCCATGAAAAACACAAGAATGAAGTCGTATAGACATCAAATTTGGGACCTGAGTAAAATTTTTGAAGCCTTCAATATACAAGTTATCCCCTGATCTCAAAATGATGTTGTTGATTGGATGGCCTCTATTGGTTCACAATTTGAACCAGTTTCTGATTCAGCCAATCAAAATATGATACAACTCATTGTCTAACCCACAATCCTCGACAATGATTAAAACTAGAAAGTTTTTTTATGATGACATTTATATTGTTTCCTTTATATAGAAATTAGGAGAAGTTTCAGACTATTCACAACTAGGAGTAGAATTTCTCGAAGAATAGGTTATCAAGTTAAAAGGAAATAAACTTCCTCAAGGAATTATTTCCCTCAAAAATCTCTTTGATTGTGAAGATGTAAGAAATGGCAAGTAGAGGTTCACTGCAAACACTAGGGACTATGAAGAGCTTGATGTTAGAAGTGGTAGAAAGTTAAAGGTTAGAAGAGAAGTTCCCCACAAGGACAAGAAGAGACTGAAGGATCTATGTTTCAAATATGATGGAGTTATTGCCTGGACCTATGATGATCTTAGAGTGTATGACCTAGGCATAATTCAACATACTACTGACTTGGATAGAGGATCTAAGCTCATCCAAAAAAAAAAGGGCCAGTCAATCTAAAGGTTGAAGCATTGATGGCACAAGACCTCACCAAATTGGTCGAGTCAAAGATCATATATCTGATTAAGCATTCCAGTTGGGTGTCAAATCTGATACCAGTAAGAAAGAAGAATGGCAATATTAGGCTTTGTGTCGATTTCTGACATATGAATAAAGCCTCACTAAAAGACCATTACCCCTTGCCATTGATGGAGTAGATCCTACATAATATGGCCAGATCAGAGATGTTTCTTTACTAGATGGTTCCTCATGCTATAACCAAATATATGTAAAGGAAGTCGACCAACACAAGACATTTACCACCAAGTGGGGAACATTTACATACTCAAAAATGCAATCCAGACTTTCAAATGCTGTTGCCACTTTTAAATGAGCAATTAATATTGATTTCAAGGGATTAATCAACCTGATTATCTTGATATATGTGGATTACCTAATGATATTTTCAAAGTCAAACAATGACCACTTCGATAATCTAGAGAAGGTTTTCTAGAAATGTCAATAGTTTAAGTTTCCTTTGAATCCCAAAAAAAATGTTTTTGGAGTACCTGAAGGTAAGATACTTGGTTTTTTAGTGTCAGAGGAGGCAATAGAAATAGATCCAATAAGGGTTAGATCTATAATGGAATTACACTTTCCAGTAAATCAAAAGGGACTGTAATATTTTTTTGGGGAGGATGAACTTTGTTAGTAGGTCCATATCATATTTCATAGGCATTGCAAGACTGATCACGCTGATGATTAAGAAGAACTTGATTATCCTATTATTCTTCATTATCCTATAATTCTCCATTATCAACAAAGATATTAGCATATTCTACATTTGGTATGACAACTATTAATACATTTTTTAATGGGAGAATGTTTTAGGTGAAAATATAATGAATAAAAAACATTAGGAGAATTTTGACAAAACAAAAGGAGCCGTGGCAAACGCGTAGGGGACGGACAAAGCCAGTGTTGACTGTTCCACGAATAGTTATCGATGCAATATACCCCGTCTAGTAAAGCTGCTAAAAACAAGTAAATTATTTCCCCCATTAAATAACGTGAGTATTTGGAAGCCCTCGGCTGGACTGTTAGAATGCATTTGTAGGTATTTGAAGACACAGACGATAAGTAGAGAGTTAAATACCAATCTCTTTGCGCCCGCCTGTATACAGTAGTATTTTGCAGATTTAACTAAAAAAGAATGGAATATATGTTGATGCTCAATATCTAAGGTTAGGTTGGGAGCTCATCTCCTGGGATTCCTTTGACTTTGATTTTGCAGAGCTTCTTAAATACCCGAACGCACAATGTATGCCAATCACTGCACTGCATTCCATTCCATTGCGTTTTGTGATTTGATAAAATGGCTTCAAACTTGCTTCTCTTTTTGGTTGTGGTAATACTTGCTTTCTTTTCTCAAAGTGAAGGCGCCACTCCACAAAACGGCGTTCAATCCGCCTGCGAGTTGGCTCCTGATCGTAAACCATGCGAATCAAGCCTTTCTGAAAATCCAGGGTCTTTACGAGCAGGCCCAAAAGATATGACTCATATTGCCCTTACCATGAGCATATCTAAAGCCCAAACGGTTGGAGCCTTCATTTCCAGTGACTCGGCCAGGTCGTCCATCAACGCTAAGCAGAAGCAAGCCATCGACGACTGCAGCCAATTGTACGATCTTACGGTCGATTACCTGACGGAGAGTCTGTCAATCTTAACACAATCTTCGTTACAATGGAAAGATGCAGTGGATATTCAGAGCTATCTGAGTGCAGCCCTGACGAACCAGATCACCTGCCTCGACGGCCTCAACGAAGCCAACGTCGACCTGCGCTTGCTGTCTTTCACAGATCATGTGGCAAACCGTCGCGGTCAGTGAGTAATTCCCTGGCTATTGTAGAGAAGCTTTTTATCAGAGCCATGAAGTCTCCACAAACTTCAGTCCACAGCCGACGCCTTTTATCTGACGCTCCTCAGGTTGATTACGTACCTGTCGACGACGGCTTTCCGTCGTGGTTGTCTGGAGAGGAGAGAAGATTGCTTCTCCAGACCGCAGCGGGGGTCAATTTGACGGGAAACGTGGTGACGGTGGCGAAGAACGGGAGCGGTAATTACACCACAATTACTGACGCCATTAATGCCGTTGCAAGCAAAAGCGCCAGCAGATCAGTGATTTATATAACCGCAGGAGTATACGAGGAATACGTAAGCGTGGCGAGCAACAAATATAATGTAATGCTCATCGGAGATGGAAAAGACGTCACTGTGATCACTGGCAACAGAAGCGTTGTAGATGGCTCCACTACTTTCAATTCTGCCACTCTCGGTGTGTTATAAATTCTCTCTCCCCTTTTTATTCTCTTTCCCTTAACAAAAGCCATATTAATATAAATTATAACATGATGCATTGAAATAGATGCAGCCACAACCGGGAAAGGTTTTATTGCAAGAGACCTCACGATTCAGAACACAGCCGGTGCGATAAAACAGCAAGCCGTTGCTCTACGGGTGGCAGCAGGTCTGTCTGCGTTTTATAGGAGAAGCTTCGAGGGTTACCAAGACACTTTGTATGTTCACTCACTCCGTCAATTCTACAGAGAATGTGATATTTATGGTACTGTAGATTACATCTTCGGTAACTCCGCAGTAGTATTTCAGAACTGCACTCTTTTGGCACGAGCACCTTTGAACAGGCAGGAGAATACATACACAGCTCAAGGTAGAACAGATCCAAATCAAAACACGGGAATATCCATTCACGGCTGCAATGTTACAGCGGCCCCTGATCTGGTTCCTGTTATCAGCTCTGTCCCCACATACCTGGGGAGGCCATGGAAAGAGTTCTCTCGCACTGTTTACATGCAATCTTATTTAGATAGTTTGATTCAGCCGGCTGGGTTGTTAGAATGGAATGGTACCTTTGCCTTGAGCACTCTGTATTATGGTGAATACAAAAATCAATGTCCGGGGTCAAATACTTCACAACGAGTTACATGGCTTGGTTATCATGTGAAGAACACGACTGATGCTCAGAATTTCACTGTAACTTAGTTCATCTCTGGTAATTCATGGTTACCAGCAACTTCCATACCCTATAATGGAGGCTTGTTTTAAAATGTAAGAAAATCCACTCGACTTCTCTAGCATTATTGCATCATCAAATTTATTTGTTCTCCCTTCAACAACCGAATAACGGAAATAAAAACTCCATGAAGAGAAAATGGCGAATTTATTAAATGCTTATTCCTTTGGCGCTTTCAACTGCTTACAAATTTAAGGCATTCAAAGAGGGAGTTTTGCGAAGTGCTTAGTTGGGAGTGGATAAAACTAGAATTCAAGATATTTATAAATAATCCTAAATTGAAATATAATTTCAGTGTTCTATAATTAGAAGATGGAGAAACGATTACAAGATTATATTATAGCTATTCTATGACTATTCACCAATGGAATCAACACAATTAGGTGTTTCGTTAATGTGGAAAAATAAAAATGAAAGAGACAATTATGAAAAACGCCTATTATTAGCTGAATGCAAAGAGACAATTATGAAATAAAATAGAATACTTTTTTGAAGAGCTTGCTTACATCTAAGATTAAGAATTGTTCTTTGAAGGAAATTAACATTAGGAAGAAATAGAGAGACTATTATAAAGAATTAAAAAATAGAGGTGTATTAAAGGTTTGCAAAGAAAAACATCATGTCACTTCTTTATCATCCTTTTATATAAATTTAGACAATTCAAAGTGTTGTTAGTGCTTATACATACTATGACAATGATCTAAAAGAAGGGTTCATCATAATGTTTCTAGAGGTTTTTTGTTTATTCTAATTTTTAATTTAAAAAGCAACATGTCCTTTAAATCAATTGTTAGCTCAAAAAAGTCCACCACAATAACCTAATTTGATATAATTTGTTAGTTGTCCTCCTTCAAATTAGTTGTTATCTCAAGGAAATAGTCCCCCACAATAACAAGATTAGGCAATACTTGGGCCAACACATAAATGAAGACATAATGTTGCTCGAATATGGTTAATTATCTAAATGATTTCGAACTATTAATATGGATGTCCTAGATTGGTTTATAACTAACATGAATGAAGATAGTCAATTTTGTATACATTATATTTATATTATAGATTTCCAAAATCCACATCTTGAATTTCTTTTTCATCATATACTAACGATTCACCATTTTTGACACAAATCTTGCATGCTAAGAGAATGCTCATAGTGGTTGTTGCAAATTCCCTAGAAAATGACATAATTTGGGATTTTATATCAATTCATGTTACTCTTGTACTCTTATGGAAATAATCAATTAGTAAAAATAATATATTAGGGTTTCATTTTATCATTATGAGTTTATGTTTAATTGTTTCTTTTAGGCCATATTCAAATAGTTATGTTCTCCATGATCTCTAGGCTTTTATGCAATGCTTGTAGCACTCTTTTACTTGTTTTCACTTTTGAATCATGGTAGTGATTCCCTTATAGGTCATTGTCATGACCATTCTATTATTTTCCATGTAATAACCCCTTGTTAAGCTATGATGTAATCAAGGAAGTTCTTCAAAATACACCTAGTTCCTTTGTTACTCCATGTAATTTATTTCTAATATACCATTGGGTGATCCCAACATTAGCGTGTCCCACTTGTGGGATGAATGAAAAAGTTAAGTTTTGGAAGGAAAAATTATCAAGAACCTTTATATAAAGGACATTCATGAGCAAAAAGGATTGGCAGGTGTAGATAGGATTTGAGTGAAGGTGGTAGCATTTTAACAAAGGTCTATTTATTAAATTTTAAATGTACATCTTGAAATCTCCCTTAGTAAGGGACTTAAATGAAGGTACCTTTAAATAAATATCCTTCATTTGAAGCTTTTTATGTTTCCCTCCTACATTTAACCTTGTAGGTTTCAACAAAAATATATGTTTCTAACCAAGGGTTAGACTACCAAAGGATTTGTCATGACTTGATATTTTGAAGGATCATAGATCTTGGATTAAGCTTTAGAAAATGTAGATCTTGTTATATCTTTTTTTATGCAATATATTTATTTTATATTTTCTAGTCAATATAGATTTTTGTAGAAAACATAAAGGTCTTTATTTAAGACGCATGGAAAAATTTAAAAACTAGATTAACATTATGAAATTTTTATGTGTACTCCATATTGATGTGCCCAATTCAACAAAAATGTTAATTTAGATATACTAATTAATTTAATTATTTTAAATTGGAAAATGAATAATAAATAAAATAAACAATAAATTATACAAATAATGCATGCAATAGATATTGGTGTTGATAATCTATGTTACACAATTATGTTTTTTCCTTATTTATGTGTAATGATAAAAATTTACTCATTAAAAATATTATAAATTATAAAAATAAGTTACTTAGAAATATTTAAAAAATAAAAAATAAATTTAGAATCTAGATACAAAATCCCAAAAATCACTAGGTCACATCATCTTCAAATTCTTGATTATAATTTGCTTTCTATAAGCAGGAAAAGTGAAAATTTGGTTAACATAAATTCCTATTTCAATGTCCCACTTAAGTAAAAAAGTGGAAAAACTATTGTTGAATCATCACACTAACTTGTTATTGTCAATAGACCATAATAGGTAAAATCATTTTTACTAAATGGTGACAACAACTAGTCAGTGGCTTAATGTAAATAATCTCAAATAGTATCACTTCCTATCCCAATGGTCAATGGAACCCCATGTGAGAAGTGATTTTTTTTTTAGTAGATGAGGCATATGTAGATAGCAAGGTATGGTGATAGCTTCATTGCAAAAGTATCATTTGGTAATGGTTGAAGGATATGTACATGAGTGCCTATATCAGCTTATGGTGAAGAGCACAATCAATATAAATTACAACTTGGTGGCACACAGATGATGTCTTTGCATTTTTTGTAACTAGATGAGTGCTTAATTTTGATAATATTTTATTCCTACTTAATGCCTTGTGAAATTCCATATAAATGTGTTTTTTTTCTCTAAACATGTGAACTAATACTACACAAATATGGTGACTTATTAGTGAAAATACTATGCATAAGGTGGATATGTGGTACCATGTCATTTATTACAATCCTATAGAAAGTAAACTATCAAGTGGATTGGGGGCCTAATCAATGGGTTGATACTAGCGATCATAATACAACTCCATTTCAAACATTGATGTTGCACATGTTAGTATTTATCTATAGTGTAACCATGTTGATTTTTGCATGAACATAAGATCATTATTATTGGTTCTAGATTTCCTATTTGGGTGTTCTTTCTCCTCAATGCCCTTTTTGTGGGTATGAAGAATCACTCAAATATCTCTTCTAGTTGTCCTAGAGCTCAAAATGTGGTCCTGGATTCATGACTTCTTCAAGCCATTAAAATTGTTGGAAGATGAAATACTTTGAGAGGGGGGGTGAATTAGAGTATTATAAAATTTTCACTTGACTTACAACTTGAACTAAGACCTTGAACAATTTTATGTAACCTTTCAATTACAGAGTGAACATGGACAGGTCAACGAACTTTAATAACAAAATGACTGATCACAAAGACTTTACTTAACCATGTCAAAGCATAATTGTAATTGTTCATATTATACTGCTTGAACAATTCGTTTTCAATTCTTTATTTTCACATAACTTTATGCATAAGTTTGAACACTTTTATGACTGATTAAGACATTTATACAAGTATTAGAGTATTTGCACTGACATGTGACTGAAATGAGAAACATTAAGCACATGGACTAAAAAATAGAATGCACAAATTTCATCACATAACACGATAATTTCCTGAGTGGAAAAACCATTTTGGGGTATAAAAAACCACTCGTAAATTGATCTTCTTATTCATTCAAAAGAGCACCAACTTTGTTACAATAGTGGAGCACCAACTCAACACCAACTTCAATAGGAGCACCAACTCCAATACCAAATTTTTTTAAATAGCAATGTAAACTATCAGGACTTTATAACTGCATATTTGTGCAATTACAAAATCTCAATAGAGTACAACAAAATAATTTCAATGTAGCTCATAATAGTAAACAATGTATAAACAACTGAAATTTTGAGTATTATCTCTATATGAAATCAAAGATATGGCACAATATAAACCCTCTTTTTCTTTTTCTTACAACACAATTGTAACTCTGTAAATTCCCTTTTCAGTCTCTTCAACCAAGCAATGGCAGAAAGCCATGCTTTAAATAAAAAATGAAACTTGTGTAAATCATCAAAACTCTCGAGCTCAAACTTGAGTAACCAAAACGGAAAAAAAAGTTATTTGTAACTGCTTTTTGTTGCAAACTAAAAAACTATTTTTCAATCTTCATTTCGAAATGATAGAGATATTGTCAAGATTTTACCTCATTTTATGTTGGCTAGATGTCAAACAGAAATCTCATACAATCTGCCACATTTACCTTCATTTCCAGTTGGAAGTCAACCAACATTCTTCCTATATTGACTTTCATTCCAGCTGAGTCAAGCAAATCATTCACCAACACCTCAAAACTGACTTTGCAACTTTAGATGGCGGCTAGGGTTTGTTTATTTAAAAAAAAAATGTCTTCACCCTAATATTCTTTTCCTTCGAATACTTTATCCAAGTTTACAATCATTTCAAATTGGACAAAAGAAGCAATGATAAACATCATTTGAAATCCATAGCATTGACATAATAATGGCCCAGTCAATTGCCAAGTCAGATTATCCACATGTATATCATTGTCCACGTGAGTCATACAACACAACAAATACATTCTCTGCCTTCGACTGTCCAAATTATTCTATACTTTATGATTAGGTCGACACAACCTAACATAGTGTCAATGTGACTACTAAAGCCGATACAAATAAAGTGCCAATGTGATAACCAATAGCCATTTATATTTTAATCACCAAAGGCCAATGTGTGTAATCATTTAAAACTTTAACCATAAGTCCTTGAAACCCGATACATGTGACTTCATTTTCCAATTGAAACCATAGGAGCCTAATCTCCTATATAAAGCATATTTTGGCTATGTGAAACACTAACCAACGATGCCAAAGTATATTTTATTAAAATCTGATAACAAAGCCATGTCAAATACAAAGAGCTTGATAATTACCAAAGGAAAATACAATATGTCCCCTTGTGAAAGATTTTAGCACCAAGTGAAGCCAATGGTGAAGCCAAGTAAACCAATATAATGCAAGTGATAAAATATTGTCTTGGTGAAAGATTGAAACCCAAAGAACCAAGTACCGATATAACCTATAGACGCCATTTTATAAACTTGTTACTAGTACCTGTGAATGCCAAAGTGAACAACCATATTGCTAATGACATAATCTCAAAAACTTTACAGATATATGCATGTCATTGAACCAACAACTTGATATATACATGAACAAATGTGAGTCCTTATCAATGTAAGAATAGTGCAACACATTTATATATTAATGAAGAACTAATGATATAAGTATACTGAAATGATATCACCTAAAACAACTTTCAAACATATCCTTGATCACTGCACATAATCACACAAGATTAGTCCAGATGAATTGATCTCCATTTTATAATGGTTTTGCAACTCTAATACCCAAGTAACTTTGAAAGAACATGTGCTAGAAATCAAAAACCTCTTTAGAGCCCTTCAAATCAATATATAATAAGGTGACCAAAATATATCTCATAAGCTCAATGTAGTCGATATTGACTACCATTGTCTATGCACAAAGTCTAAATGAATTTAGACTTGTCAACTATAATCATCACCACTAAGAGCTCAAAAAAATTCTTCATACCTTGGAGAAAATGTGATCAAATACAAAGAGCCTTGTATCAAAGTATTCCACCTTATACACCAAACCATGATAGGTCAACTAATGCATTATTGTAATGATATAAAACATATGCCTTGTCTTCCTTGATCTACTCATATTGAAAACAAAACTCTGTCATAAAATGTCATAAAGACCTGTAACTGTAACATGTGACTAAACAATCAATGTGAATTCCAAAGCACTGCAAAATTAATGTTAACATCATAAAGTGTCATAAAGACCTATAACTATAACATGTGACTGAAAAATCATTGTGAATTCCAAAGCATTGCAAAATCAATGTTGACATTGTTGACATCAAGGACAAACCACAAAACAACTAAAAGCCAACAAACTCCCCCTTTGTCCTTGATGGTAAAACACATATCATCTCTCCCCCTTTTTGCCTCAATGACATAGAATAACAGAGGAGAATGTGAAATTCCATGAATAAAAACAACTGAAGCCAACCAACACATATCCATTTGAAAATAGTAGACGAGAATCATATCATGACTTTAGACATAAGAAAATAACTTAGTTGTATATATCACTTTGCGTTCATATGAGCAAACACAATAACTCTGGCAGTCATAATACTGACAACATGTAAATATCATAAAATCAAGTACTGTGAGATCAAGATTATCAATGTATGCACCAATTGTACAACTTGCAAATAGAAACTCACTATCAAAAGAACAAAGGAATATCATTGTTAAGCACCCCAAGAATAAATATCACTGCCATACATCAATGACAAGCTGAGAATGCATAGATCACCAAGCTATATTATAACTAATCACCAAAAAAAATTTATCAACTGTGTGAACCAACAAAGTACTGTCACCTGCAAGCTAAAGACCATGAACTACCAAGTAACAACAAAGCACTGTTATACCAAAGCAACTATTCCATTGTCAAAGCATTGTCTTTTGTGAAATTTGTGCAAGAGATAACAAAAAAAAAACTGTCATTGAATGTATACTATACTGTCAGCATACAAAAAGAACTGTCATAGATAGGAAATATACAAATCACTGTCACTATGTTCCTGCAACAATCATCAAACACTTGTGTTTCTCAAAACAATCATCATTGAGTTATGCAATTCCATCACTTTATCATCTGGATACTCACTGTCAAAACACTAGTATTGCTACCATAGCCCTACAAGCACCTTACATCTTCAACAAAAAATCAATACCACTGGAAAACTGTGACTGATATCAATCAATTGCCTGCTTATTACTGACCTATGTCTAAGCAACAAATGTTGCTTTCACTAATGTTGTCTTGTCTTAAGTAATCATCTACAGGGAAAACTTTAGTGGCAAATCTTTGCCAATTGGTGAATAATTAAAATCGAGACCTCTAGAAATGGTGAATAGTACAAGCTAAAAATGATGTTGAATCACTAGGTTTTTCCAAAAAAATAATTTCATCTCGATTAATTTTCCTATGTAAATGATGCGTCATTGGAACCAATTCACCAATAGTTTATACTATAATTAAAAATATTAATTAAATTCGCTAGTAATATTATATTACTACCATTAATTTTGAGGCAATATCGCCACAATAATAAATTACCATTTAATTTTAGGGATATTTTAGCCTTGAATAGGGATTTAATTTATTGCCATCAAATCATTGATTATCATTTTAATCAGATGGCTGCAAGTTGATTTCATGCCCTAATACGCATGTGCCTTTTAAAAGGCTTGTTGAGGCCCATAATTTGTTTTGGTCCACATGATTAAACCTAATCGTGTGGACCAAAACAAATTTCGGGCCTCAAAAATCCTTTAAAAGGCATGTGCGTATTAGGGCGCGAAATCAAACCAAAACAAATTTTGGGCCTCTACAAGCCTTTTAAAAGGCACATGTGTATTAGGGCACAAAATCAACCTGTAGCCGTTTGATTAAAAATCTAATCAATGGTAAAAATTTCACATTTCGTTTAGTCTTAATTTTAAAGTGATATTTAAAAAAAATACTTAATCCGTGTGTGCTCCAATGTGTTTTTGGTAGTGAATTTATGTTGACATTGTTGACATCAAGATACAAATCACAAAATATTTTGACATCAAGGACAAACCACAAAACAACTGAAATCCAACAAAAACTTGAGCTATTTTCTTGGCATATGGTGTTATTATGGATTTGACATCAAATCCGTCATAAATTCAAACATTTTTTGCATGCTTTCAAAGTGGAGATTCTATTTAGCATGTGGAAAGATAGAAATTTTGCTATTTTTGTAGGATGTTTTGTTGACCATTAATTTTTTATTTATGCTAAAGCTATGATTTGTTCTAATATTTTATTGTAGATTCAAGTGTAAGTTAATAAATTTTCACTTAAGTTGGCCCACTTATAAGTGTTTTGGGATCATCGGGGTAATGCACCTTGTATTGTTGCCAAAGTACCCTCAAATTCCTCTTCTCAGGGTCCATTTCCTCCTTGTGGGCTAGCCAACATGCTCGTGGCCATCAAGAGACTCATTTATATACTTCTCTTATGAGAAGGGATTGTGCTCGACGGGGCTAGTCACAACTTAGAAATGGACACTCTACCTCTTCACTACCTATTGGTGAAGGATCTTTGGGATAGCTAGATTCCAACAAATTTCCTTGTTTAACTATTGTCATCTCTCCTACTTGAGTTTCCACCAAAGAAAATCTAGAAAAAATTGTTGATAATAGGATGGACCCTCTTGTGGTCCACCAAATGATAATAATGTTGAAAATGTATGGGGTAAACCAAATTATTGGGATCCCCTCTTCCTTCTACTTCACCTTTAGCTACCTAGCAACTTTTTTATATTTTATGTTATTCTATTTCAGATTGATGGCCTATATCTACTTCAAGTATGTGATTTTTTCTACCACCTTTTAAAAATGTGAGTAACACTAATTTATAAATGATAATGTAAACACTACTCATCTTTGAAAAAACACATTAAGCCTCTCATTACTCTCCTTTATAAACAAAAATATCAGCATATCCTATATTTGATATGAGAGTGTGACACCTATGAATATTAAAATATAAAAAATATTATGTTTACAATGATTGGAATGGTGTATGAGTGACAAAGAAAATTATAATAAACTAGAAATTGCACCTTGGTGTGCAATGGGTACACCGAAGAGGTGTGTAAGGTCAATGTTGAAAAAAATTATTTTTGGATACATTTGTGTAGTAGATGACGTCAATCCAAGAGTAGAAGTAAAATACAAAGAACTTTGACCTTTTATTGTTGATGTGGAGAGCACATAATATAAAGCTGCATAAGTGGAAAAGATATATTTTCTTTCTCTTTCTCAGGTTTCCCTCCAATCGTCACTCTTTAGATCACCTTGATCATTTTTTACATGGGGATTAGATTTGGTGGAAAAAATTTCCCTAAGCTCTTGTGAGGGACATACATTTATCATTAATGCTACTATTTAATTTACAAAATGGGTTGAGGCCATATCTTTTAAGTCTATTATGATAGCTAATATTTACTCCTTTATAATAAATAATCTCATCTTTGTGTTTAGATTGACATCTAAAATTATAATTGTTAGAGAAGCATCTTAAATAAGAACAAAGAATTGAAGAAATTTGCAAGGAAAAATTTCGTATACAAAAATATTTTTCTTCTTTTAATTAGCCACAAGATAATGGTATGTGTGTGTGTGTATTTTCAACATTCATTCACATTTTCTATATATATGTTCCAAGTTTACATTACTTATATATATATATATATATATATTCACATTAAGATGCATAAATGTATATATATATACATATATATGTATATATATATACATATATATGTATATATATATATATATACATATATACATATATATATATATATATATATATATATATATACATACATACATATATATATATATATACATACATATATATATATATATATATACATACATACATATATATATATATATATATGTATATATATATATATATATATATATATATATATATGTATGTATGTATGTATGTATGTATGTATGTATGTATGCATGTATGTATGTATGTATAAATTGTTTGTTTGAAGGAGTTTAGTGCAAATAAAAATTTTAAACAAATTTTAAAAGAAAAATAATCAACAAGATTGTATACATGTTCTCACATTATGGGCACATATTTTGTTGAGTCCTTTCTTGTTGAATCGTATTCCTAGAAGTTATTTTATGACATTGGGGACATGATATCATTGATTGCTCACATGTGCTATCATGTTCTTAATAATCATATTGGTAATATCATGCCTTCCCCATTTTACATTTACTTATATGATCCTTATCTCACCTTTAGGACCATTTTTACTTTTTCATCTATCTAATAGGGACAAATTTATGTGCCTTGATGCTTATCTCCTATATATCTACATGTTGTATTATACTTGTTTTATATATAGCATATATTCTTGTATAGTTATCATTCAATATGTTTTTTTTTATTGCATAATGTTTATCATGACAATAACACACACTCTTTAGTACTGTATCTTCATAAGAGCTTACATCTTATAAATTTAGTTTTCATATGAATTGTTTTTCACTCTCCTCAAATTATTTACACACATTGTATGCAACCAATTGGACGAGATAAACTAATGTCACTAGCATTCTTATATTGAGATTTCATAAATTGCATTATGTTAGACAAAGGCTCATCATCATACTTAGATGAATGCTAATCACACGACATGGTCATGCCTATAGTGCCATGCCACATTCCTATCATGCCACATTCCTATCATCACATTAGGTGAAGTGTTACAATATCACCTTTTGTTGAAGTAGAATTCCAAACCCTTTTATCTTTTCCACTTTTTCATTTTCCATGGACGATAAAAAAATTGTTGTCCAAGGAGAACTTGACTCTCATTATTCAAATTTTTTTACCTAAGGTATTCCTAAATAATGCCATTGCTACAAATAAATTTAGGGAAAAAGTACACAAAACTTAACATACACTTCCAATAGATTGAATTTGACCCTTTGGGATCAATTCCATGCTACTCATGATTGGTAAGCACACTAAAAATGTTAATTTTTTAAACATTCACAAATAAACTATACATAATATAAATAGCATCCTTAATCATAATGTTTGAAACTAAATCCCACCTATTTAAAAAAATATATTTCAATTTGCCAATTGCCAACTTAATTTTTTACCTATTTTTTATTATTTACACATTTAATTAACCTGAACCAAGAAGTTTCCATAGTCCATAGTATATAGTGTATTGAAATTTTGGGATTAAACTGTGTATAATTTTTTCACATCAATGTTTCAGATCATACTCCATCTATTTTCACATCAACGTTTTGGATCATACTCCATCTACATTGCATATTGATGAGGGATCATGGATGCAATGCACATAGAGATGAAAAAATGCATCCTCATGATGAATCATGGATGTAATGTAGATAGAGATGAAAAAATTAGATGGAGTATAATCTGAAACATTGATGTGAAAAATTATACACAGTTTAATCTAGAAATTTCAATATAGTAACCTAAACCAATCAAGTGATATACTATCACTTACAATAAATATCTATAAAATATATTTGACATTGTTATTTTGTCATTATAACTTCCCCTTGCTAGGTCTAACATTATTGATATGTAGTCTAAATTTTTGAAAAAATTATTTCAAACCACACAACACACCAACATAATTTAGAACACATCTCATGATTTATGAATAGTTGTACATTCAAACTATGTGGGGCTTCCTTAATAAATTGAGATGCTACCCTTGGACAACAAGGCACACAATCATTATACAATACTTGTTTAATTTTTAAAATTTACATTTGCATTTATGTATTTTATCCTTATACAGTTGTTTGATAGGCATGGCATCTCATAATATTTGAGTTATTTTAGAAACCCTATGCCACTTGTTAGACTCATGAGCCTATCAAGGAAATTAACCCTAAAAATATTGAATTTATTATTGTGTGGTTTGGGTCATGCAAGAAAGGAGATGGACATAGCCCTAACCCTAAATGAGTTGACACATAGCCTGTAAAAATGTAATAAATGTTTTTGATAGAGGAAAAAATAGGTTTTGAATGGACCCAAAACCATCAGGTTTTAAGGGGACCCAAAACCCACACTAAGATGAACAAGCTACCCAAAAGAAAGAAACAAAAACATCCAGCAACGAACCAGGGATCCAACAAGCCAACAACCAGCCAAAAGCCAATAGGTTGCCCAGAAGAAAACCAAGATCACATAAATCTTGGTTTGATTGGTTTTGATGGGACCAACAACCTGCTACAATCCATTGGTTTTGACGGGACCAACAACCTGCTACAATCCATTGGTTTTGACGGGACCAACAACCCATTAAAATAAGGTTTTGGCAGGGACCTTAAACCCAAACCTATGGATTTTGAAGGGATCCATAACCCAGTACATCCAGGTTTTGACAGGGACCTTAAACCCAAGAAAACAACTTTCAAAAAATAGATCAGGAATGAAGCTCCAACAACAAAAGTATCGGAACCCAACAAACCACCCTTTCCACCTCTATAGGAAAGGTAATCACAAAAGAACAAGGCTCCACCAATGTACTTCAAGAACCATCTGTTCTCTCCACCTCTATAGGCAAGAAACTCGAGCTCCTCCAAACCATCGTGGCAACAACATCCATTAACCTTGGGAGTGAACATCTCATAGAAAAACTTACTTTTCAAGATCTCCACCTCTATAGAAGATAAAGAAAAGAACACAGTAGGAAGGCCCTCATCAAATCCCTTGGAACCATAAAATAGGGCTTCATTAGACCCCCAACAACACTTCCAGGAAAAACTAGTAGCATCTTGCTCCACATCTATAGGAGACAGGTCACTTCCAGCCACATCCATCTCCCCCTCAATAGAAGATAGGACCACCTCCATACGAAAGACCAGAGTAACCCCAAGATGCACCATAAGAAGCATAAAAAGCAAAGCCATAGAACCAAGAAGGCGAAGGACAACAAAACCCTCACCACAACGATGCCCAAAGGTCAGAAGATGTAAATAGAGGAAATCAGACCCCAATATAAACAAACTCACAGCCCTTAAAGATTCCAAAGGATTCCAGAGCAAAAGAACCTCTCCCAGAAAAACAAAATGCACTTTAGGATACAAGGAGAGAAAAGAGGTAGTTAGACCAACATTTTTTTTTCCAAAGAGACAGAGCTGAAGCTAAGACATTCATAGCAACCCTAAGATAAAAACATAATGAGCTCTTATAGTCAGGGCAGAAACAACTTCCAGACATCCCTATAGAAAAATCACTAACAGCAAAACCCCCAAACAGGAAAAGTAGGGGCCAAAGAGGAGCTGAGAAACCACCATATTTTTGCAAAAGGGATGGAGAAGAAACAACAACATCCATAGAGGCCCTAAAATAACCAAACGTGAAGCTCACCCAGTTAGGTCAATGCCAGCTTCCACGCAATCCCACAAAAATAAAGGAAGCATTCAAACTCCCAAGCATAAAACAGATCCCAGAAGAAGACAGGGACCAAAATGAAGGAGAGAAGCAAACCCTCCCAGATCCATAGAAAGCTGAGCCCACCAAACGAAAGGAGAAGCCCCTACCACCGTGTTAGCTCCATCGATGCCAAACACAACGCAGGCATCAAAATCTCCTTCCGAGTGCGCTGCATCTCTCGCTCTGGAAACATAGCACTAGCAGACCTCCTCACCCTCCCGACGGCCTCTAAAAATCTCTGACACAGGCCCACCCAAATCAACGCAGGCCCCAAACAATTGTTTCCCCCTGCCATCGTCGCCATCTGTGTCTGAATCCTCCTCTCCCGCCTTTGCGGAATTTGAAAAGCCTCGACTTCTTCCCATCCTTCCCAAGCGCTCCATTTCATACATCTGTTACAAAAAAGTAATAAATGTTGACAGTGTGTCCAACTATCAAAAAATTTACATACTTTTTTCTTCGATAAATGTTCATACCTTGGATCAAAGCCCCCATTTTTTCACACATAGGTAGAATGCTAGCAAAATTTATGAGATTTTGTTTTATGCTTGTCAATTTCATTTTGTTGGAAGTTTGTAGAGTTTGTACTCCTGAATTCGATGACCAATTCTGGCGAATTCTCAAGCTCTTCTGAGATTTTTTTTTTGTTTCTTGTTTCTCCCATGTGGAAGGAAGAATTGCACAATCCCAGTTAACGTAATTCCTATGGAATTACGAAGGAAGACAACGCAAATAATACTAATAAATCTATGGTTGTGGTAGACAGATTGTGATCAATGCATCTCTTGTTTACAAAAGAATTCAAGTTATCAATGATGCCAACTAATTTGCAACTATATGTCTATTCAGGTTATATTGGTTGCACACAGTGTTGGAGGGTTCAATTTGAGTTTTAGATAAAATTGTTGCAACTATCTTTGTTACTGCCACCATGCCCCTCATCGGAATGGTTCTTCTAGAGTTAATGAAGTTTAGTGAATTCTCTCTCTCTCTTTCTACAAATTCTTGCAATACCAACATCTTAACTTACAATGCCATTTCTCTTAAAGCGTTTAGTTTAACAGATGGTTTCCATAATTGGAGGCTTAGGAGACTCCACATTTTACTATGCAAATGGGAAAGAGAATCTGACAACATCCTTCAAGTTTGGCACCCAGTTTGTGTGACAGTCTTTGTCACAAAATAGTCCTCCTTGGGTAAATCAATTCAGAATAGAGATAGTTTGGTTGCAAATTAGAAAAAAAAATCGAGTCCTTGGTTGATGTGGTAATTATTGGGTAATTATGAAATTTTGATTGATTGATAGATTAATGTCCCACTAAATGCAAGATCTAATGTTGTGAGAATTGTTGGAGAAGAAGTTTCCTATATGGTAGGAACCTCTTTTATATACAGCTAAAAACTATGGAAGTATTCGTAGAGTATTTGTTGTGGCGAAGGATGATAAGCTTCTTGTGGAAGCGTTCCAGAGAAAGATGATTGCAGAGAATCCTCCACAAGAGACATTACGTCTGATATGACTGCATTCCGAGTTAAAGCCATGGTTTGCACGTAGCAGGAAGTATGAGCTTTGGGATGAAATTTTTTTGGCCTTGCAGGGGGAAAATATCAATTGGTAATTGCAAACGTTATAGAAGATGTGCTGGAGTGCAATTAATAACATAAATGCCCCAAAAAATGACGCAGAAGATGTATAGGAGTGCAATTAATAATGTAAATGAGGTATTGCGAAAAATGGTATTAAATTGCAGTTTGTATGCACAATACAACCACACATTCCATTTTAAATACTAAAAATGGTACAAAAGATCGGCAGAAAAAGTGACGGCCACGATCAGTTTGATCGTGGGCAAGGGCTATTGAGAATTCTGAACCATGGATTAAATATTTTAGCTTGATCAACTTCACATTGGATACGACTTCGACATTAAGAAATTTTTTTTTTTGAAAAGTAAACGTGTCGGTGATAAATTCAGTGTTGACTATTAAGGAATAGTTATTGATGTATATACCCCCTCGAAACTAATAAATTATATCCTCCATTAATTATTATGGGTATTCGAAGTCACCGTCTGCACCGTTAAAACGCATCTGTATGCGTTGGAAGATAGATAGATGATAAGGATCGAGTTAATAGGAGCAGCGTTGATGCTCAACGACTAAGGTTAGGTCACGAAGGTGACGCGAAAGAGCTCATCTCGTGGGATTCCTTTGACCTTGGTGTTGCAGAGCTTTTTAAATACTCGAAAGCACAATGTATGCAAATCACTGCACTGCATTCGTTTATGTTTTGTGATGTGAGAAAATTGATTCTAACTTGCTGCTAAGATTGTTATGGTTGTGGTGATATTTGTTTTCTTTTCTCAAAGTGAAGATGCCATTCCACACAACGGCATTCAATCTTCCCGTGAGTTGGCTCCTGATCGTGAAGCTGATGAGTCAAATCTTTGTGAAAATCCAGGGTCTTTAATAGCAGGTCTAAGAGATATGACTCATATTGCCCTCAACATGGGCATAGCTAAAGCCCAAATAGTTCGAGGCTTCATTTCTAGTGACTCCGGCAGGTCGTACATGAACACTATACAGAGTCTAACCGTCAAAGACCGCAGCCAACGGTGAGATCTTACCCTTGATTACTTGACGGAGGGTCTGTCAATCTTGACATAATCTTCTTTAGAATGGAAGGATGCGATAGATATCAGAGCTATCAGCTATCTGAGTGCAGCCCTAATGAACCAGATAACCTGCCTCGACGACCTCAACAAAGCAAAGGTAAACTTACGTTCGCTGTCTTCCACAGATCATATGGCAAACGCGTCGTGGTTAGTGAGTAATTTCGTGGCTATTGTAGAGAAACTTTATATCAGAGCCATGGAGTCTCAACAAACTTTAGTCCACAACTGACGCATGTTATCTGATACCCCTCAAGTTGATTACAGGCCAGTGAACGATGGTTTTCCGTCATGGTTGTCTAGGGAGGACAGAAGATTGGTACTATAGACGACAGCAGGTGTCACTTTGACTGAAAACATGTTTACGGTGTCAAAGAATGACAGTGGTAATTACACCACAGTTACTGCTGCCATTAATGCTGTTCTAAACAATAGTACAACCCGATGGCCGGGCTTAATCGGCCACTATGTCTCCAAGATTCCTTCTGCAGCTACTGAAGCGACCATACTTTGCAAAATATATAGAAGCAGAGTCAGTGTCCTCTCTGCAAATCTCTGCCATGGGGAAACGAGCTCCTCAATGTTGGTCTGCTGCGCGAAACAGAAAATATGGTTTGATGCAAAGGGTTTTTAACCCCACATGCGTTGCGTGAGGAAAACAAATGGAGAGAGGGATTATCAGAAGACGTTCAAGATGCTTGATATCACCGTGAAGAAATGACTATCTGTTATATTAACTTCAATTCTAAACTAAATGAATTATAACATGTTTGTTCAGGTTTTTTCATTTTTAATAGATAAAATTGTAAAATTTACATTTAAATTAAGTGATTGAAATTAATGTCTTATTGGAAAATTTGCATTTAAATTAAGTGATTGGAATTAATGGTGGAAAATTTTGGAGCAGTTCTACTTTATCATTTATCATTTTATCTTTATTTTTAAATGTTTTTTTTTTATATGTTTTTATGTAATTAGCTGATAGGCTACATATTTTTAATTGCTTTATTTTTTTAATTTTTTTTTATGTAATTAGCTGAAAGGCTACATATAGTGTGAGATTTGAGCCTGAAATAAGTGTCGCACCTCCAAACAACTATTGAGTGGTGGAAAATAAGTCAGCTGTCTTTTAATGGTAAATCAGTTGTTTAATGGTAAACTAGTGGTAAGAGCTTCCAAAATATTAGATGAAAGTCTCCAAAATCTCACTTATCCTATAAAAGTTAGATAAATATTTATTTTCCAATTGGGTGGAAGCATTTTATTTCTATTTGGAGTGTTTTTGATGAATTTGATACCAACTTCTGTTTTCATTTGCATTTCTTTATGTTTTAAATCTGTATGAAAATATTTCAAAATTAAATAATATCTTATTTCTTTAATGAAAAAATCTAGATCTATCTAAATTTATTTCATTCCATTATTTAACACTTATTTTTAGCACTTATTATATATATAGATGTAATCCTTGAACCTCCTTTAGATAAAGTGCTAGTTGTAAGGATGAAAAATGATTATTTTTAATTATTTCAATATTTTTAATTTTTATATAATAATTGTAAGGATGAGCTAGTTGTAAGGATGCAAAATGATTATTTTTAATTATTTCAATAATTTGTTTTTTAATATAATAATTGTAAGGATGAAAAATGATTCATTTATCTTTATATAAAATTGTGGTTTTAGTTTTATTTTTCATTTGTTCTTTATTTTAAATTATTCTAATAGTTTATTTTAAATGATTATTTTTAATTATTTCAACATTTAAAAAAAATATAATTGTAACAATGAAAAATTATTCATTTATGTTTATATTAAATTTTGGCTTTGTTCTTTTTTTAATTATCTTTAAATTTTTTATTTTTTCATTTTATCCTTATTTTTAATTATTTTAATAGTTTAATTTTTTATATAAGTGTACGGGTGGAAAATATCATTTTTAATTATTTCAATAGTTTAATTTTTTTATATAATTTTAAGGATTAAAATTGATTCATTTATATTTATATAATTATAAGGGTGAACAATGTATTGTGAGGATAACTTTATCTTTAATATCATGTTTATTTTTTGACAATGTTTTGGTACATATGCATTATGATAAATGTCATATTCTAATGTAAATTTAGACACATTTACTTAGATTTTACCTCACTTATATCTACTCAAGATTTCACTTCATGTTCTCATACATTTGATGTATCCTTCTAATTATCCATAATAATATATGCATTGATTCTCAAACTTGATGTTTATCATGATCTATTCCACCTATCTTATCCTAGAGGTCAATTCCATAGTCATGGGGTGATCCTCATAAGAATGAAATCAATTTACCTAAATTCAAATTGGCCTATTTCCCCCTTTTCCTTTCTCACCTAAATTTGTGTGTGTGTGGGTGCTTATGTAGATTATTATGTACTGGTATAAAAAGATTTGATTCCATTCATTTCAGACAACACACACATTCAATTACCTCTCATTCTAGGAGGATTTAGAAGGTCAATGAATAATAATGCATTTGGATTTTGTGCTTAAAAAGGAGTGACAACTCTAATTTCTAACATAATTATCTATTGTAATTCATTAAATTAACATCCTTACTTGGCTTCACAAAGCAAAAAATAATGAGAATCCATCAATTTGGAGATTTTTTTCAAGAGATAAATGGTTAAAAAGGAAAATTTGAACAATATAACAATGTATATGAAAGAGAAGTTTCAAAACAAATTTACAAAAGGTTTCTTAAATGTAAATATATATGATTTTTTTTATTAATGAGTCCATTTTCTTGTTTGAAAATAAAATTAAACAATTTTAAAATATGATTATAAGGTGTATTATTTCATCATGCATTTATATATCTATTGAACATGTATTTTCATGTCCTCTTTTTATAAGTTCACTTTTTTGTGTCTTTTTTACACAGCTTCTTTATATAAATCTAGTTTGATGTGATCTCTTAAGTTTTCTATTATATTTTCAATACACTCAAAATCATCAATAAATACTTCTTTATTTAACATTCTTTATCAAAACCATTTTTCCTCAATGCATGCATGGCTAAATTATTAAAATAAATTAAATCATGTACATTATTAAAGTATTCAATATACAAAATACACAAGTTTTCCAAGTCAAACTATAATATTCTCTGTAATTGAAGGGATAAAAGTGTATATTATAGAACTTACACCTTTTTCTATACCCATTTTCACATACATCATAAATACACAATGATCCATTTAGTGCACAACACCCATTAGTAATCTACCATTATAAACCACCTCATGATTTTCCATTGCATAATCCAAAAAAATTAGCCGCCTTGGACTAGATTGTTTTGTGGGATATTGTCTACCAAATTTAATGGTGCAGGAGCACCTTGGCTTAACTCCATTTTGGTTTGTCATAAGTTTTGGCTTGTACCTGATCTTAGCCAAATCAAGGTGTTAATGTGTTTGTTTTGGACCTTAGAAGGTATTGTTGGTGTGTGATGAGTTAGTCATTAGGACTAAAATCATCCTAGTGTTATTATGTTGTTAAATTTTTCTTTATTAAGCTTTGGACAGCTTAGGTTAGAATGTAAAGCATTAGGTGTGTCATAACCACATCCTTGTTGTTTGAAGATGCCAAGGGATAGTTGGGGAAGTTGTTGGCTCGAGATCAAGGAGATTGAGGTCCTAAAATGAAGGATGATGGCAGAGTTGCAAGAATGTTGTAAAATTGCATGACAAACTTGTTAGGTTGCATGCAATTTAGTTGGAGTGGAATCCCTTAAAATTAGGAGTAAGTGCTCGATCAACTTCCCTTGAATGATGGAGAAGGCATCAAAAAGTAGAGGTGTGGCTCGTAGAGAGTAGTTAGAAGGATTGTAAACAAATTTTGGCTTTGTGTGAATAAAGAGTTTTCTGTATTTTTCTGTGTTTACCCAAGTGCTTTGAGAAACAGTGGCATAAAAGGCATTGTATATACAGTGTTATCTCTGTTTTTGTGTTCATTGGATAGTTTTGAGTAAGATTCATCTTATATTCAGGGTGTTCAATGTAGATTTGTTGTTTCTAACTCATAGATTAGAGTGTAGAGTGCTTGTTTCCTTTATTTTGAATAGTGAGTTTTAAAATGGCTCCCCCATAAGAACTAACCACGGGATCTCCCTGCAATTAGTTTGCAATGATAGGGGAGCCAGACAATTGTAAATATTTAGCAGTAGGAAATCTTGAGAGCTAAGCAATGACTTGTAAAATCAAACCCTAGGCGAGCTAGGACTGCCTGGTTAGGTGTTTGATAGAGAAAATAGAAAGAACTTAGGTAGGGGAAGAGACCACTGTACGAAATCCGTACAGCTTCAGGTAGGGTTAGACATTATCCTCACTTGACAAAAGGGTTGAAGCTTCAATCAATCCTTTGGAAGGAGATTTGAAACAAAGAACAGTGAAACCCTAAGCATTAGGCCAATTAGCCCTAATAGTCCTTGATTATAGGAATGCACTGTACGGAAGGGGCAGAGGCCTGAAACCTAGTGAAAGATTTAAAGCTCTAAAAAGGGTGTCTGAAAGTGACATTTGTTTGCTAGGTCATTTGGAGAGTTTGGGCAGGAAAAGCCAAAAACTAACTAGTAAGGGCTAGTAGGGAATAGGTCTCTTCAAGGCAAGATCTTGAGATTGGGTAAAGTGAAAGCTAAAGAACCTCCAAAATGTATTCAAGTGGATGTGAAATGCAAGGAAACGGTGTCTCCAACTCCCCTGCAATCAATTCAAGCAAGATGGTGAAGTTGGCATCTAGACTCTTCTAGGTGTTGGAAGAAGAAAGCAGATTCAAGAGGTGTTTGTCCTCCAAGGTTAAGCACAAGGATTGAAACTCTTGGAACAGAGTTGAAGCAAGGTTCAGTTGATGAAATAAGTCAAGACAGAGCCTAGAGGTTGTCAGGTTCTTGGTGGAAGGCAGAGTGAAGTCTTCTAGTTGGTTAGTGCAAGCAAACCTTGGAGCTACAACACACCATTTAAATTCACCTTTTTCTTTCCCAAAAGTCAAACCTTGCACAAAATATTGATTAGCATATTGGATCTCATGCCATATATTTTCAATTAATGACCATGGACATGTATTTAAGGAAATTCCCTATGAGACATGAATCTATCTACCAATGAATCAATTACAAAAGATAAAATCTAATTTGAAAGATATTCAAAGGTAAATTCTTTATACTACACCAGTCCACTAGCATGTCATATTTTGCATTCACATACCTTATTTGACATGTTTGTGATGCCTTATTCTATTTTGTGTGCTTGAATTTCATCAATGGTATCTAAAGAATCACCTCAAAATAAGTCCTACCATACTTCTAAGCATGAACAAAATAAAAATAAGTACAAAGATAGAGGCAAGTGAGGTTTGAAGACTTACATCAACAAAGGAATAAGCCACAAAGTGACCTTCAACTCTAAGATTCGATTTATTTATTGCACAAATACTTTACATTAATTTCCTTTGCTTCTCCAAATTCTTCTCTTTAATGCATTGAATGGATTCTCCATGATTTCATTCAATTGAAAAATATGATATGTCTTCATCTATGTGTTCAATTTCTTACTCTCACAAATTTTCCTCATTCATTCCCTTTTCTTTGTATTCTCAATTTCATGCTCTTTTGATGTTTTCTTTGGTCATTTCCTTATCATAATTTTTAATTCTAAATCAATCATGAATAATACATGGAGTTAGTTGAATGACTATATGATAAAGTATCAAACCACAATGAAACAAAAATGTACCCATATTTATATTTATATTTGTATGTTTTGTCCATGTCTTAACATTGTCTCCTCTATCATGTGGCCTTCTCTTTTTCATTTAATTTTTTATGATTATCGTAACTTAGGTACCTATATTACTTATTGAATTCCCAATCTCTAAAATAAGCACATACCTATGTCTTATCTCTTATTTTATGTGCACCCTTACTTTCTTCTATATTCTTTTCCCTCTCAAATTGCTCCAAAAAATGTTGCTCAAAACCCCTATGGTCACCAAAATTAACATTTTACTTGTTAGGAGTGATGAATTACCAAGTCGACTTGTCAGAATCCTACTAAAATCCTCTTCCCTATGTTGTATATCATTAAATATTCTTAGAGGGGAGAGTGAAAATTACCAAATTCAAACTTTCCCTATGAACATAAGATTAACAATTTATTATATATTCAATTTTACATCAACATATGACATAACTAGTTTGATAGTTTGAGGAAAACCATATATTTCATGATCATAATTGTTGGTGTAATTAAATGTCTTGTACCTTGTCCTTGGTCATGATTACACCTTAGTTAAGTTTACTTAGGGACCACATAGGAGGTTGTAGGAGATTCTCCACTTTTGGTGGACTTGACGTGTCATTACCACATCACTTCCACCTTTTGTGGGCACATCATGTGATTACTCTCCACCTTTTGTGGTGATTATCACATTATCCCTTCCCACTTTAGGTGGAGTGATAACTTTTCATAGTTGTCTCATGTCATAAGATTACGACACTTGTCATAATCTTATGCCCTTCTATGTTCTCACCTTGGCTATATAACCAAGGGGTCTCCTATGTACTATTAGCTCATTACATTCTATTCTATTGACATAATACAGTTTATTCTTGTCATCTTGTTTCTATTTCTCTTATGCTTGTGCTTTCTATTAGGCCTCTAGATCTTGGGTGGCTACCTTCATAGAAAATTCTTACATGGTATCAGAGCTATTGGAGTGCCTTTGGTTGGTCATTTGGAGAGATCTTGGTGCATTTGAAGAATGTTGTATTTTCAGATCTAGGTTGCAGCAGCATTTTGGAGCATCCTACACCAAATTTGAGCCCACCATTGCGTTCGGGAGGCTATTTTCAGTCAAGATTACCTTTCATTTCATCGAAATCGGATATCGGGAGCTCCAAATCTAAAAATTTAGCCAATTTGGGTATTTTTCTCAATTTTCTAAATTTTTCTATAGTTTTGGAAAAATATTTCCTGAGAAAATTTTCGAATTTCAATATTTCTAAAAAAAAAAATTCATCAGAAATTTTTTAGAAAAATTCAAACCCCCATTTAAAAATTGTATTCGGGGTTTATTTTGATCTTATCTGCAAATTTCTTTTGTAAAAATTATAAATCAAAAATCAAAATTTTGTATAAATCAAAAGTTGTAATGCTTTTTGATTTTTTATAAATCAAAAATTTCAAATTAAAAAAAAAATCAAAAACAAAAAAAATGGAAATATTCTACGAATTTCACAGAGTACCTTCTATACTCCGCAGGGTACCCACTGTACCCTTGGGCTCCCCTGCAGTCCTCCACGTGGTGCAGTATCAATGGCCACTACCCACGGTCCCCACGCGGACCCTTTATCGGCGACGTCTAACAGATTCCGAGCGGCAGAAAAATAAAATCTAGTGATTTAATCTTCGGCAGTCACAAAAAAAAATCCGGCACGACATCTTCCGGCAGACACGCACAGATTCCGACGTCGGCAAAAGGATTCCGAGAGAATATTCCGACGAATTTTTGACCCGACCGTGACGTTTTGACGGCCGTCAATTTAAGCCAATGCATCCTGTGACGGCCATTTACCCATCAAATTTAACTTCATAGTTTTCTTACGTCATCATGCATCATCGATGACATCAGCAGTTTCTAAAACAAATTTGCCTCTCTCACCAATGAGCTTTTCAGTTTTGCGGTTCAACTTTGGAAGGCCATATCTAGCTCATTTTTGCTCCTTTTTTTGAGCAATTTTTTTTGATTTGGGCTAATTTTTTGTGTACTTCATAGTGGTGTACTCAGTTTCTGATTTTGGTGGACATAGTTTCCAGAATTTTCAGTTTCTCAACACTATACTTGTCTTGTCACCATTTCTGCAACTTTTGAGGCTTCGTTCAGGCTCATACGAACTCCTTTTTAGGTGCCCTTTTTTTTGAAAGTGCATGATTTTTCGTCTACTTCTTGAATCTGCAATCAGTTTGAAGCGATCTTGAGTGGATTTTGTAGTTTCAGCATATGCTCATATTTGGACTATTTGGCACTTGTATTGCATAGATCTGAATCTAGGTCTTTGCTTATTTGTTCTAGTCTATTATCAGCCTAATTTTGGAAAGTTGTAAATCAGAAATCATAAGCCCACTTAGCCAAGTTGCAAGTGGCCTATTGTACATGCATTGCATTATAAAGTGCCAAAATCATCTATTTGTGGGGGGGTACTTTGATTGAGTGAATTTGGGGGAGTGTATCTTGTGTGATTTTTCGTATTTTCTCTCTTGTGCTCTTGCATTCCATCATGGGTTCATCTAAAGTTCCACTCTTAACTACACATAATTATGGTACATGGAAAGTACGTGCATAGAGTAAACTAATGGAAAAGGTTTAATTTACTACATTGATGGAACCATAACTACACCTTCAGATCCTAAGGCAGATCCAACATCATTTATGGATTGGCTCACTAAAACTTCTATGGCATTGGGTACACTAAGAAAGTTCATTTTAGATGATCTCATTTTCCATGTTGATAAATGTACTACAACTAAGGAAGCTTGGGATAAACTTGCTGCTTTGTATGGCAAGGTTGATAAGGTTAAGGGATACAAACTTGAACATGATCTCTTAAGCCTTGATCCCAAATATTTTGATTCAATTCAGGATTATGTCATTAAGGCAACTGAACTAAGAGTACAACTAAAAGATTATGGTATTGAAAAAGAGGATGATCAATTGGTCTTCAACTTGTTGGATAAACTTCCAGTTGAGTATGCAACCTTTGTTTCAAGTTTTCAGACTCAAAGATTAACAATAAGTAACTTCACAACACCATCTTTTGAGGCTCTTGTAGATCTTTTGATTCTTGAGCAAAATAAGTTGATGAAAATGGGTATTCTCAAGTCTTCAACTTCAAGAGCATTGGTGGTCAATCATGGAAACAATAAGCAAGGCAAAGGGAAGGACCAAAAACAATCTTCACCAAATCCACAAGGAGAGAACAAACAATCCACTCCTCCACAACAAAGCTCATCATCATCTTCTTCAAAGAAGTACAACAATTCAAGTAAGAGGGAGCAACCAACATGTGCATATTGCAAAAGGATTGGTCATGACGAGCATCATTGTCATGTTAAGCAAATTGATGAGTTGAAACACATCCTTAAGAAGAACAACATCAACTTTCCAGCTGCATATCAAGAGAAGGACTCATCTCCTTCCACTTCTTCTAAGGGAAAAGGAACAACTCTCATGGCAACAACATCAAGCTCATTTTCTTCTTCTACATCATCTCAACATGAGAAACATAAGGGGCAAGCATTTCTTGCTTTTACAGATTCCAATATAGATCAGTGGATCCTTGATTCAGGAGCTTCACATCATATGACTTCATCCAAGGATATGTTCTCTTCATTTGATTCTTGTTCATCACCACCCATTTTGATGGCCAACAACACTTCTTTGGCAGTTTGTGGGAAGGGTTCTATTGACGTTGAAGTTGGAGCATTTAATGATGTTCTATGTGTGCCTACTTTGTCAAGGAATATCCTCTCCATCTATCAGATTACACATAGTGGTACAGGCAAGAGTGTAGAGTTCACACCAGATTCTGTCATTGTTTGAGATTTGCGTAGTAGGGATCTTGTTGCAGTTGGGGAGGTTGATGATCGTTCTCGGTTCTACACCTTCTCATATTTTTCTCCTATTGATGATTCAATTCACCCTAGTGTGGACACACTTGAGGAGATTGAGTATGGTTACTTGAATCTTGAAGTGCTCACTAGTCCTGAGGTTCTTGAGCCTATTGTTGATATTCCAATACCTTCATGGGATGACTACTTATCAAACATTGGCAGTTTGTTTGTGGAGTCCTACATTGTAGATTTGGG
The DNA here is from genome assembly GCA_007258455.2 of Sequoia sempervirens. Taxonomy (NCBI): domain Eukaryota; kingdom Viridiplantae; phylum Streptophyta; class Pinopsida; order Cupressales; family Cupressaceae; genus Sequoia; species Sequoia sempervirens. The sequence goes on along the minus strand of VDFB02047230.1, from coordinate 240,303,985 downwards.
AGACACATTTGATTATCTACATCTTCTCTTTGATGAAGGTGATTCTTCTTCAGTTGTTGTGAGGGAACACTCTGACCCTCCTCTACATGATCAGTCTTTCGAGGTTGATGAGATTTTGGATGCATCTTTACAACAGTTGGAGGAGGCCACTTTCTCTCTTGAGGAGACATCATCTTTGGAGTATGTTCTACCTTCATCCTTGCTAGATCTTGAGTTGTCTTTTTCAGCAGATGAGAGTGTTGTTGCAAAGGGGTTCTCACAGGTTCCAGGAAGTGACTACACCATTGTAGCTTCACATGTGGTTTGGGGAAGGCATCTTTTAGCATCAACACAGGGACATTTGAGCAGATTTCAGAGACTTCTTACATTTTGAGGGTTCTTCATTCACTTGTGGATTAGGGAGACTTCATTCATCCACCTTTGGTATTGTTTCTTCCTAAGGGGAGGAACGTTGTTCAACAGTTTTGGAGTAGCTTCTTCATTCCTTCTCAAGCATCTTCCATGGGTGATCATTGTACATTTAGGGGGGGCTACCTTGTCTCTCTTCTTCTCTTGTATGGGGGGGACTTTTTCCTCATATGGGGTTTTTTCCTTCTCATGCTATGTTCATAGGCTTTTGTATTTCATCTCTCTTTTGGTGGGTAGTTTTTTCCCATTGGGTTTTTCTATCTTTACTCCACTTGTGAGAGATTTCATTTGCATTTGTACATGGGTACCTAACATGGCCTAGTAGCCAGGACCCATCCTGCATTGTTTGCATTTGTGTACATTCTCCCTAAGTTGCACTTAAGGGGGGGTTTTGGTGTAATTAAATGTCTTGTACCTTGTCCTAGGTCATAATTACACCTTAGTTAAGTTTACTTAGGGACCACATAGGAGGTTGTTGGAGATTTTCCACTTTTGGTGGACTTGATATCTCATTACCACATCACTTCCACCTTTTGTGGACATATCATGTGATTATCTCTCCACCTTTTGTGGGAGATCCACCTTTTGTGGTGATTATCACATTATCTCTTTACCACTTTAGGTGGAGTGATAACTTTTCCTTGTTGTCTCATGTCATAAGATTACGACACTTGTCATAATCTTATTCCCTCCTATGTTCTCACCTTGGCTATATAACCAAGGGCTCTCCTATGTAATTATTGTACTATTTTATCATCTCATATTATTTACATTGAATACAATTTATTCTTGTCATATTATAATCTCTCTCTTTTGTGCTTTCTATTAGGCCTCTAGATCTTGGGCGGCTACCTTCATAGCCAATTCTTACAATAATTACAATATCCCATGAAATTCACAAATAAACATTAACTAATGTCAATGAAATATGTTCAGAGAACATTAATACACAACACAATTTTTTATGCTAACAAATTTTAGGACTCTTAGATTGAGCTAAAATTTCTATCCTAGCATTCAAATATGTAGGGGAACAAGTTGTATCCATTCATTTTTTACTTTACAACTATTCAAGATTATGATTTTTAATTGAAATAACTCTTATAAAGAACCCTCAAAAAAATAAAATAGCAACAATCAATATTTGCTAATATTACTTTTAATTGATTAGTGTGAATTATAATTTCTAACATATTATAACCAAAAACTAATTAATAAAACTTACCTAAATGATTTGTGAAAAAAATTAATTCTTAAATGAAAATATAACAATAACATAAAAATATAAACAACTTTCAAAATATTATAATTCATAAAAACATTCTATGAACAAAATATTTCTATAGTCCATGTTAATGAACATGAATCGTAAGAAAATTTATTATATTCAAATTTAATATCATTTTCTTTCTCTTTTATTCATTTGTAAAAAAATATTTGAATTTTATTAAATTGAAAATGTTAAACAATAATGATTCTCCCCATTAGAACAACATACTTGTACCTCTAGAGTCTAGATAAAATAATGGATATAAAGTGTCATGCCACACAACAAAATATTTAAAAAAATTAAAACTATTTAAGAATTATTTAATTTAATTTATTTAAGAACTATTTTATATGCCATGATCATATATAAAAATTGAAAAACAAATGTTTAAAAAAATTAAAACTATTTATAAATTATTAAATTTTTTTATTTACTTAAGAGTTATTTTATATTTTTTTCATTTACTTAAATTTTTTATAATTACTATTACTTTTAAATAAATATAGATTATGTTTATAACTATTTTATTTTATAATTTGAAAATAATTCTATAAAAAAAATGTTATAACTAATGCTTCATAATATATTTACTATAAAACATTTTTAAATTAATTATTTAAAAGTTTATATTATAAAATAAGCTTTATTACATACTTTAATAAAGAAGAAGGTAGTAAAACATAATTATTTAGTCTAATTAACCACCCTTACACCTAATCTATCTCTTAAGAATAATGAATAAACACAATTTTAGGATAAGCTTAAATAAGAGTTTTCTTGTTAAAATACTGTGCTTCAATTTTCATTCATGCGTGGTATTTATTCCACCATATTTAATCCCCTCAGAATGTGGGAGTAAAATGAGCTACTATAAAAATGAAAACAACTAACATGAAAACAAAAGCACAAGAATGTTTACGAGAATGGAATCCATAAAAAAATAGAAACGTGGAAATGATACAAAACGAAAACATTAGTTGATGGGACCCACAGGCTCGACCACCTAAGCTATTAGCCCTTAGAGTGTGCTAGTTAAGCCCGACCATCTATATGTTTTTGAGAATCTTAACAATTATTTTGTTTACAATTTTGTTGTAAGTTCGCAATTATTGTTATGTTTTCATGTGTCAGCATATACAAACTAAGTGTTGTAAAAGGGAGATAATTTTTTACATTTTGCAATAATTTGTAAATAGTTTTTTTTTTGTTGTACTACAACTTGAAAATGGAAGGGGGTTCATTTTAATGGGGGTTGTAATTTCTAAGTTTTTGTCTTTTTTGAGGTTTGTAAGGCATAGGGCTTATCCACCTCATGACACAAACTTTGAAGAGCTCATAATAGCAATTAAGTTTGTAAATGCACTCATATAATGTGCCACACAAATTGAATATGTGTTCCATATGGAGTGAATTTGGGAAATTTGTACTTACACTGAATTACAATGTGTAATGGGGAGTTTGTGTAGAGCGTTGATTTGACATCACAGTTGTGGATCCTTATGATTTAACATCACAATAATTTCTCCTTGTGATTCTCACCTCATTCGTGTGTGTCTTGATACACACCCTTTTTCAGTTTCTTGTACATCTCTACATTCCTTACACACTTTTGTGCCTGATTTTAGTTGGTCTACTTATTCTCTTAGCATTAAGGGGGGAATATGATAGTGTCATGCTAATGCTTCTTTCAATGAAGCAATGGATGAATCTTCTTTTTGGGAGGCCTTATGAACCTTCTACCTTGATCTCTCGTATGGGGGATTATTTGAGCGGATAACATTTTGAGATTCTAGTACTCCTAATCATAGTTTACCTTCATTTTTGACATCACCTAGTTTGAATGGCTTTGTGTATATTGGTTGAGTAGTGTTCATATGGTCACCCATGTAGTGTTTTGTATCTCTTATCTTGATCTACATTTATTGGAGATTCATTGATTTGAGTAGACACTATCCTTCTTTGGTAGAGTTTACAACTTATACATGCTTCAATAGTTCTTTCTCATCATGTTCCTACCATCAAGTGAAATTTTTTCAGAAGTTCTTAAATCCTTCTTCTTTCTTTTGGAGGATAGTTTTGTTCCCACTAATTTTTATTTCTCTATTTGTGAGAGAATGCATTGTACATGGTGTGTCATAGAAAAATGCCCCCTTCTCATTTTCATGTCCTTTTAGGTCTCGTTTCATGATGTTTGGTCTATTTTTCTTTGATTTTATATTGTAATGTGGCTTGAAAATACATATTTATGTACTAAAATTCAAATAATAACGTCTTGTGAAGGTGTTGTGATGTGTTGTAAAACATTTCTACACTCTTCTAGAGTCTATTCATTACAATTCACCTAAAAATCACCTTTTCATCACTTATCAAGTCCTATTTTGAAGTGTTGTAAAGTCTTGTAACAAGATTTCATGCTTTTCTAGGCTTAATTTCACTATTTACACCTTTCTTATGCTTTATTTGACCCCTTTATGCCCTTACAAGACTTAATTAAGTGTATTTTTGAATGTAAACCCGAAAAATAATATTAAATGTAACCTAATTCTTGACACCTATTTTTAGGTCCTAGGTGGGACCTATTCACCATGGGTGGCGAATGAGTCCCCCTTGGCTCCAAATTCAAAATATTTTAAATTTCCTTTCGAGTTTTTATTCAAAATCACTTGATGTCGGCCTGTGATGAGGTATCAATAGGTTACTAAGGCACAAGATGGTATAAATAAGTGATTTTCACCTCATTTTACATCTAAAATCACACATCACATCCAAGCAATATTTTCATTCACTCAAGCATTCAAGCACTCTAGAACATGAAATCAAGCATTCATCAAGCATTTTTGAAGTATCCATTGACATTATTTCAGATTTTATTCAATAAGGGTTTGGTAAGTTGATAGCATTTGCATGTTATTTGTTTATCATTCTCTTTCATTTCAGTATTTTATTAAGGGTTTGACTACCAAAGTGGGGTTTGACCAAGGCAAACCCCTATTTGCTAAACCTTAACCATTTTTCCCCTCTTGCATGTGTGTTTACATACTTTTGTGTGTAGATTTAACAAGTATTTAGGTGTTGAAGAGTGGTCAACAAGTCACCTAGGTGTTTTAAGTCTTGAATCAACTATATTTCAAGCTTGGAGAAGGTATTTTTTTCATTTCCTATAGAATTGACTTCTGCAACCCAACAAGCAGACACCCTCAGATTTGGTGTTGCAGAATTGTCTCCTGATTTCTCAAAATTTTAGGAGAGGACTGATTCGCCACTAGTGGCAAATGAGTCCCACCTTAAGGCTAGAAATCTAAGTTTTGTCAGATTTTGGATCCTAACACTCAGAAATATGTTCTCGACAATTTTCATCAAAAGCAAGACTAATTCGCCATCCTGGGCGAATGAGTCCCACTGGTGAATTTCTGTAATTCCAGACAACATCTAGAATATTCCAAAATCCTCATCAGACCTCTAGGTGCACATTGATTCAACTCATTTCTTTCTATTATGCATTTATTCATTCTTATTTCATTTTTTCATACCACATTGTGTTTTCAAACACAGCATAAATCTTAAGTTTTGCATACAAAATCAATCATTTAGATCACTTAATTGCATTTAGATCATTTCATTTAGGCATAATAACATCCTACATTACATAATTTGAATGAACCTAGTTAGCATTTTTGGCCCTACTCTCTCCTTTTAGGTGAAAAACCCTAGAAGAGTTAAGGAGTCTTGTGGATACCAAAAATCTATGGTTCACATGGGTACCTAACATGGCCTCTAGTCAGGACCCATTTTAATTCTATCTATTTACTCTTTTATGATCTCCCCAAGTATCACTTAAGGGGGGTGTTAGTGTGAATAATTTATCTATTCACTATACTTAAGTGTACTTAGGTTGATGAGGTTAGACATCTTGTCTAACTGAATGTGCAACCTTTAAGACTTTAGAGGTTACCAAGTTATTTGATAAACCTCATGTGCTACCTTTTTGAGGTTGGAATAATTTTCATCTCACCACAAAGGTCACTCAACACTTGGAATCAAGGTTGATGTCTTGGTCAAATAAGTTGTTGGTTTGTACACTCCAAGTGTTCCTAAGGTTGACACCTATAAGACACTTGTCTACTCATTTGTACCACATCATGGGGCACTTGTCAATCAACCTAAGAGGTGGATTGCCTCTTCCTTGCCTATATATACAAGGCTTTGTACTCATTGTAATTTGGGTCAACTGAATACAATATTTGCATTATTCATCGTGCTTATTCTTTATCTCCATGATCTCCTAATTCTGATATTATTAAGTAGACTCATTTAATATTTTGTAATAACTTATTACCTTTCTTAATGTATGTGTAGAGCCTAGTTACTTATTCATTTTGAAAGGCATATTCTTTCGTGGTACATCTTGATTAAGATATGACCTTTTTTTTAATTATTATATGTTTTGTATAACTTAGTAACTATATTTATCAACTAGATAAAGGCATCAATCTACTATGTGCTCCATCTTCCCATCGTCCCAATACACTCACAAAAAATAAATTTAACTATCTTTTCAATTTTACTTAATTTAGTGTACTCTCATTACTATTCTTAAATGTATATAATAGAAAAATGGGTTATTATAAATCATCTACATACTAAAAATTATTAGGTAGATAATCTTCTCTAATAAGGTTCTTGACCTTGAGTATTATAAACCAGAATATAGGCACAAAGTGACAGCTAAATTAGGGGTGCATTATGTAATGGGCATGGTTTGCATTACGGTTATTGTTTATTCATTCTAGCAATATCTATTACAAAACCTTAGGGAAAATCACCTGGGTTTAGAATTGTTAGAAGTGAAGGAGGTCCTACCCACTTGAATAATTATTCCTTGATTGCCAATCTAAATATAGGTTTTGTGGTATTGAAACCACTAGAACTTGGAAAACTATCCAACCTTAGGGAAATTTACATTTTAATAGAATAATTTTTGAAATGAGCGACACATAGGCTGATGGAGCTAGGCGAGAATGTCTTGGTTTCCATTGTTTGGTGTGAGTTGATTTTGTCACTTTTTTTAGGAAAGGTGGGTCTCGCAATGGCGCTCACGGGCCTTTTGGGTCTCCTCTTGTCCCCTCTATCCAAGAAAAGGTACCCCCTCCGCTTAACTAGAAAGAACATTTTCCCAAAAAATCTAGTGTTATAGGGGATAGGGTCCAAATTCTATATTCAGAGGAGGGTAGCACTATAAAAATCAAAGAAACCTCTTTGGATTTTTCATTAGCCAAAATCGAAAATTGTCCTATTAGTAGGTTTATGGGAAGGGGCCTCATATGGAGTCTATTCATAAGTGGGCTTCTTCCTGGTGGGCTGTCAAAGGTTCCTTCATCACTTCAGCTCTTTTGAAAGGTTTATTTTTCTTCAACTTCTCCCTTCATGAGGATTGCATGTCTACCCTCACTAGAGGCCCTTGGTTCTTTGGTAAATAGAGTCTTTCTTTGTAAAAGTGGAGACCAAGCTTTGATCCTGCTACCCATTTGGGAGCTGCACTCCCAACTTGGGTTCAATTACCTAGTCTTCCTCTGGAGTTTTGGGATGAAGAAACTATTGTGGGAGTGGCCAACTCCTTTGGCAACTTCCTTTCTCTGGATTATATCATGAAGGAACATACCAAGCTGGTGTTTTCTTGGCTCTACATCAACATTGAACCAAATATGGTCCACCCAACCTTAGTTATTCTAGAATCCAGGCTTGGTAAGTGGTCTAATGACATTGAATATGAAAACTCTACTCTATTTTGTTAAAATTGTTCTATTGTTGGTCATCTATGCAATGCTTGGCCCAAAGGTTTCCTTAAGTCCCTTTTTGGTAAAGCCAAGTTTGTGGCCTCCTCTTCTCCTAGCCTTGATGTTGGTTTCTCTAAACCAGTACCTATGTTGTCCTCATAGGCTCCTCTATTGTCCCCCATGCTACCCATCCCCTCGTCTTGCAAGATTGATCTCCTTAGTTTGCTATCCACCCCCTTCCCCAGTTCTTGTCCATGTTTAAATTTATCTCTTTGCCTAGTTTTTAGTGTTCCCATTCTTCCCTCGGTCTCTTTTAGTAGACTAGAGTTTCCCCCTAGATTCCCCTTTGTTGGATGTAGTTTGGAGGTACCTTCTACTTTAAACTTAACTCCATTATCAAGTGGTGACCTTGTATCAAAGTCAGTGATTACTTTTGATGAGATCCCTAATGAGGTGGTATTAGTTATCCCTTGTGTTGTTCCCCCTCACCTGTGGTAACATGTTAGTTTGGTCTACTTAGTCCTTCTAAGCTAACTAGCCCTTGAAATTTAGTTGATGTGGGGATCATTGCTAAGATTGGAAGGAAGCCTGGTAAAGTCACTAGGTAGAAGAACATGGTGAGAGATATTGTGAATGGAAATCAGTCTACTTTGGGGAAGATTGGCTCTAGATGCAACAAGAAATGTTGGTCATCTCTTGGAATATATGAGGACTCAACAACCTTCATAAGAAGTATATTGTTAGATATTTCATTAAAGAGTTCAAGCCTGACATTCTCCTTTTACAAGAAACTAAAATGATTGTTCTAATTTTAACAAATCTCACAAGTTTATCTGGTCAAATTCTTTGTATTTGGTAGTGGATGCGATTGGGGCCTCTAGTGGGATGGTCACGATGTAGAAACCATTTCTCAATGGTTCCCTAATCTCTAAGGATAAAATATTCTTAATGTTATATTTTATCAATGCTTCAACCTCATTAACTGGGTGTTATCCAATGACTATGCGCCCAATGATGCAGTTCAAAGGAGGAATACCTAGATCAATCTATTTGGATGTAGGAATACTTTCTTGCATAATAATTGGATGGTGATGGGCAACTTCAATACTGCCATTTTCCCTTATGATAATTAGGGGGTATTATGGATCTGTCAGAAAACATATTGCACCTTAACTCTTTCTTGTATGATGGTGGTTTGACTGATCTGGACCTCATGGGTAGTTCTTTTACTTGGTCCAATAAATGTGTGGTGACAATCTTATTAAGGTTAGGCTTGATTCCTACCCAGTGACCACCAACTGGGATATTCCCTCCCTTTCCTTTTCTTCTTTTCTAAGGATTTGTTATGACCATACCTCGCTACTTTTTCACTAGAATATCCTTTCCTCTAATGCCAAGAGGCCTTTTCAGTTTGAGTTGATATTGACATACCACTCTCAGTTCAAGGAACTTCTCATCATGTGGTGAAATTATCGAGGTTGCTATTTTTCTATGTTCAATTTGGTTTTCAAACTCAAAAATCTCAAACTCAATTTGAAGGAATGGAGTAGGATCTATTTTAGTAACATCTTTGAGATTTTTTTTTTTTGAAGATTAGCTTAGAAAAGTTCAAAAAGAAATGGAATCTAGCACTTTGGCTGATCTAGTTGTTAAAGAAAAGGCTTTGCTAAGTGAGCCTCATAGTATTATTGAAGAGGAAGAATTTTACTAGAAACAAAGGTCCAGGAATCAATGGCTTCGGGAGGGGGATAAAAACTCTAGGTTCTTTTACATGATGGCTTCAAGACATAGGAAGTGGAACATTATTTTTGAGCTAGTCCTTGATGATGGTTTCATGTTGACTTCTGGGGATAATTTGGCTTGTGTCAATGTTTCTTTCTTCCATAGCCTTCTCAACCCATTCTCGACGAATTATTTGGTGGGTGACATCCTAGATGTTATTCCCCTTTTGGTATCCCAACAAGAGGTTTTATCTATGGAAATCCATGCTTTGGATGATGATATTTGGGAGGTTGTGTTTTCCCTTGGCCCTTTTAAGTTCCCTAGGCCTAACAACTTCTCACCTTTCTTCTTTTAGAAGTCTTGGGATATCATTGGTAAGGATGTCACTATTATTGTTGTTGAATTCCTTTCTACTAGTAATATTCTCAAATAATTCAATAACGCTTCCATTATTCTCACCCCCAAGTATTTAGGGGCCAACAAACTATCTGATTTTCATCCTATCAGCCTCTGTAACACAGTCTATAAAAAAATTTCCAAGCTATTGGTCAATCGCATTAAACCTTGTTTGAACAAACTGATCCATCCTACTCAAATAGGCTTTGTTCTAGGATGGAAAATCATTGATGCTATTATGTTGGTGCAAGAAACCCTTCACTCCATGGGAAAAAGAAGAAAAGAAAGTATGGCTCTTAAGCTAGATATTCCCAAAGCCTATGACAAAGTGTCCTAGAATTTTTTGTTTGAAGTTCTTTGTAGGCTCAGCTTCTCTTGTAAATTCTTGAACCTCATTCAAGGTTGTGTCACCTCCCCTAGGTTCTTTTTGATTATCAATGGTAACCCATAGGTTCTTTTCTCATCTTTGGGTGGAATCCATCAAGGGGAACCCTTGTCTCCCTATCTCTTTATCTTGATAGCTAAAGTTCTTAGTTGTAATTTTGAATGCAAAGTGTTGAATGGTACCTTGGCCAATTTCACCCCCTCCTCTATGTCTCAACCAATTTCCCATCAAAATGTTTTTGATGATAAAATTTGAAATAATAGAAAATGCCACGATTTTCTTTCGTATGGTTTAGGACATAAAACAAGCCCGCTTTCCAATTATCTCATTAAAGGAAATCCTTGGAGATCTGAACCTCAAGTGTGCAAAGGAGAAAGAGATCTTGCAATAGGGATTTACTAGGGTCTAATTGTAAACTAATGAGGGGTTCACCATCAAGCTAGGGATTGAAAAGACAAATGTAATGTAAGATGCAATGCTTAACCCTAATATGATGCAATCTTTAACTAGATGACATAAAAATGCATGTATAACAAAATAACAAGTTGAGAGATGAAATGTGTGCACCTAGAAATTTGAAGATGACTAGATGAAGGCCTGAAATGATGAGAATCTTTATTTTAAAGCTTGTTGGGACTCATACACCAATCTGGGCAATTTAGTCCTAGATCTGGGTTTCTATGCAGAAACTAGAATCTAGCAAATGGGTATCTAAAAGTGCAAAAACTAGGAAAATGACCTAAACTAGGAATCATATGCAAAAAATAGCGTATCAATCCAGTTAGGATTTTCTAAAGCTTCAAAGTCTGAATCTGGTCTTGGGTGCTATCATAATAGTGGTTTACAATTCCCGAGAGGAACGAATTTTAGCTGAAATCACATATTTTTAGAAAATATAATGATTTAAGCCTTAAAAAGTTCCATTCTAAGGATTCCAATTGAAGATGGTTTGATCAAATCACCTTAGATCAAACCACCTTGGATAGAACCTCGCTAGTTTTAAACCATACCTATAAATGCGTCTCCTTTACACCTATCAAAATGCTAATAAAAAATCACTTTTGATTTATATTTTGGGGGATCAAATGAATTCATTTAAAATTTATTTCAAATGATTATGGTATTCCTCAGAACAAGCTATCCAATGAATATAATTTTAATATGTTTTGGTTTTGTTATGTATTTGTTTTTTAAGTTTTATTAAACATAGGTTTTCATTGAAAATGAATTTCTTTGTTCTTCACATGTGGAAAAATAGATTATCAAAAAAAAATTGAAAATATGAGTGCACCAGATATTGAAGTCCTTGATCCAACAAAAAAAATAAAATAAAATTTTGACATATACAAAAAAGTTATGTGTTATATAGTCGTTGTGTCCAATTGTAATTCATTTGACTTTGAAACTTTATTAAGGAAAAAATATTCAATAAAAACTATCTAACCAAGTGGAAGAACTAGATATCAGAGTTAAAAATCTAAATTTGAAAGAATTAGAATTTTATCCTTCATGGAAAAAAGTTATGCGTTATACGGTCGTCACTTTTAAAAAATGTTGTTTTCTGAAAAAAAAATATTTTCGTGGGAGATGGAAAAAGAAGTGCAATTTGATTCCAAAAAATTTGAAAAAAATATTTTTAGAATCTACAAACAAAATTTGATGAGACTCTAGTTTGCACCATCTTCAAATTCCTCACAGTTTAGCCGCTAGAGGTGCCCGAATGTGAAGATTTAGTTAAAAATAATAATTTCAGTGTCCAGTTTGGCCAAAAATTGTAAACCACTATTATGGGATCACCCTCTTCAAGGTTTGCTTTGTGCTTCCCAATTGATTTATGGATTTGAAACCCTGATTTGCAACCTATAGAATTCTTCTAAGTATCTCCAATGCAAGGTAACTATGATTGACATATTAGCATGGGATGGCTACAATTGATCCATGAGGATACAAAGTATATTCTAACCACTAAACATCAATCCCAATAAGATCAATCAAATAAACACTAAACTAGGAATCCATTAAAACTTAACATGTTAAACTATGAAAGCTTCAAAAACACCTGTTCTAATCCATTGAAACTTATCCTATTAGGGGAGTGGTGTAGCATTGATGTGTAATGGTGACCCTTACCCAATACCATGGATAAATTAGCCTATTTCAATCGATTCTATTGAAGAGAATCGACAAAACCATTGATAGATGTGTGATGAAGCATGATTTAAATGCTAAATAAACACGATGCAAGTTATTTTAACATGATTTATGATGAAATATTGATATGGATATATGCAAGGCTAATCTAAATGGATTTTATGCTAAAATATTCAAACCTTAATTAACAAATAAGCTAAATGTATGCATCTATGTTATCATGGAAGCTATTAATGGAAGCTTAGCTAATATGCAAGTAATTTAAGCTAAGATGATACTAAGTGCTAAATATGAGTATGAGTGTGAGTGATTTTAGTAGAATGAGTTTTCTCTAAAAAAAGGTGGATCCATTTGTCCCCAAATAGTGAACTATTTATAGGAGAGCAAATGAGAAATGAAGGGTTGAGATTAAAAAGGTTAATCAATAGCCAAAAGGGAAGGAAGAATTAAACATGGAACATGGATTATCATCAATGGATGAGAATCAATGATCACATGGATCAAGGAAGGAATCAAGGGCTCATATTCTTTCAAACAAACACACTTTTAACTTGCACAAGAAGTCTTGTAAGATTATTGCAAAAAAGGAATATTCCCCTTTTGAAATGAGTGAGGAGAGAGAATATTCTTTGGAATATTCTCATGGGTGAGAGAAATAGATTATTTAGAAAATTAAAACAAGGTTTTAATGTGAAAAAGGGGAAGGAATATTCCATGGGAATATTCCTTTCAAAGGAATGTGTAAAATGAGGGGTGGCTTTAGAATAGTGGTTTACACTTTATTAGAGGAAGGAAATTTCACATTTTTTTTTTCACCATATTGCATGGGTTCGGCCAAACCCAATGGTTCAACCGAACCATTTCTTTGGTTTGGCCGAACCCATGCTTCGACCGAACCAAAGAAACCCTAAAAAAAAAACAATATTTAAATAAGTTCAGTCGAACATGGGTTCAACCGAACCCCCTAATATGACAAAAAGAAAAAATTTGTTCATTTTACCCTGTCACTTTTACTACTTGTTTTACCAGTCACTGTCCCTACTATCCCTGGTGCGTGCGGCAACCCGAGAGCATGACAGTGACCAAACGAAGGTGTTTCTTTCCGGCCAAAGCAAATTTGAGTTCGTCTGTTCAAAATTCATCATTCCAATTTTCATATCGAGCACTATTGACAGGTTAAAATGAATTCAAATTGCATTTGTTTGAAAGTTTTTCAAGCATTTTCAATATAGTATTTTGCTTCCCTATCAAAACTATCAACTATCTGTTAGGGGATGAGAGGTCTATAATTCAAAACTACACCCATTGAACTTGCATTTATACTTAGCATGTATTTTAACTTGTTCATTTTTTTTAAATCAATCCAAGGGTTTGAGTAAAGAAAAATGAGTTTCCTCCCAAATTTAGTGCAAAGAAACATTATAATGGCTCTCAACATAGTCTAAAAAATGGAGATAAATAAATTCCTAAAGACTAGAAGTGTAGGGGTCAAGGTCACAAAATAATTTTAAAACTACAAATTTAGGGTCAAACTTGTAGATGAAAATGTAAATTTCATACATGTAGGAGTGAACCATGAAAGTCATAGCTTGGTTTGTTAAGGTGTCATAATATTAAATCTTATAAAAAATCAAGAATCATATCATTGATTATGTACATTACAATAAAATATCTCCATATAACAAATGAAGCTAAAAACCCTAACCCTCTTTGTCAATTCTATAGTGTGCTTGCTACATGAGTAATTTTTTTATGAAAACCATGTTTAGGAATGAAAATATCCAATCCCTTATGCTTCTAAACTAAAGTTTGCAATGCTTATGGTTCTTTTGGCCTTATAGATTCTTGAATCATTTTATAATATAAAACCTACATATAACCTACTTTGGCTCTCTAATTGCCAAGCCCTTTATGAATTCTAAATTGTTGCATCTTGTCTTGATTTTCCCACCATTGTTATTCCTTTTGAAATTTTTACAAAATTAGGCAAAGAGTCTTGCTTTGAAGTCCTTAGGAGTATGTTTCTTAAATTGTTGAGTTAAATGACTTAAAATGACTTAATCTAAAATAAAGGCATATACGGATCTCTTGCAATTGTAACCTCTTTACTAGTGTTCAAACATATTTGATACCTTGATGGCATGACATAGATGATGTTGCTTGATATTATTTTATCCATGGATACCCAAGTAAAATATGAGATACATCTAAAGAACAAATAATATGACATAGAATAAGAACTTCCCTCATCTTTTAGACCAAAAAATTAAGGTAAAATAATGTATCCTATAGTTTCAATCAACATATCATTAGTCAATTTTAAATAAACCCTCAAATATGCATATGCTTGTTTATAAAATGATGATAAAACAAAAATTATTCAATGCATACATTTTATTGGTGAGTAAGATCAATAAACACACCCTTACATGGTTCATGATCCACACAAAACCAAAAGGACCATTATAATTATTTGGTAATATCTCACAATGTGAAAAAGGTGTCAAAAAATTAGCATACCCTAAGAAGCAGTAGAATTGACTTGCCATAAAAGTTGGTGGGTGGCAGCTTGAGTGGTGGAGATTTGCATCCTAACTAGTTCATGGAAATTTCAACGTAATTAGAGAGCCAGAAGCTAGGTGCATTTGACACCTATGTTGTGGCTCAAGGGAGTGTGTTGGAGAAATGATACACACCTAAGCCATAAAAGGACTCATCACAATGTGAGCCATTAGCTCAATAGTAGAGCATCCTAACACCAAATGGGAGGTCCTAAGTTTGAATACTGGAACTAGTCC
>VDFB02047230.1:240154195-240288981 GCA_007258455.2 Sequoia sempervirens | reverse complement strand
AGTTACCCTATTTTTGAGGGTTTGTAGTCCAAACATGATATAAAGGGGCTTTTACACTTTTTGTGATTACTGTAGCTTGTGTAAGAGGCCCCATGGATACTGTTGTAATTGTAGGATGCATGAATAGGGCGTAGGATGAGAAATAAAGAAGGTATAGTTGTTGTCCTGAATAGTATGCAAATTACTAGATGCTCTCCTAGAACAATAAATGCAACATATCATTAAAGAAATCTATATCTATGTATATAAATGTGTATTTATAAATGCAAGTGTAAATGCAAAGAGAATATGGTTTTGTAGTGTTATAGATACAACATATCCATAAATTAATGTAATTGAAATTATAAAGTCTCCAACACATATAATATGAAATCGATCAAACTATTAAACTACATGAGAAATAAATGAAAACAGTAAATGCATATGTATGTGTATTTGTAAATGTAAGTGTAAAATAAATAAGAATAATGAAAATTATAAAAGAATACAAGGAAAGGTCTCCTCCCTTCTTGGTAGTGATAACCTCCTCCAAACACAACCCTTAAAAATTATGAATAGAGAAATATAATCTTTGAAGAACTCAAAGTTGATTGTCTCCTACCTGATGCAATTAGTCATTTTATCCTTACAAACATTTATAGTGATTACTAGAGGCACATAGACCAATTCTTCATAATAGAAGAATTTGATCATACTTTTCCAATGATAGCATTATGAGAAAACCTTAGGTTAAATGAATAATTCCTAGCTAAATTCTTTAAATCATGTCCAACTGTATAAGAGAAGATGCAGCTATGTGTACCTGGATACCATAGAGAAAGGCTCTTTGGGCTCTTTCATCAATCATCCTACCTTAAAACATACGAAAAGTCTCCTAGCAATTAGACATAGGAAGATTTAAGATGACTTAAATTTTTTTTATTGCTAAAGCGTAAACTTATGATGACTTAACTAGGCCTAGTACACACTCCTCCCCGTTGTACTTGATATGTGGAAATTAAATGTAAATTTGCTATTTTTTTAGTCATGTAGGTGTCCAATAAACCACTTGGTGGTGTTTCCCCTTCTAAGTTTATTTACTTGAATGAAGAGAAAAAGTCCTTTGATTACAATTAGAGAATACATTTGAGGCCTTGGTTGTGTAACTGGTAGACCATAGTCACATTTAACACTTGTTACAAAGTTTGGGAGTTAAAACGTTAAATAGATTTGATTTGTGATGGACACATTTGGATGGTAGTAACAATAACTTGCAATCTATCAAGACTTGATTACCTTATAACCTATAAAATTCTAGCGATGAAATGATAGGTTAATCATAATGTCACCTTGGGATCACGTCACCATGAAAGAACTTCATCCAACATCCTTATGTGTGCAGGTACCATCAAATAGGTACTTGTCAAATCTTTCTTCCTCGAGCGAGGGAAATTTAGGAAGAGAAGAGGAAAGCGAGACATGTAGTATGTCTAAAAGAGGGAGATCAACTAGAGGTCAAAAGATTAGAAGAAAATTCTGTAAATGCATGGGATTTTTTCTTGCTGAAGGGGGGTCATGTTCTTATGATGATGAGAGCATAGGCGACGTTGAGGTGCCCTTGAGGTACAAACATCTCTGAAAACAATGGGTACCCAAGGAAATTCCTCCAATAAACACTGATTTTTGTGTCAACGAGAGGATATATCGCATAGCACCATCATCATTACATGGTTTGGGCCTATTTTGCATGGACGACATAAAGATTTGTTATGAAAAAGTTACTGAATTGATGGAGCATATCAGACCCTGTTACAGTTACAAAGATTGGATGCAACTGGTTCGATATACATGAAGTATGTGTAGGTATGCATTGTCAGCAAATTATATACAACTAAAAGATAAGGATGAAAATAAAGGAGTGGCTATGTACATTGATGAAAGGCCAAAAGCATCAGGGAATATTGCAGGGTTTATAAATAGTACATGACCTGGGTCAACAAATAAGTAACCCAATTGCATATTCAAGGTGTGCAAGGGAAACCATGTATTCGTATATGATAAAATCAATAACTATAGGGGAAAAGTTGCTAATCGATTACAATTTGAATCACTTAGTTACAAACACAGTTACTATGGGAGTGGTACATACTATGTACCATTTTACCCAACCTTCAATTAATGACTCCAATATACCATTTTATTCTTCTTCTTTTTTTTTCATAAGTCTATTGGTTTCATTTCGGTAATTTTTTTTTATATTTAATTTTTTGTCCTGTTGGGACATTGATTGCTCTGGAGAAGGCTCTGACTGAGGAGCAGTCATGATAATATCTTTAGGTGCTTCTACATGACAGGTTTACCTCATTGTAATTGTACAAATTAGATACGAGCAAAATGTTTTATTATTATGTTTTTTCATAAATTTTTTGGGTTAATTTAGATAATTTTTTTAATATTCTTGTTGCGGTTAATTTAATCGGGGAAAGGCACCGGTAGATGAGAGCATCCATGGTGAGGTGTAATTAAATATTTTTTGATGATGGCATCGCTTATTCAAAAAACCCTCTCGATATGATAAGGAATATCCAAAAAAAATGCAATGAAGAAATCGTTAAGTTGATATTCATAGTGCCTCAAACAGATGAGATAAGAGAGAGGGTTAAAATATTGACTGAGAGATTACAAAACTTGCAAGTAAGCTGTCATTAGGTCTTTAATTATAGCATAAGTTCATTCATGGTTTTATATTTTGTACTCTTTTATGTCATGAACTAAAATATGTGTTGTTTTTATAGGATTTTTTGCATCTTCATGATGCTCCTGGCCATGATCAGGGTACTACAAGTGTTGCACGAGGAGTAGGGGTTGGTATAAGTGTCCATCCTGATCTTCCATAGGTATACGTAAATGCTCCTGACCCCATCATCTGTGTCTATATTGTTGTTTGAAATGTTGGCAACACATACCATGTAGGCATCCGTTAATGCACCCTCTGGCGGTGAACACATGCTAGAACATGGGTCAGGACATGTACCTGGGGATGCAAAGGCCACTAGTACTGGTGATGGTTTAGCAACATTTCTTGGATCTTCCGTGTACTGAGTATGGGAACATTGCGGTCACCTTGTGGTGACGAGTAGCTCATTCCCATAAAGATAGAGAAAGGTCGGTGCTAAAATGTTTTAATTATTGTATATATAATCAATTGAAATTTCCTTATTGATCCTCTTTTTAGACTATTCATCCCATGATCATTTTCAAGAAATGATGTTTTTTATAAACATATAAGTGATATTACATTGGAGCTTTTCAGGCCCACCATACGTACACGATAGAATGCCCAAATCAAGATTTAAAGATGAGCTCATTAACCGTTTAGTTATGCTCTTTGGTGATAAAACATTCAACCGAACCAAGGTCCTTAAGAAATTTACCTATCTAAAGTATGCGAGGGACCAATATAGGTCACATTGAGAGAGAAGAACAAAAAGTACGAGTGTCCCCCCAAGATTCCAAAGAGGGAGTGGAAGGACCTGGTGTCAGATGGAAAGGAGAAGGCTGAAAAGAAAAAAGGAAAGACACCACTAGGCCAAGGAAGGTATGTGATACTATCAACAATGTAATTATATAATGATTACTCTTTCTTTTTACATAATCTAACGTATTTCAAACTTTTCATAGGCTGCCCGACACATCGAAGGCAACAAAGGCAAGACTAGAAAAACACGGGCAACACAAACTTGGCTCTGGTGGTTATATGAAATTAGCCGCATGAATTGTAAGTATCAATAAATGAAATATAGTATCCAAATAATAAATTGAAAACAATTTTGGTTTTATCACACCATAAAAGCAAAATTCATGATCTTATGCAAAAATGTAAGGCTCTGAATTCAACAGAGTTCCCACAGAAGATGACCTGAAGATTGCCTTCCAGCAAGGCTATGGAGCCATGGCTAAATGCCTAAGAGTCTTGACTAGGAAAACACAACCTTGCAATACATATGACATGCAGGTAAATAAACTCAATAAAGTTTATTTAAAATTGAATACTTGTGCAATCTATTCAATATTAATTTCCACCATAAAGTAATTACATGCCTATTTGTTTTAAACATTCAAGCAATGATAATATTGCACATGACATTGGAATCTTGACCTAGTGAGGGTGGAGCACAATCTAGAGATGAAGGTCATGGTGTGCATCCATTACTTTAGAGCATGTAGGCTGAATGATCAACATGTTGAGCATGGTCGGGCTAGAAGATCGAGAACAGTGTGGCCCCATCAGGTAAAGAGGACCACTCTAAAGTTCTTTTAAACATATTTAATTACAATTGGTGTATTAATTAATGTAACCTTTCGTGTTTCAACTTTAGAGCATGTAGAGTGTGATCAACGTGTTGAGCATGATTAGGAACATGATGTGGCCCCATCAGGTAAAGAGGACCACTCTCATGTTCTTTTAAACATATTTAATTTCAGTTGGTGTATTAATTAATGTAACCTTTCGTGCTTCAACTACAAATCAGGATTTAGAGGGTGTTCAACATGTTGAGCATGAGTCTATAACAGAAGTTCAAGAAAATGATGTGGACCCATCAGGTAAAAAGAACCACTCTAATGTTCTTTTAATTAATGAAATACTTGTAACAATAATAATAAAACATATCAGTTTAACATTTCCTTGTTATTGCAATCGACCCCCCTTGCAGCAGCGTCCACGTCGTGAGTAGACGACTAGGTGTACATTAAGATCACAAGCAAAGGGTAGAACAACTAAAGGGGGGACATATGATTTAGAAAATGATACTCCACTTTAGATTTTTTTAGCTTTAAAAAAGAAACAAAAAAAAAGTGATTGTAATCATATCATGACAACCATATTTTTGTTAATATGCAAAAAATGAAAGAATGAATATTATATGTTAATGAATGAATGTGAATATGTTAATTAATGAATGTTATATGTTAATGAATAGATGTATATATTTATTAATGGATGAATGAATAGATGTTATATGTTATTAATGGATGAATGAATGATTAATGTTATATGATTAGGTATGGGAATTAGAGAGTGATGTGAGTGGGTGAGAGGCCAAATGAGCTTCCACCGTCACATGGTTGGCCCTATTAAGTAGAAAATATTAAACTATTCTTGAAACAAAGAAGCTCAATAAGGTAATGCAATTTTCAATACAGAAATGCATCGTTTGAAGCATCAAACCAATATGCAAAGATGAAAGAAAGTGCACAAATTTTTCACTATGGTGGAAAAAATGATTCTTTTATACCTGAATCCATGCTGCATCATAATTTGAAGTTGTTTCCATTCCAATGTTGAGTTTAGTTTGTTTTGTATGGCTTTTTTGTATGGAATATCACATTGTGTTGTGTGTGGATTTGGTTTTCAAAGCTCATTTCTTATGTTTCGGTGGTGACATAACTCTAAAATTTGACTTTTGTGCATAACAGGTTAGTGGAAAAATTGATAGCTCTAAAGGGTTTAGAGGCTCGATTGAGATAGATACACGGATATTTGGATCTTGTTGTTGATGGGAGGCTTCGACTTAACCATGAAATTTTGTACCATCTGCAGGTATGCAAAAGTTTCTCTACTTACATTCATTTTTGATCATAAATGTTGTAAATGATATTAATGCTTCAAAATTAAGATTCATTTCATTGTTATAATGATCAAAATATTATACTTTGCTATACATTCAAGCATTCTCTTGTCCCCTACCCTTTTCTCTCTCCCCCCTCCTTTTAAGAATTTTCTTTGTCATAAAAGATTCACATTTTTGTCTCATTTACACAAATTTATCTGAAGTGCTAGGAGTGAATAAAGATATGTAAAAGATGATGGATTATGTCTAAACAACAACTTTCCATCTTATAGCTAATTAAATCCTTAATAATTGAATAGTTTAGAGCTCGAATAATGCTTGTATATGCATGTGTAGCAATAAGGAGCCTATGTGAAGATTGAAATTTAAAACATCACTTTGGTATTTTTCCTTAGGTAGTGAAATGATATTTTGAGTAATACAAACCTACACATTGATATTTTTGGCATTGCATTGAAGAATTTTTTTCTCTTATACCTACCCTCATTTAGACATGGAGGTATATAATATTGGTTTCGGTTTATTATGAAGTAGTTAATTTCACAGAGGAAGACTAAAATCTTCGTAATGTCATGTGTAGGGTGTAAAGCATATGAATCACTTGGAAAGGCACCATTTTGTATTCATCCAAAACTGGTTTGTTCTTTTTTTTATGTTTCTTGCATGTGTTTTTTTAGGCTCTAGAGATGTAGCTCGGCTCTTTCCTTTGCACCATCTATTTTGATGATTACAGTAGATTGTCCTCATAATTTTTCATGTAGATCTGTTTGTAACCTTATTTTCTACCAATCAATTTGCAAACCACTCACATATTAAGGACCATTTCACTAACTTGTAGTCATTCATTACTTCATATGTTGCAGGTTGTGTCTATGTGCCAATAAATCCTGATGATTGCGAGAACTTTAATCCTACAAGTGTACCCAATCTTTCTCAAGTAAAAGTCTTACCTTATTTTATAGTACTTTAAATGGTTAATTGAAAATGCTTCTTTAGATTTGAGATAGTTGAACCCTGGATTAAAATATGGTATTAGATGGGCAGTATAATGATAAAACTGAGGTCCATTGAACACAAATTACGAACATAATTTACTAGACTATGAATAGTGTTACAATTATAATTATTTCTCCTTTACCTACCTCTGCATTAATGAAAAAGATAGATCCCTATAAATCTAACCATGAAAGTGTTGAAATCTGCAGTATCTACAGGACTCCGAAAACTATCAAACATATTCTTTTTGAATGTTTTTATGCTCAGGAAATTTGGTACTTATTCTGCCATAAGCTGAAGGTCTGGAATAACAATGGTAAAATTAATTGGCATGATATTTTGTTTTGTAATTTCAAGCCCAAGTTTGATTGTAAGCTATTTTGGTATTTCTTATCCAATGAGATCATGTGGAATTTGTGGAAGGTGAGAAATGATGATAAATTTAAGGGTATCAAGAGGGTACTTACTGAGTCTTGCAAGAGACTCACTTTCTACTCTGTTGCTCTGCAAGTTTCAACTCTTGTGGAGATCTCAATGGATAATTTCTTGAAGTCAATAACTGAAGGTGCTGCTAACAATACCAGAGAGGATCTAAGAAGTGGACCCGCCTGTAGGTTGAGCTTGGAAGAGACCGTGTTGTTCCAATAGAAATTTGATGAGCTCCAGAGAGCAATTGATGAAGCTGCAAGCCCAGAAAGATAGCGTGACCCCCAACAGTTGGACCCCCAAGGAGAAACAATGGTAAACCTTGATATTGAAGAATTCAGCAATGAGGAGAATGTAATCAGCACTATGTATTATTTACGCTGATTTGAATAGCAACAACCTGTGGTGCTGTTAACAACAATTTGTATTATCTATGCTGGTTTTGAAAACAACTAGTGCTTTTTGGTTTCTTTCTTGTTGTGTAAAGTACTGATACAGTATATTTCCTGTTATGGAAATGCTTTGATGTTGTACTAATCCTAATGTCGGATAGGCATTTTCATGATATGTAATGGACCTTAAACTATTTTCAATACAAAAAAAAAGAAAAAGATAGCAGATATTGGAAGTTCATTACATGTCTCATGTATGTGTTAGTATTTTAATTTTGTTTAAGTTGTTCAAGAGCTTGATTAGGTCAAGAATATGTTCTACAAGCTCTGTTCTCTTGACACTGCCAACATTTTCCCTACACATTTTCTCTTCAATCCAGACGTTTCTTAACTCCTTCCCTTGTTAGCCCTGGTTGTTCTCAAGTGTAATGTTTTTCTATGCATCTTGCAGTCTATATGTGTGATCAATCATCTCTTATGAAGCATGGATAACCTTTCATGGAATTGTTGTTGTAATTAGACAATTTCCATTGTGAGAATAATCATTTAATTTGTATGGAAGTAAGTCTTTTTCATATTATTTGACTTGGTATTGTAAACTTGTCTTTGCAGGATTCTCTTGGGGGGAACAATAGAACTGTGATGATAGGTAGAGTTGTACAACACCATAAATCATTTGGCATTATCAATATATTGCTTATAGAATACTCTGTGTAAGTAAAATGGAATGTGCAATGACAATTGGTCTCGAATTCAAATCTGAATATAAGTACATTATACACAAGAAGATGGAGAATATGAACTACAGAATGGTGAAGGGAATTTGGGCCAAGCTGAGCATGATGATTCTCTAAAAAATTTCAATAACAGTGACAGGGAAGATTGCATGAATGTCTTCAAGAAGAATCTGATGAATTCAAAGAAAAACTGGGTGTTTGATAGAGGAAAGTATGGGCCTTTCTTTTGGGTGGCCTTGAGCCATCATTTACCAAAATGAAATATGATTTTGTTGCTAAAGGAATACAGAGGATTAAGGGTTGCCAGTGCATGGATGACTCTTGACAATCCTCTCAAAAATTTCTATTCCATGCACAATAGTTTAGGAAATAAAAGGAACATGAATTGCCAGTACATGGAAAATCCTCATATTCCTTCTTTTAAAATAAATATTTCCATGTACAGTAGTATAGGGTCATGTTCATCTCCATTTCCATTCATTCCATCTTGCTCACTAGTCCATCACCTTGAGTTTGGTCTGCTCACCTAGAAATTTGGATCCTTGCAATGATCTCACAATCATTCATCCCCAGACGGAGCCACTATTAGAACTGTAAAATTTTGAAAATTTCATGGCTGCACATACTCATTAGTTCCCAAAAATTCCCATACCATAAGCACAAGAATCCTCTCTTCATAACATTTTTTCCTATATTCTGTCATGTGATCCCATAGAATTCATCTAACCCTGAGTATTTCAATGTATAATTCATATCGGCAAGAGATGGTGAGGGTCTCCCTGATCCATAAAACGTTTTATATTAATGTATATTTTTTGCAATCTATCGGCAAGAGTTCAGGAATGTCATACTGATATGATTTCATTTGAAGACACATATCGACATGACACAGTTCATTGTCTCAGCGACCAAAGGATCCTATTGGTGAGGAAATCTTCATTTATATAAGTAATAACGAGCACATGTGTGTTATACTGATGAAGCACAAAATGATTGTTGGCGATACCTAAGTCATTGGTGTAAGTCATAACAGGCTTATTTGTGTCTTACCGATCGTGGTGCAATTTTGGAGCATCAAAAAGGAATCTACAATATTCTCAATAAGTTTCCCGGAAAAGTGGGTCCTGTTGGTAGTATAGTACCATCGGGGTGAGTTTGAGGAAGTCTTGACGACCCATCATATCGCTATAGCGGAATTATATCGGTAATAGGACTTGGTGATATTCATTGTCTTGCTGATAAAATAATTGCCCGAGATTTGAATATGAAGGGATGCAACTTGATTGATCTCTCACCGATGGTACATTTCAATGAATATTTTTTTAAAAAAAAATTGCATTGTTTCGTCGAAATTTCGACGAACACAATCGACGAATCACCGAAAAGGTCCGACGAAGTTGCTATAGCTGTGACGAAAGCTTCATCATAACTCCTTGTCCATTTCATCGCAATTTCGATGAAGTCCACTGAGGAACCACAGAAAAGGTCTGACGAAGTTGCTTAGTTGTAACGAACGTTTCGTCGTAACTCCTTGCCCATTTCGTCGCAATTTCGACGAACGCCACCGACAAATCACATAAAAGGTCCGACAAAGTTGCTTAGCTACAACAAAGGCTTCGTCGTAAATACTTACCCATTTCATCGAAATGGCGACAAACTTCTGATGTTCTTTTGACGCTTTAGAAGAGCCATTGCAATTGCATTTTGGTTGTAATTCGTCGGTGGATACAGGAAGTTTTCGTTGATATTCCGATGAACATCCGAGTCATTTTATGATGCCAACGACCGACGAATTTGCGCCGTTATTTTGACGTTTAATTTGTTGTCGGCATTGTGACGAAAAAACAACAATGAAAATGTTTTCATCATTTTTCCACTTTTCCGACAAAGATTTGTCGAACGACCGACGAACGTCCGTCGGAAAATGGTGTCAAATTCAGTAGTGGATTGATAGCATGAGATAAATTCAATTATCTTTTCTTCTTCTTTTTGCTTACATATCATCAAATCAACCAAGATCATCTTAGGAGTCATATGCACTTGGAAATGGTTTACAAATTCCTCAACAAGTTCATTGAATGAACGAATTGAGTTGTTCGGTAAAGAAGAAAACCATTCCAAGGTAGTATCTTTCAAGGACCTAGGAAAAATCTTAGCCAAGAGTTTATCATCAAAGACAAAGTCACTACATAAAGCTGCATAAGCATAACATGCTTCCTATGCCTTCTTCTCTAACTTTTCAAAGTCTTCATTTGAAATAATTGTAGTCTTTCATTCCTATCAACTAACTCTTCATCAATCTATCTATTCTAAGAGATCCTATATTTTCAACTTCCATGACTCATACCCAATACCTTTGGATTTTCTAATCTTTGAATAGGATGTTCTATGCCATGGTTCAAACCAAAAACAAATCTACATAACCCACTAAATTAAATAATTCCACTAAAACTAAAATTACCACATAATTTCTAGAAAGGCACCCATCTTTGATCAAAACTATTGGCTATGATACCAAATATTATGAAATAGGTGAATATATACAATGAAGGTATATGAATTGTGTATAAATCTACTTATGTACATGAGAACATGACTAACCATTTAAATCTAAATAGTGTTGTAAGGTGTGTGTGACCTTTGTCTCCTCGTGCTATGCAACACTTGGGTTCGTGACATGGCTTAACCGCCTCTCGTGGATTCATTAACTGTGATTATTATATCGGACATTAATAGGTCAATATTTTGGTGCAACGACAACCGTCTATGCAACAATTAGTATTAGAGACAGGGTCATAGGTTCAAATCCCACTTGCGTGGGGGGGGATTGTTTCAAGGCGTTCATCCTTGATCTCCTTGTGTTTTACAACACAACGCTTGGGTTTGTGACATGGGTTAACCTCCTCCCATGGATTCATTAACTTTTCCGATTGTATTGGGCATTAAAAGGTTGATCTTTTGGTGCAACGACAACCGTGTGTCCAACAAATAGAACTTGGAAAATTTTGCAATAAACATATCAATTATAAAATTAATAAAAACGTAAAATTAAATGTATGACATTAAAAAAATGGGATGAAATCATTTAGAAAAACTCCATTGTAAAGAGAGCACACAAATATATTAATTGTGCAATAATAGTGTTACATCAACTCCAAATCTTGAGTTCAACAATATAAAGAAGTGATAAAAGAAAAATGACACTTAGGATGAAAATTCACTCACAAAGGAATCTTTGAATTACTCCAATAGGTAAAAATCTCAAAGTCCTTACCATTCCAATGATATCCTTAGTGGCATGGAATTTAAAAATAAAAATTAAGTAGTCATCACCAAGTTTGGAAAGAAAAAAAAGAATCAATTGGGTGTCATATTTTTCAATACTAGATTATTTTTGCTCCAATCTAAATGATTTTAGCTAAGTGAAAAAGTTCTGAATGGTGTCAAAATGGGTAGGAATCAAATTAATGAGCTCATTCTCCAATTTATGGCCTCTCAAAATATCCTAATTCTCAAATAATCCCTTCAATAAAGTCTTTACTTGATTGGGTGTATTTATAAATTTAATGTGAAAGAGAAGATCAAGAGAAATATAAATGCACAAAGTTTCATGGGCTTCATCACATTTATTATGCCACTTAATATTTTTTTACAATTAGAGTTGGTTCATCTTCTAAGCCCATATTGATTCAATGTAATCTAAGTTTTCATAGACATATCATTATTTTATATTTCCACCCATAGTAGTTGTATTGTGTAAGAAAATGAATTGACTTTGATCCATGATACAAAAATAAGAGTACAAAAAAGAAAGTGTATAAAAAAGATAACACAAGAATACCCCTTTAACTCAATCAAATAAAACCCCAACAAGAATAATTTTTCACTTTATAATTAGTGTGAGTACAATTTCCACTACCAAAAAATATAAACAAGAATGATTTCAATGCTTTAAAAATGCTCAGAAAAAGACTATAACATGTTGAAGTATAATTCTAGAATAGAATCAAGCATAACTAAAAAAACACTACAAATTACTTGAAAATAATACTTTAAAAAAATTACACCTAAAAAGGAGCATATATGCGCCCAATTAGATCTATAAATGGTCCTAAAACAAGCACTATATAGTATCACCTATGATAATCTACAATTTTTGGATAAAATATGCATCAAAATAAAGAAAAATCTACACCAACAATGAGAGCATGGAAAATAAAAAAACAAAAATTGCTTTGAAAAAGACCTATGTATGAGTGAGAATGAAGCCTTTGAATATTGATTTCAAAATGCAAGTGGTCAATGGGGGGAAATTTTGAAAAGTGGCTATTGATATTAGTTGATGAAATGAGGAGGTCAATAGATGAAAAACACTAAGCTTGATGAAATGATGATGTTAGTTGATGAAAAGGTGACATCAATAAATGTTGGACAAATTGATGATATAAAATAAAGTGATGGCATCAGTTGATGAAAAGGTGATTTCAGCAAGCACCTTGATGAAATATTCTCTTAGGTTGTCAAAATATTCTCTTGGATCTCAAAATCATGGTCCATTGTTTTCCAAATTGCATTTAAACTATAAAACTACCATGATCTAGAAGATGTAAAACTGCCTAGCAACATGCAAAAATACTTACCATTGTAAATTATCTATTTTGAGTGCAAGTGGTAGGTTGGTGGTTTTAGTTATGAAAAACTACTTTGGTAGAGATATGTAAAGGGGTTTCCACCTATGTAGTGGAGCTTTTATATTGGTTGCTATTGTTAGAAATAATGTTGAGTTCAGTGGTGGTGGTAGTGTGGTTGACTCTACCATTTGCTATATGGCAATGCCTAGAATTTCTAGTGTACTACATACTATGCCCCGCTACATATAGTATGCTCCCTTGTAGACTATACCTTGTAGGTAACAAATAAAATCCACCATATTTTTTAAATAAAAATCTTTAAAAAATACCTTTTATGATCTAGATGCATATTTGTGGACTTAGGTCTATATAGAAACTACAAATTCTACTTACACAATTCTAGTGCTCATAAAATATTCTCTACAAATTTATATTTTTTTGAGAAAATTGTGATTATATGACTGATCAACATAATTTTTGTCCCTAATGGATTCAAAAAAAGTACATTGATATTGAAAAATGACAATACATTTATAATTCTTGAAGGAACATTTTCCTATCGAATCTAGCATGAACCTCCATAATTCAAGCCATTGTTAATTTGGCCTTTAGTGTATGATTTAGATGTAATAAAAGATAAAAAATAAATTTCTTAGATGATCTAGACTCAATGGAAAGCTTAACTTTACACCAAGAATCACCCAAAGCAACTTAAAATACACAACCACAAATGGAATCCCCTAAAATTTAATCACTTTTCTCAACTTTTTTAATTCTCTAGATCATCCAAGAATACAAGAGAAGAGCATACTCATCATTGAGAAGAAAAAATTCCTCTTGGAAATTTATCTTTAAAACCATATAAGATTTGGCTATGGATCCACCCAAGAATAAGAGACGAAAGACAAATAATAGATAAGAAGATCAATAGATTGCAATTTATGCATGATCAATATCTGCACAATGAGAATAGTAGGTGGATTTATAAAGGATACAACACCAAGAGATGTGAATATACAACCAGTGTGGGATAATAGAAGATGTGGTCACGTGTGTGCACAAAAAATTCACCAAACTAGGGAAGTACAAGCCACATGATGCAAGTACAACCTACCTAAGCAAACTTATCCTATCCTAGGAGTATAATATTTAATAAAGTAAAACACTAAATGCAAAAATAAAAAAAATGTATCAATAAACTTAGGGTCTAAAAAAAGGTTGAATTGATAAATAAAATAAAGCCCATTGTTGATTCTTGTAGCATGATTAGGTGCACCAATATTAAGTGTTAGGATTAAGTGTGTTATTCACCTTGAAAATCTAATGTCTTATAATTATTCATGTAGACAATAAATACCATGGGATCTTCAAACATTGTGCAAATAGAGTAAGTGTATACCCATGTGAGGGTGAGGTTATTATTTATTTACTGTTATTCTCCTAGGAACTTGGAATATTGTTTCAAGAGGGCATTAAATGAGGAGTTACAATTGAAAGGCCAACAATGAGAGTTACTGAAGTACCCTAAATCTGCATGTAAGACCAACTTCAAATACTTATTAGAAAGGTTAGTCTAAAACACACAAATCTGCAAATACCTCTATGAAATAACATATCTATGCTAAAGAAATACCACAAGCAATGAAAATAACATCAAGAAAACATTTCAAAAGCAAGATAATCACCTATTCCATATTGGATTGGTGTTACATGTGCTAGTAACCCTTTCCCAACCCTTGATCAATAGCTAAAATGATAATGTATTGCAATGGAGATGAAAACAAGATTATTTCTCAAACCAAGAGAGTAACCTTGCATAAAGTTGTGAAGGATTTGCTTGAGGATGAAGCCTTTATTTAAAGATTTTCAAAATGCTAAGTGCTGAAGAGAGACCAATGTGGGACTAAGATTGGACCAATGAAAGAAGGACACTTGTCATCATGTGATTGGTTGATGTATGTGCAAGATTTGGGAAGAGTGCCCATGAGAGGGAGAATTTGAATTCAAATTTGAGAGTAAATGCTAAGTGGGGGACAAGAAAATGAGCAATAAATGCAATGTTGGAGGGACAAATCAACTTGCCTTTGAATTCAAAATTGAGGGAATATTCCCCATAAATGCCATGTTGATGGAAAATCTTGGATTTAATAAATCAATAAATTGATTTATTTGTGCAAGTGGAGATATCTAGAGAATGCAAGTGGGTGAGATTAGTATTTAATCAGGGTTAGATTAAATAGATGATGATTATGCTGATTTAATGGTGCTTAGATGATTTTGACTTTTCAGACTTAAATATTTGATTTATTTAAATCAGAAAATGGTGGAATATGATTTGGGTTTGATTTAAATAAAGTCCTGATTTATTTGATGAATGGAATATGATAATGCATGATGTAAATTTGACATGTCTACAGTTACAAACCATATTCTTTAATGTAAGTCATGAGGTGTAATTAGTTTCTCTCTCTTGGAGTGATTGTAAGTTACAATTTGACCACTTTGGCATCTCCTTTATTATTTGTTCCATGCATGCAAAATTAGTGCCCCAATAGAGTGCATGTTAGTTACACTGTGCCAAATTGAGTGATGAAAAGTCTAATATGCTTGTGGTGGTTACATTCTATCTTGAGCTATTATATTCATGGGATATGTGGCAGTGGTTTTTTACATGCACACTTGGATGTCTAGCTTTGGGCCCTTGGTTTTGGCCACTTAGTTTTAGAGATCACTTTTGGCTTCAAGTTTTCTTATTATCTATATATTTGAGGCATGATATAGAGGTATTATAGTCTTTTGCAAGTTTGAGGAAGGTTCTGATATCAAAATAATATCAAACTACAAAGATAGATAATTTATCAAATTGAAGAGAAATTCTTGTTGGGGTTGGGTTGAGTGGGGGTGGGGCATGTGACATATGGATGCAATGATTATATTGATGTACTCTTTTTGTTAAGATTAATACAAGACTAATACTCTCTTTGGTGGTGGATTTTTTTCCTCAAAAAGGTTTCTCCTTATAAATTTAGTGTTATCTTTATGTTGTTTCTTTTATTTGTTGCTCCATGATGAAATCTATTAAATAATATAGACTTATTAATATATTAGATTAAAAATATATATTTGAAATAAACTAGAATTCTTAGATTTTTAAAATAATAGGACTGGTCAATTTTATTCCTAATGATTCCAACCTGTTTCAATTGAATAACTAGTAAATATTTTGTATAATTTTTTCAAATCCAATCAAGTAATATGTCTAAGTTTTTTGAATTAATTCATCATGTTTCTATTTCATGATTTATTACATGTTGATTGTATTTGATTGTTAAATGCTATCATTTTCATTGTGTTGTTTACCTAGTTTATCAACACAATAATGGTTGGTTAGATAAAAGACATAAAAAATTTCCTCAATACTCTTTGCATGTTTTCCTCATGAAGCTATGTTTCTAAAGGTCAGGAATGCTTCAAATAAAATAAAAAGAACAAAATATTTTTCTAT
Organism: Sequoia sempervirens; assembly: GCA_007258455.2. Lineage (NCBI taxonomy): Eukaryota > Viridiplantae > Streptophyta > Pinopsida > Cupressales > Cupressaceae > Sequoia > Sequoia sempervirens. Next base: position 240,272,682 of record VDFB02047230.1, on the reverse strand, counting down.
AGTCCATGAAGAATCCATTCTACATGTTGGGGGGTGTAAGAGAGGGGGACCAACCACACCAAGGCTCTAGGTCATGGAGAGCCAAGAGCGGAGGGCTGCCCTAACTTACCTCAAGCTAATGATGTTTTGGACAAGAATCAAGAATGAAATGCACTCTCAAGTTCTTCTATCACTCTTTAGATCTGAGAGTCTAAATGGGGCTAGACGAGTTAGTTTTTGGAGTACAGACTGCACCTCAGACAACTCTCTATCAGAGGATGAAAGTGCGAGTCTGGGATGACAGTGCAGTGCAATGGTGTCTCTCTAGCACGTTGGCATCTGTACAAAAATAAAACGTAAAATGTAGTATAAAATACCATAAACCTACTTAACAACCTAGCTAACTAGTTTTAAAGAAATGAACAAAATTATGAAGTGCAAAAAGTAAGTATGTAAATGCTAAAATAAGTAGATGAAGACAAGGGTGACAAATATCAACTCACTAAAGTGCCAGTTTTCCAACGAGCTCCACACACACATTCACCTACACACAAGCAAGAGGGGAAAAATATTGGGTTGAATAGGGGATTTCCTCAGTCAAACCCCTACTTTGGTGTTTCCACCTCCACGAACAGCCAGAAAAGCCATGGAGTAGAAAGTGCGATAAAGGAAAAAGAAAGGAAAGCACTGAACACTAAAAAAGATGCTACGCTACTCTATCAAACCACAAAAGGGGACAGAGAGTGATGAAATACCACCTCCACCCAAAGGAATTCAAGGCCAATGAAGGGAGAATGCAAGACAACAAGCTTGGAAAATTTGACATAGCCGCAATAGTGACGAAGGGAGGTCTCACAAGACTTCAAATTAACAGCTTCTATGGCAACACCACACGTACAAAGATGGAATTGATGGAGTAACAATCTTGTTGCAATGCTCAATGGAGTTATGAAAATTTCTTGAGAGAATGTGATAGATTTATGGAAGATGAGAATTGCTCAAGGGGATGAAGTGATTGTGAAATGAATTACTTTGAAGACCAAAATGGAAGAGAAGAAGCCATTTTTGGGTTGGTTGGTCACATAGAGGCATTACAATTCATCCCCAATGAGGAGTGTAACGTCCCAGTGGACTCTAGAGGTAGGAATCTGTCAGGGACAGTTGTGTGCCACACAAACGTCTGCACGCCACACTCACATCCCTGATGAAAATTCCCCCACTGACACACAAAACATGCGCCAAGTGGATGGAAGGCAGGTGGGTGATGTGGAATTTTTCCTTCGGGTTTGATTTTCTAAGGTGATGGGATGCAAAAGGGGAAATTACACAAGGGGTACAAATTTGCTCCTATACATTTTTCCCCCACTTTAGTGAGCATGAGTATTGATGAGTGTTCGGTAAAGTAGATCGAAGATTTATAAATGTATACCTGAACTGTGGAGGAAGCAGACCCCGATCTAGAAAACTCAAAAGCGTAGGTCAGGAAAAGGACTCCATAGGTACTCTCTCTTAAGGAGGTTTGAACAAAAGGACTCTATAGCTCTGTGGAACTATGAAGTTGAACAAAGTACAATGAAGGCCCGTAGACCAACGATGGACAAATCCCGCAGGATGTAAGTGCTTCATAGACCCTCAAACCTACAAAGAAGGTGTTTCGCCAAGTACTCTTTCATGAAGGAAGTCCAATGAAAGGGGACTCCGTAGAGTCAAACTGGAAAGTGGCTTTACAGGTGCACTTACAAAGCAACATGTTAATCCACAGATAAAACATGTTAGAAAACAAAATGCAACCACATAGGCAAACAAGCAAATAGTCAAAAGAAAATTGAAAAGATTTTAAAGGGGTCCCTTGGGAACCCTTCAAAAGAAGAGGGGTCCACTCAAGAGACACACTGTTTGAAAGTACAAGAATGTTCTTTGAAAATCGATTCAATCATCCATAAATCCTTTTGAAAGATGTTCACTTCATCAAGGAATTCGAAAGGAAGAAAATGCCCCCTCGTGAGGGGAAGGTCAAGGTTTCTCCTGTAGGAAAATTTGCTCCCTCGTTGAAGGAAAGCTCTTCAAGTTCTTTATTTACGAACCCATGATGAAGGAAACACGTTCCGCTAGGGGTCCAAGTTGAGAATACAATTTTTGAGAAAAAATTCATTGGTTACGAATGCGTCTTTCAAAAATCAAAGTTTACATGATGCCTGCAGGACATAGTGAGATGTCACCATGGTGATGTCGTCGCACACACAAGGAACAACACATGAACACCAAAACATTACAACTCAAGAAAAGAAGAGAGAAAGATGACAAAATCATAAAGGGAAACAATAACATCACGAACAAAAGTCATAGGGGCGATCTGATATTTTGAGGTCAGAGTTGCTCATAAATATATATAAGTATAATAATAGTATATAGATGAACTGCCACCAACCCCCTACTATATCATACCATATGAAAAATGCACGAGAAGACAAAGTAAAAATAAAAAATTGGGTCAACATGGAGGGGAAGCCTAAATGCCCCCAACACTTTGCATCGTCCCCAATTTTCCGAAAATCAATACACATAACAGAGTAAGAATGATGTTCTAAGTTAGTTGTAGAGTGCATCTAATTGTGAAAGGAATTGGAGTATATTTTAAATTATTCATTCAAAGAGGAGGAGTAGATTAGGGACTCTTAAAAATGATTCAATCTTATTTAAATTCCCATAACAACATTCCTAAGTTCTAATATTGCAAAGAATTACTTTTCTACCTCTAATTCCGATCATTTACATTTTTATGTAAATGTGAGCACTAATATAAAATACTATGCATTTGTAAATATTGATGAAAAATAGCTCTTAAATGGTAAATATTTAGCTAGTGATGATGCTAATGATTGATTATTGCTATAAAAAATATTATAAATATAATAAATATTCAAATTTCATTATATGCCTCTTGGTATTACTTATAATTGAATTATATTTGTATTTATATAAAATTATTATATTTTTTAAGACGCAACTTATTATATTTTTTGCTAGATTTTTTTCTTCCAAATTTTAGATGCATCGGATAAAATATTTCATAGAAAGGTTGCTACCTTGCTTACTGCTATCACTAAAAATCATTAAAGAAGCATTCTTATGAAAAAGAAAGAAAATAAAATGACAATCTTTAATTTATTAATATTGTCACAAGTAAATGTTTTGACATGTATCTTTGAATCCAAATTTATTGTTATAATCATTTTATTTTATTACTAAATTTAATCAAATTCTTAAGATTTTATGCAATTAGATATGAATTTAAGAAGTATACATTACACTATTGTTTTGTATTAAATATATATCACATTGATTTGTATTAACCTTGGTGAAGACATTTTTATAAACTCATCTACTTATTGTCATGTCCCCGAAATTGTAAAGCTAAATCTGAGATATTGAAATACAAATAACCAAACTGAATAAATATCAAAATATAAATATAAGTAATTGCCATCATTATTATAATTATAATTATTAGTATACTATTATAATTATAAATACAAAAAGAAGAAGTCGCCGTTTAAATATTAGAATCTTAAATACCATTTGTAAATACTGACAACCTAAATATCGTTTAATAATATATAAATATATTACAACTTATTATTGATAAATAATAATTATATTATTGTTCAATATATTACAATTGAATATATTACTTGTTATTATTGATAATATTATAACTATAATCATCAGATATAAATATAAATATCAACAATATAAAATAGACATTAACAAATTGATATTATTATAATTATAATATAATAAAATAATATAAAAATAAACATTTATTATATGAATATAAACCACAGTAATTATGAAAAGACATTGATTATAAATAAGTCTAAAAGCTAAGAATAATATATTAAAGGCAACAACTATTTATTCCAAATGGAATCGTAGGATATGAAGTGATACATAGACAATGATTACTTCATGCTAAAAGATATGTCCCTCCAAAAAGGCATCGGCTAGCAAGTGGAGGTAACTTTTGGGAAAATTCAAGGGTATATAAAAGGTAGATAATTCAAAACAAGAGGCAACAATTAGAGGAAGGAAAAAATAATAATAAAAAGGCATGAGTAATAAGCAGGTTGAGAGCAGAATAGACGTATCCCTGAAAAAGGGTTATGTTTCTCAAGTGACAAGGCATATGAGTGGTATTTATAAAAGGTAAATGGGAGAAAAATAAGGAGAAATTAGTGTATTTAGAGAAGACATCTACAACAGTTCAAGATCGGATCTTATGGGAGAATAAGAAGGTTACAGTAAAGTGAATAAAGGTAAGTATCTAAGAAATAATTAAAGTTTATATATGTAGAGAAAATAATATAATCTGATAGGGAATCATGTTGTTTGAAAAGGGAGCAACAAACTGTGGTAAGTTACATTATAATTATTGTATGCTATTGTATGTTTATGATTTATATTTGTTATTTTGTGGTAGAATCTAACATAATCATGGTCGGCAAATTTTATATATATATATATATATATATATATATATATATATATATATATATATATATATATATATATATATATATATATTCTATGATCTCTATTAATTATTTCGGTAGTATGCTTTGTGTGTTATTTTGTGAATACAATATAAAATTGAAAGATGAGCAAGTTATGTATTTAATCATGGTATGCAACATAATTCTGCAAAAGATTCAATACTTATCGATCATGATTACATGTGCATTTGTATAAATTTGAGTTGTCAATCTTGTTCAGTATGAGTGATGAATCTGTTCATTGATTTAATATGTAAATATGTGTGTCTACACTATGGATAATATTCATATGGTCTGACTGTAAATAACTAGTCAAAAATAGAGGAGTTGAGGGCCTACTGAAGGGGAAACAACGTGTGAGGTCATCCCCTAAGTACACCACCCATCTGGATGGCAAGGGCCACATGGGCTAAGAGGGGAAAACTACTTTTGGGCTTAGAGGAAATGACTATCCAAGACACCTTGGTGTAGTTGCACCCTCAACCTCTCAATATGATTGAGCAATGATGGTTTTGGTACAAGGGAATCGAGGTAGAATACTATGTACACCACCCCATACAGATGGCAAGGGCCACATGGGGCCAAGGGGGGTAAACTGCCCTTGGGCCTAGGGATTCTTGGGCTCCCTATCAGACCATCATACTCAAGGAAGAATGAATTAGGAGATTCAATATGCTTATGAAATGAAGTTGTCTTATTTCTAACACTTTGCAGGTCAAGACAGGTAGTTGTATCTCTAACCTTGTTCTCTTTGATTTTCTTATATGCATTTTGATTAATATCATCTTGTAAATATTCTCTAACTCTATTTTAGAGGGGCCTACTCACATTATAAACATCCCCAAAACCAAGGTGATCACTTGAAATTGATAAATTAGGGAAAATTTAGGGTTATCCCAAAAATAAGACATTACACTTATATTCTTGTAATGGTTAAATTTGCATACCCATGCCATTTCCCATTTAGTTTTAGGCACGTTTGAGAGAATATCTTGATACAATCACATAGTGACATTTAAATTTTTTGTAGAACTAAGTTTGGCTCTTTCCCCAATCATTTTTCATTCTTAGCCACTCCTTAAATAGGTTCCTATACACACCCTTATCCATGTTCTATCCATATTTATTCTCACACATTCCCATAATTCATTGGTCCATATTTATATACATTTATTCTTGATCACTAAATTTTTATCTTGTTATCATGGTTGATTTTATCATATGCAAGAGTTATCCCACACAATATGGACCTAAGACAAAATTTTAAAATTTCCAACTCTTACATTTTTTCACTACTTATTTGGAATTGACTTTGTAATCAAGGCTAAAATATTAAAGGTTGGGCAATAAAGCATATAAATCAAAACCTAATAAACAATAACACACAAATAAGCATAAAGACATAAAAACATAAAGCAATATTACCAAATCTTCATGCCACCATTGATTCACCTTCATTGCACTTCTCCATTTTGCTTGAATATGATAATTGCCCTCAAATTTTTGAGTATGCAAATAGGCCTAATGATAATGACAAAAAAAAATATTGAAGATTCTTAATGACTATGGATGCCCTTGACTTGATGACTTGATAGCAAGATAGCAAGATGACAAGATAGCAAGAGGACTCTAGATAACTTGTGGATACTTGATAAATAACCATGACCAGCTAATTTATAGGGAAGTCAATTCCAAAGGAAGGGCTAAGATTGAATGACAACAATCAATGGCCAAAGTTTAAAAGATGAGGTATGAAATAGGGCTAGGGCTAATTGAGACATGGATAGATAAGGACTTGATGTGGAAGATAAGATTGGCACGGACAAAGAGGTGAGAGGAAATTAAATAATAATTAAATTATTTAATTTAAGTGGCCAATGAATAATTAAAATAATTATTTAATTATAAAGGAATGTGACAAAGGAGGAATCATTTTGAATTAAATAATGATTTAATTCAAAATCCAAGAGAGTGGACCAAATTAAATAAATAATTTAATTTGGGATAGAAGAGGCTAATGAATAATTAAATAATTTAAAATAATTATTTAGTTATAGTTGAAAGCGATATAGAAATTAAATAAATAGGAATTTATTTAACTTTAGAAAGAAAGGGACTTAATTAGTGACGTAGTTAAATAAATAAAATTTATTTAATTAATAGAAGACATATGACTTTAGAAAATAAAAGATGAAAGGGGAAATGATGAAGAATCTAAGAGTCGCAAGCCTAGGACAAGTTTTAGTGTTTACAGACTTGGTACACATTTTTGCAATAAATTATTGTATTTATAAATGCATTCAATGCACATCATTTTACATCGAAGGACATTCAAGCATTATCCAATTATCATTTGCATAGATCATTATAGGAATAATTTGATTTAGAGAACTAAAAGGAAACTAATGTACATGAAAGTCATCACATTATCTAAGCTTGCTATTTTTTGATCATTTGTACAAATGTAATGTTGATGCAATCAAGGGTTCAACCTAGGAGAACTTGACCCTTACAATCCATAGACTTCCCCAAGGTATTTTTAGATATTGATAATTATTAATGGTCAACAAAGAGCAAAGAATCCAACAAATAAAAAATTACAATTATGCAATATTCTAGATTAAATACGTGAGCCACAATTTATATCCACATGGTGAAAAATTGATCCGCATGAATGGGATTGACCTACATAGATTTTCAATCTTGCATATATATTCTAAGGATATCAAGCATTTCAAGATCATCAAATTTCCCTAAACTGCAATAAATTAATTTAGTAAGATATCAAAACTCATACCCTCTCCTCGGGTTAGGAGCTAAATGCTTAATTCCTTCATAATTGATTTTTAAAATTAATATTTATTTCTAAATTATCTTGTCCTAACTATCACTTATACTTTAATCTAGGTTAATTTATGAATGATTGTATACATTTATTAATTAGCCTAGATTAACATTAGGGAAAACTTATTTTCCTTTAAATTTTGATGAACTTGATCAATTTTACACCTTCTAGTGTTTGACCTTAGGGCCTATACCTTCATTATTTTTAAGGTTTTAGATATATCTTTTTTAGATGTTCTTAGGGTTTGTAAATTCCTACTTATTGTTATTCCATTTTTATATTTTTTCTTTTAGAGTTTTGACATTTGTTGTGATATAATTTTTGTCCACCCTACCAAAGATTCTACCCACCCTTGGCTATCTTATAAGAGTTTCATTTTCATATCTCATACATTTTAATATTCTAATTTTTAAATCTAAAAGAAACACTTTGTGCCTATTTTTCTATATTCAATTAATTTTTTTATGCCATGATTTACTCCTAATTCTAACCTCCCATTGAGAAGGAGTGCACACCTACTTCAATGCTAATGTTGAAAACAACATGGTGGATTATGATCATGATACCCATGTGGCATAACAAGAAGTTACAAATAATATTTTAGTTTGGTTATATTGAGATTCCTACACAACTCGTTGCTATAATTCAAAAAGTAATCATCAACAAGTCTCATGGATTACATATCTTACAAATTGTTAGTGCCAATATTTTTACATTTTATTCCTTTCTTAGTGCATCCAATTCCTCTCCCTCTTTTTCCATCTTCCATCATTACTCATTCCACTACCACTATCCATCAACATAACATCATCCATACTTCCACTAATGAACCACCCCACCCTTTGTCCACCTTTACCACTATTTTTTTCCTACCTTTTGAATATATCCCTCTTAAGATATCTACTTCACATACTTTATATCTCTACTCCTATTTCATCAACTACTAATCGAACTTCCATATCCACCATCTTCCTCACTTGTATCATCCCTACCTGTACCATTCCATCTCATGCCATGATCAATTCCTTATCTCTATCTATGCCTATAGATGTTATTCATTATACTTACTCCTCCATGCCTCTTTCCTAATCTATCACTATTATCATACCCATATGTATGCCCATCATAGAAACACTCAACCTTCACTTGTTGCCCTACCATCCTCTACCCTATATATGCACCAATACATAAGATAGATCAAGAAGAAAAGAGAGTAGATCCAATACATAATGTAGAAGATAATAAGGAATTCAAAGATGCTAGACATACACCACTACCTTATGATATTGTTGCACACCCTCTCTTTATGGGATTTGTGGCACCATTTTTCTTAATGTATGATGGAAATAATGGACCTAATATGCATTTGAGATTATTAACTACAACACATGTGCATTTTCTATATGAGAAAATCACTAAGTCATTTTGAAAGACTCTTAAGGATTTTAATTTTAATTTTCATCACCTCATGGGTCTATCAATACATTTGATGAGTTGATTAAGAACTCATTGAAGTAATTTAAAGTTAATATGGGTCTTAGAGTTACTATTTGTAATCTATTAAGTGTACCAAAGGACCCACTGAGTGTATTAAAGATTATATTATAAGATTTTAGTCCTTGTGTTCCAAAATGATTACTCCCTTAGATGACATTGAATTACAAAACATTATTGTTAAGGTATCACTCAAGCCAATTGCTAAGTGTATGCCTCAACAACTTTACATATTTTACATGGAACTATGTGCACATTTGAAAATAATAGAATCTAAGTTATTAGCAAGAAATTTTTTCAAGTATGTGCTATCAAATCAAATTCCTTATAATACCTTTCAAAGTATCAAAATCCAAATAAAATTTCAAAAGGTTATGATTTGAAGGAAAATGTTAATGAAGTGGCCATTGCATCTATTTTTTCATCCTTTAATAGAATTTCTCTTAGGAAGTTTACTAAGTGACAAGAGTTCTCAAATGATTTTCTTCAAAGCTTATTAAGTGCTAGTTTGATTACACTTCTTAGATGTTTGTTGGATCCCAATAAATCACTTCCTATAAGATTTAAGGAGCATGCTTTCATAAGTTTCATAGAGTTAAATTTTATTATACTCAATCTTGCATGGGTCCTAAACACAAGGTACAATACATCATAGACAACAATATGATCTATATTGAAAGAGTCAATGAGAATGTAAATTCTCTAGTTGTACCTATAAATCAATGATTGGGAATTTACATGAATCCTTTTCTAGATCATAAAAAAATGGAGGAACATAATACTTTAGTATGTACAATGATAAAATAAATGATGGTAATGCTGAAATTGAAGATATATCACATGCACATGCTTTTGTGAAGGAAAAATAAACCAATGCTATATATTCTTATGCTTCTACTCCCATTTCACCAATTATATTCTTTGATGTTGAAATATTACAAAATCATTATTATGATAAATGGAAAATTGATCAACACTTTGGGATGTATAATTTTACCACTTAAGGTTACACCTAAATAAGTACAAAATTTATACCATGTTATACATACTTCAGATATATTTTATATATTACTTGATAGATCATGGCAAGGGAATTTCAAAGCAATTCCTTTTGTTGTACATCAATGAATAAAATTTATTCATGAAAGAAGTGTTATTAAGATTCCATGAGACTAATATAAGTTTATTGTGAAGCTGAGCAGTTTAACTTTAGATACCTACATTCAAGATCCAAAAGAACCTCCATACAAAAGTGAGATATTTTTGAGTTATACCAAGAGTATATACAAGAAAGAAAGAGAATTTAATAATTTAAAACAATAAGAAAAGAACAAAGAGATACACATAACAAATCAACCATGAACAAAAGAAATAATTAAAAATAGAGGCCAAAGTGATTTTTATGAGTTATATCGAGAGTATATACAATGACAAATCAACCATAACAATTTGATCATGAACAAAAGAAAGAAAAGTAGAGGTCAAAGTGATACAAAAGCTAGAGTTTCATGCCCCAAAAAATACTTGGATACCAAAGAAAAAAGTTGTAGTACATCAAATGCCAAAGATCTATCCAATCCAAATGTGAAAAATTAAGAAATTTGGGTAAGGATATAAATTGCCTAATGTGAAAATAGTTGACCATGTGTTTATGCCAAGATAAAATAATTATAAAGAAGAAACATAATTTGTAATAGAAAAGGAAAGCTAAAAGGAATAATAAGCATGGATCAATGAAGACAAATGTGAGGACTTTTGTAGGATGTGCATGATCTTTTGGTGGATGTTGATGATGATTCAACAATTGTTCTATGATACATGACCATCACTATAACCTATACATGTATATAATTATAGTTTTCACTTTTCCCTTTTTCTTATGGCTTTACACCTTTGGCATTTTTGATCGAGCCTTGTTTGTTGTGTTTTACACAATCATGTCACCTTGTATATATTGTTTCATGTTTACCTTCCCCACATGACGGGAATTTTCCTTTCCTCCACTTGACTTGTGTTCCTTAGTTACATCTTCCTTTATTTCCCTTGCATACCTTATCCTTATGTTTCTTATCTTTCCAACATTGGCTTTTCTATTTTTCCTTATTTATTACTTTTATGATTGGCATGCATGCTCATGCTTGATTTTTACCGTGACTATTTGCTTAAGATTTCATGATAATTATACCATCTTTATAATGCCTATATACATTCTTCCCATGATTACTAAATTATGATTATACCTATGTCTCTTTACCATACTTGAATCACATGCTTATACTATCTTGTTATTTATGAGCCTTATCATTACCTTATTCCTATATTACCCTTATGTGTCTATGCTTACTACGTTCATCTCATGAATTTCTATATTGTGTTCTCATTACTGCACCATCCTATTGCATTGAGGGCATCATTCTTCCCCCATATGCATCCATATTATCTTATCATGATTCTAAGGCTATCCTTTTAGATTGGGGGCACTTGATTTCCTTTTAGTAAACAAATTTGTTGCTACAATGTTTCACTAAAAGTAGCATGAATCACCCAACATGCATCAATAAACATTCACAATAGTTGGAGAAATCACCTTCAAATTGATAAGTTTTCTCTATATTTGAGAGGGGAATCTACATTGTATGATTGAGGTTTTTAAAATTTTGTGTACTTTTAAGCCAAAAGTATAAAAGGAAAAGGAAAAAATGGAAAGAAAATGAGGAAATCCTAAGTAGGCTTGAACAATAGACTAAGTAATATTTCTTGGATATTATGTGGAAAAATGAAAAGGGCTGTTGTAGTCAACACAAACACAAGGCTCTTTTTTTATGTACACATCATTGATTATAGAGGGAATGTTCAATGATCTATCCTTTCAACATGCATAAGAATATTTTGTGGAATAAATTATACATTAAACATAAAAATACCATTCAACCAAAGAGCATAATGACACACATTCTAGAAATACTCTCCTAATTCCTTCAATAACATAAGCACAAAGTCTTTTTTTGACTTGATACAACTAAACATGCAAAGAAACAATTACAACATGCAAAAATATGCACCCAAAAGATTATGGATGGCACAAAGTTCAATAATATTTTCAAATCTCTCTATAATTTAGAGCATATTTTAAAAAATAAATTTCTATCTTGTTGTAGTACTAAGAGGAGTAAATCTCCGAGAGGAGAGAAAACTTCTCTTCCTCTTAACTAACTCATAACTACTTTATAAGCATTCATTTTTTGAGACAATAATAATATTTTGTAATTTAAAATTCACTTATAAAGCCATAAAAGTGATTTAAGTTGTAATCCCGAAAAAAAGTGCAATGAGCAAATAAAACATAAAGAGAAAAGAACCTTCATGATGCTTGTAGAGAGGTAAAAGAAGATTTGTCTCGTTTAGAATTCTAAGCCTTTGATGATGCTATTTTGCAGTAATATAAATCTTTGTTAAACTAGTATATGATATTTTCTATCATGTTATTGTACTAAAAGAAGTAAATCTCTCATAGAAAAGGAACCTTTTAAAATTAAGATCACATAAATTCTCTAACCAACTCTTAACTTATCTATAATCATTTTACTTTATGAAAATCATAAAAGTAACTTAGAACATAAAGAAAAAGGAAGCTCCATGACAGGTGTAGAGAGGTGTAGTGAGGTAAAAGAAATATTTTTTTCCTTCAAAATCCTAATCCTTTATATTGCTAATACATATTGTTGCAGAAATGTGAGTCCCTGTTAAACTAGCATGTGATAGTTGTTTTCTTAGAGATCCATGTGGGCTCCCATTAGTGCATGGACAATAACTATGACATCATCTTTTTCACTTTCCCTTTGAAGTTGGCATAGGAGTATTAGAGCTTCCTACCCAAACCCAAGTTGTTCGTATCTTTTTATCAGTACATTCCATAGCATTGCATCTCGTTCAGGTATTCTATCAAACACCAGCACCTGAAATACATGTCAACAAGGGAACTCCCCACATACACATTTGAATCAAATCCAGTTTTAGTTATAAGCAATTATCTACCTGTCATTTTCTAGAGTATCTAGTATTGCACATACATTATAAGAATGCTACTAAGACCAATTATATTAGGTTTCATCCCCGCTATTTTCATTTCTTGAAACATCACTAGGGCCGTTTCCCCATACCCCTGATGTGCATATCTCGCTAGAATGGCAGCCACGAAACATTATCTAGCACAAAGTTTTTATCAAACATATGACGTGCTTCAGCCAATCTTCCACATTTAGCATACGAATCAACAAGCACACTATCCAAATACAGATTGGAATACAATTCGTTTTTTTTCATAATGCTCACATGAATCTGCTTTCCTTGTTCTACTGCCTCATCGAGAGTAAATTGTTCGCAATTTCAGTGCCATCCTTCCCACAAACTCCCTCTTGTAACTTGATTAGTGCTTGCTTTGAGTTCTCTCAAGTTCAATTATAAAAGTAATGTAGTACTTAAGATTAACCATATAATGGAACAAACTCTGCATGCATGGCAACTTCCATCATCAATTAACCTTAATGATTGTCTTTGTAGTATATGTCTTGTGATCTAATGGAAATTTCAGAGTCAAGTGTGATTTCTAAAAGACAAATTACAATATATGTTTAGATTTTATAGTTTTGTTCATTCATGTATTGTCTTTCTTCAATTTGGCGAGGATGCATTAAAATATTGCTATGATTTAATTTCTAACTCTTTTAGGAAGTGTGTGCACCACACAACTCATAACAATGTGTTGAAACAATGAATTCACATTTGCAAACCATTTTTGACTATTAAAATTATCCAAACATTAGTATGATTGACTTTTATGGAGTCTATGTAAACTTGTTATCAATCTCTTGAAGCACCCTTGCAACTTTGTGAAGCTATAAATTACGGAATTATGCAAAAATTAGTATGTTTGACTAATATGGAGTCTATGTAAACTTGCTATCAATATTTTGAAGGACCCGTTGTGACTTTGTGAAGCTATAAATCATGGAAGAATAAGGATCTCAAAAAGTACCACAAGCGGATGTACATGTCAACTTGCAATAGAAAGCCTATATTTTCACCCTTGAGAATTATTTAATCATTTTGCACAGGGTATCAAGTCGACAAGATTTTTTAATCAACTTAGATGGACTTACAATATGATCATAAATTGATGGTTGTGATTTGATAAGCGAGTCAATCCTATGAAACAATTGAGGAAATTCATGAATGAGACTTGATGATGTAGGCATTAGTGTTTTCAATTTGACCAAGTTGAAGCAATGGGGAGACTTTACACAATTGGAAAACCAACATGTATTTCAAAAAATTGACTTGATGACACATGTCGATTGATGAACATGAAAAGTTCAAAAAATGTTGAGGTTACAAATATAGATAACATTTCTCAATTGCCTATTTTGATACCAATTCCTTCTTATGAGTTATCTTATTATATTAGGGAATTATTCCTTCACCCATCTCATCTCATCTCTACTTATCTAATTATGCACCTAAACCTATGATACCACTAGGGACCTATTTGTAATGTCCCTTATTCAATAGTAGTTCCATTTGATGACCATTAGCCTATCTCAAAGGCTTGTAGGCTAGTTGAAGGCAGAATTAGGGTTTTCAATTTTCTAGGAGGTTCCTTTTGAGTTTTCAGGGGGTTGTTTGTAGGAGTTTGGCAGGGGGACTTCTGGGTCTTTCTGGGTTTTTAGAGGGCTTCAAAATGGTATAACATGCATTTTCATTTGAGGACATTTTTGGACTTACTATTTTTAGTAAGTTATGACAGCTTCCTGGTTTGTGCTCTAATGAAGTTTGGAGTCACTATTTTTAACAGCATGCTATTTTTAGTAAGTTCTATTTTTAGCAATGTAGTTTGGGAGAAGTTCAATGGTTAGTGTTTATTTCTAGCAGGGAAGTATATGCAGAAGCGTCTTCAATTTTCTTGGAGCCTATTTTGGAAAGTGGCAACTTAAGTTATGTTTTAATATTGTGCTTTTTGGCCCCCAATGCCTAGACACATGACTTTAAGTTGTTTTTAACTTATGTTATTTCATGAGGTCGTCCAACTTGAGAAATATTTGCTTTAATAAAGTTAAAATTGCTAAGTATTATTTGGGCACCCAAGTCAAGTCAAGTTAAAAGCAAACTAAAAGATTATTTTAATCTCCTCATTTGGGCATCCCTTTTGGAGGGAAAAGGTAATTCAAATTTTTGGGTTGGAAAGCTATATATACAGTGCCTTGCCTCTTCATTTGGTATCCATTATTCATCTTATAACAAATAGCTGTCAAATTTTATCTAGACTCTTGCCTCGAGGTTTGAATACCTCCTAGCCTTTCTCAGTTTTAGGCTTGCAAGATAGCTCCCAGCTGATTGTTGGTGCTCCTTTATCTTCAGAGGGTGCAACTAAGCTTCAGGGTGATGGCTTCATTTGATGTTTTCTAATTTTTGGGTGTGGTAGTGAGTTATTTTCTAGTTTGTTCCTTTTAGGGTGCGCTTCCTTCAGTTTCATGTTGTTGGTTTTGAGTATGGATGAAACACGTTTTTTTATTATACCTTCTAGAGGAGTTGGGTGTTAGTTTTGGGTACTGTTTCTATGCATTCCTCCAACTTGGGTGACCCTATGCTCAAGTTTTGGTAATTTGTAGCAAAGTGTGTGATTTTTAGTCAAGGTCGCTCTTCCCTAGAAGGTCATACAATTTACTATTTTTTCCACGAGATGCGTGCTAAAAAATCAAAGCAGTTTGGAGTGGTTTGTTGGCTTGAGATTGGGCGCCTAGCCTCTAGGCATCTTATGCTTCCAGTTTGGGGTCATTCAAAGGTAATGTGACGTAGTTATGAGTATATGAGTGGGATTCAAGCTTGTTGAGCAAAATATTAGATTGTTGCTTCTTCGTAAAACCTGGTATCTTTGTCATATTTTCATATTTTACATGATGCCTTGTCAATATGTTGTTTAGAGATGAATTTCTAATATTTGGGCTTATTGTTGTATGAATTTTTCATATGATATACTACGTTTGATATCATTTATAATCGTTGCTCTAGTAGTATTAGTGAGTTCTTAATTTTAGTATATTGTATTTTCATTGAGGTTGTCTTTCCGCCTTGTTGCTTTCCTTTGTTACCTGCTAAAAAGTGGAACAGGCTAGCTTGCTGCCTAAGCATTTACTTTACATTTACTTTCCTTGTAGCTCATTGAAAAGTGGAAGATGCTAGCTTGTGGCCTAAATACTTTCATTTTATTTATTGGTTGTTTTGCCACCAATATAATTGTATTTACACCTTTCTTAGTTATAGCTAATAGATCCCTTTACACCCTATGCTCTCACCTTGCCTACTCTAAATTCTGGGTGATTAGAAAGTGAAGGGTTGCTTCCAAAGTTTATAATCTTTCATTTGAGCTAACACTAACGGGTAAAGTTTGTGTTGAAAAATAATAAAAAGAAACTAAGGGGGATATTACAGCGGTATCAGAGCTGGTCATCCTGCCAGCCTATGCTTTCATTGGTCAGTTTGGTAGATGAGTGACAAAGAAACTAGATACTACAACAAAGAGTTGAAGAGCCAATAGTTTCAAACCCCACCAATTCCAGAAGAGGATACTTTTTCAAAGGTTCTATGGAACCATGATATTGTAGTTGAGACCATGATGGATAGGGAGAAGGGTCCAACTCGTGAGGAATATAGGGATGCTAGAACTGAGAGGAAGTTTGACATCACATTGGACATGATGTCTTAGATGCCAGTTAAGATGAATCAACAAGTTACTCTAGCGCAACAAAACCCATAGATTGAGAACAATAACTCTAATACAAATCCAAGAGTGAGAACTATTGGTCAACATGTTGAGGTGACTAGGGGATCAACATCTAGACCTCTTATTCCTACCTTTAGACCAAGGGAGGAACCACCTACTAAGCTTGAAGTATCTATGCCAGATGAAGTGAGGAATACCTACATGGAATATGTTTCCCTTCCTGCTGAGATTCATGAAATTTTGTCATTGCATAAGTACATGAAAAAGAAGAAGACAAGAGGAGGCAAAAGAGTTGAGAATCGTGCTCCTATACCTCCATGAGATTTCCAACAAGCTCTTGGGAAGGTGAATTTGGCTCACTTTGATGGAAGTGATAAGTGTTTAGTGAGATCATGGGTCCAAAAGCTTGACAACTACCTCTCACTAAGACCGATGGCAGAAAAAGATGCCATCAAGTTTGCTACCTTGCACCTAGATGGGGCTGCCCATGAGTGTTGGTATCACAATTTGGTCACTCTTGGCCATAACCTTATTCATACCTATGAGGAGTTTACCAACAATCTCATTGAGAGGTTTGATACCAAGGATCTTCATATCAAGTTTCGTGAGCTTGTACAATTAAAACAACATGATTCACTTGATTCATACATTGCAGATTTCTAGAGGCTTTCTGTGATGGTAGCCAACATCACTAAAAGAAGGCTTGTAGTCTTGATTTTGTAGGACTAATGAAACCATTGAAGGGGTGGAAAAAAGCATTTGATCCACCAAATCTTGATGAAGCAATCAAGAAATTTAGAAGCATGGAGTTGGTTGCCCCAAAGCCAAAATTTTAGTCTAGGACTTTTGCTCACAAGAATGACAAGAAACATTCTTCAAATTAGACCAAAAGGTTTCTATGTGCAGTGCTTTTCTCCTAGTTTGAAATGCAAAATGAAAATGAATGCAAGCAAGGGAATACAACAACACCTCAAGATAAGCTAAGTTAAACTTGAACAAAGCAAAGCAAAATAGAATGATTTACCTTGTCCAAGTCGATTGGTTGGTTGGCCTTGTTGATAGCTTGATATGTGTGCTCCTAGATCGATTTCAGCAGCATAACAGCTTGATTCTACTTGATTTGGATGCAAGGATGGTGGATTTGGCTATGGATGCAAGATGGATGCTTGAGAGATGATGAAAAATGATTGAGAAATTGTTAGAATGATTAGGTTGAAAAAATGGCTAAGTATTAGTCATTTAGCCAAGGGAGATGAAATGAATGATGGAGATTGAAAGAGGACAAAATATCAATGGCTCAGTTCAAAGAGATGACTAAAGGAATTAAAAATTCCTTTTTAATGTGCATGGGGATGATAAAAACAATAAAAATTCCTTAGAAACCTTGGATGAATAAAATTCCATTGGGAAATACATGGGGATTGTAAATGGAATTAAAAATTCCATGAGAAGACCTTGTGAAGACAAAAAGGAATTAAAAATTCCTTGGGGAATGGGGAGAGTTGACCAAAGGAGTTGATTAGACTAGCTAATCAATGATTAGAGAACAATTAGGTGGCTAATGAAGACTAGGAGCCAACTTGCAAAAGTTGGAGGATGTGACACATCCTAATCATGGATTAGACATGTGCACACCCCTAATGATGGGATTAAGAGGTGGATTAGGATTAAGTGAAGATTATGGGGGACAAAAGATGAAGGGAATTAAAGAAATGGGTTATTTATTTAATTCTTTGGAGAAAAGGAATAAAGGGTAAGGTATTTAGTTATTTAACCAAATACCTTAGAGATTTAGAGGACTTTAGGGGTATTAATTAAATAATAGCAATATTACTTAATTAATGCAAATAAGAGGATATTTAGATTAAAAAGGATAAATTTGACCAAACATAAGTGGCCAAATTTAGGTGTCTAAAATTTCATTCTAAGATGGATGATGAACTTTGTGAAGAGCTTTGAAGGAAGAAATTATGTTACACTTGCAGAGAACCATGGATCAAGGATCATAAGTGCTTTGGAAGAGGCCATTCCCATCACATGGAGGAATATTATGATTTTGGATTAGAATCTGATATATCAGAACAACAGTTTGATTCTACAAACATCAATGAAGAAAAAACTTTATAAGTGATGGATAAGGACCAAGGAAGTGGGTGTACATTTTCCCAACTTTCTAGCTTTCAGAAAAATGAGTCTTTTAGGGTCTGTGGAGTGCTTGGAGGGCAATGGATCATTGCTCTAATTGAAAATAAAGCAACACATAATTTCATTGATGAAGGGGTGGTTGCAAAGAGAGGCCTTAAAACATAAGAGTTTGAAGGTTTTAAGGTAATGGTGGCTAATGGTTTTACTATGTGTTATAACTGAAATATCTCCACTATGCCTATGCAGTTGGGTAGCTACGAAGTCAAGGATGACTTCTATGTGGTTGGCATTGGAGATACTGATGCAGTGCTTGGTATACAGTGGTTGCGATCTCTTGGAGAGATCACTTTGAATCTATAGAGTATGGAATTGAAGTTCACCACATATGGGAAGAAGGTAGTGTTAAGAGGGATGTCAAATGAAGGTCCTCACATTGTGTCTTTCAAGAGGATGGAAAGGATGATGCACTGTGATCAAGTTGAATGGGCAACAAAGTGCTTAATCTTTCCATCCACTCTTGTAGAGGATAAGAGGCACTACCATCCTGATATTCAATCTTTGATTACCAAGAAGAGTAAAGTGTTTGGCAGTATACCACCTGGGAGACCTCCTGAAAGGGGGACTGAGCATGTCATAGAGCTTGAAAAAGGAGCTAAACCTATCATTACTACTCCATACCAGTACCCCAAGAAGTAGAAAGATGAGATAGATAAGGCTATCAAAGAACTCTTGGACATGGGTCACATTCGCCCAAGCAAGAGCCCCTTTACTTTTGTACTTGTTTTAGTCAAGAAGAAGGATGGCACTATGCACATGTGCATAGATTATCGTTCCTTGAATGAATTTGTGAATTTTACAGGAGTTTTGTGAAGGGATATTCTCATATGGCTACCCCTCTTATCGATCTCACCAAAAGGGGGTAATTTGCATGGTCAGAAAAAGCACAAGTGGTTTTTGACAGATTCAAGCAGCTTATGAGTTCATGTCCTATGTTAGCCATACCTGACTTCTCCAAACCATTTGAGTTGCAGTGTGATGCTTCAGGGGAAGGAGTTGGGGCTATTCTAATGCAAGAGAAACATCCTATTATCTTTGAGATCAAAAAATTGAGGGGTGTTAAGAGAACTTACTCAATTTATGACAAGGAGATGCTTGCAATCATGCATGTGTTGGCCAAGTTTAGACAATACCTAGTTGGGAAAAAGTTCATAGTTAAGACTAATCATAATAGTCTTAAACATTTTCATGCATTAGGACTTGAATGAAAGGCAACAAAAGTGGGTGAGTAAGATCCAATCTTGTGACTTTGACATCGAGTATGTCAAAGGGAAGAACAACATTGTGGCCAATGCCTTGTCTAGAAGGCCACACTTGGGCTCTTTGGTTGAGATCATTGTTGATTGGAAAGAGTTGATTATTGTTGAGTAGGCCAAAAATCAGTTTTCTACTAGTCTAGTTGAGGGTACTTTGCATGATGAGAGATATCAGTTGGTTGATGGTTTGATATAGCATAAGGGTAGGATCTTCTTGGTACCTAAATCTAAGCACAAAAAGAATATTTTACAATCATTTTATGGCATTCCCTTGGTTGGTCATCAAGGGTATTTCAAGACTTATAGGCAGATTTGTGAGAGGTTTTCTTGGAAAGGACTCAAGGATGAGGTCCTATACTACATTAAGGAGTGTCTGATCTACCAAAAAAATAAAAATGAGCACACTATACTTGCTGGTTTGTTGCAGCCCTTACCCATTTCTGATCATAAATGGGAAAGTATCTCGACGAATTTCATCATTGAGTTGCCAAAGGTGCAAGGGAAAGATTGTATCTATGTTATTGTGGACAGATTGACAATTTATTCACCATTACTAGCTCATTTACAATAGCTTAGATTATTGATTTTTTTAGAGAGGTGTTCAAACTGCATGGGTTGCAAAAAAAAAATTGTGAGTGATAGGGACAAGTTCTTAAGTACTTTTTGGTAAGAGGTTTTCAGACCGAGTGGTACAATGCTCACTCCAAGCACTAGTTATCACCCATTGATTGATGGGAAGATGAAGATTGTGAACAAGTGGTTGGAGGAATATCTCAGGAATTATGTTTCAAGGTAGCATAAGGCTTGGGTGAGATGGCTTCATTTGAGAGAGTATTGCTACAACTCTTCCTACCATATGTTTATCAAAATGTCTCCTTTCATGAATCTGCATCTAGATATGAGGCTCCTAGCTTCATAGATTTGTCTTTTGGTGATAGTAGAGCCCCTCAAGTGAGGGATATGTTGCAACAAAGTCAGGAAATTTTGAGATCTTTGAAGGATAATCTTCACCATACACAAAATTAGTAGAAGTTGTACACTAATCAGCAGTGAGTTGAGTGCACATTTGAGGTTGGTGACATGGTCTACTTGAGATTCCAACCTTACAAACAGTCAACTCTCAAGAAGAGTGGAGAAGAGAAGCTCAAGCCATGTTTCTATGGACCTCTTAGGATCATCAAAAGAGTTGGGGAAGTGGCTTATGAGTTAGAGTTACCAGCGAGTAGCAAGGTGCATAATGTCTTCCACACATCATGCCTCAAGAAGGTGCTTGGGCATAATGTTGCTTTGTCAAATTTTCCTCCATTAGATGAGGAGAGATAGTTGGTTTTGGTTCCAGAGGCAATAATTGATTTTAGAGAGTGCTCTTTGAAGAGGTCTATCAAAGAGTACTTGGTGAAGTGGAAAGACTTACCAATTGAGGATGCTACTTGGGAGGATGAAGAAATTTTGCAACACCCAAATGTGTGATTGCTTGAGGACAAGCAATCTTGGGCAGGGTGGACTGTAATGTACCCTTCTTAGCAATTGTTCCAATTGATGACCATTAGCCTATTTTGGAGGCCCGTAGGCTAGTCGAAGGCAAAATTCAGGTTTCCAATTTTCTAGGAGGTTCCTTTTGAGCTTTCAGGGGGTTGTTTGCAAAAGTTTGGTAGAGGGACTTCTAGGTCTTTCTGGGTTTTCAAAGGGCTTTAGAATGGTATGACATGCATTTTCATCTAAGGAAATTTTTGGACTTACTATTTTTAGTAAGTTATGATGGCTACTCGATTTGTGCTCTAATAAAGTTTGGAGTCTCTTACTATTTTTAGCGGTATGATATTTTTAGTAAGTGTTATTTTTGGTAGTGCGGTTTGTGAGCAATTCAACATTTAGAGTCTATTTCTAGGAGGGCAGTATATGCAAAAGCTTCTCCAACTTTCTTGGAGCCTGTTTTGGAAAGTGGCAACTTAAGTTATGTTTTAATATTATGCTTTTTGGCCCTCAATGCCTAGACACATGACTTTAAGTTGTTTTTAACTTGTGTTATTTCATGAGGTCGTCCAACTTGAGAAATATTTGCTTTTGATAAAGTTAAAATTGCTAGTATTACTTGGGCGCACAAGTCAAGTCAAGTAAAATGCAAATTAAGGATTATTTTAATCTTCTCATTTGGGCATCCCTTTTGGAGGGAAAAGGTAATTCAAATTTTTGGGTTGGAAAGTTATATATACAGGGCCTTGCCTCTTCATTTGGTATCCATTATCCATCTTATAACAAAGTGTTGCCGGATTTTATCCAAACTCTTGCTTCGGGGTTGGAATATCTCTTAGCCTTTCTTAGTTTTAGGCTTGCAAGATAGCTCCTAGTTGATTGTTGGTGCTCCTTCATCTTTAGAGGGTGCAATTGAGCTTCAAGGTGATGGCTTCATTTGATGTTTTTTGATTTTTGGTTGTGGTAGTGAGTTATTTTCCAATTTGTGCCTTTTGGGGTGTGTTTCCTTCAGTTTCATGTTGTTGGTTTTGAGTATGGTTGAAGCATGTTTTTCATTATACCTTCTTAAGGAGTTGGGCATTGATTCTGGTTGCTATTTCTATGCATTCCTCCAACTTGGATGACCCTATGCTCAAGTTTTGGTAATTTTTAGCGGAGTGTGATTTTTAGTCAAGGTCACCCTTCCCTAGAAGGCTCTACCATTTGTTGTTGTTTCAAGATGTGTGCTAAAAAAATCAAAGCGATTTGTAGTGGTTTATTGGCTTGAGATTGGGCACCTAGCCTCTCAACATCTGTTGCTTCTAGTTTGGGGTCATTCAGATGTGATTTGATGAAGTTACGAGTATATGAGTGGGATTCAAACTTGCTGATCAAAAAATCAAATTGTCGCTTCTTCATATCAGACCTGGTATCTTTGTCATATTTTCATATTTTGCATGATGCCTTGTTAATATGTTGTTTAGAGATGAATTCCTAACATTTGGGCTTATTGTTGTATGGATTTCTCATATGACATATTGTGTTTGATGTCAATTGTAATCATTACTCTAGTAGTACTAGTCAACTTTTAATTTCAGTATATTGTATCTTCATTGAGGTTGGCTTGCCACCTTGTTGCCTTCCTTTGTTACCCACTAAAAAGTGGAAGAGGTTGGCTTGCTGCCTAAGTACTTTCATTTTCTATATTGGTCGGCTTGCCACCAATATCATTGTATTTCCAACTTTCTCAATTATAGCTAATAGATCCCCTTATGTAACGTATGCTCTCAACTTGTCCACTCTAGGATTTGGGTGATCAAAAAGTGAAAGGTTGCTTCCAAAATTTGTAATCTTTTATTTGAGCTAACGCTAATAGGTAAAGTTTGTGTTGAAAAATTAATAAAAACTAAGGAAAATATTACACTATTGCCTTACCTTAAACATTGTGCGCTTACACTCTTAGATGCCACATTAAGTCCGTATACCTATCCTAACATCCTATGCATTTGCATAGGTGTTTCTAGCCATTGAGGGCCACATTACCATTTTCATTTGCTTATTCTAGAGACAACATTATATTCCTTCAAAAATATCATTTAAGATATCTTACGTAATTTTTAAATGATGCATTCATGACATTGATTTAATTTACATGATTTATATGCTTAGGTTACATTTACATTTCATGTTTTGTTCTTCCTCTTCTCCAACTTAATCTTTCCGTGAATCTTGAAAATAATGGTAGATTTGGAAGGAAATTTTTCTAAAGTTTGAGTTGTACTCTAACGTAAAACCAAATAGAGCTCATAGTTTCCTCCTTGTGCAATTCTAATAAACCTGCCTTTCCCATCAAAATCTTTGAATAAATTCTCATAAGTGGATTTATAATATAATTGTGGTGTTCGTTCTAAAAGAAACATCCCTAGTGATGTCCTTGAGGAATTGTACTTTCTTGACACTCTTCCATTGTAGTTGTGTATGTCTGTGAGAGAGCACTCCATTTATGTGGACAACTAGAAGGCCATATGATACCCTTAAGGAGCGTCGAGCAGAAGCAATGTATTTTGGT
This sequence comes from Sequoia sempervirens, assembly GCA_007258455.2. Lineage (NCBI taxonomy): Eukaryota > Viridiplantae > Streptophyta > Pinopsida > Cupressales > Cupressaceae > Sequoia > Sequoia sempervirens. The sequence goes on along the minus strand of VDFB02047230.1, from coordinate 240,248,555 downwards.
TGTGCAAGGAAAAACTGGAATTGCATTATTTACAAACTATGTGAGTGGGAGATTGATTGTAATGTAAGCTTTACAAATATGGACTCTTTTATATCTTGATCTAACTCAAATACACCATGTGGCTCTCCATCTAAAAATGTTCCCCCTCCATTCTTTTCTGCTCCCACCATCCTACACAACTGGTGCATTAGGATTTAAATAAAAATAGATAATTAAGAAAAATAAAACGATTAAATGAGAATATTTATGTAGAGAAAGAAGGAAATAAATTATTAATAGTTTTAATAAAATTAAGAATTTTAGTAGATAGTGTGAAAAGCAAATTAATACAAGCAAACATGTAGCATAAATTCTAAAACTAGATGCTTTCACAAATATTTTCCAGGTGCTTGAATAATATATATGGTTAGTGGCTCTTATCCCATTTTGCATTCTTAAGGCTTCATACAAGTGACGCAAATAGGAAAATGCAAGCAATCACACCTTACTGTGCAATGGGTACGCCGAAGTGTTTTGGATGGTAAAGGAGGGATATTTGTGGTATTTTAGCTGTGTACATGATATAGAAGTACAATACTTTGAATTGGAAGGCTATCAATAAGAAAGAAAGTATAAATGTTGTGAACAATATTTCAAAACATTGCATGCATGATTTTTTTAATAAAGTAAAAAGAATATTTGTGTAGATTTTAAAGATGAAAAATTGTTGTACAATTGTATCACATTGTTATCATTGGTACATCAACAAAACTTATAGATTTTTTTGTGTAGTAGGCATGGATGACTTGCGAAGTCAAAAAAGAGGAAAGTTAGGAATGAATAAAAAAAGAAAATCTAAAATATTTAGTAGAAAGAGTGTACATAGAAAAGGTGAATGCTTTTTATCACATTGTTATCTTTTTATTCCACAAATAAGAACTTATACTAACATGTACTACCCCACAAAACATAAACCAACTATTCAAAAATCAAGAAACTAAATAACAAAATTTCACAAAATGATATGATATCAGTTCGTTAGCATACCTCTATATTTTTTATGATATTAAGAACGATAATAGTGACAATATGCCATTTAGGCTACCTCTATATATTTTTGATGATATTAAGAATGATAATAGTGGCAATATGCCATTTAGGCTTGACTATTTTTTATCATTGGTACATCAACAAAATTTATAGATTTGTTTGTGTAGTATGCGCAGATGACTTGCGAAGCAAAAAAATGAGGAAAGTTAGGAATGAATGAAAAAATAATATCTAAAATATTTGTTTGTTTGTGTTAATGGTTGGAAAAGGTTTACATTGAAGAATGAAATAAGTTTAGGAACAAACTTGCATTTTTACAAATTCTTTGTGCATCCTAGGTGCTTGCATTTGATAGTGACCTCAATTGATCTTCTTCATTTATACAATGAGCAACATAGGGGCTTTGTTGCATGTGAGGATATCTTTGGAATGTGAATGTTGGATGAATTTGAAGGTAGGAAAGCTCATGGACTCTTGAAATAGCTGTAAATGTCAACCCTTGTTGATAAATATTGTCAATGTCTACTATAGCCTTTGCAAGTGTTAGGCCTTGGGATTTGTGTATTGTTAAGGCCCATGCCATTTTTAGTGGGATTTGGTGCCGACCACCACGAATCAATGGGGTTATAGGGAAATTTTTTGGGTTGTTTAGATCCCAAGGAGGGCCTATGTAATTATTAAATTAGACACCAACAAACAATGGAGGTTGTGGTTTTTCAATATCTTTGTAAACTATTTTTTTGACGTGTCCAAGTGCACCATTTACAAGCCCCATTTCAACCCAAAAATTTGAACATAACATAACCTTTTGGTCAATACATAGAAGGATCTTATATTGTATTTTCTCTTCATCTGGATTTAAACTTGTTGAGCTTCGTAGTTGTTCTATAGTTGATAAAGCAACAGGTTTTGCTAAAGACAACAACATGCGTTTATTATGCAATGAGACTATTTCATTTGTTGCAAAGAGATGTATGGAAGATAAGAAAGTGGATTGCTCTTTAGAGGAGAGCGAGGAGCTTGAGCGTGACATCAGTAGTTGCCAATCTGCAATTGTTGGTTGTGCATTTCGTAAATTGCATAGAAGTTCACAGAATAGTACTTGGTCAAGCTCCTCTCTGCTTTGCCAATTTTTTTTTTTCAATGTAATAACTATTGTGAAGTTACGCCATGGTGTGCCCCCATATGAAGATGAAGCATACATAGGTATGGCTTTGATTGGTGGTAGCTGGCCAAGGTCACCAAATAGCATGATTGAGCATCCTCCAAAGGGAAGTTGGTTATGTGAGGGGAATGCTTCACGCAACCTCATGTCAATGCACTGCAACAACTTTGGACCAATGAAACTCATTTCATCTATAAGAATGTAGTGAATGAAGTACAGTTTTTCCTGGAAGGTTGCAAGTGTTTGTCCTTGCAAGGGCGACATATCTTTTATCGGAATGCGCAATGTAGAATGAATTGTCGATGCTTCTATGTTGAAAGCTACAACCCCTGTAGGGGCAAGAAGTAGTAAAGGGGATTGGAAAGTTGGTGATGAACTCAATAGTAAAGACTTGATGCATTTGATAAGATGTGACTTTCCAATTCTTGCAGTTCCCTGAACAATTATTTTCAGTGGTGACTGGAAAGTGTCGGGAGATAGGTGAGACACAACAATATCAAATGCTTTTTGTTGTTCAAGAGATAGGTTATTATTGGATTTGTCAGTGGGCAAGAGGGGGACTTGAAATGTTGGGCGAGTTGTGTCTATAAATGTGGTAGCCATCATTTGGTGTAGTGGGACAAGGAAAGGAGATCCCTAGTCATGGTTCAAGTCTATTTCATGTAGACCAAGCATGTCAAGTTCATTTAGTTGCAATGGAAGTCCAGGATGTTGACTTGACAATACGTGCCATTCATTTTAGTTAGGCGATTGTTGCTCTTGCCTCTCACGAAAGTTGTGTCTGATTCATTTGCTTGATCAGGTTCCGCTAGGGTGTGTAGCATGTGCCATGGATGGTACGTGGATGACGTACTCTCCCATTGCTTTACAATATGAGTAGTGGATGACCCAAAATCATTGTGAATGTTTTGGAATGGCTAGTAGAGTAAAAGTTCGGTCAAACAAAAGTTATGAAAGCACGGGTCATCTCTTGCAGGGATTGTTGTGAACCGTGGAGTGTCACGAACAATTGCTTTTGTAGATCACAATTTTCATTGATTGAATTTGCGTGATGATCTAAAGGACCACTTTTGAGTCACATCAATAAGTGATATTGTCTCAAGAAAGGTGGGGCGTGCCATGTAAGCTTCAACAGAGGATGTTGATGTGGATGTGGGTGAGATCAAAACACGTTGAAAGTTTTGAAGGTTAACATTTAATGAAACAAATGTCCTGCTAGATAGGGAGAGTGGCAATTTTAGTAGAAGGTGGCAACTTTCCTGGGCTCCAATATCACGTTCAACAAGGTTGTCAACAAGCATTTTTTGAAAAGCTACTGGTGTTGGCTTGTCAGGGTCAAAGGTGGTTGAAATGCGAGCAAGTATTGTGTGGTATGATTCAAATTTGCTTTTAGGGTTTGCTGCATATTTTGCAATATATTTGAGACACCAACTAAATAAATTAAAGAACGTTGATATGTGTCTAAGCGCCCCGTTCATATGTTATAAAGGGAAGACATGTTTGAGGGTATATGAATAGTGGTAAGATGACTTTTTAACAGCATAAAAGTGAAAATGTGCAAATGTAAAGGTATGAACTCATTATTGCCTTCTCAAAACTCAAATAACTAGCATTTTACTCAACGCGTGAAGCTCTAAATACTATTCTAGGGTTTGGATGATTATGTTATTTTCACACAGAGACATAGGCTATCTTTCGACTTGCTTTCGCCATGTCGAGGAAAAATAACATTAAAAACTAAAAATAAGAAATATAATTTAATCGTATATTTCAAAAGGCGGCCTTTTAATCAAGGTCTTAATAATCAGTATGGATAATTTTTAATTTGACTAGATTATCTCTTGATTTTTGGTAGGGGACTCTAACTCTTGAACTTTTCAAATGTGAAAATGTAAAGGTACATGTGCATAAAAGTTTATGGAACTATACGTCCCTATTTGTTGTGACATTCTTATTCCACGTTACAGCAAGAAACGGTACCCACAGCGAGGAAACACGTTTTAGGTGCATGAATCCCACGTTTCGTTCAACAGCATGCTCCACGTTGGCAATCGGCATGAGTATTTTGTGTAGACGCCTAGATATCTTGTGTTTTGTTTTGTGTTCATTATGAATAGAGTGAAGCAGCAATTGCAGGCAGATTGGTGTGGAAACTCAAGGAGATAAAGCTCGGAGAAAAGCTGGAGAGAAGACAGGCTAGGTTAGAGAAAGAAATGCAAGAAGATGAGAGAATATTTTAGATAGGAAAGCAATCCATTAACATAGATAGGAAGATTTTAGGATGTAGCCAATATTGTGCTTATTTCAATGAAGTTAAAAAATATTCATGAAATACCCCAGGAGTCATTTTAATATAGAAGGGAAGAATTAGGATGTAGCCATTCTTGTGAGACCTCAACCTTAAGAGAAATTGCGTACAGGATTTTATGCAAAATGGAGAAAATCTCAACGCGCTCATCTTATATATCTATTTTGTCAAATCATTGTTCAATATCTCATAGAAGAGATCTTTTTCTTAAGAATAGTTTCCTTTAAAGAGAGTGGCATGTGACACCTGTTCATGTCAATAAGTCAAGCATACTGCTATTATTGGAATTTATGGAATGCCATCAAATACTTATTTCTGTTTTAAAACTGCATTTTTTTTGTTTTTCCAACCTGTTTTCTCTTTATTCTGGATGAAATTTGAATAGTTGGTGCAATCGCATAAGGGTATTTGTGTTTTCTATAAAGAGTCATTTTATACACCTTTGTCTGTTTAGAATCATAATGGTTGCAACACTGAACATTTGGTCATTGGTGTTCTTTACAGGTGAAGTCCGGCTGGGGTGGTGACTGTCCGATGATCGAGCTTGGATTGAAAATTTTCCTACTTTGTTAATGGTAATTTGGCTAACATAAGAGTGAGGGTTTGATGGGTTTCTGAGGATGGTAGTGAGGATTTCAAGCCAGGATTACAAAAATATATACAAACTGCGAAGGTAACGAAAAGTAACATATCTGAAGGTGAAGGAGACCCAATATTGTTAATATGGTAGTTAGATTATTTCCCAGATAGGGCATTTTTGTCTTGGTCTATCGTAGGAATATTGACCAATTTCAAGCTAGGGGCACAACAAGTTTCTGTTCTGTTTATGGAGGATGTCAAAATTAGCTACATATTGTTCATTGGGTTATGTCCTAGATAGGGCATATAAATTCTTGCTTTGGCACAGTGGTCTCAGTGGACTTACTATCACTACTCAGCTTCGTTGAAGATACCTTAGTAACTAATATGAGCAAGGGTTGAGTTCTTGAATATGATGATATACATTATCTATGCTCTGCATTGCGTATTCTGCTTGGATGGGTTATAAGAAAGCAATCCCCTAGAAATCCTTTTAAACCCTCCCTGGCAGAGAAGTAGCCAGATGTAATTTCTATGTGCTCCTATAAACGTCACATTCTTGCAAACGACATCTTTGAAATGCGACCTTATTCTTCATCACAATCAACTATCCTAGAAATACCTAATATTTGTATTTCAACCAGACTTTTCACTTTCACTGGCAAAAACCAAGCGAAGAAAAAAAAGCAAATAAATATTTTGGAAGGGACGGATTTTGCTTTACAATTGCCCAAATATAAGCAGATTTAAAGATAAGGATGAAAGAGTAGAAGAAAACCTGGTTGAGAACAAAGCACAGCACCGCCTCCACAGTCGGAAGTAGATATCAGTTGATTTTTATTCTGAAGTAGATTTTGTGTCTTTAGTGCCGATAAGTACTGAGCAAAATTTCTCTTCTGTCGATTTTTGTGTCTTCAGGACCGACAGCTAGGTGAGAATGCAACCAAGATATTTGCTGTCAAAATAACTGAGCTGACAAGAGTAGGTAGGATGCAGCGAGCTAACGAAGAGTAATTACAAGATGGAATGGGTACTTATCGAGAAAAAAAGATTTTCTCGTGGAAGACTATGAGGATCGAACGACCCAGATTAAATTAATGGTCCTGCATATCTGCTCGGTAAATTTGACACGTTGATTTAAAGATTTGGCCGAGGAGACTCCATAGAGGGATCGCCTTCCGCATAATTATTCGTGACATATAACTGTATTTAATATTAATTCAATTCTTGGGAAAATTCTGCAGATGACTGCTCATAGCAGGCACGCAATTTCTGTACCAATTTTGACGAGCGTTGAGATGTACAATGTTTTGACCCTCATTGAAGGAGTCATCTTCATGGGATAAGTTATTAGTTTTATATCCAATAACAATTCATTAACAAATTGGCAGCTTTAACAACTGTATTAAGTAACTCATGTAAATATTGAAGCAGTAATAACCTGATTAGTTAAACTGCAATCTAGATCAATACAATGAAAACCTTGAATCCTGCCCATGCAATATAATTGTTAAAGGCGCTGAAGCATATGCAAATGCGTGGATGAGTTGTCTAAAAAAAATCCGTTTTTGTAGTCTTTAGGTATCTTTTTTGAACAGTTTAAGACCTATGACAGTGAATCAAGAAAGCTCGCTGATTTCTGTAATAGAATCATTCACCATGCGGTTCCTTCAAATCCTTATTTTCTTACATCACATTCACCAAAATAATGGGAAAGTATAACAAATGTTTAAATAATATTCCAGATGGGAAAGTATAACAAAATGTTTAAATAATATTCCAGCAAGAAAAAAATGATATCTACTAATAGTCGTCATTTAGAGTAAGAATTATATTAGGAGAGTGGTGCAGGAGCACACCTAGGCTAACCTCCATAGTTAGGACATTTTGGCTTGTATCTGACATTAGCCAAGTCAGAGTATTTGTGTATTTGTTTTGGACCTTAGAAGGTCATTGTTGTGGTGAGGTGAATTAGTCATTAGGACTAAGATCCACCAAAGTTTAGTCATCATTGATAGTTTAGCTTTAATTAGCCTTAATAGCCTTGTTGTGGTGAGGTGAATTAGTCATTAGAACTAAGATCCACCAAAGTTTAGTCATCATTGATAGTTTAGCTTTAATTAGCCTTAATAGCCTATGTTGGGATTGGAGCCTTAAATGTGTTCTAAACACATGAATGTTGTTAGAAAGATGCCATGAGGCAGTTAAGGGAGTTGGATGGTCGAAATTTAGGAGATGGAGGTCCTAGGAATTAGGGAGATGGCACAATGGTTTGTTGCCAAAAGTTGTTACAAAGTTGTCATGACAACATTTGCCATTATGGCAAATGTTGCATGCAACTCGGTTATCTTGGATCCCCTGGAAAATAGGAGTGGGGAATTGACCAACATCCCTAAAAACATGGTAAATGGCGTCTATGAAAGGAGGAGGCTCGAATGCAAGCAGTTAGTCTTTTGTAATTAAGTTTTTGTTGTGTTGGAATAGAAGAACTCTGCAATTTTTGTGTTTACCCGAATACTTTGAGTGACAGTGCTATCAAATGAGTTAGATGTTTTGATTTGGTGTTGGATTTGTGTTTACAAGGTATATCTAAGCATTTTTTCTTTTGTAAGAAAGTTGCTTTGAGTTAAATTAGGGTCTTGTTTAATTAAGTTTAGGACTAGGGGTTTTACTGGTCCCGTCCTGACCAGTCAGTCTTTTTATGGCTCCCCCATGAAATCTAGCCACGGGAATTTCCTGAGAATAGATGGATTTGTTAGGGGAGCCATTTGTCTGTACATATTTAGTGGTAGGAGTCATGAAGAGTTGAGCAGGTATTTTTAAAATCAAACCCTAGGTGAGTTTAGAGAGCCCGGTTAGAGGTTTGACAATGAAGAATTGAAGAGATCGGGCAGGGGAAAGAGGTACCGTATGGAACAAGCACAGTTCCAGGTAGGGTACAGTCACATCATAACATGCTAAGAGGATTGAGGGTTTGTCAATCCATTTGTTGAGGTAAGGAACAAGAAATCAGTGAAAACCTAGTAATTAGGCCTTTTAGCCCTAGTTGATCGAGATTATAGGAAATCAGTGTACGGAGGAGTTAGGGGTCTGAAACCTTGTGAATCTTTTAGAGGATAAAAAAGGGTACTTGAATGTGAAATTTTTTTTTGAGGTTGTTTGGAAAGTTTGGGCAAGAAAGACAAAAAGGTCAATGTCAAGGGCTAGAAGGGATTAGGCCTCCTCAAGACAAATTCTTGGAATCGGTAAGAAGGAAGATTGAAGACCATCTAAGATGGATCCAAATGGATGTGTATGGCATGTTTTAAGTATCTTTGATACCCCTGCAATCAGTTCAAGATTTTATGTGATGTTGGCACTTAGAGTCTTCTAAGTGTAGGAGAGAGTTTGCCAGTTCAAAGTGGTGTCAGTCTTTCAAGGTGAAGCACAAGGTGTGAAACTCTTGGAGAGGAGTTGGAACAGGACTTAGTTAATGATCTAAGCCTAACAAGAACCTAGAAGCTAGCAGGTCCCTGGATGAAGACAGGGAAAAGTCTTCCTAGCTAGTTGTGCAAGCAAACCAAAAAACACTCACACCATATTGGTATCAGAGCACAGTTTGATTAGGCTTGTGATTGATGTTGCAACCCACTGAATCAGTAGGAGAGAATACACCAGACGAAGATAGAACCATGGTGACTAATGCTGAGTTAGCCAAGAAGGTAGAAGAACAAGAAGAGGATAACCGGCTGCTAAGAGAAAGGTTGTCCCGAATGGAGAAGCTCCTGGATGAGGTCCAAGAAAAGGCAGACAAAGTCAAGGATAAAATTGATCTGAAGGAAGAGAAGGAAGCAAAGGAAAAGGGATTGGACTTGGAGGAGGAACCTCCAACACCTGACCCTGTCCTTTCCGAAGAACCCTTCTTGAAGGCACTGCAGGCCTTAAGTGGCAAAGCTTTGGAAGGTGTACCACTATTCAGTGGACAAATGGATCCCAATTCAGTCATGGACTGGATTGAAAGTATAGAGAACCACTTTGAATGTGATGGTATAACAGAGGCCCAAAAAGTAAAGGTGGCCAAGTCAAGGTTGAGAGGTTTAGCTCTCACATGGTGGAAGTTTGTGCAAACTGAAAGAGAGAAAGAAGGAAAGGGTCCTATAGTTACACAGAGAGGCATGGTAACCAAAATAAAGTAGACCTGCTTACTTGATGACTATGAAGTTCAGTTGCATAGGAGGAGACATAATCTTAGACAAAAGGATTTGGATGTCCAAGCATACACCGAGGAGTTCCAAAAGTTGTGCCTCAGATCAAAGGTGGTTGAAGATGAAAGCATCAAGCTAGCAAGGTATTTGAATGGGCTTAAATGGTCTATTCAAGAAGACATGAGCCTAGTGAACTTCAAAACCATCTGCCAATGTTATCAAATGGCCTTAAAGATAGAGGAGAAAGGAAAAAGGAAGCAAGAGCAAACCTCCAAGAGTAGAGGTAAAGGAAAAGACAGTAGAGGACAAAGAGATGGCTATGCTGGAAGGAGTTCAGAATCAAGGGCTCAAGGAGAAGTCAGATACTCTGAGCAGCAAGAAGGAAGCTCTAGCAGAGGTGGTAGAGGAAGAGGCTCTAGCTCTAGAGGAAGAAGTGGTGGACAAGGAAGAGGTAGTTACTTTGCCAATATGAAGTGTTATCACTGCAATCAAATGGGACACTCGGCTTATAGGTGTCCAAAGAAGGGTAGTACTTCCCAAGGAGGTGATAGGAGAACTAATCTTGTTCATGATGAGTCAAATACAGTAGATAAACATTCTGAGGTACCATTAAATTCAGAGGAAGGTGAGAACCTCATGATGAGAAGAACTTTGATCAAGGAGTAGGTTAAAAAGGAGCCAAGCCAAAGGAAATCCCTATTTAGGATAAAGTGTAAAATGATGGGGAAAGTATGTAGAGTCATCATTGACTCAGGGTCTACTGACAATATTGTGTTAGAGGAGACAGTCAACAAGCTAAAGTTGACAAGGATACCCCACACCAATCCTTACAAGGTCACATGGCTCAATAAAGGACAACATGTCTTGGTAAATGAACAAGCATGGGTGGAGTTCTCAATTGGAAGGTACAAGGACAAAGTCTTGTGTGATGTGTTACCTATGGATGCATGTCATTTGCTCCTAGGTAGACCATGGCAATTTGATCGCCAAGCTATGCATGATGAAGTGAAGAACACTTATACTTTCAAGAAGGATAAGGTAACATTCAAAATTCAGTCACTGTTAGAGGATGTAGAGGTGCATACAACAGGTCCTAAATTGCTCATGGTTGGTGAAAAAGAGTTCTTAGAAGCCCTGGAAGAAGGAGAAGGAGTTGGCTATGCATTAATGTTAAAGCCAAGAGAGGTAAGTAATGACAAAGCAGCTGAGAATCCAAAGTTGCCTAAAGAAATATAGAAAATGTTGCAGACCTATGAAGGCATTGTAAGCAGTGGACAACTAGCAACATTACCCCCTAAAAGAGCCATAAGTCATATGATAGACTTGATACCAGGGGCTACCCTACCAAATAAGGCAGCTTACAAGATGACCCCTCAACAAAATGAGGAGATAGCTAGACAAGTACAAGAACTCCTAAACCAAGGTCTCATTAGAAAGAGCATCAGTCCATGTGCAGTACCCACTGTCCTAGCACCTAAAAAGGGAGGGGAATGGAGGCTTTGTACTGATTCAAGGGCTATAAATAAGATAACCATTAGGTATAGTTTCCCTATCCCTAGGATTGAAGACCTCATGTATTGTCTAGGTGAAGCTAGGTACTATACCAAGATAGACTTAAAGAGTGGTTACCACCAAATTAGAATACATGAGGGAGATGAGTGGAAAACAGCTTTCAAAACCAATGAGGGTCTATATGAGTGGCTGGTTATGCCGTTTGGGTTGTTTAATGCCCCCTCCACATTCATGAGACTCATGAATGAAATCCTCAAAGACTACATTGGTAAATTTGTAGTGGTATATCTTGATGATATACCGATTTATAACAAAAGAAGAGAAGAGCACCTCAAACAGATAGAGTTGATTTTCAAGAAGCTGCAGGAGGAGAAATTGATGATCAATTAGAAAAATGTGAATTCATCAAGACAGAGCTGGTGTACCTTGGATTTGTATTATCACATGGCAACTTGAAAATGGACAGTAGCAAAGTGGAAGCCATCCTCAATTGGCCTACTCCAAAGACAGCAACAGAGGTAAGAAGTTTTCATGGCCTTGCTCAATACTATAGGAAGTTCATAAGACAATTTAGTGCTATTTGTGCTCCTATGTTGGATACCATTAAAGGAGGAATGAAGACTAAGTTTGTATGGAATGAGCAAGCTAACAAAAGTTTTGAGTTGTTGAAAGAAAAGATAGCTACCCAACCTGTTTTGGTGTTACCAAGCTTTGAAAAGCTATTCACTATTGAGTGTGATGCAAGCAATGTGGCTATTGGAGCTGTTCTCAGTCAAGAGGGCAGACCGATGGCTTTTCATTCAGAAAAATTAAGTGAAGCCAAGAAGAAGTATTCTTCTTATGACCTTGAGATGTATGCATTGGTCTAGGCTCTAAGGAAATGGAGGCACTACTTGCTTCCCAAGGAATTCATAGTGTATTCAGACAACCAAGCACTTAGTTTCCTAAATTCACAAGAGAAATTGAGTCACAGACACATGAAATGGGTGGAATACCTGCAAGCTTATACTTTCAATATCAAGCACAAGAAAGGAGTACTCAACAAGGTAGCAGATGCCTTGAGTAGAAGAGTTCTCACAATTCAAGAGATTCAGTTGAAGAGCATGGGAATAGATCATTTCAAGGATCTATATGCAGATGATGAAGATTTTGCAGACATTCATTTTCATAGTAGATATGCTGAATATACTTTGCAAAGTGATCTTTTGTTTAAAGGAAATCAGTTATGTGTCCCTAGAGGCTCCATTAGAGAGAATTTGAACAAGAAAAGCATAATGGTGCATTGAGTGGTCACTTTGGGATCACAAAGACTCAAGAACTTGTTCAAAGGTTCTATTATTGGCCAAGGATGAATCTAAATGTTAGGAGGTATGTGGAAAGTTGTATAGTATGTCAAAAGGCCAAGGGTACTTCTTCAAATGCAGGCCTATATCAACCACTGCCTATTCCTAACAGGCCATGGGAATGCTTGAGTATGGATTTTGTAGTTGGGTTGCCCAAGACAAGATAAGGCATGGACAGTGTTTATGTAGTTGTGGATAGATTCAGCAAGATGGCTCACTTTGTGCCATGTAAGACAACTAATGATGCCAGTCAGATTGCCTCTCTTTTCTTCAAAGAGATAGTAAGGATACATGGGTTACCTATAAGCATTGTGTTAGACAGAGACACCAAGTTCATGAGTCATTTTTGGAAGACTCTTTGGCAGAGATTGGGAACTAATTTATCTTTTGGATCTGCATACCATCCCCAAACTGATGGTCAGACCAAAGTTGTTAATAGAAGTCTTGGAAATCTATTAAGGTGCTTGACCAAGGAGTATGGCCAACAATGGGATCAGTTGATTGGACAAGCTGAGTATGCCTATAATGACACTGTGAACAGGTCAACAGGGAAGAGTCCCTTTGAAATTGTCTATGGTCTACATCCTAGAGGAGTCTATGAACTAAGAGACTTAAAGGATGGAGTCAAGGGAAGTGGATATGCTGATGATTTTGCTTATGCAATGCAGGAGATTCATGATACAGTCAGAAAGACATTGGCAGAAAACAACATGAAGCATAAGACCAAGGTGGATGAGCATAGAAGAGAAGTACAGTTTAATGTGGGAGACTTGGTGATGGTGCATTTAAACAAATCTAGGTTACAAAAAGGAGTTCCTCACAAGTTGCAGATGAAGAGGATAGGTCCCTGTCCTATCTTGGCAAAGTATGGAAACAATGCTTTTAGAGTGGAGCTACCGGAAGACAGTGGACTGTCCCCTGTTTTCAATATTGCAGACCTAGTTCATTACAAAGGACCACCACCAGACATGGATAAAAGTCTCAATGAAGTCATCCAAGATGTGGAAGAGCTCAAACTACCTTTTGCTACAGTCAAACAATCTAACAGTGTACTAGATATCAGGGTCTACAAGAAGACTAGAACTGAGGAATACAAGGAACATCTGATAAAAAGGCATGGTCAACCTGATGCTGATGCAGTATGGATCAAAGAATCAGAGTTCAAGAAGTTGGGTATTGATCTCAACTTACTCAATCCAAGGGTGGATTGAACTCTTTTGTTTTGGGGAGGATGGTGCAGGAGCACACCTAGGCTAACCTCCATAGTTAGGACATTTTGGCTTGTATCTGACATTAGCCAAGTAAGAGTATTTGTGTATTTGTTTTGGACCTTAGAAGGTCATTGTTGTGGTGAGGTGAATTAGTCATTAGGACTAAGATCCACCAAAGTTTAGTCATCATTGATAGTTTAGCTTTAATTAGCCTTAATAGCCTATGTTGGGATTGGAGCCTTAAATGTGTTCTAAACACATGAATGTTGTTAGAAAGATGCCATGAGGCAGTTAAGGGAGTTGGATGCTCGAAATCTAGGAGATGGAGGTCCTAGAAATTAGGGAGATGGCATAATGGTTTGTTGCCAAAAGTTGTTACAAAGTTGTCATGACAACATTATGGCAAATGTTGCATGCAACTCGGTTATCTTGGATCCCCTAGAAAATAGGAGTGGGGAATCGACCAACATCCCTAAAAACATGGTAAATGGCGTCTATGAAAGGAGGAGGCTCAAATGCAAGCAGTTAGTCTTTTGTAATCAAGTTTTTGTTGTGTTGGAATAAAAGAACTCTGCAATTTCTATGTTTACTCGAATACTTTGAGTGACAGTGCTATCAAATGAGTTAGATGTTCTGATTTGGTGTTGGATTTGTGTTTACAAGGTATATCTAAGCATTTTTCCTTTTGTAAGAAAGTTGCTTTGAGTTAAATTAGGGTCTTGTTTAATTAAGTTTAGGACTAGGGGTTTTACTGGTCCTGTCTTGACCAGTCAGTTTTATGGCTCCCCCATGAAATCTAGCCACACGAATTTCCTAAGAATAGATGGATTTGTTAGGGGAGCCATTTGTTTGTACATATTTAGTGGTAGGAGTCATGAAGAGTCGAGCAGGTATTTTTAAAATCAAACCCTAGGCGAGTTTAGAGAGCCCGACTAGAGGTTTGACAGTGAAGAATTGAAGAGATTAGGCAGGGGAAAGAGGTACCGTACGGAACAAGTACAGTTCCAGGTAGGGTACAGTCACATCATAACATGCTAAGAGGATTGAGGGTTTGTCAATCCATTTGTTGAGGTAAGGAACAAGAAATCAGTGAAAACCTAGTAATTAGGCCTTTTAGCCCTAGTTGACCTAGATTATAGAAAATCAGTGTATGGAGGAGTTAAGGGTCTGAAACCTTGTGAATCTTTTAGAGGATCAAAAAGGGTACTTGAATGTGAAATTTGTTTTTGAGGTTGTTTGGAAAGTTTGGGCAAGAAAGACAAAAAGGTCACTGTCAAGGGCTAGAAGGGATTAGGCCTCCTCAAGACAAATTCTTGGAATCGGTAAGAAGGAAGATTGAAGACCATCTAAGATGGATCCAAATGGATGTGTATGGCATGTTTTCAGTATCTTTGATACCCTTACAATCAGTTCAAAATTTTATGTGATGTTGGCACTTAGAGTCTTCTAAGTGTAGGAGAGAGTTTGCCAGTTCAAAGTGGTGTCAGTCTTTCAAGGTGAAGCACAAGGTGTGAAACTCTTGGAGAGGAGTTGGAATAGGACTTAGTTAATGATCTAAGCCTAACAAGAACCTAGAAGCTATCAGGGCCCTGGATGAAGACAGGGAAAAGTCTTCCTAGCTAGTTGTGCAAGCAAACCAAAAAACACTCACACCAGAGAGTAAGAATTATATTAGGAGAGTCACAATTGCATGTGAATTTTTAGAAAAATGTTTAATTTTAATTTTAATAGGAAAAATAAATGGATGTGATTAATAGCTTGAGAATTATTAATTAGAATTCAATTAAAATAAGTTGAAAATGATATGCAATATTATCAAGGACACGTCCAAATCATCATATTGTTTCTAAAATAATTTTAAGATTAAATTTGAAACTTGAGGGAGAGGAAAAATAAAGTGATGCCATTGATCTATTGAGTCCTAATTATTGTTAGTATTCATTACTAGAGTATCCCTCCTAGGGAAGGGGCTAAAAATAACTTTGGAAAACCTGTCGTGTATATAGATGATTACAAAGCAATGTCTTATGCAACATAAATTTAGTGGAAAACAATTGTTAAATGATTTCACCTCAAACAGAACTAGTTAATATAAAAAGACTAATTTAAAATTGGGCCATTTTGACTTGTAAAAGCAAATCCACACCAAAAGATCAAAATAACCTCCTTAGGCATTTATTTCCATCAAAATTTAGCATTATTTATTGTTCATTATTTATTGCCCTCCCGTATTAGTAGACGCTTAACACTTGCGTTCTAAATATGTTGATTTTGAATGGAGCAATGCTACACACTATAACAACCGTGTACATGATCATGAAACATGACGATAGCACAGAGCGATACTTACATCTCTCCCCTTGCTACTCGACCTCGTTTCAGGTTGTAAAAATGAAGGGGCAAAAGACAACGAATTAGGATCAAACTACTTCCACCAAGAAGAAAGCCAAACCTTTGGTCAAGTAGGACGGTCAATAGCCACAACTTGAAAAGTTTGGGTCACAATCTTTAGCGTCCTGAATTAGTTACACCGTCATTTGATTCTTCCGTAAACAGCCCTTCCACCTATAATGACATAAGATGGTTTTTTTTTGGTATTGATAAAAATGCTGATTACAAAAGGAATGCAGTGTAAAACTGCAGTAAAAGCTTGCAAGTACAAAGCAAAACAGCAATAACAGCTGTAGCAAACTACAGAAAACTAGTAGAGATGGTTTTCCTATTAAAAGAACTCTTGCCATTACATTTGTCCACCAGAATCCTGTGTTACATTGATATTCTCATAATCACGATACAAAATTGTCATTTGCATCCCACGATAACTCTTCCCCCAAAAAACCCTTTCCAAAAAACTCAACTGGCAGATGTCCGATATTTCTAGATCCCATATACACATCTATACTGCATAACAGAGCTGAAAACTCGGATTGGATGGCAAAGAACTGTAACTAGGAAAATTGTACAATATAGAAAGTTTCTCTCCAAATCTGATTGCCGCCTTCAACAAGAACAAAGAATAAATAGTATACAACAATTCCCCATAGCCTCCCCAAGGGCTTAGAGCCTCCCCAAGGGCTTAGACAGTCTTTCAATGTGCCCGAAAAAGAATTAATTCTACTCATGATAAAATACAACCCCCTAGCATATTAGGGAGCAAACTAGTCTAAGGTTTGGGTTATTTAATAAAAGGGCTTCAAATATCATTTGATTGTGACCCCAGTGGAATGCGTACCATGCACCAGCTGAAAGTTATTTAAATTCTTATGGCTTCAACCTCAAAAAACTTGCTCACCAGCTAGACACCACATAACATGCACACCTCAACGAGCTGATACCTCAGAATATATTTCTGAACTGCTGAAAACGGAGGTCACTGTACCTCTTGAGTAATTGGATGTGGATGCACCATCATGTACTGGGGACAAGGGCTTTTGTGATGGACGTATTTTTAAATCTGTTAGGTCTGAGATGAAACCAGGCCGTGAAAGCTTCTCAGTAAAGGTTTGCCCTTCTGACAGCATTGTTACCACTTGAGACATGGTTGGTCTGATTTTAGGTGTAGCTTGAGTGCATAAAAGAGCAACCTTGATGAAACGCAATGCTTCTTCCTCTGAGTAGTCCTTCAGCCGTGGATCCACCAGCTCTAGCAATCTGTTTTCCTCATATAATCGCCATGTCTGTAAAACAATTGTACAAGGATGACAATACATAAATCCTTTGAATTCTAGATCATCAAACTCTACTCAGAGAACTACAGACTCTCCAAGCAAAGACTTAATGAACCTCGAAGAAGTGTTTCTCTTCTAAATTCATCTTCTAAGTACAAATTTTACTTGTAGATATGTTGGAATTTTATTATAGAACTGAAATTGATATAGAGGTTTTAGAGACTGTTAGCATGCCTGTGCATTATTTTACGAAATTGCTGAAATCATGTATTGGGTTTTGTCTAAACGAGCAACTAGCAAACCATAAAATTTAGCATATGTACTTAATTAATAAAAACATTCAAGCATTTAGAGGCATATTATGTAGATTGTTTTATAAGGTTACTAAAGATATAATGAACATTTCCTTCAGTCGACATTTAAAAAAAAATTACCTACCTAAAAATAAATGAAACTGGCATGAGTACCTAAATCCAAGTTTGTCAAGATGGATGTGATCAAGAAAAAAATTAAGCAATACGACTTGTTTTACAAGTATAGAAAAGTCAGCAAATATTTCCATTTCACAAAAAAGGAATATAATCATCACATTCTAATATTTGAGGAAAGACATAAAATTTACTATTAATGCTGGCAAATTTTGGTGAATTGAATTTATATATATTTTATTACTATAAAAATTTGAAAATATTACATAGAAAACTTCCGATTTAGCAAATATAATTTTTAGTAAATCTGTTAAAAGATACTCTGCTGCAAGGAAAACCCATAAATTCTTTCTTTAATGCATTATATATAGTAATTTCTAATTATATTATCATGATGACTACGAAGCTCATAGATATCCTCTATAGTGAAAATGACAGGATGACGACCTTTCCTTAAGGGAATGGAGGTTGGATTAAAACTATTATTATATCAATACTTTGTGCAGGTCTTGACTACGTGTTTGGCATGTTGATTGTTTGGTTGACAAACTCTACTCTCTCATTATATTGTTTGCAAACCTGATACACTAAAGTATCCTTATTTTAAGTGTCACAATATTTGTTGTTTTCAATCTGATCTTGCCCCTAGATTTCCGATCTCGATGTTTTCTATGAATTGTTTACACAAATTTTGGAATTCACAAATGCATGTGGACAAGAGCCTAGAATTTTATGGTCAGATTATGAATTTGATTGTGAATATGACCATATGTATTCTCTAACAACCTTAATATGCAGGACCCAGCCCCCATACCTGGCTTGAATTGGTCCAGGTCTGGGTCTGGGCTCTGGCTTTGGTACCTTGGGCATGGACACCCGAGAACAAAATAAAATAATGTCGTAGGGCACAAGAAAGCCCATCTGTGGTAGACCTTGAGTACCCCTCAACATTTGTCCACCTTTAATACCATGCCTGCCACACTTCCATAAAACCAAAAGCTTGTATACATGCCGATCATGAGAGCAATCAAGGACACACAAGAGTTCATTTGTACATATCAAGATAGTGTATGCAATATCACACATTCATTTCCTTTGGAGAAGCTTGCTTCAGATTTATAATTAAGTGGATAATGTCACCATTACCAACAGATGAGAATTTTATTCTATTAAAATTGCCACCCAAATTTTGACTTCAATTAGTACAACTTCAAGAATTTTCTTTCTTTATAAATTTATTTGTTGCCATCGAAGAAACTTCCTAGCTTTTAACCTCTATACATTGTAAACTAATAATTAGATCTTTTGCATTTCTATTTTTTTTGTTTGTTTCCAAATTTTCATATTTCTACTCAATAGTCTCTGTCCTCTAAATCAATTTTCTGCTGATATTATTTTGGCTTTCATTCCCACGCATGCCCCCCTCACCTCTCCCACACCCACCCCCGCTCCACCCCCGCTCCACCCCCATCACCACCCCTCCCGAAAAAATTAATTCTCATTTCTCTTTTTGTTGTTCTACCAAGTTACTTATAGACTGTTGATCATATTCGTGGTAGTTATTATTTGTATCAATTAGTTCAACTTATCCCCCACACTCCACACAAAAGTCTGATTTGGCCCAATTGCTCACCCACAAGCTACACAACCAAAGACAAGGAAAAACGCGTTATAACTTCTACTTATGCAGCAAGATGAGCATGCTCCAACAATTCATGGAACAACAATTGATGCTCCATTCTTTCAATCAGCACAAATTGACAACCCACAACATTCTCTGACAAAACTAAAATCTTGATGTGTGATAATAAACTATATTATATTGATCTCAAAGGCCAATGTTTGTAAAGACCTTCCTATGAATGTATTGTTGTTCTTGACCAATAAGATGAACCCAATAAAGTGGCAAAATAGCATACCCATGGCTAACATACCCAAGATAATTGAAAAACAAGTTGGAAACAAGCTTGGTCTTGCCTAAAGGCTGCTAAGTATCAGTCGCAAGCAGAGGATAGAGTAAATAGGAATTGCAACTCCTAATTTTTTCTTATGTAGAAGATATAAACACTTTTAGGCTTCAATGCTGCTTGGCAGTGACCTGTTTTTAGTATTGCATCAGAGAAAACACCTTTTTTCTCTTTAGCATTTAAAGTAGCTTTTCTGGATGTTGAATCAGCATGTCATCTTGGCAGAGAATTTTAAATCTTAGTTGGTATGGCAAAAAAATTTGTGTTAATGTATACAACTCAATAACAAATTTTTTTTCTCAAGAATAGTCAACCCTTTTGTTCTGTAAAAAGGGATCCAAAATACAATGCATTGCTCAATTCCAGATAACATGGATGCAATACTAACATCCAATATAAAAACGAGCGACCAGGTGCATGGAATTCATAGTAAAGTTTTACTTTTGGTGGATTGGATGGCACAAAATTCTGGTTCCTTCCAAAGAAACGGCAATTTTCTTATTCAGTGTATCAGAAAAATATTTCAATGAAGCTATCTTCAGCGATATTTTCTTTGTGATTAGATGAGTTCAGATTTTGTTTTGAGATTCTTCTGGAGACTGGCTTATGTCTAGCATTAGCAAGGGAAACATCATGGCCAATTTCTTACAAGTTAACCATGGAGGATGTGACAACCTATAAAATTTGTATAGATTAGTTGGCAATGAGCATTTCAAGGCAGCATGTTTAAGATGCAAAACATATGTATGGCAACCTATATGATTTGCACGAGAAGAACACCAGGTGTTCCTGCAGGGTCAAAAAGATTCTTGAGTTTTTGGACACTTGAAAGTTCAAACAATAGGAGATATTCTATTTCTTTCAATTGGCTTGGGATAATTGCTTTTAGAATATGTGATGGAAGCACTTTTAGTTGTTACTTCCACCATTAGAGATTGCATATTTTCTTCAGGATACTGCAAATGTTTATTATGTGAATCTTCAGAAAAACTGGACTGCAGTTAACATTAAGATATGTCTTTGCCAAGGGGCTTCATATTTGAGATGTACCTATGATATTTGACAGGGAAATATAAGTTATTTTGATTAAATTGGTTTCAAATCTGCAATCAGTTGCTGACTAATTTCATGTTTCTATGATTTTATGCCACTTTTTTCTATAATGTTGTAATTTACTGCACATGCCTCTAGCTCTACCCAACCCATGGCAGTTGCATTGCTTTGAAGGAAGTGAGGCATTTACTGTTTATATTGGGTGGATATGCTTCTATAAACACATAATTTCTGGCATATCTGCAAACAGTCTCTAAACTTGACCATGTGTTGCCTACGCTCATCAAATGCAAGTTTTCCATACCCATAAAGTAAGAAATCATTATTTAAAGAAAGGGATCATTCATTAGCCTTAACAATTAAGCATTGAATATCCTTCAAGTCAAAGAGCAAAGAGATATCAATGTTCATGCCAAGCCTTTTCTTGCCTGTACAAGCAAGAAGCTGAATTATGTTTCCAAATTGTAAATGTTGTCGTACCATTCCAATCATAAATAATATTGAGCCATTGGAGGATTCTGTAAGCAAAAGACACCCTTCCCTGTCACCTCAGTTCCCCGTCCCCCCTCAACACCAAAAGAGGAAACTGTATGATTAGAAAATAAAATCCAAGATGTACCTTTAATCATCTATTGCAGGAGGTGAACCAAAAATCAGTCCAACAGATTTAAACAAAAAAACTGAAAAAAGAAAGCAGTTTCATTACAAATACAGATTCCTTGAGAAAAAGAAAACAACAAGAAATCTTAATAATTAATTCTTAATGTGGTTAGATTGCCAATTTATTTCTTGATTGATAATTTTTGACAAAATGTAAAATTTAAAATAACAGTGAGTACATTTGAGAGTTTTCATGTATCCCAGCAGCATATAAGGTAGATTTCCCTAGTTGGGTTAATGATTAAATCTGGTTTTTGATTTAAGATTTTATTTCATATGCTTAATTATGAATTTACTTGCTCTTACTCTATAATTATGAATTTGCTTACTTTTGCTCTATTTTTATGATTTTACTTGCTTTGTGAGCATGTAGTGTCGTTTTATATCATTGATATGGGCAGTAAAGTACATGAGGATCCAGATATGTCCTCAGCTTACAATCATTAGCTTCTTGTTGCTGCTTATGATGGAAGGTTGATGCGAACAGTACAATTCCATGCAAATAAATAAAGCCCATATTAAATCATTTTCAACTTTATGATGCTTAAATTGTATGCCATTTAATCAGCTCTGCAGTTCTAGGCAGGGACTAAGCTGTCCTGCAGCTCTTGTTACTAATGTTCTAACAAAAAAAAATTGTACATTTTTTTCATAATCCGAGACCAAGCATTCAGCAAAAATTCTACAGTTTTCTAGTCCTTTCATTAGAAGTTTTTAAGGTCATGCGATATTTTGCCATTTGTCATGCCAATCAACTGTTTTTTAACTAATATATGAATATGAGGAAGATTCTTGATAAACAATTTAACAGATATTTCCAAAATGTACAAGACTGGGTAACCATATATATTATATTAGTCTAGTTTTCTTATAGAATGGTGAATTTATATTGAGTGTACTTGTAATCAAATAATAGATTACCATACAAATGCTGAATTTTTGTGCCCATAGTTGCCCATGTTTTTTGAAGCACAGTTTTAAACTTCGATATTGTCCAGGCATCTTAAAGGTCAGAGTGCTTATGTTAAAATATATCCCATTCTTGGCATCCAGGACTAGCATCTGAGACTGCTCGATCATATTTTATAACTTGCAACATTAGTCATTATAGACACTGGATTAAGTCCTATTTAAAAACAAATGGCATATTCCTTTGTAATACTAAGCTTGCACTACTTTTATTTTTCTGCTTCTCCAGGCATCACAAAATAACATCTCATATTTTTGAGATTCCCACATGGAGGATAATTTAGAAAAGAAATTCAGAAACTAAAATTCATGAGCAGCAAGGAATCCTATAATTTAAAATTTCTTTTCGTTACCATTTCCAAAAGGATTTGCTCTTCAACTGGTAGGCTTGTGTTCATATTGCCTCTGCCACTGATGATTTCAAGTACAAGTACCCCAAAGCTGTAGACATCTGCCTTTTTTGTTAATTGCCCACGCATGGCATATTCTGGAGCCAGATAACCACTAGCCAGGAGACAACAACAAAATACAACATTATTTGTTAGTCTTTACACTTGTTCTATGACACTGATAGAATTACTCTTCATTCATGCATTTTGCATAACTATATTTATATGCAAAGCTCTTCACTATAGAGCATTTATTTCTATAGGTGATTTAGCATCTCATATTTATGATGAAATTAAAGTACGATAGAATGAGAATTATGGACCTCAAACTTTATTTTGAGTTCTACTATATGCATTAATTGAATTCATTTTTTTTCTGGCATTTTTGTTGTGATTGTAATAATTAACTAAGAAAGACAAGCCCATTAATTTATAGCCAAGATATTGTTCTTGAGGCTTCATTTCTATTAAGACTAAAAGTCTAAACAAGACTTACATTGTTC
This sequence comes from Sequoia sempervirens, assembly GCA_007258455.2. Taxonomy (NCBI): domain Eukaryota; kingdom Viridiplantae; phylum Streptophyta; class Pinopsida; order Cupressales; family Cupressaceae; genus Sequoia; species Sequoia sempervirens. The sequence continues at coordinate 240,225,587 of VDFB02047230.1, read as the reverse complement.
CAGCAACTCGTGTGCTGATATGTGTTATATTATCTGGGAAAAGTTTAGCCAGACCAAAATCTGCAATCTTAGGATTGAGATCCCCATCAAGGAGTATGTTGCTAGCTTTAATATCTCGGTGCACAATGTGAGGTGTAACTTCCTCATGAAGATATGCAAAACCACGTGCAATTCCAATGCAGATTTTGGACCTTGTTTGCCAATCCACGTCCATTGCACCATTACTGGAACCTGACATGTTGCAACCAATGTCACTTTCAAAGAAATCTTCCTTGCATTGGCAAATAAGATTGCCATTTTATTTCTTAACTTCAAAAATACATTTTTAATCTCTCTCTTGAACAGACATCCAGTTGTAATCAATGTCACTTTCACTGAAAATTTCCCTTGCATTGGCAAGATTTGTCATTTTCTTTCTTAACTTCAAAAATACATTTTTAATCTCTCTTTCCAACAAAAACCCAGAAAGACAAAGGCAGACCCTGCATACCATATTTTAAAATTGACCTATTTTCACATACTCATAATACCATACTATCTCTTTAAATAAAGGAAACAATCAAAGATATTTCTCAAGAAGATAGCTATACCAAATAAGACATGTGAAATGCTATTATTCTCCACGTATCCATACACCAAAATTCGATGATCTCCTTCTATGCAACACCCATGTAGCATGACAAGATGTTCATGTTTGATTGCAGAGATTGTAGCTATCTCAGTTAAGAACTCGCGAACACCTTGTCTTGATTCAGCAGAAAGCTGCTTTACTGCAACCTCTGTACCATCCTTCAAGACTCCCTGCAATTTAAGGGGGGGTGTCAGTGGAATAAAGGAAATTGATAAAGCAAAATATTATTTCTTGCAAGAATTTTTTCATTGTCTCTGCAATGTAACACGGTCTCCAAAAGCAGAATTTATATGTATACCTACAAATGTATGCTCATCAGCAATACTATTTATACAGGTTGGAAATTTGAGGATTAATTTCATGCTGGACCTACAGATAATTAATCAATTATCTCATCAAGGTTTTGTTTTCATGTCAGAGTACAATCCTAAGTACTATTTTAGAATGTTATGAGTTGGTTTTCTCAATAATATATAGGCTCTTGTTCTCTGTTAGAAAAAAATTATTTAGGTGTCCAATTCCTGTCTTTCTCTATCCATGTGACTGGCACTACTCAATGAAATTCCACAGAAAAGTTTGAAGTTGAGGATTTTATGCACAACACATATAACCTAACAAAGTTGACTCTACCTCAAGTGCGTATTCCATATCATAGTTCTTATAAAAGGCACGAAATATCTCTCACTAATTTCTACAAGTCTATTTTGCTCAAAAACAAATAAGGGCATATGGCTGTTGGTACCAGAAACTTGAAAAGGATAAACAACATAAATAATTATATGTATCTACCACAAGGAGCTCAGAGCATAGTTATGATTGCAAACAAAAGCCTTTCAGAAAATTTCTGACCTATGAGAACTGAAAATGAAGGCTATCTAGGTGTGCATACCTGGCCAAAATTGGCTCACACCCAAAACACATTTGTACTGTGAACACAAATGTGGATGAAAAATGCACCCTTTCTGCACCCTAGACCTGCCAGCTACAGCCCAGTGCATTGGCACACATCCCAATGAAAAATGGAATAAAAAAGTAAAACCAAAAAAAAGTTAAAAAGTACTAAAAATTCACAAAACAAAAAACATGAAAATGTCAAATGACAACCCACAGTTTATCTGATATCTATTATAGTTTATTCGTTCAACTTATCTCTTATTCCCAACCACCTGTATTATTCACAACAAATAACATTGTTCAGCAAACATCCGACAAACAAAGCTGGAAGGCCTCAATTTCCAGCCAACAAAGAATCTCAGCCAGCAAAATGAGATTGACTTGTCTTGATTCATAACCCCTTTTTTTTGTCAAGGCCTGATTTCTTATGACAGCTACATAATTTTATAAATTTGAATTACATGTAATAAATAATGGTTCTTGAACACTTTGGATGTTGCATTTGTTTTATTATTGTGTCATGTTTAGTGATGCATTAAAATCTATTATCTATTATGTGATTTTAACATTACTATGATTCATGATGATCTTATGTTCCAAGATTCAACTTTTAAGTTTGATGTTCTAGTTTTAATATTACCCTGCCTACCAAAATTGTTAAGGTTGGCACCAGCATAGCCAAGTTTTGGAATTTCACAGCTAGTGCCACATATCCACATTGTGCATCACTATATACCAGTGCACCCATGTAACCTTGGCAAACACATATCAAGTCCAGATACTAAGATCATTTGAATATTCTTGGATTTGGTGAGCCCTTGAAGTTATACATAAATCTATTTACATTTCCTCATACACCACAACAGAATACAAAATTGATAAGCTATCTGTCTATAAAATGCAAACATCCATTTGCATAAATTAGGTACACCCTAAGCACTGAACATGTTCTTAGAGAACACTGTAAGTTTTAATATACCTTGTACACAGTTCCAAATCCGCCAGCACCTATCTTGTTGTCTGGATGAAAATTCCTTGTTGCCAATTTGAGATCCTTATAGGAGTAAATGTTAACACCTTTATCGAGAGAGAGATCTTCTCGAAAGAAACATCATAGAAAGTGCTATATATTAGTATGTACTCAAAGGAAGCATATTTGTGCTAAGACTGCATTATAAAAGTAACAGTCTAGAACAATACAACAACAAAACACTCAAATTTAACTCTGCTCAAGAGGAATAAAATCATGCCATAACATGCAAATGAAAATGCAACAGAGTTCATACCTTCTCTATTTTGGGCTTGTTTGTCCCTTCTGAACAATGCACCAAAACAATTGAAAGATGCAAACATATCTCCAACCATCCTTTTACTCACTAGAAAAGATACTGTTCTAAATATCCTTAAATTGAAGACTGCCAAAGAACATAATGAGAAAATCAATACAAGTCCATAAGTAATTAGAAAATATGATACTAAATTTTACCCAAGCATGCATATGACAAAGGAAAAGCAAGTACATTTCCAGCATCCACGCACAGGGAGGTAACCACAGAATAACTGTCACGTCTCATACTTTGATGCTATTTTGACCATGACTTACTTTGATGCTATTTTGATAATGTTTGACCATGACTTTATGGGATTTAATATACGAATTATGATACGTGTTAGAGCAATATAATATACTACAATGCTTTGATGTATGGGAATGTAGAAAAATAATTGTTTTCTTGCAGAATTATGAGTGCTTTTTATATAAAATAGGAATGTTGATTTAATTATTGTTTAAATTTATGTTTCTACATTGGTTACTAATACACTTTCGTTTTTGCACGCCTGAGTGCATTTGAGTTGCAGGTGATCAAAGGCCAAGGTGATCGAAGGCCAAGAGTGTGATTGAGGAAAAGAAGGTTAGCTTCCCGACAGGGTAAAAGAGGAGAAGCTCTCGATTACGCACACACCACTTAAAATCATGTAGCTGCATTAGGTCATGTCTATTTTTCAATATGATTGTGTGAAATTGATTAGCATAGCAAAATTAAAATATAGTTTAATTAACCTTAAAAATTGTGAAAAGAATATGGTTATTCTATTTTAATTTATCCTATTTATATTTGTGCAATAAAAAGGAAAAATCTGTTTTTAAAAGAAATATGATTAAAAATAAATAAAAATAAAACAAAACAAATAATGGAATAGAATATTGTGTTTGCATAAAATGAAATAATAGGTTTGCATAAAAGGGGATATATTTCTGTTTTGTATATGGTTATTTTTCCAAAATAATGAGGAATGAACAGCCCGAGAGAACATTGGGCTCTGGAAATTTTATCTTAAAACCAACAAAACAGGCATGTGGCAATCCTTAGAATTTGCATGAGAATTTTATCTGTCATCTGGAAATACTTTGCATGATCCTCGAAAAGAGGAATAGAGCTTTAAGAAAGAAAGGAGAACTTCCATTCAGTCATATTCGAGAGCACTGGAAAAGAGGCAACAAGAAGGTATTGCTGGTCATCTGCACTGGAAGAAAATTTACCAGGTTCTTTTCATGCTTTGCCTTCTTTTAATTTAAAATTGCAGTAAGGAAATTGAAGGAATGAAATGCATCATTCCATGATATGAGTATAAACAACTGTGAAATCTTTCCAATTTCGTTTTTGAATCTGGGTAATGGCTTACTTCTCTTTGTTGCAATATAGAACACACATTCTTTTCTTCATAATTAGGGTTTCATTCTGTTGCAAAATCTGCAATTTATTAAACTGCTCTGAAGTATAATTGGAAATATACTAGGTTACCGAATCGCTCAGGTATGCCGACCGATTCCTGTCTGGAAACGTTTCGGGTACGGATTCGGAATCGAATCGCTCTAGAATCGCACAGGAATCGGTTTTTGCTCTGTGGGTTCGATTCCAAATTTTGAAAAGCGATTCCCGACGATTCCCGACGATTCCCGAAATTTTTTAGACGACGTGGCGACTCCAACACGTTTTTTTAACCTTTTTTATTTCCGCCAGTTGACTTTTACCTCGATTTCTGCGAATTTTAGGGCGAAACATCTGACAAAAACGCGAATTTCGACGGGTATTTGCAAACGCGGATTTTCGTTGGATTTTTTCGTGACTCCCAGAAACGCGAAAGACGCACAGACGGCGCGGATACAGGAGAAACACGCAGGCGGCGTGGATACAGGAGAACCAAAATAAAAGCCACCACAGACGGGCGCGACCACGAGCGGAGAAAAACACAGGCGCGGGCATAGAGGACGGCGGATACACAGAAAACGCGACCAGAGACGCGCGCGACCAGGTAGGGTTTGAATTTTTAACATTTATTTATTTATTTTTTAATTTTTTTTTAAATTTTTCAGGCTTGTTTTAAAAAATGAAAAATTAAAAACCTTTTAAAAATTAAAATAAATGTAGTTATTATTTATAGTATAATTTATTTTTTTTAAAATATAAATTTATTATACTAATATTAAATATATATAATTTTTAAAATATAATATTCATAATATTCATATATTATTTTTAAAATATATTATTCATATATAATTTTTAAAATATAATATTCATAATTTCATATATTATTTTTAAAATATATTATTAATATATAATTTTTAAAATATAATATTCATAATTTCATATATTATTTTTAAAATATATTATTCATATATAATTTTAAAAATATAATATTCATAAATCATAAATTATAATGATACGATTTAAAAAATTTATAATTATTTAATTTATTTTATAAAATTAGTCTTTAGAAATTATAATCTTAGATTTATGAAATTTAGATTTAAATTTTAAAACATTTATAATTTATATAATTTAAGATTTAAAAAAATTATAATTTATACAATTTAAATCTAAAAAATTTATAATTTATTGCTTAGCCTTAGATTTATCATTTATATATTTTCATAACAATTTTTAAATTTAAAATTTGTAATTGCAGGTTTAGAGATTGTTTTTATTTTCCAAATTTCATGGCAAACAGTTCAGCGTCTGTCGGCAATAGTAATCCCTCATTCAAGTTTGATCCAGCTTCACCGCTATGGAGACATGTACAAGTACTAGAGCAAATTCAAGGTGGGGGGACTTGTATTTGGATATGCCCTGGGTGTGAAAGGAAATACACTAGTTCTTATAGCCGGGTGAGATTGCATTTGTGTGGAATTTCTGGAAAAGGAATTAGACCATGTCCAGGAAAAAATAAAATACCTATAACACCTGAGAAAATAGCAGAATATATTGCGGAGCAAGAGGAAGCAGATGCAAGGGTTCAAAAAAAAATGATGCCTCCAAGTACAGAAAAGGGCTCAACTGTGCCATCTACTTCATCTCAGACACATATTGGTCGTCCTGTCACTGTAGTAGAGAACCATCCCTTTTTGAGAGTAAATGAAGATGAAAATACCAGTGAGAGTAGTGTTTCGAAGAGAGCAAAGGGACCATTGGAGAAGGCATTCAATAATGATGCAAGACAACTTGCTGACCAAGCCATTGGAAGATGCCTCTATGCAAATGGCATCTCTTTCAATGTTGTTCGATCACCTTATTGGCAAGACATGATAAGAAAAGCAAATGAAGCTCCAAAGGGATACATAAGCCCAGGTTATGAGAAGGTGCGTACCACTATATTGTCAAAGGAGGTAAAACATATAGAAGATTCCTTATATCCCATCAAAGCCTCATGGCAAGAAACGGGTGTGTCTATTATTTCTGATGGATGGAAGGATGCAAGAAATAGACCATTGATTAATTTGATTGCAGTGTGCCCTAAAGGGGCAATGTTTCTAAAGGCTGTGGATTGTGAGGGGCAGGTCAAGGATGCACAATTTATTGCTGACATCCTTATACAGTGCATTAATGAAGTGGGGCCTCAAAATGTTGTCCAAGTTGTAACGGACAATGCAAAGAATTGTAGAGCTGCTGGTATGATAGTTGAGTCACGATTTAGGCATATATTTTGGACACCTTGTGCTGTGCATTCCCTCAACCTCATGCTGCAAAAGTTGGGAACAAAAATAGATTGGATCAAACAAATCTATGCTGAAGCTGAAGAGATCCAAATGTTCATAACAAATCACCACATGTCACAAGCTATCTTTAGATCATTCTCACGACTAGAGCTACTGAAGGTAACTCAAACTTCAAACATTGCATTTCTTTAATGTTATTTTTTAGTTCAATAATTTATTTAGAATACATACATATATATTGATTTTAATTATTTACTTTTTATTTTCAAATAGGTGGCTGAAACTAGATTTGCATCCAACACAATCGTCTTGAGACGACTTGTGAAGGTGCGAGAGGCGCTTGCTGCTATGGTCATTAGCCACTCATGGGCTATATGGAGGCAATCAAACAGTGAGAGGGCAGCAAATATAAAACATAAGATTCTAGATGACATGTGGTGGGATCGAGTGGAATATCTTCTTGCTTTCACCGAGCCCATTTTGAGCATGATACGCTTTACTGACATGGATAAGCCATGCATGGGGGAGGTTTATGATGGCATTGACACAATGCTTGAAAAGATGAAAAAAATCATATGTGAAAAAGAGCAAGATCCTGAAGAAACCTTTTTCAAAGAGGTGCATGCAATTTGTGTTGACCGGTGGAACAAAATGACCACCCCACTCCATCTTCTTGCTTTCTCATTGACACCCAAATTTTACAGCACCCAAGTCCTTGCTATGCCAAACAGATTGCCACCTTACCGTGATACAGAAGTCAACGATGGGTTTAGGAAAGCTCTTGTTAAACTCTTCCCTGATACTGAGATGGAAGATATAGTTTCAAGTGAATTTGCTAGTTTTTGTGACTCTAATAATCAAAGTGCTGCTGCTATCCGTGACAAATATAACAAGGATGCTCACTCTTGGTGGTACCTCAATGGCTGCAAGATGCCACACCTCCAAGTTCTTGCAATAAAAGTCTTATCTCAAGTAAGTTTTAACGTTTTAAGTTTTATGAGTCTTTATCATTTAAAAATTTAAAACTAAAATGCGTTATTTTCAAATTTGAAGTTTGATTTACAATTTTTTTAATTTAACAACTCTAATGAGAGCTCCCTTTGCTTCAATAGGTTGCTAGTTCTTCTTCAGCTGAGCGGAATTGGAGTACATACTCCTTCATCCACTCAGTCAAGCGCAATCGATTGGCATCACACAAAGCAGAGGAGCTAGTTTATGTTCATTCCAACTTGCGCCTTATTAATCACAAAGAGGATGAGTACAAAGAAGGGGCAGCAAAGATGTGGGATGTAGAACCAGAGCGAGCTGACCTAGATCTTTCTTTGGCTGCAATTGCACAATCTTCTTCAATTTTTGAGGAGTCAAGTAGTCAACATACTTTTAGTGCACGTGCTAATGTGGTTCCATCATCTAATGTTAATGTTGATGATGATCTTAGTCTTGATGATGAGCCATTTGATGCAATTCGAAATTAGTGAATTGGTTACTATTTGTATTTTGTAAATGTTAAACAATGATTATCTATCATGACATTCGAGTTTGATCCTTTTGATATTGAAAACCGAATTTAAATTAGTATATTATGTTTCAAAAATTGAAATTTGTCATGGTATTGTTTATCATATGTATTGGTATATGACATTCTAAACTTATTTTGTTTCTATGTTGCATATATATATATATTTAAATATTTTATTATATTTTTGTACGGACGTACCCGATTCCGTACCCAAGCCCCCAAATTTTTTTGCCGTACCCACGTACCCGTACCCGTGCCCGTACCCGATTCGGCAACTTAGGAAATATATATATAATCATATATATATATATATACATATATATATGCACAGGAATCTGAATTCCCGTGCATATATATACATATATATATATATATATATGCATATAATGTCTGCATAAAAACTCTGTCATCTGAATAAATTCAAAATGTCTTTGAGATAAATTCGAATGCAGTTTATACTGGGCAAAATGTCTTCTTTATTTTGAGATTTGAAATTGTTATCCCTAGGAATGAGGAAGGGATTTAATCCCTTGGCCTCCCCATGGGAAGGACGCGGCACTGTGGGAGGCTCGCGCCCTCCACAGGCCGCGGCCTGTGGAGGAGGCGCGAGCCCCTCACAGCCCGCCCCCTCCCCATGGGAGGGGCAAGGGCTTCCCTGAGCCCTTATGTTGCTCAATGCCAGTAAGGAAACCCTGTAAAATGTTTATATTCTGTGTGCACGGCCAGTGAACTCTTTGAACAGTTTTAAAAACCAGAATTTCTTTCTTCAAAATTACACTTAGTTGTATATGAATTTTTACACACACACACACACACACACACATATATATATATATATGTATACATATACACTTAGCTGTATATATATATATATAGATATCCATGCATATATGTGCCAGAATGCAAGTTGAAACAGGAAAACCATTTCCAGAAAATAGTATGAACTCTGTTAAATATACACAAATATCTCAGAAATGTTAAACCTGGAACAAGAACAGAAATGTCTCTGAGAAACCATGTAAACTGGAAATCATCTTGATTACTTTGACATATACTTACATACAGAAGTACAATCCTGAGTAAAGGAATACAACATAAAATTTGAATGCAAGATTATCTTTCAAACCTCTGAATTTCTGAATAAATTGCACTGTTTCAGTATATTATTATTACTCTGAAACTTGTATTGAAATTGGGAATTACACTATTAGTCAGCCTGAACTTGGAAAGAATAGAAGTACATACTGAAAACAGAAAACACTGTTCCATTCAAACAAATTGATTAAATCTTTCTTTCTAATAGTGCACTGAAAAGTATTAAGACATACATGTTCTTCTTTAAAAACAGAGCCTTTATCCAAATCAGAAAAGGATTACTTACAAAAAGAGTAAACGAAATTTACTACTGAATTTACAATTTTTCTTTCAAAGGATGTTCTGAAATTCACATTTGAAATTCTTTTAGAATTAATTGAATGATTGAAACATGAACGAAAATGCAAAACTTTCTGCTTTGGTATTTATTCATACTTTACTGTGGTAACTTCCGGGACAGGGTGCCGAAGGTGGACCAACAGAGACGGTAGTATTACCTTTTCTAAACTACCATTTACTTGTATTATTTATGCTTGGCCAAGCACTTGTACCATTGAAATAGATGGGTTTGTTTTAAAAGCCTAGAAACTTATATGTATTTGAGTCTCTGCCACCTCCTGTTGCAAGAAATGTGTTTATTTCTCATGTTAGAAATGCATATAGGCATCAGGCACGCATCGAGAGTTCCCTCCTGTTTTACTGTTTCGGGTTGCTAGGCTCCTTTATGCAGGGCCGGGGATTCCTTCGAGTTAGGAAGGGACCCGGGGAAGTCATGGACTTCGTGGTTGGGCGGAAAAGGCGCCTGAATCACATTCTTGGCCCCAGCTCGCAAGAGACCGATGGTGTCACGGCGGTTGGTGGTTCCAAGTTTTATTTGCTATTGATGTACTTGTGTATTATTCAGGATTGGCTTGTGAAGCCCATTGTAAATGTATATGTATTTGACATTCTTTGTTGAAACTTTGAAATAGAAGTATGATTTGAAAGTATCTAATGTAACATTGATTTGAGAAGTTAAAGTTTTATAACTTAGCATAGAAAAGATGTTTCTATTAGAATTGTTGATTCTTCCAAGTGAGGTTGAATATATGTATATGAGAAAGTCATTGAAATACTTATGTTTTGTATAATCTTGATACATTACATTGATATTATTATTATACATGAAATGCAATTTAAATTCTCTTTTATTAAGCTCATTTGGAAGTGTTATGAACAATGTTGACTACTTGGAAACCTTTTATAATGATTTGAATAAATTGAAAATACTCTTAATTTCTTTTTAATACTGATTTAAACGGATTGAAAACACTCTTAATTTTCCGAGCGCTACAATAACTATATACAGATATAGTTTCACAGAAAAATGAATGGTCTTTAATAATTATGAAAGAAAACAAATTGAATTCTACATCCTATTGCTCCAACTATAAGCCAATAATTGTTATGTCTGACTAATGGTAGTAGCTTTTATCTTGACCAAGGCAAATAACCCTCTCAATGATGCAAATAGAAATTACTAAAACCACCTGTAATGATTACTATCAAGTATTCATGAATGCTTTAAACCATTATTGTTTCTGGTATATAGGCACTCAAGCTCTCTAAGTAAATATTGACTGACTGTTGAAATTCACTAGCGTTCTTAGATCTGAATTTCATGCTTGTGAGAATTAAATCCAAAGAAATTCTAATATGAAAGTTTGACTCCTGGCAAGTATTAAATTTCTTTCATGGACTTCTAATGCTATTTAAAACATAAAACTACAAGAACATAATTATATGTACTTTTGTGCCTTTTGTATCAACAATTTTTGCATTGTGCTTCCTTGTATTTTTTAAAGTTGCTATGCCACATTTGCTTCTCATACCTTGTAAAAAGCCTGACAAACATTGGACAAAAATGGATGGCAAGAAAGAGGCTGAGACTAAGTCAAACAAGGGCACACGTGTGATTCATATGAGCAGAACGTAGATAGCATCTCCAGGAAAGGTGTAACATTTTGGCTTTACCCAGCATCCTCCCTTCTTATTCTGATTTGATGCTACCAACTCTTCAAAGCTACTTGGCAACATCATTCATAATGCCTGACTAATCATGAGAAAAGAAAATCATTCTTCACTCTTTCTGTCACTTTATTGAGAGCCTGATAGTCCAGGCACATGCACATTGAGCCACCCTTCTTTCTACCCATGTTGTATAGCAGAGATGAAAGGAAGCCCGCAAGGACAGATATCATTGCATAGAAAGAACCTAATTTGATAGCACTACTTTATTGTGCAGTATTCTCTAGTTCAAAACAAGTTTTTAAGCTAAACAGGTATAGCAGTACTCCTGACAGTAACAGATATGTTCTCTGTATGCCTGATCAAAAAGTCATGTGTTCCAAGTATTGATGTATACCTGCAGATGGCTTCATAATCAAAGATTTGGTATTTAGTATTTTATCAGTTAACACAGATAAACTGTGTTTATAACCAAGATGATCCAGACGTTATTGATTATGGTAGCACAACTCTTTAAACACTCATTATAATCACAAGTGACCCCAAATGAGTAAATTCTGAGTCCAATCCAAGCAAAATATTTGGTTGACATCAAAATGTAAAAGGCTTCTAACTCAGTGAAAACTCTCTTTTACTTTTTGCCCATTGCCCTCAGGCATGTCAATGCACAAGACAACCTATCTAGGGAAAATAAATTTGATGACAAGGGTTTATACTCATTGAGTTTAACCAGTTTCTATCAGATTTTCAAATGTGTGCAGAAGAACAGGCACACAGAGATTCTTGTGCAACATATCTGCTCCCAAGTTATATTTGAGGTCACAGAGGGAGGTGACCCAAAGTGTCATTGTGCAAAGTAGGTCTTCTCCTACAATGTTCATTTAGTATCCTTTATGTTTTTTAAGCAATGGAAATCACTAGAAACCATCAATTTTAAATTGTATACTTTGTTTTGAGACTTTACATACAACTTAAATATTTTCCTCTTCAGCTGGGTTTTCTTCAGCTGACAAGAAGGCAAAATGTGAGAGAGCATGCCCGCTGCAGGCATGACTGTGAGTAGCAAAGAAGGTTTTTTGTTTAAGCGATCTTGTGCAGCTGTAAAAGGTGCAGGATCTGGTAAAAATGCTCTCACAGCAGCAGCAGGTTGGAAAGAAACAGCAGGAAAATGGTAAAGCAGGCAGAATTGATCCCGTTGGTAGAACTAGATGATGAGATAGAGGAGAATGCAGTAATTTATAAAGAAAGGTGCTGATTGGAAAATTTCTTAATTTACGGCCAATTTGATGAATCTGTTTGATTGAGCTAGGACTGTGTAGCAGCCTCTTTTATCTGATAATATGAATATCTTTCCATGTGTACGAGATTGTTTCACAGTGATGATTGCTTCAAAAAATGATAGAGATATGGTTTCGGCATAGGGCCCTTGTGTCCGGAGAAATACCTTGCTTTTTACAAAACCCTGGATTGCAGATTTTATTTTTTATCCTTTAGTGGAAGACTCTCAGGTTCTTCCAATCTGGGTAAGATTACCCAATCTTCCTCTTCATTTTTGGATCCCTTCTGCTCTGGAAAGCATAAGTAATTCTTTGGGTACTTTTGTTTCCATATCCTAAGAAGCTGAAAAGCTTTCAAATTTCATTTTTGCTCGCATTTTAGTTGAGATGGATTTATTGAATGGAGTACCGGGTGAAATTTGGTTAAAAGTAGGCAATGGTATATGGAAGGAGCATCTTGACTATGAAAATGTAGCATTTCAATGCAGAATTTGTTTTGTTATAGGACATACATCTGCTTCTTGTCCAGGTATATCTAGAAATGGTAAAGACTACGGCATCAAGGTGGCATAGGATGAAACACTGCAGAATGCAAGCATTTTTATAAAGTCTAAAGTTATTGTAATATCTGAAATGAAATCTTCTCAAGTTAAAAGTTTGCAGGAAGTTCCCCAAAAGGAAAAGAATGTGGAAGAATCTAAAAAAATGCACCAGCCAGTTTTAAAGGATTGAGAAGAATCAAAATTTAGAGATTGGGAAACGAATGCTTTGGAATATATGTGAGGGTTAGAACGTATTAAAACAAAGAAATCTAAACTATATTTACAAAATGCAATCTTGTAGTCACGGAGGTTGATTTTAAATCCAGTCTTTATGGTTATGAAAAAAATTGTGGTATTGTGATAATTTATGCCGTTGTCATTTGATTATGTTGAAGGGTTTGGACCCCATTAATCAAACCCCAATAATTTAATTTTAAATTTTAAATTTCTGTATCTTCTTTATAAATTAGATTTTGATATTGGTACATATATAATTCTATGTTTCATGGTGTTTTGGGGATGGAGGCGGAAGGATGACGGTAGACATGTTTCAAGGATGGCAGTCCAGGGGCCATTTTTTGGGGACAGCAGGGGGAAAAATCAAATTTCTACAAGACATGAGATTGAAATTTATGTTTAGACATTCAGATAATGTATCAAATTCAATATTAATCTATTAAAATTAAATCAAAGATTAAAAATGTAATGGACATGGCTGAATCAACCAGTTATAGTAGTAAAAAATTTAAAGTAAAACAGAAAGTTTAAAATATATCATGATTCGGATTTAAAAAGAGCATAACTGATAATGGAAAGACGAAAATAACCTTCTAATTGGGATACTAGGCATTCATTTTGTGAGTGTATAACTTATGAACTGCCTCCAAGACACCTAATTGAAAGCTACTCAGAGTAAAAATGAACAATTTACCCCAAAAGCCTCATCAATCCAGACATTTTGCCTCCAAATTTCTAAAAGGTGACATACTCACCATGGCAAAAGTTTGAAATTCTTTATACCAAATTTCGTATAGGAATAACTGGACCAAATACACCATATCAGACATCTGTAAATTAGTATAACTACTATTTCAACAGCCAAGAACCTTAATGTAGTTGCTTTAATAACAAAAATCCATCATCATCAAGCAACAATGTTTAGAGTGCAGTTCAATAAATGATATTCTCAGCTCAGAATAGTTAAAATTTTATGGAAATGATATATCCATCAAAGTAAATGACTTCTTTTTGTAGTAACCACCCATCAGAACACATCACAAACTACTAAATTCACGTGATGCCCCTTTTAAAACTGTTTTAAAAATAAATTCAAATATTATTTTAAAAACATGTGAAATTGCCTTTTTTCCATCCATGATGCCTGGACATCCCCAGGATGGTCAGGGGACATCTCAGATATCCCTGGCCGCCCTGGAGATGGCCAGGCATCTCACAGACATTTCCTAACATTTTATGTCATTTTGGGGACATTTTGAAGTTTTGGGAAAAAAAAGGGGGACAGCCAGGGGGCATGCCCTGTTGTCTTGCCATCCCAGAAACACCATGGGGGGCAGGGTCACTGGTTTTTAGGGCTCAGTATGCATCCCCATGGAACATAGGACTATAATTTGGATATCATTGAAGAAAATTTCTTGCCAAATGAAAATACATATATGCAGTTTCTTAAAAAATTCCTCTGTTTTATGATTCAATTTTCCAAGTCTTTTTCCAGGTCATGGACCAAGTTGAATTTGCATACAGTTTTGCACAGTCCAATTCTTGTATCAAGGATGCCTTGAGGTATAGAGTTTCAATTCTTGTGGGCAGTTAGGACTACTCCTAGTCAAAAGGTGCAAGTTCAAGTCTACCGTACCTTTTTAACAGGGAAATAAAAAAAAACCCATGGCATTCACAAAATTATAGATGTCCATATCCCCAAAAGAGATAACTGTAAAACGCATGGCTGCATAAACATCCAATTTGCTTTTGAGTAATCCAGGGTTCAACCCCTGTCAGGCATGCTATATTCCTAAGCATCTTTACTTACGAATAATGATTTCCAAGAGAAATACCTTTCGAATAGTAATTCCTTACATATTTCCCAGTATACTATATTTATTAATTGATATCCCAGTGCCATTCTCATTATGCCCACTGCCTAGCAGTCTCGGGTTCAATCCCCATTGGACATGCTCCCTATCTAAAAAAGTTGCGTGCAAGTCCCTCACATATTTAAATAGTGTAAAGAACTCTCATAACATTGCCTTCATGTCGAAGAATAACCATGGTACATTCTCCATGATGGCACGCCAATTGAACAAGAAATGAAATAACCTGTCCAATTTCCATTGTCTAATCGGATGAGCTTAAGTCATATCCATAGCAGAGCCATATTTCCAAATCCCTGTGGGACATAGATCTTAAGCATCGAAATTGAGTACAGCTGCACATCCAACTCTGGGTGCCGCATACCCCAATGCTACCCAGCAAGGGGATTTCTGAATTATTATGAGAAGTTATAACCTACTCAATTCCTGTTGTACTAAGGATAAAAGTACAAAACCTTCCAATATTTTTAGAAAAAAACGGATCAGTGGTAAAGCAGGCCAGCATGCCGATGGAGGTCAAAGCCTAATAGCGTGTTCTATTAAATGTCTATATTAGAATATTTCAGAAAAAAAAACTCAACAGGATTTTAAGATTTTAGAAATAAGTTTAAATCCTACTTAATAAATATTTTTCAACATGATATCAGATCCAAGCGATGTAACTGTTAACCATTCCTCACTAGTCCCTGTTTTTAAAACTAGAATGAAAAGCCAGGCAAAGTAACCACATACAGCTGTGCAGTTTTAGGGGCTGCCCGAAGGTCAACCCAGCAGTCTAGCTAAAATCGAATCTGGGGAGCTCCTATGTTCGAACCCTAACTGGTTTTCCGACAATATCGATGGAGATGGAGAATTTGCCATTTTTAGCAGTCATCTTCCACTGTAATTTTTGGCCCAAGTTTCATCATGGCGCATTCTCCATAGAGTTAAGTCTCACAATTGATGACAAAAAGGCATAACTTAAGATTTTTTTTGCAAAAGAATAATATCCATGGCATTAATAACAGAAATACAGAATCAGCAAACAAAAGCAAAGACCAGAAATGAAAGAAAAACCATCTTGCTAATACCTCCGTAACAATTTATCGACTATTTTGCAGGCAATTATAATTACGATTTAAACATAAACATTCTGACATCTAAGAAGGGATCTGTGGTACTTACTATTGAATTTTTTGTCGACAAATTGTCACGCAGAAAGAGGTTTTACAGAAGAGTTTATAAAAAGGAGATCGTACAGAAGATTTCATTAATAGGAGGAAAAGTTCAAGGCAAGGACTTTGTCAATGCCCTCAGCATACATAAGGATATGAAGAACAGCGTACCATTGGCACGTAGCTGTGAGAGTTGCTGCAAGTGAAAACGATGCTGAAGTTCTTCAAGACAAAGAAACTTGGCAAAAGTTTTCAACTTGTTATAAAAAATTATAATTCTAAATATTGTTCAAAAGTTGGATTACCCAAAGTAGTCTTTGATGGGGTTTTATTTTGACATGTGGAGCATGTCTATAATCACTTTTTTTCAAAGGTTATGTATATTTAATTGAATTTATTTTTATAAATAAAGTTAAAGAAAATCTTAAGTTTTCAAGTAGTTGTTAGTTTATTGATGAAATTGGATGGTTGAATGTATAACATTATTTGATAAGTATATTTATAATCTATTAATATAGAGATTTTATTATAAATAAAGTTTAAGAGAATTTCAAGTTGTCAAGTGATTGTTGGTTTATTGGTGTAATTGAATGGTTCATAAAAAGTCTGAAAAAATACGTCTTGTTTAGAGTAAATGATTTAATAGTTGATGAAATATAATTTTCAACGCTTTAATATGAAGATTTCACATAAGACAAATTCTTTGAAATAAAGAGACAATGTAGTGGAAGTCGACCCTACCATATGAAACAATTTTTTTTGTGACAATTATCTATTTAAATTTTCCTTTCAAATGTTAAGATATAATCTTATTTTAAAATGTCTATACCATAGAGTAGATATATGTGTGTAATGGTGAAATTTGCATTCCCATGTTATTTACCATTTAGTTTTATATATGTTTGGAGAAAATGTCTTAATACATGTACATATCAACAAATTGTACTATCATGTGAAAAGTTGGGTTCATTCACTTATTCTTTAACCTATCCCCATACACACATCTCCATACATTTATTCACATCGTATCTATACATGAACACATTCAAGTGCATTCACCCAAACCATACATTGATTATGTTTTTTGGACACCTATTCTAATATATCCATTATTTATCTTAATTTGACCATTTCCATGTCCCAAGTTATTTCAATGGTCAGATATTTGATCCTTAAAATTTAAAATTCAAATTCAAATTTAGTTGACTCCACCCAATCTATGAACTATTTTGAGACAACTAAACACACATTGATGTTATATGATTCTATGTGTTTGTATTTAAAGGCATGAATTTGCATCCATTTCACATCTTCACACATATGATCATCTTCTCACATCCTAGAAGCATTTAAAGAGCAATCAATAGTGGAACACTTCAGTTTGGTGCATTAAACTGAATCTACATATCCATTCTAAGACATTGCTTATTGATATTTTACATGGTATTCTAAGGGTTGACCTAAGTGAACATATACCCTTACAACATTTTAGCAATCCTCTAAAGGTATTTATAAATGCCACAAATCTTTAGTGTAGAGCAAAGGGTAGAGTAGACAAAGGAAAACTAAGTGAACCAAAATTAGAAGTGTAAAACCAAATAGATCATATCCACGTGTCAAAAGAATGAATATGTAGATGTGGAAGAGACCTTGAGGTATAGACCTTAACCCAAATAAAGCTTAGTACATCATTTACTAGTTCGATGATAATCAAATCTAGTATCAACATTAGAGTTACACATTATAGTTACATCTCATAATTATCAGAATAAATTGATTTATGTTGAGCTATGATAATTTCATTTGATTAGCCTATACTAAGCACATGGAAAGTTTATTTTCCTTTACTATATGTAATTATAGTCCATAAATTTTGACAATTTATCTATCACCTTTCATATCATATAATATTCCTAAAATTTTGATTGCATTTAAAGACCTAAATACAACCATATGACCATCAAATTTGACCCTATTTGAGAAGACACTATACATGTTATAAGTACAAAGGTAATTTCTTTTCTTCTAATTGTTCACTCCAAACTTTGAAAGCATCCATTTTTTTGTAAGTACAGGTTCCATATTTACTATTAACATATAGTAATAGTCAATATATATATAAAGACTAGAACTTGACGATTTGTGGCATATTTTTATTTGATTATTTAATTTGAAGAGGTTGTAGATTAATATAGGTAATAAATTTGATAAACCCCAAATTTTACACTCATTAACTTTAATAAGTTTTAAATATTTATTGCAGGCCAATTTTTAATATGGTTACACTTATTATTAATTAATAATATATATATAGGGCTAACAAATAAAAATTTAGATATTTGAAAAAACGATGTGTAACAAAGTATTGTCAATGAATCTTTTTAAGAGTTTTTTGTTGTTTTCACTAATTTTTTAAAGAAAATTTAGTCTTATAAGGTATGTAGTTCACACATGAGAATAGACAACTTAAAGGACAATTGACTAAATCATTTTAACATTTTGAGATTTATGAAGCCAAAAAAATTAATGTAAAAAGATGAAACTTAGATTGTCTTCATTGCTTCTATGGTTTCAGGGACTTGATACATATAAGGTATGTAATTCACACATGAGAATAAACAACTTAAAGAACAATTGAATAAATCATTTTAACATTTTTAGATTTATAAAGCCAAAAAAAGTAAAGTAAAAAGATGAAGCTTAGATTGTCTTCATTGCTACTATGGTTTTGGGGAATTGATACATATAAGGTATGTAGTTCACACATGAGAATAGACAACTTAAAGGACAATTGACTAAACCATTTTAACATTTTGAGATTTATGAAGCCAAAAAAAAATGAAGTAAAAAGATGAAACTTAGATTGTCTTCATTACTAGTATGATTTTGGGGACTTGATACATACACAATGCTTTTAAAGTTGTATGTATGTATGTATGTATGTATGTATGTATGTATATATGTATAGACAAAGAGAGAGCGTTAAATTAAAATAAAGTAAATATTGAAATAAAAATATCACATAAAATTATTCTTATCTAAATGATTTTAAATATGTAAATAAATTGAAATAGACAACAAGTGGAAGATCCTTCACTACATGAGTAATGAATTGTTGATTGGACAAAGTTTATTTAAATCTTCTTTTCTTATTTGACTAACTAAAAAAAATTAATTAAATCTTAAAACTCTATTTTTTAAACATAAGAACGTAATTTAAGTAGTAGAAAGAAGATTTCATAATAATAGAAATGGTATAATATAGTAGGAATGATCTTTCCATAGTCCATGACAATTAGATAAAAAGTTTTTTGGATTCAATTGTGTTTGTTTATTTGTATCGATGTTTCGAATCATGCTCAATGATTCATCATTAGGAAGAGGAAATTAATGAATTAGATTGCAGAAATGACCTTAAGAAGAGTTGGGGGGAGAGGTGGGGTAAGGACTAGAAAACAAAAACAGAGAAAGGAAGAAGAGATGGCTCACTTAGGACTGGTCTAAAATGAAGATGACATTGTTAGGAATTAATGTTAGTGCTTACATGTAATAATGTGTGAGAGTGAGTTGTAGTAGTAACAACTCATGTAATTATTGTGGGTGTTAGGAACATTATGTTTGTTAGGTTTTTTAGTATGTTATGTGAGTATTACGAGTTGTTAAAACAACTTGTATATTTAGGATTTGTTATCCTATATATGTAATAGCTTATTAGATGAAAATAATAGAAGACGTAGAATATTATTCGTGTGCTAAATATACTTTCCTATAGACATATTTAAGAAGATTAAAGTAATCCCAATTTATATGAGAAATTTGTCAACTCTCTGCACCACTCTCAACAACAAAGAAATCATCAATAAATCACAGCATAGAACCAAATTGAAGAATTTCAATGGTAGTTATTCTCCTATATTATAAATGATGTAACACCCTTATTAAAACTTTTATTCAATTAAGAAATTAATAAATGACATCTAAAATATAATATCATATCTTTTTGATATATTATCATATGTTGTGGATGATGTAATACTTCTATTATTCAACGGAAGAAACGGCTTACATTAGCTTTGGCCAGGTCATTATACGAAAAGCTCCGCTTTGAGTGGGTTTGACAGAATATGAAGAGCAGCCTCACTTCCCACAAATCAAAGTTACACAAAAATATTCCAAATCAACCGCCATATTAGAACACAATTAAAATTACACACATTTGTCCACGCGGTTCAACGAAAAAGACTCGACCACGTGGCTTAATTAAAAGCTGGTTGGACCACATGGCTCAACTAAAAGAAAGTTGGACCACGTGGATAAATGCTGTAATTCACGTGCATCAATTTTAATATATTATACTATACCCCATTCTCACCAATCACACGCTCAACTTTGTTCTTGGATAACTACATAACTATGCATATAGTGTAGATTTTAATTATATTTATTCCAATCATCATAAGTTGACTTAGAGAATTTTTAGGATCCCCGAAAAAAAGGCCGATGAATAATTACCTTTAAAATTTATTCAAAACTTTTCAATTTTATTAGTAAATCAAAAACCAAAGACAATTATTACCCACTATAATATTTAGAGACAAATGGCTTATTATCATATTATTTGGTTTACTTTGATGTTGCTTTATTTCTATAAAAAGATTTTGGTTTATATTTTTTTTTAATAAATAATTGTATAAATTTTTTATCATCAATAACATCTTGATAATAAATTTAGGAATGTGAATAAAATTAAAAATTATATTGATTAGTCTATTAAAGATCAATTCTTGTTTAGTAAAGATTTTGATATTATAAGAGATGAAATCGAGATTATGTCCATACGAATTGGTAGAATGGATACCCCTCAATTCTTGATTCACAATCAAAAATATTTCAGTGAAAAACTCTTCTCTGTATCAAATAACAAAGCGATCTTGTGACAAGGTGAATGATGGTGCTAAGACTTCTAGATTGAAATCAGCAAGGGCTCTAGGAAAATTCATCACCAATAATTTATGGCCAACAAATTCACCTCCAACAATTCATCGCCATGACAAATTCATCTCCTGAAAAATTCACCGCCAACAATTCACCAATAATTCATAGGGGCGAATTTTCCATGAAATGATTTGTCACGAGAATAAATATATCGAACTTTGACCGTTACAGTGGAAACTCGCCTCCCATGGATAGACGTCGGTCGTACATAAGCGTAAGAGATGGGGGAAGAGGAACATTGATGGCGAAAGGGACGTATTTTAAGATTTAGACATGAAGATGTTCAGATAACTATGAATAAGGGCACGGTCCCATGGAGGGGGGCTTCCTAAAAATCCGGGGCAGAATTTGCTTAGAATCTGCTTAAATTTTTAGCAGAATTTTTTAAGCTGGTGGTCCCATGAATATTTTGAAATTTCAAAATTGAAGCAGGCTGGTGGTGGAGTGGTGGTGGGATGGTAATGGAATGGCATGATGTGACTAAAAAATTAATAAATAAACATCACTTCCCTCCAAAAGTGGCAGGAAGTACATTTAAGCAGGTGGAGCAATTTCTAGCCCCACCCCATTTCCACCAGCTGAAATTTGCAGCCACCTGCTTGTTTGGGCTGAGAAAGATTCTATTTAATCCTGTAGCAGATTTTCTTTTTGCCATGAGACCACCTGCTTCCGTGAAAACAGGAGCCCAAGCCCCCCATGGGACCGCAGGGTAAGTACAAATTTTTACGTTTGATCGAAAAGCGTGAAGTAGATGTGTAAGAGTGAAAGCAAGAACACGTGGGCGGAGCGTACGTGCCTTTTGAAAACCAACGGGCGGAAACTGCTATTCTTTGGTCTTCAAAGGTTAGACTTTGTCCTCCTCACTTTATTAGTTGAAACGCGTATTTATGTTTGGAAATTTGTTTCACACTGTCAAAAATATTTTATGTTAGAAAAGGAGTTTTATCTTTCAATTCGTACAAAACAGTTTCCCTCACGAGTATGTGGTAGAATATGAAGGGTTAAAAAGAAATTTCAAAGGGTTTGATTTTGTAGATGTGTAATGTATATTAGGTAGCATTCATTAAATGTATTTAAATTTGTTGTAGGGTGAGCAATTTATTGTGGTTTTTCTGCATGAATTGTTGGCGGTGAATTTTATGATGTGAATTGGTGGCGTGAATTTGTCTAATGTCATTTAAATTTTGAGTGTATAAGATGTAAATTAATTCATTTTATGTGTTCATGTTTCTTATTATTGTAAAATTATTTGTTATTGGATATTTGTATAAAGAATTAACTTTCGATTTATTTCTACTACTTAATAGTGATCATCTAATTTTTCATGTATGTCTAATTGTTTTGGCCACCTCATTTGTAAATCTTTTTTTTCAAATTGAATCATGATCTCTTCAACATAGGTGTTTGCAAAGAAATAAAACATGATTTATAAAGACCAAAATTTACAACATGTACCGATAATTCTAATACATAAACTTAGATGAGCACTAGAGAGCAAAAGAAAGGCAAGAGAAGTAGAGAAATGGAGGTGCAACATTGTGGAGGATTTATCTAGCTAGCCTAATAGTGAGAGACAAAACTTGGCACATAATGTGGCAGAGGAGGAGTTCCATTTCTTATGCCAATGAAGGGTACATTATAAGGAATCATCTGAAGATCAAATAAACCCAATTGAATTTAAATGCATGTAAGGAAGTAGTCGTTATGTAGAATATTAGGCCTCAATGGAACATATCTCAAATGGCATATGAAAGAATCCAATATAGGACTCCATTTTGACAATTTTAAATTAGATCAAATTTTGTATTTTTTCTCATTGTTTACTTCTCAACCTTTTATAATTTATATTTTAATGTTATGTGTAATTGTGACAACATCTCAATTATCAAATAAAATACAATTTATTGTTATTTGTACATTGTATGATTTCTATTATGGGAGGGAAATAAGTTATTTTTTCTAATAGTAGGTTTGAAGTGGGTGGTGTTGTGTGATGATCCTTCCTACAAAAGATTAGGTTGATAATAAACATACAAAAAAAAATTGCATATAAAATATAGAAATTATATTGCATAAAATTTATTAATAAAATTTATATATTTGCATTAATAAATTTTTGGCCTCTTTGAGGGTGCAACCTCCTTTGAGCAACATATAATTTAATATAATTCACCTATAATAAAACAATAGCTTACTACTTATATTTATACTAATTCTAATAAAGCTAACTTATATTTCCCAAACATATACGATTATTGAAAAAGCTCAAGGGACACCATATAAAGTATGCATCCAAAACCTTTCTTACAATTAAGAAAGAGTTAGGACTAACTGGTCCTAATATCCCCCCCTTAAAAAGATTTATCGTTAAAGTTGAAGGGAAAGAAATTTCTAGTGAACTTGGTGAAGTGGTTCCCAAGTTGCATCTTTAGGGTGCATGGCATGCCACTAGATCAAGACCTTAGTGATTGTGTAGTTGTAAAGTAGATAAGCACATATCTAGGACTGATTTCGGTTGGAGAATAATGGATCCTTCAATATCGAGCTCAAGAAGAACATTTTGAGCAATGACTTGTTGGTTCAAAATTTTCTTCAAAGAGTTGCAACTTGCAAGCAATGGGACTAGTCCACTGAAGAAATTTGTAAGGACTGTAGAACCAATGAGCAAGCTTTTGATGACCTTTTATCCATATGGAGGATTATTTATAAGGATGTAACATGATAAAAACAATATCACCATGCTATTATGCTCATTGCTTCATGCAATTATGGTCTAGGTGGAGGTTTTTATAATGGATCTAAATAATATTTTCTTGTGTGCTAAGGGTAGTATCCATTACATTAAGTAGAGAACTTCTTGGAATGCAAGAGAGAAGGGGAGGTGGTTTCTTCTTGTAATTTTTTATATGAATTCTTTTTTGGGGTTGTGTGATACAAGATGTCACACCAACATTCTGCAAGTGGTAACCACTTGACCCAATGGTGTTATTGTTGAGGAAAAATATCAAAGATATTTTTCTAAGTATTTGTTGATGATCTCAATTTGACCATTTGTTTGAGGATGATATCCAAAGTTCATATTTAAATGTGTACCCACTATGTTGAATAATTCTTTCTAAAAATGGATTGTAAATGCAATATCATGATCAAAGACATAAAAAATAGGAATGTCATGGAGATAGAAAATATGGTCAAGGAAGGTTTGGGCTATAGTGTCAAAGGTGTAGGGATGGACCAAGAAATATAAGTCACATATTTTGAGAGGTGATCCACCACCACTGGAATGATTTATTTGCCACCAAACTTGGGAACCCTTTAATGATATCCATGAAAATATCGATTTAAATCTGAGTAGGAATGGACAATGGTTGGAGCAAGCATGGAGTTGCCATCAGTTCACCCTTGTGACATTGGAATCTATCACTTTAAAAAAAAACATATCTTAATTCCATTCCAAAAGAAATTGCAATGCGCCCACTCATAGGTAAATTCAAAAACCTTGAATGACTTGCTAAGGGAGAGGCATGCAATTCATGAAGAATTAGAGGACACGGTAGAGTTGGGAAGAACAAATAGGAATTCTTTATATATTAAATATTAGGCATCCCAAGAGTGGTTGAGGGATGAAGTAAGGTCAACAAATTCATTCATTCTACGTGTAAATGTATAAGGTATAAATTTAAAAAGGATTGAATTTGTGAATGTGTAAATGTATTTAAATTTTGGGTGTACAAGGTATAAATTAATTCATTCTACATGTTCATGTTTTTTATTATTGTAAAGTTATTTATTAATGGATATTTGTACAAAGAATAATTCTTGATTTATTTCTACTATTTAATAGTGATCATCTAATTTTTCATGTATGTCTAATTGTTTTGGCCACCTCATTTGTAAATCCATTTTCTCAAATTGAATCATGATGTCTCCAACATAGATGTTTGCAAAGAAAAAAAACATGATTTATTTGACCAAAATTTACAATGTACACGTAGCGATAATTCTAAAACATAAACCTATAAGAGCACTAGAGAGCAAAAGAAAGGAAAAAGAAGTAGAGAAATGGAGGTGTAACATTGTGGAGGATTTATCTAGTTATGCTAATAGTGATAAGAAAAACTTGGTACATACCCTCGTGTTGAGCATAGATTCTTACCTGGGAATGAAGGGCTCTACTGGTGACGCTCTTCATCTCCAAGTGAAATCTCTTTTGTCCTAGATTCAATCCAAAATTATGCCTACTCAAGGTGTAACATGCATCTACTAATGAGGTTGACTTGATTGCAACGACTATGTAAGGAATGTTATACAGGGTGTGGTCAACATTGAAGCAATGCATACAATTGGTATTATGAAACAAGAAACTGCTGCTAGTGGATATATGTTAGAGATGATAGGTTTGAATGTTGTGAGGAATTACATTAGCTTATCCTATAACAATGCTTGTTGATCATTATTGCAGGCACAAATTAGACAAGATTTTTATGTGTTGATGTATGTTTTTTATGGTGTTGGACACTCTATTTTGCTGCCAACAATCACCGTTAATTCCTCTCTTTGCTACTCTTTGTATCTCTTCTTGAGATTATTGTTGTTTATGACATTTCTACTACTAGTTATTGTAAGGAAGCTAAGGTAGCGAAACAACTTCCTACACTAAACTTGAGAGGAGAATAATGCAAAAATTTTACAGATCTTTAACATTTAAAGAAAGTTAAACATAAATTAAAACACAAATATCATGCATACCACAACATAATGATTTATGTGGGGAAAACCCTCTTGGGAGAAAAAATCCACACTCCAAAAGTCGCCCAGTATATTATTCAAAAATCACAAGGATTACAATATACTTGCAGAGCAAGCTTCTCACAAAAGTATCACCACTAAGAGATTTAGAGGCAACATGATCGCTATCAGAATCTCAGAATACATCACAATACACAGTCGTAATACAACGCCCTCATAAAATAGGGTTGCCTTCTAGGGCTAGTCAAGCTAAGAAAACATTGGCCGTTAGATATGAGACATAATGATGAACGGTCTATATTTACAATAATAAAGTGTATATAAAATTTGGCTTTCGGGGGTGCTACCCCCGAGCCCCTGCCGAGGTGCACTACCCCCTAGACCCTCAATTAGGGGGATGATCCCCCAGACCCCCCATAGGGGGGGATCCCCCCAATGCCCCCCCATTGTCAGATGAACAATACCTTAAGTAATTGCAAGGTTGAGACACATTTTCTCAACAGTTATGTTATTGTTACGTAACAATATTAAGGCTTTATAGTTGTCCAATTGTTGCTACACTCCTTTGTTTTACGATATTCTATTTGATGTTTTGTTTCAACTATGTAATCTAGTGTTGTAATTTTTTATTAAACTTCTTCCAATAAAAAAAACTTGGCACATAATGTGGCAAAGAAGGGGTTTCATTTCTTATGCCAATGAAGGGTCTATTATAAGGAATCATTTGAAGATAAAATAAACCCAATTGAATTTAAATTCATGCAATGAAGTAGTTGTTGTGTAGAATATTGGGCCTCAATGGAACATATCTCAAATGACATATGAAACAATCCAATAGGGGAGTCTATTTTGACAACTTCAAATTAGATCAAATTTTGTACTTCTTCTCATTGTTTACTTCTCAATCTTTTACAATTTATATTTTGATGTTATGTGTAATTGTGACAATATCTGAAATGATCAAATAAAATACAATTTATTATGTTTTATATATCATAAGATTTATATTATGGTAGGGAAATAATTTATTTTTTCCAATACTAGGTTTGAAGTGGGTGATGTGTGATGATCATTCCTGCAAAAGATTGGGCCAATAATAAACATATGAAAAAAATGCATATAAATAATAGAAATTATATTGCATAAAATTTATATATTTGCATTAATAATTTTTTGGCCTCTTTGAGGGTGCAACCTCCTTTGAGCAACATGTAATTTAATATGATTCACCTATAATAAAATAATAGCTTACTACCTATATTTACTAATTCTAATAAAGCTAACTTATATTTCCCAAGCATATAGGATTATTGAAAAATTTCAAGGGACACCATATAAAGTATGCATCCAAAACCTTTCTTACAATTAAGAAAGAGTTAGGACTAAGTGGTCCTAATATCTTCTCCCCCTTGATTCAAAGATTTATCCTTAAATTTGAAGGGAAATAAATTACTAGTGAACTTGGTGAAGTGGTTCCCAAGTTGCATCTTTAGGATGCATGACATGCCACTAGATCAAGACCTTAGTGATTATGTAGTTGTGAAGCAAATAAAGCACATATCTAGGACTAATTTCGGATGGAGAATAATGGATCCTTCAATATCGAGCTCAAGAAGAATATTTTGAGCAATGACTTGTTGGTTCAAAACTTTCTTCAAACAAGAGACATGGAAGAAATGATGAACAAAAGAGGAAGGTGGGAGTTGCAACTTGCAAGCAATGGGACTAGTCCACTAAAGAAATTAGTAAGGACTACAGAACCAAGCAACAAGCTTTTGATGACCTTTTATCCATATGGAGGATTATTTATAAGAATGTAACATGATAAAAACTATAAGACTGTGCTATTATGCTCATTGCTTCATGCAATCATGGTCTAGGTGGAGGTTATATAAAGGATCTAAATAATATTTTCTCATGTGCTAAGGGTAGTATCCATTACATTAACTAGATAACTACTTGGAATGCAAGAGAGAAGGGGAGGTGGTTTCTTCTTGTATATTTTTCATATGAAGTCTTTTTTGTGGTTGTGTGATATAAGATGTCGCACCAACATTCTGCAAGTGGTAACCACTTGACCCAATGGCATTATTGTTGAGGAAAAAATATCAAAGATATGTTTCTAAGTATTTTTTGATGATCTTAATTCGACCATTTGTTTGAGGATGATATCCAAAGTTCATATTTAAATTTGTACCCACTATGTTGAATAATTCTTTCTAAAAATGAATTGTAAATGCAACATCATGATCAAAGACAAAAAAAAATAGGAATGTCATGGAGATAGAAAATATGGTTAAGGTTTGGGCTATCGTGTCAAAGGTGTAGGGATGGCCCAAGGAATAGAAGTCACATATTTTGAGAGGTGATCCACCACCACTAGAATGATTTATTTGCCACCAAACTTGCGAACCCTTTAATGATATCCATGAAAATATCTATTTAAATATGAGTAGGAATGAACAACAGTTGGATTAAGCATGGGGTTGCCATCATTTCACCCTTGTGACATTGGAATCTATCACTTTCAACAATAAAATAACTTATATCTATCTTAAGTCCAATCCAAAATAAATTAAAATGCACCCAATCATAAGTAAATTCAAAAACCTTGAATGACTTGCTAAGGGAGAGGAATATATAATTCATGAAGAATTAGAGGACACATAGTAGAGTTGGGAAGAACAAATAGGAATCCTTTATATATTAAATATTAGGCATCCCAAGAGTGGTTGAGGGATGAGGTAACGTGAACAAAAAGTTGGTTGATGAGTTGTTGTGTGGTTTGATCCCATAGAAATTCTTGTTGGAGAGCTTGTAGCCATTCAAAGGGGTGTTGAAGCTACATAGAGGGAGACATGGACCTCAAATTTATAGGAGAAAGAATCAACAATTGTGTTCTTGTTTCCTTTAAGTGATCTTATAGTCATACCCCATGAAATAGGTGAACTATTTCTTGAGTTAGGGAGTATACATGTTTCTCTAATAAATATTTGACTATGGTGATATTGTCTGATACAAAATGTTTTCCTATCAACTATGGGCTCCACTTGTGGTGCAGAAGCACCTAGGAAACACTAGGCATTTAAGAAGTCTAGAATGAATTTTTGTTTTGATGTTTATCATGAAGGTCATGTTGACCATTTAGATAGAGTTAGAGGTTTGAAAGTAGGTTTTGCTCAGTAGTGATCAGTAGGTTAAAGAAGTGGAAAGGGTGAATGAGTTTAAAAACTCAGTTTACTTAGGTTTCTAGAAAATTGGCAAAAGATGCAAAAATGTACCATTTTTGCAACTTTGCCACATAATAACTTACATATTCGACCAAGGGACCATAATTGATTTAGGAACCCTATATAAGGTGTGCCTCGACTTGAGTGCAAGGTTGGAAGTTTGTATTACTCAAAAGTTTGTGCATTCAAAGAAAAAAAATAGTGTGTTTTTGTGCAAATTTTTTGATTTTTGTTTGAAGTGTTGTTTTAATGGATTGAACAGGAACTGTAGTTAGAGTAGGATGTAGTGTGATTGATTTGAAAGCTTGTGTGGCTTTTAGTTAGGTTCCTAATTCATTTTTTTACCTTCATTGTGAATAGTTTTGGTTCTACCTTGTTGCTGGTCTGAACCAGACAGTCTGAAAAGAATGGAGTGCTAGACCACTTTCCCACCGTACAAATTGTACGACCCTTTGGGAATAGGGACTAGACCCCATGTGTGTACATATGGTAGGTTTTAGGGCTTGTGTGAGTGCAGGAACTATTGGCAAAGTCTTGCCCTAGGCAAGCCGAGAAGAGTTCGGCCAGGGAAGAAAAGGAGTGCAGAGCACATAACTTGCAGGGGTGATGAAATTTTGTTGAATTTCCTTTTTGAGAAGTTAGATGTGAATCTTACCAAGGTATGGTGAATAGGAGGAGCCTCCACCAATTATTTTGGTAGATGAACTAGCAGATTAGAAGTAGCCAGAAAAGGCTTAAAAACCCTAGATTTTTCCCAATTTCAAGTTGAGGCCTTGTACGGCTGATGATGACTCAAGACCTCGAAAATATTTGAGAGGTGACCATTTGAAGCAAGAAAATCAAAGAAAGATTGGTGTTTATTTGGAGAAATAGAGAGAGTCAACCAGTTTTCTTGGAGAAGGAGGCCTAATTGGGGCTCTTAGGCTAGTAGCCTTTTTAACCCTAAGTGAGGGTTTGGTGAAAGTGATGGAAAGGTGGAGTTTGATGAACCTTCAAGAACCCTAGGGGAAAGGTTTGAAGCTTTTGAAGACATCTCTACACCCCTGCAAGATCTAATTGAGTGGTGAGGATAGGTTAGCCTTTAGGATAGATTAAGGGCTAAGGAGGAGTTGAAGCATTGCACCAAGGTTGGCTTGGTTGTTAGGAGTTGACTTGATAGTTGGGTTGGCAAGGTGAACTAGGGGAACCCGCACAAACATTGGGTCCTACAGGTTAAGGTGGTCGAGTGTGACACCATGGGGGTCTTCCCTAGCAAGATCCGAAGCATGGAACAGTGATTGTTTCCATCCAACCCATCCCTATCAGATTGGTATCAGAGCAAGTTAAAGATTTGGGAAGAATCTTGTATGTCAGACCTTGAATAGAGTGGTTCAACCATCATGGTGACAAATGCTGAATTGGCTAAGATGGTTGAAGAACAAGAGGAAGAAAATAGGCTAATGAGGGAAAGAATAGCCCAACTTGAGCAAGTAATGAGGATCATGCAGTTAGAAGGAAGGGTACCAAAGGAAGAAGAGGTTGCAAAGGAAGACAAGACCCCTGAACCTGACCTTGTTTTGAAAGAAGAGCCTTTCTTGAAAGCATTGAAGGCTTTGAGTGGAAAAGCACTTGAAGGCATACCATTGTTTAGTGGAAAAATGGAAGCTGATTTAGTTATGGATTGGATAGAGGGAATGGAAAACCATTTTGAATGTGATGGAGTCACTGAAGCACAAAAGGTAAAGGTGGCCAAATCAAGACTAAGAGGTCCTACCTTGACATGGTGGAAATTCATTCAGACAGAGAGGGAAAAGGAAGGCAAGCAGCCTATCACAACTTGGAAGGGAATGGTTGCCAAGGTAAGAGAAGCATACACGCCAGATAATTATGAGATTCAGTTGCATAAGAAAAGACACAGCTTGAGGCAAAGAAACCAAGATGTGAACTCTTATACTGAGTTTCAAAAACTTTGCATGAGGTCTAATGTGACAGAGGATGAAAGTTTCAAGGTGGCTAGATATCTTAACGACTTGAAGTGGAACATTCAAGAGGAGATGACTCTTCTAAGTCCCAAGTCAGTACACCAATGTTACCAATTAGCTATAAAGATTGAGGAAAGAAGCAAGAGGAAACAAGAATAGACTTCTAAGAGTAGAGGTAAAGGTAGAGATCAAAGAGGACATAGAGGTGGATATCAAGGTAGAGGGACTGAACAAAGAAATCAAGGAGAGTCTAAACTCATAGAGCATGGAGGTGAAACAACTTCTAGAGGAGGATATAATAGAGGTAGAGGACCTCAAGGAGGTTCAAATAGAGGAAGAGGAGCAGGCAGAAGTAGTTCATACTTTGCCACTATGAAATGTTATAATTGTGGTCAAGTAGGTCATCCTGCTTATAGGTGCTCGCAGAAAGCATCCTCATCAAATACTGAGAAGAGAGTGGCATATGCACAAGAGGACACCATGAGTGTCAAGTCACCAGAGGTTAGTCACATTGAATCAGAAGTGGGGGAGAATATGATGTTTAGTAGAGTTTTGATCAGACAACTAGTCAAGGAAGAGCCAAAACAGAGAAGAGCCTTATTTAGAGTAAGATGCAAGATATTAGGAAAGGTGTGTAAGGTTATAGTGGACTCAGGGTCTACTGAAAACATAATCTTAAAGGAGGTAGTGATGAAATTGAAGTTGGAAAAGGTACCCCACACTAATCCCTACAAGGTGACATGGTTGAACAAAGGACAAAGTGTTCTTGTCAATGAGCAGACAATGGTGGAGTTCTCCATTGGAGGGTACAAAGACAAGTTGATTTGTGATGTGTTACCCATGGATGCATGCCATATTCTATTGGGAAAACCCTGGTAGTATGACAGAGGTGTCATCTATGATGGAAAGGCAAATACTATCTCATTCAAGAAGGAAGGAAAAACATTCAAGTTGCAGTCACTGTCAGATGAAGAAGAAGGACAGTCAAAGACCCCTAGTGTCTTATTAAGCAGTGGCAAAGAGTTCATCAACAACCTACATCAAGGAGGTGAAGGATATGTGGTCATGGTGCAACCCAAGGGAGAGGACAAGACTGAGAAAACAGTCATACCCGGAGTAGTCCAAAAGTTACTTGAGAAGTGTAAGGACATAGTGAGTGATGGGACACCAGCAACCTTACCTCCAAAGAGAGCCATCAGTCATCAGATTGACTTCATACCAGGGGCTTCATTTCCAAACAAAGCAGCTTACAAGCTTACACCAGATCAGAATCTAGAGGTAGCTAGACAAGTGCAGGAGTTGTTAGATCAAGGATTGATTAGGAAGAGCATCAACCCATGTGCAATACTAGTGGTCTTAGCAACCAAGAAAGGTGGTAAGTGGAGGTTATGCACTGATTCTAGAGCTATAAATAGAATCACAATTAGGTATAGGTTTCCTATTCCTAGGATAGAGGATTTGATGGATTGTCTTGGAGGAGCTCAGTATTTTACCAAGTTGGATCTCAAGAGTGGATACCATCAGATCAGAATCAAGGATGGAGATGAGTGGAAGACAACCTTTAAAATAAATGATGGGTTGTATGAGTGGAGAGTTATGCCATTTGGCCTCTCTAATGCCCCTAGCACATTCATGAGGCTCATGAATGAAGTGCTCAAAGACTTTATAGGGATATTTGTGGTAGTATACCTTGATGATATACTCATTTTTAGTAAGACAATAGAAGAACACCTAAAACATGTGGAGTTGGTTCTTAGAAGATTGTAAGAAGAGAAGTTAGCCATCAACCTAGAGAAATGTGAGTTCTTCAAACAGGAGCTTGTGTATTTGTGGTTTGTAGTATCCAAAGGATCATTGAAGATGGATCCAAGCAAGGTGGAAGCTATTCTAAACTGGCCTACACCAACCACAGGGACAGAGGTAAGGAGTTTTCATGGATTGGCTCAATTTTATAGAAAATTCATAAGGAACTTTAGTGGCATATGTGCACCAGTCCTAGATATAATCAAAGGAGGCATAAAAACTAAGTTTAAGTGGACTCAAGAAGCTGAGAAAGGTTTTGAGAAACTGAAACAAGAAGTGGAAACTCAACCTATACTTTTGTTACTTAGTTTTGAAAAGTTGTTTACTGTGGAATGTGATGCTAGTGGAGTTGTAGTAGGAAGAGTGCTAAGCCAAGAAGGCAGGCCTATAGCATTCTTTAGTGAAAAGCTCAATGAAGCTAAGGAAAAGTACTCTACCTATGACCTAGAACTGTATGCTTTAGTTCAGTCACTTAGGAAGTGGAGGCATTACCTTCTACCCAAAGAGTTTGTAGTCTTTACTGACAATTAGGCACTTAGCTATATCAACACTCAAGAGAAGCTGAGTAATAGGAATTTGAAATGAATGTAATACATCCAAGCTTTTACCTTCACCATCAAGCATAAGAAGGGACAGTTGAACAAGGTGGCATATGCACTAAGTAGAAGATTGCTGACAGTGCAAGAGATACAGATCAACAACATTGGAATAAAGAGTTTCAAGGATCTCTATGGTGAAGATGAAGACTTTTCAAAGGCCTACAAGGTATGTTTTGACTTTGAGAATCATTTTCATAGTCAATACTTAGAGTATACATTGCAAAGTGGATTGTTATTCAAGGAAAATCAGTTGTGTGTGCCAAAAGGTTCTATGAGAGAGAATCTTATCCAAGAAAAACACAATGGTAGTCTTAGTGGTCATTTTGGTATCAACAAGACAATGGAACTAGTGCAAAGGTTTTACTATTGGCCCAAGTTACCAAGGGATGTCAGAAGGTATGTGGAGTAGTGTGTAGTTTGTATGAAAGCCAAAGGGGGAGCTAGTAATGCAGGTTTGTATCAACCTCTACCCATTCCAAACAGACCATGGGAGTGTGTTAGCATGGATTTTGTTGTAGGACTCCCTAAGGCTAAGACAGGGTTTGATAGTGTTTATGTGGTGGTAGATAGATTTAGTAAGATGAGTCACTTTATTCCTTGCAAGACCACACATGATGTTAGTTACATTGCTCATCTTTTCTTCAAGGAAATTGTAAGGATCCATGGATTGCCTTTGAGCTTTGTCTCGGACAGAGATGTGAAGTTTATGAGTCATTTTTGGAAGACTCTATGGAGCAGATTAGGTACCAACCTGTCTTTTGGATCAGCTTACCATCCTTAGACCGATGGGCAAATAGAGGTGGTTAATAGGGTGTTAGGTAACCTTCTAAGATGGCTAACCAAAGAGTATGGACAGACATGGGACTTGGTCATATCACAGGCTGAGTATGCATACAATGACAGTGTGAACAGGACTACAGGGAAGAGTCCTTTTGAAATAGTGTATGGAATGCACCTAAGAGGTGTGTGTGAGCTCAGAGATCTAGGAGCTATGGAGCATAGGAGTGGACATGTAGAGGACTTCACTCAGACCATGAAAGAGATTCAGGAGCAGGTAAAGAAGACAGTCACCGAGGCTACACAAAAGTTGAAGGATAAGGTAGATTTGTCAAGAAAAGATTTGCAATTTGCAGTAGGAGACTATGTCATGGTTCACCTCAACAAATCCAAGTTGCAGAAGGGTACCTCAACCAAATTGCAGATGAAAACAGTGGGACCATGCAAGGTGTTAGCCAAGTATGGGAAAAATGCATACAAGGTGGAGTTACTTGCAGATTTAGGGATTTCACCAGTGTTCAATGTAGCTGATTTGATCAGGTATAAGGGATCAATCAAAGACATGGATCATAATAGTAGGGAGATCTTCAAGGATGTAAGCAACATAGCCTTACCTACTCCAGACAAGCTACAAGTAGAGAGGATCTTAGAGTCAAGAGTGAAGAAATCTACAAGGCATAAGGTGTACATGGAGCATCTTATCAAATGGAAGAACAAACATGAATATGAGGCTACTTGGGTAGATGAAGCTGAGTTTAAGAAGTAGGGCATTGATGTGTCACTGATCTCTCCTCACATTCCTTAGTGTTTGTGCAGGGAGGGGGAGAATGGTGCAGGAGCACCTAGGAAACACTAGGCATTTAAGAAGTCTAGAATGAATTTTTGTTTTGATGTTTATCATGAAGGTCATGTTGACCATTTAGATAGAGTTAGAGGTTTGAAAGTAGGTTTTGCTCAGTAGTGATCAGTAGGTTAAAGAAGTGGAAAGGGTGAATGAGTTTAAAAACTCAGTTTACTTAGGTTTCTAGAAAATTGGCAAAAGATGCAAAAATGTACCATTTTTGCAACTTTGCCACATAATAACTTACATATTCGACCAAGGGTGCATAACTGATTTAGGAACCCTATATAAGGTGTGCCTTGACCTGAGTGCAAGGTTGGAAGTTTGTATTACTCAAAAGTTTGTGCATTCAAAGAAAAAAATAGTGTGTTTTTGTGCAATTTTTTTGATTTTTGTTTGAAGTGTTGTTTTAATGGATTGAATAGGCACTGTAGTTAGAGTAGGATGTAGTGTGATTGATTTGCAAGCTTTTTTGGCTTTTAGTTAGGTTCCTAATTCATTTTTTTACCTTCATTGTGAATAGTTTTGGTTCTACCCTATTGCTGGTCTGAACCAGATAGTCTAAAAAGAATGGAGTGCTAGACCACTTTCCCACCGTACAAATTGTACAGCCCTTTTGGAATAGGGACTAGACTCCATGTGTGTACATATGGTAGGTTTTAGGGTTTGTGTGAGTGTAGGAACTGTTGGCAAAGTCTTGCCCTAGGCAAGCCAGGAAGAGTCCGACTAGGGAAGACAAGGAGTGCAAAGCACATAACTTGCAGGGGTGATGAAATTTTGTTGAATTTCCTTTTTGAGAAGTTAGATGTGAGTCTTACCAAGGTCTGGTGAATAGGAGGAACCTCCACCAATTATTTTGGTAGATGAAACACTTAGCATATTAGAAGCAGCCATAAAAGGCTTGAAAACCCTAGATTTTGCCCAATTTCAAGTTGAGGCCTTGTACGGCTGATGATGACTCAAGACCTCAAAAATATTTGAGAGGTGACCATTTGAAGCAAGAACCTCAAAGAAAGATTGGTGTTTCTTTGGAGAAATAGAGAAATTCAATCAATTTTCTCAGAGAAGGAGGCCTAATTAGGGCTCTTAGGCTAGTAGCCTTTTTAACCCTAAGTGAGGGTTTGGTGAAAGTGATGGAAAGGTGGAGTTTGGTGAACCTTCAAGAACCCAAGGGGAAAGGTTTGAAGCTTTTGAAGACATCTCTACACCCCTGCAAGATCTAATTGAGTGGTGAGGATAGGTTAGCCTTTAGGATAGATTAAGGGCTAAAGAGGAGTTGAAGCATTGCACCAAGGTTGGCTTGGTTGTTAGGATTTGACTTGATAGTTGGGTTGGCAAGGTGAACCAGGGGAACCCACACAAAAATTGGGTCCTACAGGTTAAGGTGGTTGAGTGTGACACCATGGGGGTCTTCCCTAGCAAGATCCAAAGCATGGAACAGTGATTGTTTCCATCCAACCCATCCTTATCAACTTGTTAACTCCATGTATGTTTCCCATAATTTCCTTCTCATAAGTGGAGTAGACCAAAATTTTCATTGATAGTTCCTTGCTGGTGAAGGCAATAGGGTGACCATCTTGTACAAGAACAAACCCAATATCATTTCCACAAGCAACACATTCAATGACAAATAGTTTCAATAAATTAGAATGACAAGAATTGGTGTTCTACACATAGCCTATTTGAGGACCTTGAAAGCATGTTTGGAAATGTAAATCCATAAGAAAACATCCTTTTTAAACAACGAAATGAAAGAAGTAATATTTTTTCCATAATCTTTAACAAATTTCTCGTATTAGCTAGTGAGACCCAAAAATCCATAAAGGATTTTGAGTGTCTTAGGAGTGGGCCATTTTTGTATACCTTAGATTTTGTCAAGGTTCACTCAAATGCTTGTTGAGGAGACAATATTTATAAGGTACTCAATTTCCTTTTTACTAAAGGATTACTTGGAGTACTTGGCACATAATTGATTATCTAGAAGAAGTTGTAATACCATGTCGATTTATTATTAATATTTTTCTTAAGTTTTATTTTAAATCAAAATATCACCAAAGAAGGCTCTCCATGTCTCTATAGAACTATTGTTGCAGATTTGACTCCCTATTTTTGATGTATTTTCTCAAAATTTGTTAGTTAATTCCATTCTAGTAAAGTGCTATTATTGTCAATTATTGTTTCACTACCCTTGGGGTTGGTCCTTGTATTTTTCTTGTTGATTACTCTTTCCCTAATAGCTCCTTTTTCAACTACTATTTTTTTAATTGTAAATTAACTTTGTTCAATATTAAAAAAGTGTATTTACAAGGTTTTTAAAGTGGCATTCAATGTAAGCTTAAACCTACAAAATAAAATTTTATTTCTCATCTACCTGGTGGCACAATTTTTTTGTCAAGAGATGACATTACTTAGAAGAAGCCTTGAGTAAAAAAATAATATTAATAAAAGAAACTAGGATACAACATATTCAAAAAAGAAACTGCAATACCAAGGAAAATCAATATTTTATCAAGACATGATGAAGATTCAAGGCTACGATTGTGGCTCAAAATGACTGCATTGTAGATAGAAGAATTAGGATCTCTAGGTTTTCTTGATAAAAAATATAGATTAGGTTATTCTTAGCCCTAAATCACAAAAACTTTTGGAAAAACCATCATATGAGCTTGAAAAGAGAGACTAAAATGGAAGGGTTTGAAGCCACAATTGTTGAAAATAATGTGATATTTGAACATAAGGGATTCAAAAGTGACCATATCCAAGAAAGGCCAATCTTCCATCAATCTAGAGAAGAGCAAGGTAAATCCTTGGAAATTTAGCTCTGCAATGATATTATTGATGTTATTATTGAATGCCAAATTTGAACTAAGATTGCGTTTTTTAAGGATTTCTCATCAAAAATGGATTTTTATAAATGGACCAAACTAAATTAGAATGTAGGGGTTGGGAGACTGAGACAATAAGAGGTATGTGGAAATGATGTGTTTCTTTCATGTTCATGTTTTTTGAGCATACACAAGTAGTTTTACAATATATCACATGAGTTTTATGTGGACAAGTATGTTAGGTTTGGAATTTTAATTTCCATATTGAAAGACCATCTTGTTCAAGGAATCCTATTTGGATTTAATTACTATATTTAAATTTGGTATTTTGATCTTTTTTGAGGGATATTGTGGGAAAAATTGGAAGAGTTATATAGTGCAAACACATTGCTAATAACTTCACTAGCCCGAGGGTTCATCATATGGCTTGCATCAAATTAATCTAAATCAACCATTGCTAGAAAATATTAAACCAATAGGCCTAAGATTTAAAATGGTCCAACTATTAGTCTATTTGAACGAGACTGACATATTTTTTTTGTCACAAAGATGGACACTTGATTCATGATCATCAAATAAGGAAATCTAAACCTACTCAAAATTCTTTAACCTCTTCTCTTTCTCAATCAACTTAATTTTCTTCACAACCAATCTGTTCATAAAACTACCCTAGTCCCCTCTCCTATCCATCATAATAATATACCCTCTTGTTCATCACTTCCTTCTCACTCTTATCCTTCTCAAATGAACTCCACCCAATATAAATATGCTATAATTATTGATAGTTGCAAGCTATTCAAGAAAATAAAATAAACATATAGCTCCACACACCACATTTCTCATCCTTCTTTTGTTTGTGTTTTCTCTCCGTCTCCATCTCCTTCTCCTTCCCACTCCACAACAACTTCCCCTAAAAAATATTCTATTTCTCCACCCTCTAATACTTACCAAAGGTCAAGTTCTCCTTTAATAATCAAATGAGAGTGAAATAACAATGAGAAAGTAGTTTTTCCTTCTAACCATTTTAGGGTGTTACCTTTAGAGGACGAAACCTTTGCTCCATCATCATGAATTGTTATGTATTTTCTTAAAATGTTAGAGGTTTATCTCTCCCTTTTAAGAAGTATCGAGTTAAAGAGGCCATAAGTAAATGAAGACCTGCTATCTTATTCCTTAAAATAGTTAAATAAAGTACTATTTGACTATATTCTTATTTGCATAATTTATGGAAGGATGCATATTTTACGCATACTTGTCATAAGGATGGAATAGGATGATCTATGCTAGGGATGAATTTGTTGATCTCTAAATATGTCATTGATCATGGGGAAGATCTCTTACATAGCAACATATTTGGGCTCATATATTTATTAATGTATATACGATTATGTTTTTCTTTGTCTATGCTCCTAATAATTATAAATAATGTTTGACACTTTGGAATTAGATGTATAAAAATATTCCCAATCTATACTTGATTTTAGGTGGATACCTCAATATGGTAGAACACAATAATGATTGCAATTAACATAGTCAGGTATTAAACTCAACAAAGAAGAATTTGAAAGTTGGTTTTTATTATTATAACT
Source organism: Sequoia sempervirens (assembly GCA_007258455.2). Classification (NCBI taxonomy): domain Eukaryota; kingdom Viridiplantae; phylum Streptophyta; class Pinopsida; order Cupressales; family Cupressaceae; genus Sequoia; species Sequoia sempervirens. The sequence goes on along the minus strand of VDFB02047230.1, from coordinate 240,185,992 downwards.
CTTTAAGGGTGGTTGATCTTATAAATGAGAGACAATCAAGTCATCTACATAGTTAGATTACATGGTTTGATTGTAGACCTAGCATGGACATAAAAATAAACTAGGTTGGAGAGATTTTGTATATCAGACAATCTAGAATTGGTTTATTCTCAATACAATACCTTCATACAAGTTGATTATCCTACCACTCTTTTTGACCAACTTTCCATCCTTTTTACTATTGTTTTTTATTTAATACTCCTTTATCCTCTCACCCCTCATGTTCAAAGTTAATATTTCTCATCTTAAAATATTTTATTGTGTTTTTCATTTACTTGAATTCATAACTCCATTCCAAATTTACAAGAAGGAGAATCATGGATTGAGTACTAGTGGTTCCTCTCTCATTATGTACTAAATTTATTTGATCCTTTGGTAGAAGAATGGATTGGATACATGAAAGCATAAAGAAAATTCTCTCCAAGCAAAAATATAATATGCTAGAAAGAAACTCAACATTGATCCAAGCAACATTAGGATTCAAGCTTTCATTCCTTTTACTAAAACTTAGCTATGTAAACTTGATAACTAGAAAGGGCAAGGGGCCAAAATAAGAGCTATAATTCAATAAATTAAGAATGACAATAGAGGTTACAAATATATTTTTTAAATATCTAAATTAAAACATAAAAATGAAAGAATTTATAATATAAGAGACAAACATATTACTCTAGATATAAATCTCATTGAGATAACTATGTTGTTTCAATAAATATATGAGAATCTCTTCAAAGAGGAAAGTCATTAGGAGGACATTCAAGAAAATCTTGAAGAGATAGTCAAGGATGACATTACTAATAAAATAGACCCTATTTATAGTTAGTATTTTGATTGAATTATTTCTTTAAAAGAGATTGACTATGCTCTATTTTTTATGAAATTCAATAAAATTCCAAGTACCAATGGATTTTTATTAAACTATGTGGTCTCACATTAAAGATGTCTTTTATATATTTTATTTGGAAGTGTTTGGAGAAGACTCTTTAGGCTTAAACATCAATAAATTATCAATCAAAATTATTCTTATAGGAAAAAAGAAGGAACTATTTTTGGCTAGTAGCCAATCACTCAACTAAACACATCATAAAAAAATATTGATAAGGCACTAGCCACTCAAATTAAACTAGTCATTTAAGGCATAGTCAAATCATAACAAACTAGTTTTGTTAGAGGTATATATATTCTTAAGAACCTATTTTTGGCTTGGCAAACTAGTGAATGGGCTCAACAATTTGTACAAAATGATTTGTTGGCCAAATTGGACTTTAACAAAGCATATGATAGGATATGTTGGAAATTCATCCTTAAAGTGCTATAATTGTTGGATTTCAAGACTCAAATTTGTGCATACATTTAAATGTTATTTAAATATAATAATACTCATTTAGTTATTAATAATTTGAACAATATTATAACAATCCATGTTGGAACAATCAATTAGGCAAGGTTGTCCCTATCTCCAATTTTGTGCATGCTTACAATAGATACTTTGGATTATTTTTGCAAAGAACTAATTGATTGAATCTCATAATTGGTATCTCCATCCCTCAAAATAATGTGGTTATTAACTCACACTTTGTTGATGGTAGCTTGTTAGTTACTTAGAATTTAAAAAGTGAGATAAAGGAAACACTTGATATTATAGATCTATACAGCTCAATGTTTGGATCCTACTTAGTGCATCATATAATAGAATTCTTGATGTCTCAATGTGGTCCTATTCTCCAAAAAATTCATTGAGATTGGAAGAAAATCAAACACATGGTGAAATAACTCAATATCTTGGTATCCTATTTGTTAGTGATAAGTTTTAACTTAGGGTTAATTACTTAATTAGTTTTTCCCATATCGGGTAGTTTTTCACCTGTTTTATTTTTCATGCCTTTAAAAGGCCTGCGTACTATGTATTTTACATCTCATCTCATTTTTTGAATATCAGAGATTGATATTTTGGCATAATAGTGTTTATACTTCTCTTGTGTATCTATGAGGGTGATTTATTTTTGCAAGCTGAGGATCTTGGGAAGGATTTTCCATCTCCTACATGGTATCTGAGCTCCTCCTACTGTTCACCTTCCTGGAGAGTTTTTTCCAAGGAGATTCGGGAAATATTTTTTCCTACATTTGTTTGGCGTTTGAAATTTTTCTTAAAATTTCTATTTTTCCTTTGGAATGGTTTCTACAAGTAAAAGTGTTGGATTTATGTGGGCTTGATTTCTTTGTGCCTTTTATTTTTTGCTTTTGGAAAACCCACAATTTACATTGGAAGAGAGGGGCCTCGATTTGCGTTTTGCAGAGAGGTCAATTTTTTATTTCTATCTTTTGTTGAGACCTGCAACATGTTTTCCTAGACCTGCATAGAAGCTCATACTAGTGCGTATTTTTTTGGGGGTGTTGCACTCTAATTAGGTCATGAAAGTTGTGGCCCTTGGGTGTGCAATTTGCATGTGGCACAAAGCCACATTCTACAAATGAAAGGTTGAATTTTGTTGCTTCTATGCTTGGGAGATAGAATAACAATCTTCACACTCTCTCATTCAAGGAAAACCCTAGAGATCTCAATTTAAGATATGCAAAGGAGAAAGAGATCTTGCAATAGGGCTGTCCTAGGGTCTGATTATAGACTGAGGGGTTCACCACCAAGCTAGGGCTTGGAAAACTAAATGAAATGCAAGATCTAATGCTTAACCCTAATATGATGCAATACTTCACTAAATGACCTAAACATGAATGTAAATCAAAACAGAAAGTTGAGAGATGAAAGGTGTACACCTGGAAACCTGAAGAAGGCTAGAATAAGCTCTGAAACATTGGAAATCTTGAAATTAGGGCATACTGGAACTCATACGCCATTTTGGGTGTATCAGTCCTAAACTAGGGTTTCTGGCAGTGTAGATTCTGGATCTACAAAAATCTAGAAATTTCACCTGTAGTGGGACTCATACACTACTTTTGGCATATCACTCCCGTTTCACTTTTTTGAGAATTCAAAGTTTATATTTGCACTTCAACATCTACTCTTCTCTTCCAAACTGATTTCCAAATTATAACCTATAAAAATACCTACAAAACATAATATATACTTGATTTGCTTATAGGGGGTTTTCCTCGGTCAAACCCCTAGTTTGGTAATTAAACCTTGATAGAAACAATGAAAATTGAATGCAAATTTCAACATGAACTCTAACCTTAAGTGTGTCTAAGATTAGGAAATATGAAAATGTAATGCAGCCCTATTCTAATGTGTAAGAATGAGATGCACGAATGAAGCTTGAATGTAATGACTCACTTTGAGAGATGTCAAATCACTCTAATAAGTTATGATGATGCATGTACCTCCCTTAGGATAAAAGTAGAGTGATAATGGAAGATGGAATCACTTAGGAAACAAGTCATTAGGCTAGGCTTGATGGCTAGTTGCATCTCTCCAACCTAGAATCCATCATGATTCACCATAGGCAACCATAATCAACCCTTGACAATGCTAGATCTTAAATGAAAGTGAGCTTAAAGACCTACAAAAACACTTTAATGTTGCTTCAAGACTTCAACTTTACTTGCTCTTGAAACTTGAATGCTCTTGTGAAAGAATGCTTGAAGAATTTTGAATACTTGGATCTTGAAAATGCTCTAAAAAATGCTTGCTTAGATGAAAACTGACTTTAGAAGTTTGCTTATATAGGCATTTACACCTAATTTATCGTTATTCAGATCTCAAAAGCTGACATCAACCAAAATTTTGAATTAAAAGTTGTATTTCCTGCTCAAACCCTAAAAAATCCCCAAATGGAACTTATACACCTAAGTTGGTGTATGAGTCCCGCCCTATATTTTTGAGGTGGGTTGTTAGAAATTTTAGTATTTTTGATGATTTTGTTAGGTTTTTAGTTGAAATAAGTCTTGGGATCCATAATAAAGGGTCTTAGGGGCCTATTAATGATGATTAAAAGGGGTATTTAATGCAAGGGTGCTAAAATAGGTCTAAATTAAGTGTGAAATTTCACTATTTTCAAGAGCATACAATTTTCTACACTACAACAAATAAAAGGCCGCTAGACTTTATTTGCAAATTCAATGGAATTTGGTTGAGGTGCAACCTTCGCTTGCAGATTTGACTTACTCTCAAAAGCCACGAATTCTCACATAGCAAGCTTCATATTACCTTTGTGAAGTGTTTGAGTTCAATTCCAAGCATTTGAATCTGATTTGCAAGCTGCTTTTGCTCTGTCTCTATTTTGGGCATGATTTGCATTTGGGAGGCACAATTTGCCTATCCTTGGGTGCATTTTTTTGCCTATCTTGGGCACAAGCAAGCACAAACCTACAATTTGATAGGACACTAGAAGACTAGCATATTGCCATAGAGGCACAATTTTGTTGAAAGAGGCAAGATTTTCTATTGAAGTGAACTTGATTTTCATCAAAAGGCCCCATTTTGGCTTGATTTCCCTGTGCATTCAAATGATGTGTTGATCTTTCTTTTGTTGGCATGATTTTATATTGTAGGCATGATTGTTGGAAGCAAATTTGGGGAAAAACTATTGCTTTCCTAAGTTTTCCCCTAAATATTTAGGGTTTCAAAGTTGCGTTGAAGTGGAGGTGGGCCTGTTTGGAAAGCAGATTGTTGGAACATTTATCCCAAATTTGCTGTGAAGGTGTCTTTTCAGCCTTTATATGCTCCAGTGCTCGCACTATACATGTGAAGTGCTTGTGTGCTCTGTGCGGTGGCTTGTGTGCTTGACAAGTTGATTTGGAGATTTGGCTTGGTGATTTGGTGTGGGAACCTACCACAAAAACGCCCAGTAAGGTGTATAATTTTTTGCTCATTTTTTTTTAGATTCAATTACATAATCAACCCTTTTTGCATGATTGCTTCCTTAAGTATTTTGGAAAGGTGAAATTTAATTTCAAGAGGCTTCATTAGTTATTTTTGAGGTTTCAATATAGTTTGGTGTATTTTTGCTTTTGGTGCAAATTGTTGTCATGGCTACTCCTGATTCAGTTGAACTTTTAACCCCCATAACTATCATACTTGGAAGATGAAAATGTGTAGGTTGCTCCAACCTAAGGGTTTGTGGTCCAAACTAAATGACAAACACCCCACTTTTACCAGGGAGTATTAAATATTTTCTTACAGAAACAAGTGTGATGAACCTATGGGTCTGATAGCTTTACATGGTTCTGACAGTCTTCTTTTTCACATTGAGGAGTGTAATACACCCAAGGAGGTATGGGATGAGTTCAAAAACCTGTTTGGTTAGATTAATGAGTTCCATGCTTTGCAACTAGAGGAAAAATTAACTTCTCTTTCCCCTGATGCATTTCCCTCCATTGATGATTCCCTAGTCAAGTTCAAATCTGTGAGGTCACAATTGGTGGGATCTAGGAAGGATAAAAATGATAAGGAGTCCATTTTTTTGATTTTGTCTAAGTTGAGAGGTCCATTTGTAATTTTTTCTTCTACCTTCTACTCCACCATGGATGCCTTGGGAAATGCATTCACAATGCCTTCTTTTGAGACATTCTGTGACCGTTTGACGAGGGGGCAAGCTAAACTTGCCTAGTTAGAGGGGGTCTCTATGAATCATGCATTAGTTGCACAAGCATCTCAAAGAAAAGGGAAGAAGAAACATAAGACTAAGACAAAGTCGAACGAGTCCTCCACCTCTTCAAAATAGGATAAACCTAAGAAGGAGAAGTTTAGTTGTATGTATTGTAAGAAAGGTCATGATGAACACCACCATTATATGAAGAAGATTGATGAGATTTCACATCTTCTTCAAAAGAAAAATATTCCATTGCCCTCATCTGTGAATCCTTCTACAACCTCTTCATCTTCATCACCTCCACCTTCATCCAAACCTCTGAAAATATTCCGAGCCAAATTTTTTGGGTTTTCAAATTACAATGAAATGCAACACACGTTAGGGTTAGATAAATCAAACCAGCAGTTACAATATAACTCTTTGCCAAGAATGCACACTCAATCTCAACAAGAGAGAGGCTGTCATATGGCAAGAGGATCGTCAGTACATTAATCAGAACTGCAACTGGAAGTAACTCTAACCAAGAATGGTGCCAAGTGATGGCGAGCATATGGTCAGAGGGTCTTAATTGAAATGCTTATACAAAAACTCTAACCAAGAATGCGCCGGCGAACGACGAGCATGTGGTCAGAGGATCCCTACCATCTAATATACTGAAAGCAAACTCAACACCAAGTATGTGCTACCCAATTCCAGAATGGAAATGAGGCGACCATATGGCGGAGCAATTACATGAAATACAATACTGGAAATGGAGCTCAACGCCAAGTATGTGCACTCCTATCCAAGATGAATAGGCGCTATCATATGACGGAGCAACTAAAAAGTAAATACAATAGACTGAGCAAGGATCAGTCTCTTCCACGAAATGTGGGAAATATAATAAAGAGCTTACAAATGTGAATATTGGCTGGTTAGTACTACTAACAGCCTTACAATATAATATATCTCCTGCAAGCACGATGGATTATAGTGATAATCAAACTGCTGAAATGTAGAGCTACTCCAGAATGATTAATATGACTAAGATAAACAATCCCAGCCCTATTAATAATTTTACTAAGTCTGATATGACAGATCTGCAGTTAAAATGGTGAAATCAGCAACTCCAGAACTCACTTAAATGCTCATATCTCTCTCAATACTCACTCATTTAACTTGAAATTAGTTGCAAAACATTCTAATGATGATGACAATGAAGATGGATCACAAAAACTTCTCACAAAGACCCCTATTTATTTTGCACGACTTCCAAAGCACTTACAAAGTGAAATTGCCTGCAAGCAAGGGCGATTTACTTTAGATAATTCATAGACTTCAAATAAAATTCTGGAAACTTGCACATATGGTCGCCCTACATAGGAAAATAGATTGGAACAGTACCCAGAACAATATTATTTCTGTTTCTTGAGTTGTGAGTAAAAACAACCTACAACCATACAAACCAGCAACTCTAAAATTGACAGAAAATACAATAACTCAACTACGGAATGTGAGAAGAACCAACTACAATGAAAGGAAACCAACTACAACTAAACCTCTCAACTAGTTGTTGTCTTTCAAGCAAGAAGTCGAGCCAAGGCTAGGAGGCATTCATTCCTCGAAGCAATCCCAAAGCCAATCCGGCAGCATAACTTTGCAAATTCATCAGATGCCAAAATGAGGACCCAAAGCTCCCTTTTATAATTTTGAGAGGACCCTCCAGAAGCTTCCAGAAGGTGCGCCCTAACTTCAAGATGTTTTTAGGGTTTTTGACTTGACCCATTCTTCCTTCAAAATGGCGTCCTTTTTCATGAAGGCAATTTTTCTTTAATTTAAAATTATCATTTCTCCAAAAGTTGGCGTCCCTTTTCCTCTTGAGCAATATTTGGCTTTTAGAAATATTAAAATATTTCCTCCATGTGAAAATACCCTTCAATGTCCCCCTTTTAAAACAATATTAATTCATGATGCTAGAACAAGGAATTATAATGTTAAATTATAACATTATAATATAAAATATCTTATATCACCATGGAAACGCATCAGAAGCCAAATTCAACCATACCGTCTGAACTGACTGCCAAAGTGGAGCCAACTGATTAGGAGTCAACAAGTCAACTGCTAAAAATAGAATTTACTAAAAATAGTAAATTCATGTAATTGCTCAGAATGTCGAACTGAAACCACCAATGCGAAGCTCTCAGAAAACCCAGAAGGAATCCGCAATCCAAGTTCAACAATTCCAAAAGAAGACTCCGCAAAAAGATGAAAACATCCTCCAAGAAGTTTGGAAACCCTGATTCGAGCTTCTGCTTAGCCTACGAGTTTCCAAAAATAGGCTAAATCCAAATGAAGAGTGTAGGGCTAAATTGGGGACATTACACCTACATAGTCAGGGATGTAGTATTTGCAAGTGGAATGAAAGGTAAATAAGATAAACTCTACATGGGTAAAGGATATGCATTGGTAACTTCTATAGCTTATTCTGGTAGTGGTAGATGGTTTTTAGATTCAGAAGCATCTCATCACATGGGTTTTACTCCCTATTCTTTTTTGGGTCTTCATCCTAATGACATCAATACTTCTAAGATTTTATTGGGAGATAGTAAGTTATTGGATGGTGTAGGGGTAAGCAATGTTGAGATTGGTAATGGTTGTTTTAGAGATGTACTATGTATTCCTGATTTGCACACAAATCTACTTTCCATCTATCATATTACTCATGGTGAGGTACCTTAGACTGTAGAGTTCACTGTAGATTCTATTTTCATTAGAGAGGTTGATACTGGAAAAGTCATTGTTGTTGGTGAAGCTGATCATGAGTCTCATCTCTATGCCTTTTCTCATTTTTTTGATGATGATGATGATTATGAGCCTCACACCCCTCTTGCTAGTGTTGATAGCAATTCCCTGGGAGTTATTAGTCATTTGAACTTTAGATTTCTTCATACCTATGTTGATTCATCTCATGTTGCTTTAGAGGTTGGTTCTTTAGAACAAAAAGATGTTTTTGACCCTTCAGATCATTCTTTATGGGACAATCACTTGACAAGTCTTGTAGAGTTGTTTTGTGAATTTGACATTTCTGATTTGGATGATGCATTTGAGGGTATATATCTTCTTTTTGATGATACCATCTGCACCGTTGTCACACCATCTATGCCTTTGAAGATTGTTGCTTCAAAGTTTCCACATGGTCTTGTTGATCCACCTTCTTCAGTTGAGGTTGCACCTGATTATGATGTGACATTTGGTTACGTGGAGGCACTAAGACAATTTTCAGAGGCATCCTTTATGTTGATTCTTCCTCTCCCTTCTCTTGTTTCAGAGTTGGAGTTCTTCTTGCATCAGTGGTTTTTTCTCCCTAAAAGCAGGCATATTGTTTGTAGACATGGGATATTCTTCAGACTTCCAGGATTAGCACAAGAGTTTCTTCATCATGTGGGGGATCTTCAACATTTCTACTCTTTTCTATGGGGGAGCTACATAGTTTCTCTCCTTTTGTATTTTTCTGAGATTAGTGATGAGAGTTGTCCTTGGGGGGTCTTGTGAAGTCCTTTCACTTTTTCAGCCTTTTTTTTCTCTCTTTTAGAGAGGAGTTTTCTCCCACAGGGTTTTTCTCCTTTTCTCTGGTTGTGAGAGATTGCATTGCATAACACTTGTGCATGGGTACCTAACATGGACTTGTAGCTGGGACCCATCTTGCATTTCATTTTGCATAATAATCTCCCTAAGTTTTCACTTATGGGGGGTGTTAGTGTTATGTTTTAACTCAGGGTTAATTACTTAATTAGTTTTTCCTATATCGGGTAGTTTTTCACCCATCTTATTTTTCACACCTTTAAAAGGCCTAGATACTATGTATTTTACATCTCATCTCATTTTTTGAATATCATCTTGATATTTTGGTAGCATTATACTTCTCTTGTGTATTTGTGAGGGTGATTTGTTATTGTAGGTTGAGTATCCTAGGAAGGGGCTGCCATCTCCTACACTATTTGGATTGGGAATCTTACTAACTGAGATGTGAAATTGGTACTTGGATAGAGTAAAATAAAAATTATTTGACTAGGGAAATAAATTTCTTTTGATTGTTGGTAGAATTTAGGTGGATAACAAAATCTTCATTGCCACTCATGCGTAATACTCTTCATGTTCAATGCCTTCCAACAAAAGGTATGAAGATTTAAACTAATTCAAATAATTTATTTGCACCCAATGGGTTGGTAATGTTGGTTTTAGAGCTACTTCTTTGTCTCATTGTATCCAACCTAGGTCTAAAGGTGGGATGGGAATTATTAATCCCCAAACTCAAGGTTTATGTTTAATTGCTAAATAGATTATCAAGATGATTATAATTGAAGAACCATGGAAAACTTCATTATGACATATAATAAATCTAATTGTTACTAAAGAAGATATTCTTGCTCCTTTTTTCAAATTAAAGCTTCCCTGCCTATCCAATCAGTTTGGAAAGCTTGAGAACATATTTGTCACCTTTCAAAGTGGAAATAAAAGTCATTATAATATGATTTTAATTTTTCCTCTTCATCTATTTGGTGTCATAAGTACCTAATTTACCATGAATAACCTCTTTCCATTAGCACACCTAAACATAGTTATTATTTGTTCAAGAAAGGGATTTGCCAATTTGCTAATTTATGGGACTTCAATACATTGAGTTGGACATTTTGACTAGTTACTAAAGACCGTTTTGGTTTGATATTTAACTATAAATATTTTATTATTTTATGTAGTCCTTAACCCCTCTTGAACTAAATAAGAAAATATGTACCCCAACTTCATGCCTTTTGTTAGAGGATTGACATTAGTTGTCCACTCATTATTTCTCAAATACCCTTCAAAAAATCTATCTTTTACTTCTTAGAATGTCCTATATTCCTCATCTTAATATTAAAAAGAGATGTAGATTTAGTCATAAATTTTGGGTAAAATTAGGTTCTCGAGTTTGGAAATATAGGATTAGAATTGATGCATAGTGGTTGGCTTGACATTTTTTACATTAGAAGCTATAGGGACATATCAAAACATATGATGGTTCAATAAATTATTTGTTTATTTTACCAATCAAATGAAAGCATGACATATATTTTTTATGACTATAATTTTGCTAAAAAATAATGGTTTGTTATTTTAGAGTTTTTCAACATTTTTTTGTCATTGTAGACATGAAATCTCACTATGTCTCATTTTCATACCACCATCCCTATCTTGATGAATAAACAACATTCATTCACTGAAATAATTCTTCACATAAATTAATCCACAAAATAATTCTTTATCCATTTTATTAAAATTAAATTTACTAAATAATTTTGATTATTTTAAATAAATAACTTTCTTACAATTTTTTAAAACAATAATATTATCTATCATCCACAAAAATAATTTAGGATAAATCAAAGCAATTAACTTATTGATCAAAATAGTTAGCTAATCTTTAAAAGTGAAAAATGAATTAACAAAATGAACTAAAACTAATAAAATCTTCAAAGAAAATAAATAAATAAATTTATTAATTCAATAAATCAATTAATTAATTAATAGTAATGTGACCTATGCCATCCACTCCACATAACTTGATTTGAAATTAAGTCATAGCAAATCTATTAATTTTCTAATTCTTCTAGAATACACTATTTACAAACTGTTTAGGGCTCTTGTGTTGTCCTTGGGTCCCATAGACTTCTTTGGCCTCATAGACATTATTAAAATATTTCATTTTATTTCATTTCTAATATTCTAAATTTTCATCATTGCTTTCGCTCGCTACTGAAAAATGCATAAATTGTCAAACTCCTCTGGACTTAGGGTTTCTCCGCACGCAACTGAAGTGAATGGCATGGGTTTTGCTGGTGATTCCATGGCACGAGTTTGTGAAATGACACAAATCTCACAGGTTTTAGTGAAGGGTAATGTAATTTTTCCTGGCGGCATTGTTGATAAAATGTTGCATCCTCCCCTCCCTGCCATTTCTTCCTTTCCCAACCACAAGAATGAAGTTGGGCTTGAACTCATGGCTATAGATGGGGCTTCTTTGGTGGATCAGACGCCTTTGCTCGAACATGGGGGAAGTTCTTCTGGTGTTGGTTTAGCCTCCACACCTATAGTGGATCAAATGTGACCTGATCATGCTGCCTATGACTCACCCCCTGGGAAAATATGGACAACAAACAAAACTTCATTTCTGGAGGCTACATTGTCTGGGGTTATCTCCTCTGGTTCAAAGCAAAAATCTAAGACTGTTGAACCTAAGATTTTCACCTAGAATTTAGACGAATTGTTCAATGCTTTGGTAAACCCCTTTCTCTAAGTTTCGATGATTCTTTGTCAAAGGAGTTAAGTAAAAACGTAGAGTTCTTTGCAGAATATGGTTTAATCGATAGGTTCAACAATCTTTGTCCCAATCTTCTAGATCTTCATGACTGTATTTTAAAATCTTGGCTTCCTCTTATGGAAGGAAATTTGGAAATTTATCCAAGTGCAAGAGGTTTCTTCACTGTAGTTTTCTATTGTAAGAGAGATAAAAATTCCATTCTCAACTATGTGTGGGTATGGAATGAAAGTTTGTTGCAGTTGAATTCTTGGCATCCAAATTTTGATCCATCTTCTGAATCTTATTCAATTTTGCGAATTTGGTTTTGCCTACCGAATCTACCCCTTCACTACTAGTTTGAATCACGTTTTGCAACAATTGGAAACACATTGGGAAATTTTTTATTCATAGATGACAATTCTAGAAATTTCATTCATACAACTTATGTCGAGATTTTGGTGGAATTGGATATTTCCAAGGATCTTTCGGTTGAAATAATCTTACGGGCTAATGGACAAAGTTGGAAACAACCATTAGATTATGAAGGTCTAATTTTTAGATGTAGGAGATGTTATCAAACTGGGCATATTGCAACTAAATGCCCATCAGTTAAATCTCAGGTAAATCGAGAGGCTTCGTGGTGGAAGGACTCTTCCCCCAAACACTATTCTGTGGTGAACTCTCCCAAGCAAAATATTTATCCCTCAAAGTTGGATCCTAAGAAGCAAGATGCCTCTCCAAAGAATGACACTAGCAAGTTGGTTGAAGGGAATGTTGGCACATTTCCTTCTGAATCAAAGAATGAACAAATTTTTCCTCATTTAAGTGAATCTTGTTGTTTAGATCGTGCTGCATGCGGCGATGTAATATGCTCCTCTCCTCTGGGCTTGAAGGAGGATGGGAGGTTGGGTGAGATCTTTTCAGATTCTAGTGTTGCAGCTGAGGGTACTCATACCACAGTTGATGAGTGATCCTTCTCTTAGGCTCCAACTTACTCTGAAATGGATTCTACTGACGGGGTTGAAAAATATGACTAGAAAATAATAAGGAGAAAGAAGCGATGCAATAGTCAAAATAAGAATGTTTACAAACATTTGTAGCCTCAACCCTATTTTGTCGCCGAGAAACAAAAATCGGGGGGAAATGATGAATTGATCAACGCTCAAAAAAGGAAAAGCTTATCCTCAAGTTAAAGGAGATCAGTAATCATTTGTGTCCTCAAATTAAATCTGGTGTCAACACTTAGCTATCGTTGACATAGTAGGTTAGAATTGGTAATTTATGAGTTGTAGTCTTTTTTGATTGATCAAGTAGGTAGTAAATTTTTTGATCAAGATGACCATGGATGAATAAAACAGATGTATTTGGTATCTATGGGGATGAGATCCCTCTTCTGTGATCTCACCTGGTACAGGCCATGCTAAATTCCTATTAGGATAAGAAACTCACCTCTTATCTATAAAAAAAAAGATATTCTAAATTTTCAATCATCAACTCTAATATAATATTAAAACTTTATTATATGATAATTTTAATGTTGGCTTTTTGCAACTATGAGTCTACATCTATATAAATTTTATTGATTGTATTTTATTTGTATTACTAGACTTAGGGAAGAAGACCTAGTTACTGCCAGCCATTGAATAACCACCACCTCCATGCTCACTCCACCTCCCAAAAAAAAATTCACTTTGATCCATTAAATTTTTTTATTTTAACAAATAAAAAATTGCAACAACACCAATGGCTGCTCATAACACAATGTGTAACTCACCAAGCATAATAGACAGCTAAACATGCTTTTACATTTATAAAAAAAGTCAGCTTGCACATACAAAAGCTCATTTACAATTTAATTTAAAACTTTTACTATTACAAATACCCCCACTTGCAAATGTTTATCCCTCATTACATATTATATTAGCAACTACACATGCACACTTAATGGTGCTTTACATGACATAATCACAATCTCTTATTAACTCTATGGGATTTGAAATGCACAGTCTTCCACACACTCCTTGGCATATACATGTATTTACTTCATTTCCAGTAGGTACCTGCATAATTAAATATAGGTGTAGGGCTCCCCAAATAAACATCAAATCCAAATATAATGCAGAATTCAGCCATATCATCTTTAAAAACCTACATAACTAGCAACTTCAAATTCAAATGCTCAAACAAATTCAAATTTAAAACACAACAACCAAATTGAATGCATTCAATTATCATATTCAAATTCCTAAATAAGAGGGGGAAAGTAGCTAGTGGCATTCACAATTGCATCTTGTGAAGAATTATTCTCTGCAAAATTCAGAGCATCAACAGGCATCCTCTAGACATTCCTTTGCAAATTCCTCCAATATCCCAAGTTTTAGGTTGGTACTTTATACATTCTACTTATAGTTATTTTCATAAACTGTGCATTTAACATTTATATTTATGCAGTGTCTTTTTACTTTGCTTTATAAGTAAATGAAAGGTCTTTTTTGGTGACGGGTTTTTCCTTATAAACCCCATTTATAAATTCAATAATCTATGTGTTCATTTTCTATTTTTTGTCATTTATATTTGTCATTTATTTATGCATATATGTGTATTTATATTTGTCTATTTTTGGTCATTTGTCATTTATTTCATGTTTTATATCAGGGTTTATATTTGTCATTTATTTCTGCATATATGTGCATTTATATTTGTCTATTTTTGGTCATTTCTCAAGGTTTGGTAATTCTCAGGGTTTATTTATATGTATATACCTGTATATATATATTTGTGCATATATACATGTATATATATATGTTTGTATATATGCATTTAATATATGTGTATATATGTGTATTATGTATTTAAAAACATATACACAAATATATATACAAATACATACATACAGATACTTACATATAAATACATATATACATGTATATATATACGTATATACATACACAAACACACATATATATATATGTGTATATAACTCTGTTTAAATACATTTCGTTTGGCTATCCAATACAACAGCGTAGCATTTGTTTATATTTTTCTACTTTCCATTGCACATACAGTAGGCCAGCATACATATATTTGTCATTTTATATTCTATGTCTCTTGTTCATTCAACAAATCGATATATATGTGTGTATCCTTTGCATATCCTTTCAAAATGCAAACAATGGTACTGGTTAATCATTTTCTTCCGCATCTTATTGAATTTGTAAAAGAATGTGTACAATGTTATATATATATATATATTTATATATATAACACGCAGCGTATTGAATTTATAAATGAATGTGTATAATGATATATAACACAACTTATTAAATTTGCAAATGAATTTGTACAATGTTATATATAAGATTGTACACATTCATTTGCAAATTCAATAAGCTGTGTGTTTGAATTTGTAACTGAAACCCATTGTTCAAGTACGTTTCGTTTGGCTGTCCAATACAATATACTAGCATTTGTTTATATTTTTCTACTTTCCATTGCACATACAGCAGGCCAACATACATATATTTGTCATTTTATACTCTATGTCTCTTGTTCATTCAACAAATCGATATATATGTGTGTATCCTTTGCCTATCCTTTCAAAATGCAAACAATGGTACTGGTTAATCATTTTCTTCTGCATCTTATTGAATTTGTAAAAGAATGTGTACAATGTTTTATATATATATATATATATATATAACACGCAACTTATTGAATTTATAAATGAATGTGTATAATGATATATAACACAACTTATTAAATTTGCAAATGAATTTGTACAATGTTATATATAATATTGTACACATTCATTTACAAATTCAATAAGCTGTGTCTTTGAATTTGTAAATGAATGTGTACAATGTTTTATATATATAACATTGTACACATTCATTTACAAATACAATAAGCTGTGTGTTTGAATTTGTAAATGATTGTGTACAATGTTATATATATATGTTGGAAATTAGTGTTCACATTGGACACACAAAATAATTATTTGTATGATTTGTTATATTTTGTTAAAGAAGTTAGTATATTAGAGGTACAAATGTGTTGAGTTGTTAAAACAACTCAACATATTTGGGTAAGTTGTTAAGAGAGTTTCCTATAATGTAGGAAACTAAACTCCTATATAATTGTTATGTATTTGAATTAAAAAGATGAAGTATTGAATTTGTGTGTAAAATTATGTAAGCTACTTTGTCCAATTTTCTATTATGGGATTAGAGCAATATTCTTTCCTGTGCTTGCTCTTTTGTGATAAGATGGATTCAACCCAAGAGGAGAGGTAATAAAATTGGTGCGAAACTCTTGTTAGTCTAGTCACTGATTTATTGTCATAGGTGATCTGGTGCTTCAATATTTGGTAATTAGATGAACACATTTCGATAGCAATGCTCCTGTCAGGAGTAGCTTAGATTGCAGTATGTGATCACTTATTGCATGGAAAAAATTAGTTTCATAGAGGGCGTGAGGACATCTGTGTGATAAATACCATGAGAGCAAGCTCGACATTCATCATTGTTGGTTGGCTCGATTTGTGTTGACAATCCATTCATTATAATCAACTGCTAAATGAGATTGTTCAAAATCCGAGATTGATCCTATTTCTCTTCCTCAACGATTGAGGCATTACCCAGTTCCTCTTTGTGAATCAAGCTATGCTTATGCTAAGCAGTCATCCATATGAGCGTTCATAGCCGTTATAGTGGCAGAGATATTCTTCATTGCAGATACGAGTTTGGAGGGCCATTCTATGCGGCTATTGAGAAGCAATTGAAGTGCTATCGTTGTCAAAAAGCAGTGGCTGTGTTGAGAAATCTACGGCTGTGTAGCATGATTTGATACTTGCTCTCTTTAATGGACTTGAATGCCATGGACAAGCTATCAAAATTTGAGTTGATCACTTTAATATGGTATGAGACAGTTGATTTAAGCTTGATCCATCTCTTCCTAGTATTTTGTTTTACCTAGTGCTTTATTCAAGGCAGTATTCAATCATGTGAAATGTGGTTTGAAATAAGGTGAAAGTGGCATAAAGTTGTAATTAAGTCGATTAGTATTAAGTAGAGTCATTTATTGGTGATTTTTTTTTAAGATGTCTTATTAGTTTGTTTTAGAGATATTTTGGGGTCAAAGTCAAGTTATGCCATTTTAGAATAGGGTCTATTCTTATGAGCTATTATTATTGTGTCACCAAGAGTAGTCAATCAAAATCTAAAAGGGGTTTTAATTTGTAGAAGCTACTTGATTAATTTGTAATAGTTTTTTTTTCAATTAAGTCAAAGTGCATTTTCGGTGGAAACCAACACTTTTGACATTGTTTTTATTAGAAAGGAGTCTAACAGTGTTTCTTTAAATGGAGAAAAATAGTATATTGATAGAAAAGTTTCAAGGTTCAGAGTTCCACTCACTTCCACACATGGCAGATCAAGTTACAGTTGATCCTTATTGAAAAGGATCTCTGGGATGTGGTAAGTGGAGCAACAACAAAGCCAACTGATGTTGATGAACTCACAAAGTGGACTACAAATGATAGAAGGGAAATAGCTCTGATTGGTCTTGGGCTGTCAGATGCATACCTCCATCATATCAACTTAACAAAGACCTCAAAGGAAGTGTGGGATGGCTTGAATGCTTTGTTTGGATCACAAGAAACAAGCACAAAGACAAGTTTAAAACAAAAATTGTTCGGGTTAAAAATGGTGGAAGGTGATAATATTGTTCAACATATTAGTAAGTTTCGTTCTTTGTTGAATCAACTAGCTGGGATAAATGCTACAGTAGATGATGATGATGCTAAAGCTATTTTTTTAAATAGCATGTCTCCTAGTTATAATAATATTGTATTCACATTAAACAAGGTAAATGCTAGCCTAGAAGATACAATATCTACTCTAATTGATGAAGGAGCTAAGAAAATGGACCCAATTTTAGAGGAAACTGCAATGTTTGGTACAAACAAGCCTAACCATTCCTTCAAGTCCAGTTCTTCTACATCCAAGGGAAACCATTTTTCCAGGGATAAAATTTGTTGCTACTATTGCAAGAAGAAGGGACACATTGCTATGAATTGCACTCAACGTGCTAAGGATATTCTTAATGGAAAGCTAAATATAGATAAGGCATTGGTTGCTGATGATGATGAAGAGTGCCTTCATGGGGTAGCTATTGAAGACCCTCCACACGAAGACAATGAGGAGGAATATGTTCTCTAAATCAAAAAAATTGGAGGCAGGAGGCAACAGAGGTTGGAGGACAATTAGCGTCCTCTCGTCAGTCACCAACGACGGGGACGCTTATAAGATTTGGTGGCATTTTCATTTCTTTTATGCAACATGATATGATTTGTTTTTCAATGTTACAGGTTGTGTGAATAAGTGTAAATTTCACATTATGGGGGGGAATAATAACCAATGTTCCATTCCTAATTTGTGATATGTATGTTGATTTCTATATAACTTCCTTGATGTACAAGCATAGTGGAAAACAAAAGAACCATGTAATGCAGTTCATGGATCTTGAAAGGGTTTGTGGGAGGATCTAGAAAACCACACGAGGTGGATAGATGGCAAAAGTTCCTATTCACATCAAGGTTTGTGGTAAGCCTATTTAAAACCATGGGAGGAGAGAGCCTTTCTTTGAATCAAGGTCATGAGTCAGTTGGACATGCCATAGTAATGAGCATACTGCAGATGAAGAGTGTGAGTTTGTCCCATGTTCACACTAAGGGGGGGTGTGGAAATTAGTGTTCACATTGGACACAAAAAATAATTATTTGTATGATTTGTTATATTTTGTTAAAGAAGTTAGTATATTAGAGGTACGAATGTGTTGAGTTGTTAAAACAACTCAACATATTTGGGTAAGTTGTTATGAGAGTTTCCTATAATGTAGGAAACTAAACTCCTATATAATTGTTATGTATTTGAATTAAAAAGATGAAGTATTGAATTCGTGTGTAAAATTATGTAAGCTACTTTGCCCAATTTTCTATTTATATATATATATATATATAACATTGTACACATTCATTTACAAATTTTGTGTCTCTTGTCTCTTATTCATTGAGCAGATCAATATATATATATGTGTGTATCCTTTGCCTATCCTTTCAAAATGCAAATAATGGTACTGGTTAATCATTTTCTTCTGCATCTTTCACAATGGAATGAAAGGTTTATTTGATGATTGAAAAATTATTACTGCTTGCTTATGAAATAAATCATTCCTCTTACACACCTTTTCACCATGTGCTGTTTGATTTTGTCGGGTCATGGTGTTGGTCTTTTACATGGGTTTTTTTGGGGTTAAACTATTTCCTCTCCCTGTTTTATCACGCGCTCATGGCATGGTAAATTCGATTGTATCATGATTTTGTCTGCAAAAATGATAGAGGAATTTAGTGGGTTTGACCACATGTCTGCAAAAAATGATTTTTTTGGTCTACATCAACCCTTTTATAAAAAAACCATGTGAATATGGGCATAAATCGACAAGCCCATTTATTATACGCCATTTTTGTGAAAACCCTTGCTTGGGTTTTTCCAAATTTGTATGCTTAAGGAATTAATCTCATGAAAACCTTGCATGGAATATTCAACATCTATTTGAAAACACACTTCTGTATCCCTGTGACTGAGGAATAATTAGTATGAAATCCTTGGTTACTTTTTTGTGCACATTTCTGAAAACCCAAGTCTATAATCGATCTACCTCTGTTAAAATTAATATCCTATCACTGTTGAATACAACACAACTTCTTTCATTTTTTGTACAATGTGCTTTGTACATTGATATATATATATGCATACATATATCTACATATATATAGATATATATAGATATATGTATGTATATGTACAGATATACATGCATACATGTAACTATGTAATTATATGTATACACAGATATATTTATACATATATCTATACAAGTACATATAAATACATATATATGTACGTATATATATGTAAACCCAAAAAAAATGATGGAAAAGAATCAAATGTACCCAATTTTTTTTTTACTTATATGCATTAATCAAACCCCAAATGGAGTCTAATTAGAGTGTGTGAGTAAAATGTGAGTAAAATGATAGTCAACACAATCAATAAGACATTATATCAAAGATTCAAACAACAATTAAACTAATTTAAAACAAGAATCTATTGAAAGTGTCATATTGCTCTCTATCTCCAAAAATTTATTAAGTCATAGGGCTCTTAGATTTGGTAAGCATTATGACTATTAAAATTCCAATCTAGAGAATGAGATGTTTCTAAATGCAATAATCTAATCCTATGTAATGATTGCTAAATGATAATGATGAAACTATTGTAATCTAAATTGACATGGAACTTGATGAAAGAAGCTACGATAAACTATGATGCAGCTAAATGAAAAGCCATGATATTGATTCTATTCGAAAATGTTTGTTATTTCTATTGCTAAATGACAATTGCTTATTTCTAAGATGCTTGATTGCTCAATTGGTATTTCTATAGAGTAAGTTTGCACAAAGTTGCGATCTTTTTTCCTGTAGAGAAAGGTTGTATTTATAGATTCCCGACAACACATTTATGAAAGGGGCAGCAAAGTAAAGGTTTGGATTTGATCTGAAGAATTGGATGGTGAAGGATGCAGAAGCCTGAGCTGATTATGGAGATTGTTCCTCCCCACAAAAACATTCAGCTAGAGGATAGGAAGAATCAATGGAAGAAGATGAAGAAGTTCACTTGCAAATTTGTTTGCAAATTTGCCCGTGAAGGTTGAGATGAATTAAATTAGACATTTCATATCTAATTTGGTAGGTGGATATGATTAGTTGTAGAATATATTTCAATTGAATAAATATCTAATTTGGTAGGTGGATATGTTTATTAAATAAATATGGAAGAAAATATGATAATTAAATAAAACAAAGTATGAAACTTGTTTATTTAATTTAGATGGGATGATGTGATTAAGATGGAAGAATTAGGAGAATTTGATAATTAAATAAAACAAAGTATTAAATTCGTTTATTTAATTAAGATGAAATAATATGATAAAGATAGAAGAATTAGAAGTGAACTATATAAATAAATATTTCTATTTATTTAATAATAGAGGAATTAAAGGTTAATTAATCAAATAAATCGTATTTAATTAATTAGATTATTTAGAGCATTTTTAGGTGTATTCATTTTACCCCTCTTTGAAGTGATGCGTTTACGCATTGCTTCAAAGAAATTTTTGCTACTGCTACTAGAAATGATGAATTTTTTTTGATATGCCCCAAATGTTGATTTTTAGGTGATGATGGATATATGCCCCCTCGGGAGATAAATTGATGAATTTTTTATTTTTTTGGTTTTTTCAGATTTATTTTTTATTTTTTATGATTTCATGATGATTTTATGATGATTTTCAATTTCAATGATGCAAAATCGATTTATCTCCTAACAAATAATGTGAAAAATGGCCCTGTGATGAAATAATGAATTAAGCCTCCAGAAAATAAAAGAAATTAATCCCACTAAAAATCCCCTTAATTAACCTTTAAAAGGTTAAAAAGTTGAGTTTTAGAATTCATTTGTGCATGTTTGAGTTTTGAAAATTTGGACTAAAAGCAATTTGGAGCAAAATGTCAATCCCCTACCGCATTCACCGTTTCGAGCGTGTGCATCGACACAACCGCCCGACATAGCGTTTTGGTCGCCTGTTTTAGTGCATTGAGGTGTTTTAATGGCACATTAAATATTGTGGCGCATAAAAATACTGTTTTAGTGCATTGAATTCATAATGATGTTGTAAAGGTTTTCTTTTTACCTCAGTCATTTTATTTTTGGGTTTGCATAAACTTCTTTGGTGTCAGGTGCACCCACACTCAAATGAAACATCGAAAAGGTGTGCAATGCACCATGTGGTGGCTGCACAACTTTTCCCTTTTGTTTTCCTTTTGGAAGGAGTTTTCAGGACATGTGTTTGCTTGTTGGACATTTCCCTGGGAGCTATATTTGCAAGTTTGGGAGTTTCTGCCCTGTAAGCACGTCATCCCCTTGTCATGGGTTATTTGCACCGCCTATGAAGATATCTAGTTGGGGAGTTTGTCTGAGTTGGCTGGTTTTTTTTTCTTCTCTCAATTTTTGGGATGAAAGTTTTGAGACGACACCTCGCAATAATGAGATCAATCAATTGTCTCAGTTACCAAGCAATTGCTCTTAGGATCTGATCGTATTTGAGTCTTATCTTTGCTAAAATATCTAGAGAACATTAATGTAGTAGTTGAGGAGTTAATGTAGGGATCTTTTGCAGCCTAACCAAGAATATGGGATCGGTTCATGTGCTATCAACTGTCAACACCTGACAGTCATTACTTCTAGTTTGAGGCGGTGTTTTCTTTCTTCAATGGCTATAAAAGGAAGGTGGTGTTCCCAAAAAAGGGACGATTTTTTTAGAAAAAAGGATTTTTCCAGGAGGAAAATATTTTCTTCAAAAGGGGAATTGTTTTCCTTTTTAATTTTCTTAAATTTTATGAATTATATTTCAGAAGCAAGTTATAGAACTACTTTATTTTGGAAAATTATATCTATTAAGGCTTAAAATATTGTCGGATTCGCACCCAACCTCTGTTTCAAAGTTCAGTTTTAATTAAAGCATGAACTATTTAGGGGAATTTTTGAGACTATGCATGTATGGCCTTTTTTAAGTTTTCTTTCTTCATATTGTTGTTTTGAATCAAACATTGTGTCTTGCAAGCTATATTCTGATAGTTTAAATAACAAATTTCTATGCTTTATGCTTGTACTATGAAGTAGCATTTTGGGAAAAATTAGACTATGTCATTGGACTTTTCCATTATCTTTGAAATTGTTATTTTTCTATGCTATGTTGTATTAGGAGACAATGTTCTTATAATTTCTAAATATTATTCTTTTACTTAAAGAACTTTTTATGTTTGACCGGACCTCAATGAACACTACCTACAGAAAGATTTGAAATTCTGCACTGTGCTTGAAGTTAGCCTTTGTTATTCATTCTCTTTCCAACAATAAGGGGTGGTGGCATTCTGTGTCCTTTATATCAATCATAGGAATAATTTGAGTTTGAAATGTTGTAAAAACTTTGGCGTATTTCCTTTCATGTTTTATATTTACATTTATTTTCAACCCTTATCACAAAACCCCAAAAGAAGAGCTGACTTTCTATAAAAAACCTGGAGGCATTCAGTGAGACGCAATTTGTCCCCCACTCTGTGAATTTCCCATAAGATTGTCAGAGAGGCGCAAGCTTTGATGATCAACAGTTCTTTTTCTGGCGTGCCTGGTGGGACAAAAGTTTTTCCAAATGCCTAGTTAGAAGTCAAAAATATTTCTTAAATCAGGCTAAGGAAGGAAACTGGAAATTTCATGCCCAAATTCCAAATAAGAGCATCCTCAAGAGGTTATTTCTAGTACTCCCAGTTACCTACCTCAAATCATAGAAGGAGAAGAACTACAATTTTTGTATCACCTATAAGGAGTAATAGAGCAAGAAGTCAGAGCCCCTTATCAAGAGCCTTATCTACTCCACCTGGAGGTTTAAATTTCTAGATAAGATTATCGGTATACCCAATTCATAAAAATATTTTCCTCATGGCTCAAGTACCTCCTCCTACTCCTAGAAACATTGTAACATGGGACAATGGTAGTCTGTTACAACCACCCACACCCCCAGATGTATGGCTTGCTATACTAGCTAATGCCCTTAAGGAAATCCCAATATTTTTTGGGGAGGATTTCAAAACCCCTTCCGAACTCCTTCAAGATATAGCAGAGGTATGCAGGGTACACAACATATCAGAGGAGAACATCACCCTAAGACTGTTAGCTACCTCTTTTAAAGGAAAGGATCAATATTGGTATCAATCTCTAGCCTCGAGTTCCATTCTTTCTTTGGACCAGCTCGGGCAGCGCCTATTCGAATGATTCTCTAAAAAGGGAGACCGTTCTTCACTACTACAATAGCTAATCACCATCAAGAGGGCCCCCAATGAAGCCATGAGCAATTTCAATACCATGTTCCATAAGACCTGGCAAAGGATTCCCGTGACTGCTTGACCTCAGGCCGCGATGGCGTTCATGTTCTACCTAAAGGTCATCAATCTGGATACCACACTTATGGTAACCTCCATCGAAGGGAAAACCTTGCTTGACACATACGAGATGGCAGTGTTCATAGAGAATAACCTAATTGATGTTGGGAAAATTCCACCATAGCCACCAATGCTAGTATTCACAGAAATCTCCGACAGCTGCCAAGAGGAAGCCAATCCAAGCACTCCCGCCACATAATTGAAGTTGGTTGCCCCATAGCATATGAACGAATACCCTACCACTCAAGCCAGCACATCAGGTCTCTCACCAATGGAGGCAGATATTGTTGATATAAATATTTGATGCAGACTTTTGCTAATGAACTGGTCATTATCAAATGAAAACAAATGACACCTTTGAAAATGACCACTTAGGTCTATGGCAGAGGAAAACCCCCTTACCAACATAATTCGTATCAAGGATCTTATAGAGGAGGAGGTCAATAGGAGTCATCGACAAATCAGATAGTCCCAGTTGCTACGCCATTACAGTCAGTCAAGTGCAGTCTGAATAAGGAGATATTCCCTGGCCAAAACAATTTGGCAGATGATGAAAATGTCTGGTGCTTCTCGTGCAATGATAGTCATATGCCCCGAAATTGTCCAAGGGGAAATATGCAGCAAAAGGTGGCCGATCAGAGGAATATGGGTATGTTCCCAAATTCGGGCGAATATGAGTCACCCAAAATGGAGAATGTTCGTCTTAGGGCATAGATGCAAGGGATGAACCTTGAAAAAGAGTTGGACATTGTGCTTGACCAAGCTCTTTTCTCATGGTTGGAGGAGATGAAGCTGTATTCGCAAATGAAGCCTTGATGACTGGAATTTTGCAAGTATAGTTAGATTACAATACAAGATCAAAAAGAAGGCTCATAGGAGAATATGTACAATGAGCTCTGCCACGTCCACAAACACGTCAACTATTTCCCCCGGAGAAGTAGGTCTCACCGCCCGCTGTCCGACCTAGTTCACGACCATAAAATCAGCCCCCGAAAGCAAAGGAGGCAAATAAAGTACAAGGTCCAGCCCCGATGGAACATTTTTGCCTGAAGACAAAATAGATACCATTGTTTAAGCCAAAAACCCAAACTATCAGGGCGCTTAACGTGGTGGAACAATTGAAGAAGGCACCTACTAGTGTTTCATTGTGGGACATTATATCATATTCCCGAGCAACAAACTCTGCTTTGGGAAGCATTGAAGGTGGAAGGACAAAGCGTGTAGGAGAGTGTGACTCAGTTAAGCAATTAGAGCAGAAATGATAGATCCACTTTTTCCCATTAGGCTCCAAAATCAATAGCTTATACAAATAATGTGGATAGCGTTAATGAAAAAGAGGTAAGTGGAATAAAACCCACACCCTTCTTTTTGACACTTATAATAGGAGATAAATTATTTCACAATAATATGATTGATTTGGGAGCTAGCACAACCGTTATGCCCAAGAAAGTGGCAAATGCTCTAAAACTCCAGTATGAGCCCCTTGAAAAGGGAATTATGCAACTTGATGAAAAGAAAGTCCCGACTGTTGGTCGACCGTTGGTCGGATAAGGAATCTGCCCCTAACCCTCTTATCCTTTCCAAGCTAGATAGTCAATCAGGAAGTAGTAATAATTGACATTCCACTAGTTTTCAGAATGTGCTTATCAAGAGATTTCACCGCCAAACTTGGCGGATTCCTGGCACTTGACTGGTCCCACTTGATATTGTGAACCAAACATGGAGCAAAGATGAATATTTTATCTGAATCTTTGCATCCTAAACATATTGTGGATGACACAAATCTATGCTTCGAATTTGATGATACCCCAACTTTCCACCAAGAGAGGTACTGTGTGGAAAATCCTACAAGAGAAGGTATAAATGAGCAGACTTTTGAAGAAGAGATACTACTAAATCAGTTCACTGATTTTGATCCATTTGGAAACTTCCGTGCAATAGGCCTAAGCGCCTATGTGATTTTTGATGGAGATTAGGCCTGTCCAAAATTAATGAAGAGTCTGAAAGAGCTCGGTGATCTGCCTTATAATCATGTATGGATCGTACCCTTTGATGGTGTCAAGTGTAATGTTGGCCTCAGAATAGGTTCCCAATTGGTATTTTTGATGGGATCAAGATATCTAGGGGTTTATTGTTTTCCGTATCCATGCTCTGCTAGTGAATTTGGATGTGAAGTATTGGTCCACAAATTGGATCCAGTGGAACAAATAGGCGTGGGTGTGAAGTAAGCTGTTAGAAATTTAGAATTCACAGGAAGCCAGATCTGTGGGCAAGCAACCACAACAGATGCAATGATAAGATGCTGAGAATAGGATATAACGGACCTCATCGAAAGTTTTGAAGTTTTCAGTATGCAAGGAAATCCCTAATTTCAAGACGACGTCATTTTTCAGACGTTTGTTATTGGAACACATTCATAATCAATTTTTGACCCGACAATGCAAAAATTCTCCACGATTTCAAGGGATTATAATAAGCTTAGTGTCAGAAAAGGAAAAAAATCAATAGATGGCATAAGGACCTCTCAAGGGAATAAAAGAAAGATGAAAGAATTATGCTAAAAATATGATCACAAAGGGTATGACCTAGGTATAGTCTTGCTAATGTCTGCCTTAGGTGAAGGGCCTAGGTCAGCCGAGCAGAAACAAAGGATAGTCAGCTCAAAGGGAAGCTTCTTGGTGATACAGGTTTCCATCAAACAAGGAAGCATTTTGTTGGATAATCATTATTCCTAGACATTGAAGCGAAAATTCTCCCAAGCTTTAACTAGGACAAAGATCTTGTCATTAATACATAAGTCTTGAAGGGACAATAAAGTCTTTATAATGGGATCTGATCGACTAAGGATGACATCTAACACTGAGTGGGAAACGTTCGTACCCTCAAGAACAAAATTTTTTGAGACAGTCTAAAGCTCATAATTAAACATAAGTTTTCTTGTGGGTAAGTCTAGCCTCACCCAAGAATTCGTACTAGATTTTACGAGCATTTCAACCTCATTTTCCTTAATGATAAAAGAGAAGGTGTCTTTCCAGCAAACTCCCAAGGGCACAATGGTTATCAATCAGCTAGAGAAGAAAGAAGGAAAAAATGAAGAGCGTTCCATTACGCTCCCCTCAGCAAAGCAAAGGAGGAAAAATATGCAGAAATATGTCGCAAAAGGAAAAATTGATAAGCTTTTAAGGAAAATAAGAGCCATGCTAGGTTTGCCTGAAAATGTCACACCTTCCAGGGCCCAAAAGATGGTAGAATCACAAGGGTCAAATTTTGTTATCAAATACAAAGTTTTTCCGAAGACTTCATCATATTGTGATGCAAAAAGGGGTAGTTCAACTAAATAAACCCTTAAGAACCTAATTGTGTCAATCCAATATGTTGGATTGGCCCCTCAAAGGGATGGACACAGTCATGGATGAGTTTCCCCATTGATGAATCGAATTACCCCCAAATCAGCCCCAAATTTTTACAAGTACAAACTGATGTACAAAAACTTAGCAAAAATATTGAGACCGAAAAGAGACAGGGAAATAACCCATGGAGCTATAATTTTTCATTGTCAAACAATCAAATGATTTTTTGATAAAGAAAATTCTTACCTAGAAGAAGGTTCAGTGCAAGAGTATCACATACTTGCTGCAAAGCCAGGACGATTGATTAATTCCAAAGTACTGCGAAAAAGACCTTTCAAAAACAACACATGCGAAGAGGTAAAGGCGTACGAAATCAAAGAGATCTTTTTAGGTGTACTAGTGAATGGTATTTATATAAGAACTTTCTAGTAAAAATGCACAACTCTTTTAAAATTTTAGTAGTTATGTACCATATGTAAAATTTTATAATTATTTCGATGTTTTTATAATAAGGCCCATAATAACACAAGGGAGAAAATAAGAGCTATACTGTATTATGTTTATCAACAAAAATTTACATTATAGTATATATCCAGAGGCTCAGAAATATCATCTAAAGCCCTCTCGAGAAAAACCCAAAAAGTGAAGCAAAGCAAAACTTGTCAAATGGAGGCGACAATAAGATAGTCAGTTTTTCTTCTTCTTTTCGCCTCCAATGGAAAAGAAAAAAAGGATTCGTACTCAGTTTCTGCTTCTCCTCTTTTTCTTCTTCTTCTTCCTTCATCAGACAGGTTGTAGGAAGGGGAAAAAAACAACACATGCGGGCCGCATGGTGCAAACTCAGGGTCTACTCTTTGCGAAGTTGCACCAGGTAACTAAAATTATTTTTCTAGGCAATCCTCATAACTTTCTCCACACCATACTCCAGTAGAAGGAATGTGGCCACTGGCTGAGAGGAGCAATAGTGTGCCTCCATGTCCATGGTGTGAAAGTCAGTCAGGAAGGGCAATGAGGGTACGTCCACCCTAAAGTCGACAAAGCTACGAAGGTCCATGGTGCTTGGAATGTCGATGCCTGGGACAGCGACTTGCACTATCTCGCCAAGCCCTTCCATCAGAGATGTTTCAAACATCTTCTGGCATAGTGCAATTATCAGGGGATTGGCCACACCTAGATCTAGTAGTGAGGCCACGAAGCACAAAAACACGCTAAAATTGCTTCGCAGTTGGTTTTCGTTAGTAAGGTAGTCCACACCGATGAACCACTTGAATGCAGCCATGACCAAGGGGTCGCAATTCTTTACCAAGAACTTGATGCAGCTATTAGTAATCACTCCTGCAAAGCAGCTTTGCGGTCTTCGTGGAAGGAGCCGAATAGGGGTGCCTAGACTAGCAGACATCACGACAACAGTGAAAAATGGCAGAGAAAGAGTAGGCGGAAGGCCAACCAAGTTAGAGAACTATATGTTCAAATGAATATAGAAAAATGTGGTGTGGTTATATATAGAAAAGGTTAACGAAGAAACTTCTCCAACAGGATGTCTATTTTTGGCCAGACGACAATGAAATTTTTTGAGGCAGAATGGGGCAAGGTTGGCAAATCATATGGAGGATCTGACAGAACGCCTTGAGAAATAAATTTGGGTGTTGAGGAATAAATGCCCTCATACGCTGATAGTTGACGCGTGTCCTTTCCAGCATCAGCGCCAATGTGTTCACTAATGAGAAGAGACATGGATTAACATGCTAAGGCTTCTGAAAAATTAATGAAGACATCTTTTCAAAAGTACCTTGTGTCATCTCGACATGCTCCATATGACAAAAAGCACACCTTCCAATGTAATGAATTAAAGGAAACAAGAGGCGGCGGAAGGAATGTACTAATTCCATTTCCATGGATTTTTCGGCTTTCCCAAGGGATTCAAATCTCCCATCCGCAGTATTGCCCCAATGGAAACATTTAATGAGCTATTAATAGTAGCAAACTCATAATTGCATGCAAAGTTTTGAAATTAATTGCACTCAAAAGCAGGTTAATTTTAGCAAGGAAAAATGGTTGTTGCAACCAGAGAGTTTCTATATCACTCTCAAGCAATCATGGCAGAAGTATCTACCTCTGGCAGGCAAGCCGAAGTAGCAAACAAAAGACTCGGTTATGCAGATATCTTTGGGCATTACTCATTTGCTAATGCCCCAGCTCCAGAAGAATGACCATTTGGACGCTGCAAGAAGCTTCAACCTAACAAACATATTTTGAAGGAGGTAGTTCAAGATATAACTGATAATGTTTATGACCCTCAATTATCCACCAACACTAAAAATATTAGGGAAGGTACTTTTTAGAGGATGCTCAGCCATGAGTCTACAGAGGGTTTTGCATTTCAGCTTTGGAACAACAGCCTACCACAATTTGTGCTACCTTTTATTCATCCATGCCCAGAGCTAGTTGATGCGT
Organism: Sequoia sempervirens; assembly: GCA_007258455.2. NCBI lineage: Eukaryota > Viridiplantae > Streptophyta > Pinopsida > Cupressales > Cupressaceae > Sequoia > Sequoia sempervirens. The sequence goes on along the minus strand of VDFB02047230.1, from coordinate 240,156,169 downwards.
GCACAAAAAGGTTTAATAGAAATACATAAACTATTGAAGGACATGGGGTCAAGGTCACCATTTTGGCCCAAGCTATACAAGATATGCTGTGTATCCCTGTGGGCTGGAGTGTAGACCCTTTAATGAAGAATAGATGGACACCCTGGGGGAAGATATGTTCAGGAAAATAAGTTTTTATGAAGATGAAATGAAGGAACGACCACAGAGAGGGAAAATTCACTGGCCTCTATCATGAAGAAAATTCAAGAAGGACATACAGTCTGTGTTCTCAATGTTGGCCTGGGTTTTCAATCTCGATGATGATGAAGAGGTTAACCGCTTTTAGTTTTCCCTAGGCCTTACACTCAAAAGAGAAAGAGTGCATAGACGCTACTATTTTACTGAAATAATGGCCGAAAATATGAAGCTGCGGCTAAGAAACTACATTGTGGAGTCCAAGTTCAGGTATTCTTCCATCTTGGTCCATTTTTTAGTGCATCAAAATTTTGAGTGGATAGGGAGAAATGTCCCAATATCTAGGACATATGAGAGAGGTTATATCCAACCAATCTCTGTGTGGACCCCCATGTTTTCAAGAACATGAGATTACTATCAGTTTGCAGATTATTTTTTGAGACTAGTGCTACAAGATTTACTACCTCGCCCCCTCGGCCATTTTTCTCAAGAAGTTATAGAATGGATAGAAAATCCACCTATCCCAATGGATTACTTCCTTGGCGAAGATTTCACCTTTGTTAGGTTTCATGGTTTCCCTGGGGAAGTTTTTTGACTCCCCAGATTTGTGACAGACATAACTTTTGCGTTGGAGGGTTGTCGGCAAGTATCCACTGTCGATAGGATTTATGGTGCAGGAAGGAATAAAGCAAAGCTTTTCGATCTTCCCCTTATGATTGCAAAGAGCCAAGTGGTATTAAGCAAGCAGAAAGCTAAGGATGAGATCCAAAATCACTTGGTTGTTCTAGCTTTAGTCCTCATTTGTGACAAGTGGAATTATAACCCGGATGGGCATTTCAGCTTAAGGCACAAGTTCAGGGAGTATTTCCAAAGAAGGAGAAATCCTACCCACAAGAGTGCAAAAATATACATCGACTTGGCCAATATACCAGAGGAACGACCAAAATGGATAAGTTTTTATGAGCCCCAGGCATAGTACCAGAGGAATCTCCCAATGAGCAAAAATCTCAATGCGCAATTGAGGCGTAAGGGATAGTTAGAAAGGAAGAAGGTAGACTTTTGGAGGTTCTGACAACATAGAATCCAAAAGAGTTTGAAGATGCTTATGATAAGGAGGTGATTCTGACAATAGCAATCTTGAGAAAAGCCATGAAATTGAAGAGGAACAAGTTCCACTCCTGGGTAAGTGCACAAAGATGGTTCCCAAAAAGGGGGCTTAAGTCGCCACTTTTTTCTTTTTTTTTTTCTGAAATCAAGAAATACTGACCTTGGATGTAAAATTGAGGATAGTTACACTCAAAATTTTGAGATGCAAAAAAAACAAGGATTGAAGTGCTCTGAATCTACTTTCTAAATTACTAATTTATTTTGAAAATGGTTGAGATTAAGGGGTTCAAAAGAGGGATGCACAAAAATTGGTATTGTTTTTGTCAGAAAAACATAACATAGCAACTCTTGTACAACCCTAGCATGGTGAATTTTTTGTAGTATTTTTAAAATCACTACGGTAAGAAGTTAGCTAACAGTATCTAGTTGATGCATGATTTTTCTGATAATTTTTTAATGAATATTGAAATTTTTACTAATTTTCTAAGTGGGCACTTCCTGAAAAGCAGAATTTTGGTCGTGCTCCCCCTACAAATTTTGGAAAGTAATTGATTTTTTTTAAAATAAAATAAAAAATTGTAGAATGGAGTCTAGTTTCTAAAAATGTAATTTATTTGAAATTTTGATAAACAGTTAATTTATAATGAAAAAGACACCAAACACTACTTTGGGAAAAAAGAGACATACAAACAA